>JALAZF010000172.1:6732500-7940000 GCA_022829125.1 Lathyrus tuberosus | reverse complement strand
TTGTTTTGTAAGAATATGCAACCAAAATTATTCGCTATTGTTGTACCATTTGGTATTGGTTTTTAGTCTACAGATATTTAAAATTTTTTATCTATTAGTATGTCGATGTCCATTATCTAAAATGTTCAAACATTATATACTAATAAGTAATAACATAAACTATATTAAAGAATATCATGACTTCTAGAATATTTGAAAATTTTATATTATTGAAAAAACATAAAAATGTCTGGTGATCCAAGACATGAAAAGATATGTGATCTACTAAGGGGGTAGATAGTCAATTTCACAATACCTCCCCTTTAAAGCCAGCAGGTTTATCGTACGTCGATTCCCCTGTCACGACATTATAATAGTACACAATTCCTGCTTCAGTCTTGTGGGCAGTCCAAGCATCTAGTTGATCATTAGCGGCATTCTCACTTTGAGTCATAATGGCATTTAATTTACCTATCATCATTTTTCTTTTCATTTGCAAATGTCAAAGACAATAAAATAGTTACTACTGTGGGTACTAACTTGCAATTATGCCAACAAGAGAGATATGCAGATGCCTACCAATTTTATAAGCAGCTGAAGGAGCTACAGGGGAAATCAAGATGTCATTTTGATCCAGTGCCTCTTTAAAGTTATTCCTTATAATCACCTGCCACCCCTGCTGAGATATGGAAGTCGTAGCTTCCTGCAACAACAATTTCGTTCAACAACATAACGACAAATCTCCATATCTCTGAATGATTTCAGGACTAAAACTACTCACATAATGATTGTTGTTGCATCATGGAGCATGTGAACATTGACAAAACTGGGCTTCTGGATTGCGTTCATGGCACCAATGTTCAAGCAACAAGACCACAGTGAAGGGCTCAACACAAGGAAAGTGAGGAAAAACCGTGAATTCCTAAACCACTCTCTATTCAGATGTTTAGGGAAGACTCCACGGGGCTGGTAATTGAATTTCCTAAAGGTTTCACAAAAGAAGTTTGTTCAGAGTTCATTCAAATCTATTGAAGTCCAAAAGAAGTTTCCTGCTAAAATCATGATTGTATTGAACTGGGAAAAATGAAATCTTCCATTTCATATGACTTGCTGCAGTAGAGGAATGATACATATAATACTGTCATCGAAGCTTGCAAAGATTTTAGCACTTAACCATCATGGATACCGTGACGAAGCTCGGACTGCCAACAGGTTTGCCCATATTGCCTGCAAACAAAGCCTATCTGAAGTTCGTATCAACCTACTTGAAAAAAAACCATACAGATACTCAACCATGACAGAACAGTAAACATACCTAAAAATTCAACTTACGAAAGCCAAAGGTCCATGCTGCTACATAAAACGGCATCACATACTCCATACATCATCAGATGCAAAAAGATACAACAACTTTGGCAAATGAGGCTTAGAAATCTAGAAAAAGAGAAAGATCATGGTCATAAGGTAATCAAAACATGGCAGGTTGCGAACTTTGCGAGACCGGACACTAATGAAGTTTCGGATAAGTGAGATTCCGGTAATGGATAAAGCGTAACAGTGTCTCTCGCATCATTATTTGCTGCAGCATAATTAGCATACACTGCGGCTTTATTCGCAGTAGTGTCTCTCGCATCCGTCGCTTTCTCTGCACCATAATCTGAAGTTACTATTACTATTTACTGCAAATGGTTGAGCTTAGAGCAATGCTTTCTGTTTAAACTTTATGAAGTTACTATTATTCTATCCTATCTTGCTCGGTCGAAAAATATGACAAATGAAGCTTTGTTTCAGTTGTGCATTTCATCAAACAGCTAAGAGTCATAAAACTACTGCATCAATCAATCAATCATAACAATAACACAAATCAACAAAAAAGCTAGATTCAAAAATCAACAAACACCTTACCTAACACTTCAAAAGCTGAGAATCAAAAGTAATTAGTCACGATAAGCACTTCGAAAGCTAGGAATCATAATAATCACGTCGGAAAAAAGTCTAAAATAGACAATCGGAGGAAGCTTACAGCGGTGGTGATAAAGAGTTTCAGTGGTGAGTTGCTCAAAACCCAAAATCAAGCTTACAACGAGAGAGATTTTGTATGTTTAGGGTTCCGATAAGAAATCTTGAGTTGAAGAGTAAGAAATAGTATGGTTTAGGGTTCTGATAAGAAAAAAGCTTACCGAGGGAGAAATGGCAGCGTGAGCCGAAGAGCTGTGACGGCGATCATTTAGGTTTAGTGTTTCACGGAATTCCAACCGAATGTGAGGTGGTGGTGTGCTACCACGTTTCCAAACAACAAATTTGCAAGAATAATTTTTTTATTTTTTAAAATTTATATTTTCAATTTGTTATTAATAATATAACCTTCTATATTAAATAAAACTAATATTTTAGTTAAAAAATTAAGATTGAAATTAAAATAAAAAAACTCCTTAAAAATAATTAATAAAGTAGAAAAAATAATATTACAAATTTCAGTCTAATTTTTAAATATCAACAATTCTGAAAACAATAAAAATATATTAAAATGAGAGTAATATGTACTAAATTATTTTTAAAAAAATAAGTTTGAATTCTAAACTAAAAAATAAATAAAAAATATTTTTTGGTAAAATTTAACAAGATATTATTATTTTTAAAAAACATTTCTTTAAGGTTTCGCTAAATATTTTTTTCTGATAAGTTTTCGCTAAGTTATCCAATAAGCAAACAAAAGTTATTGTAAAATATTATTTTAAAATAAGTTTGTTTCCTAAACATAAGAACATCAGTTCCTAACTATGCAGTCAATGGATATTCTAGGCAAAAGTTAGTCTCTTTAAACTAAGTGAATTCGAATTACTAAGTCTTATCTATTCGGGCATGATTTTACGAAGCAACCTATCTCTGTAGTCTAGAAAATATACATCTTAGGAACTTACATATCTAATCATACTCCACCCTTTAAAAAAAAAATAGTTTTTCTAATTTTCACAACAATAAAAAAAAAAGTATTAAATAAATAAATTTTCTTTAAAAAATAACAAAAAAACCTAGTAAAATTTTTAATATGTCAATTATGTTTTATTATTTTATTTACTAAGAGTAAAAATATATTAAAAATAATTTAAAAAAAATAAACTAGTACTAAAAGTCGCAGCAAATATCCCAGTAAAGTTCTCAGCAAAATCCGCAGCAAACTTCGCAGCAATTCCTGCAACTTTTCCAGAGACTTTTGAGGTTTTCATGGATAATCATTTCCTGCGAAAGAAATTGCAGTTAAATCTGCAGGAACATTGATAAATTATTTTAAAATCATAAATCGCAGGTAAGGTCTTAGTAATTCCTGCGAAATTTGCTGCAATTAAATTTTTCGCAGAAAATAATGTTTCACAATACAAATTCGCAGGTAAAGTCGCAGGTAAACCTGCGGATAGTTTTCCCTAGGAAAATCCGCAGGTAATTCGTGTATTTCTAGTAGTGAAAGGTGATGTATATGAGTAAGGATAGAGTTTAGCTATGTAGCTGAGGGAGTATTCATGGCGGAAGTGGTGTGGTTTCATTTTGGTTTGTTTCACATGAAGCAGAGGGTGGTGATGTCGGACAATTTGTGGTATGAAAATGGAGGAAGGAGAGGTTGTTATGTATGAGCTATTATGTATTTTTTTAATATGTTTTTTGTTTTTTTCAATTGGGAGAGGAGGTTGTATTGTGCGCAGTTTGTGTGAGCCCGGAAAAAAGGTGGGTGCGGGAGCTTTTTAAAGTGTAGCGATGATGTATTTGTATGTTGGTGAGGATGAGTTAATGGAGGGAGAAAAGTATGGAATCGAAAGTGTCTCACATGAAGAAGATAAGAAGAACAAAAAATGCAAGTTGTGTAGTTGTTGTTGAAGGTGGACGTGAAGGTTTTGTGAGGTTAATGAAAAAGAGTAGATGTCAAGGTGGAAACTTGCAGGCGGCTATTGTGAGTTAGGGTTGAAGAAATATGCAGGAAAAAAATCTTATGTTTTTGTCATTTTGTGAGAACCAGTAGTGTGGATATTGTAGAAGAGGATGATGAAGAAGGTCAGTAAGGGTTGAATGTTTTTTTTTTTGAAAATGAAGGAAACTTGAAGTGGTGAAAGAGCTGCTATTACAGCTTGTTTTCTTGCGCATGAAGTGTGTTATGTTGGTGTTTGTTCAAAAAATTAAGAGTGCAGTAAGGTTTATTGGTATCACATGTGGGGTTCGCATGGCAGTATGTGAGGGTTCATGTACCATGGTTTTAATTTTTTTTTCTTTTTTTTTCTTAAGATGTACGTGGTAGGAGGCTTCTCCATGAAGTTTGATGTGCCTCCCTCTTTATGCTATTGTCCTTTGAATAATAAAAGAAAGAGAGAGAGACCACGCGTGTGCTATGCGTAAGGGAGAAATAATCAAAAGTGGTTTTTTGGTACGAAATGGAGGTGTGTGCAGTATGTGCAGGAGGGAGTAACATAAAATGAAATTACAAAACAAATTAACTTTGAAACGTAATAGACATGTTTTTCCAAAACTACAATAAAAGCAAAATCAAATATTATAAAAACTAAAACTAAAATAAAAAACAATTAATAATAAAAAAACTTAAATTAAATAAACTTAAAATTAAAAACTGATTAATAAAAATAACTATTTAATTAAAAATTAAAATAAAAATGGTTAAAAATGAGAAATTGAACTGGTATCGAAATGCTTGAAAAAATAAAATGAATACACCAAAATGATCAGCGCGAAATAAATGACTCGGAAAAATACAACGTTCTGGAAAATTTCAAAATAAATTTTCCGCGGTTAAAAGGCTTAAATTGATAAAAAATGCGACCGAAATGCAGTCGAAAAATTCAAACGAGCACTCCAGGTTAAATTATGCGGAATATAGATTAATATCACAGACGTTTGCAAGCTCGATTTTAAAACTCTTCGTCCACTGATTTTATGCACAGTTGACTTTTAGTTTGACCAATTCGGTTGTAAATTCGACAAGTTTATTCTGGCAGATAAATTGGGTATTATGCGAGATGAAATGCATGATAGGCTATGCAGATGATGCAAAAAGATGTGGGATCTTAGGGATAAAAATTAAGGTATGACACTTTGTGCTTGAGTATCTTTTTCGATTTTTTCTCCCCTTTCATTTAGACAATTAAATTAAGGCAATTGAAATTATTTTTGTCATCACATCCACAGGACCGGTCGAGAAACTTTGTTTAGACATGATTTTTTATTTATTATTTTTTCTATGAAGTTACACACTTTTGTGCACTTATTTGTCCACTTTGGTACGACATTTAGGGTTCAACCACCGTTAGGCTAAATAACCGGGTGAAGGTTATCCAACTTAGAAGATGTAGTTGCTGTTACCGCCTTTTCATCATTTTGGTGGTAAATTTATTTGTTTCCCAAACAATCAAGCTTTCCAAATGTCCCTAGTCTTTAGCCTTTCATCCCTCTAACTCTATATACTTTCATGGTTTCCCCATAAACGAAGCTTTTCTAATAAATTTTTTGCGCAGTCCAAGTTTGGTAAAATCTAAGAAAAAGTTGTCTTTTGAAAAAGAAAAATACTTGAATAACTAAAGAAAAGGAAAAAAAAGCATGAGCATAAACACACAAGGAAGGACAAACAAATAAAATAAAAGTAAAGAAGTACCCCCTAAACTTGAATAAAATATTGTCCTCAATTTTTTAGCGAAAGCAAGAGGGAGTAAACTCACAAGAACCTCACTCAGGAGGTGGGAATTGTAACACGAGTTATTGCAACATCACTTGGTCATCATCCAAGACTAATCCTTGAAGTGTTTCCTCAAACTTCATTCCAAGAATTTCAGATTGATTCCACCCCCACTTATATTGATTGTTATTCGAAAATCAGACTTCATTTTGGGTAGAATGTGTGGGTGAGGTAGCAATATCCTCTTCCATTGCGATACCTACATCATAGTTAGTAAAATCAGGCTTACCCTCTTCATGGGATGAGTTACCCAGAGAGGGATGCACACTTGGTAGAGCCAATTATTCACAATATCGACCCTAACCTTTCTTGGGTTAGACAAGTCAAGAATAGTCTTATTATGGATCATCACCGTGTAGGTGTTACCATCCACATAAATCATACCTTAATGCACAAGGGAATCCATATCAACTTTATTCTTTCCCTAAAAAATTCAGTCATCGGCCAAGTTAAACACAAACTCAAGGTGCTCAGTGATTTGGGTAATCATACCCCCCACCGAAATGCCTCTGGTGGCTGCACGAGCAACCTTTCCAAAGTAGTTTTCCGCAAAGGCAACGACATTAAGAATACCATTACTAATCATGCAAAAAAAATTTATGGGGGTTGGAGAATCTAGTTTTTCCTCTCTTACGAGGCCTTGATGATTACGCGAGTTGAATGCCCTTATCGCTCCTCTTGGGTGCCATTGTTTGGTTGATGTCGAAAAATTCAAAGTAAGTGTTTTAGAATTTTTGTGCTCAGAAGTATGATTGGGGTAATGGTTGATGAAAATTTTGTAAAGGTGGTTTAGGATTTGGGGTTGTGAAGTGGTTGATGGTGAAAGCATTTTTTGGGTGACAATGTAGGTTTTTTTGAAAAATTATGGAAGAAACTAGGAAAATGAAGATGAAGATAGGTTTGGAGAGAGAATGATTTGTGATAATGGAGATTAAAATTCAAATCTTGGGGCTTTAAATATGTGTAATAGGTTATGATTAAGTGAGTGAAATGTGGGTGGGGCTCCCAAAAAAATTGAAAAAATTTGAAAAAATTTGACTTTTGGTCAGCTGACCTTGGTACGGCCGCCCGTAGCACCTACTACAGTTTCCGTAGCAAGGTTTTGATTTACTTATGTGGGAACGTTGGCTATTTAGGGTTTTTATGGTGAGGGGATGCTACAGCATGTAGCAAGCCCCTCATTTTTATATGGGCCATTTTGTTTCTTTGTGTTTTTGTGGGATCCTTCTGGGCACGGTTCCTTAAATGATTTTTTTTATTTTTTTCAACATTCACCGTGAGTTTCACTTCGTCTTTGTGAGATTTTTATTAATTGACAGAAAAAAAGAAAAAAAGAACACAAATCAGTGCAAAAATCGGGGGTTCCCTCCCATGCAGCGCTTTGTTTAAGGTCGTTTAGCTCGACTATTTACACCTCAAACTCAAGAGGACGCTTCCTTCAAGCTAGAGTCCCTTGCATCTCCCCTAGATATTTTCGGGACCAAACTAACCCTATTCATACATGTCATTCATCCCTCTTCCTTTTTCATCCTCCTATGCGAAGGCTCATATTTTTGGTCCGGTTTTTCACGAACTTTCTCTTTCACCTGTTTCTTCTCCTTAGAATTACTCTTCTTCTTTGATCTGCTGTCGTGCACGGATCAAAAACAAGTTTTAGAAAAATGTAGTAACGGGAAGCGACACTCAGATGTTGTATCACAAGGATTCTTGTTGAGAATTTAACAAACTGAAAACGATTAGGGGGGTTTCGAATGAGGTTTCAAAAAGCTAAGAGAATAAGTGATTAAAAATAAGTGATTATAAAATAAGTTGATCTATTGTTCATTTTCCTACTTATCATTGATCCTATAATTACCAAGCCCTAAGCGGAATTCACTCTCTTTCGATTATAGTAACAATAGCAAGCATGATTGAATTAATGAATGATTTGTGTTCCTAAATCCGAATTAAGCAAATAGATAACGCAAACACGAATTAAGCAAACGCGGTTACGATTAACAGAACATACATCAATCGAATTAATTCAATCCTATTATATAAAATATACGATTGAATTAAGCAAACAACGGAAACTGAATTAAGAAAATGGGATTATAGATAGAATTGAAACAAGAATTGAAATTACTTGGAAAATATATTAACCTTAATTTGAACGGAGATACGGTTACAACAGATCAACTCAAAGAGTTTAGTTCTCCATGGAATACGTAAAAAGCAGAGACAAATCGTGAATAGCAAAAAGGGTAATGAACATTCGTACGGCTGAAAACCTTATATAAAATAAGGTTTTCCACTACTAACTCAAACTGGGTCGAAAACATAAACCAGACCCATAAAATGACCTGAAACAAATTATTTTCTAAAGTCAGAATTCGGGTTCTGACTTCAACGACTTATTTGACCATCTTTAACTCCGAATCAGTTTCTGTATAAAACATGAAAGTTGTAGCTCTCTGACTTAGCTTTCCATCAACTGGTTGAATGTGCAGAACGACATCCCATAGCCCAAGTTATGACCTGTACAGTGAAATGTATCAAATAAGTGTTAATGCAGAAAAATAAGCCGCGAAAATAAAATAAAGGTAGAAACAAACATAAATATGAAAACACATTAAAATAGTAAAAACACTCAAATAAACTGTAGGAATGCCTAAGTACAAACATAAGAGAATATGCATTAAAATGCACTGATCAATTCCCCCACACTTGAACTTTTTCACTCCGAGCAAAATGATAACTTCGAAAATTTAAAACAAACCAAAGCAGAGCATGCATTTCCAAAGGTATTCAATATGCAAGGTACAAGTAGAGTCCTAAGTCTAAGCTTCAAGAATATGGTGTTAGTGAGCAACTCTGTTGTGACATTCAAAACAAATACAAAATCAACTTACCGAAGAGTACATAAAAAGTAGTAGGATCCTCACAAGATATAATTCACTCAACTCTCAAGTGTTTAGGCTAACTGTTTACACTCAAAGCACAACATGAAAGTTAATATTACTATAAACTTGAAAAGACTCTAAATCCACACTTGAAATACATGCACACAAAGATCAAAAGGACTTTTATTCAGGTTGTAACGTGGCCAAGGTAAGGGTAGGATAAATCCTAAGGGGTACTAGGCTAAATTTCAAAGGGTCAAAAGAAAATTGAAGGAGAATTAGGGAGTTGAACTAAAAACACTTTAATATCCTTCAAACAACAACTTTCCCATATTTTCCTCTTTTTTTTTTTTAATTTTATTTTATTTTCTTTTTCAAAAGGAAAATGTATTGACATCCTTCTTTTTTTTTCTTCTTTATATATATATATATATATATATATATATATATATATATATATATATATATATATATATATATATATATATATATATATATATATATATATATATTTAATTTTTTTTTCTACCGACCTTTGAAACATCACAACTGTATTGTTCAACCCCACAAAACTCCATACAAGACTTTTTCGACCCCTTGATTAGGGTGATAATTTTGTTTTTCGCTCTCGGCTTGTAATGAGTTTTAAACAAAAAAAGGATAAACAGGTTCAAAGGGGTTTTCAACAAGGGATAATATTTTTCAGGGTTGGCTTTTTAGCTAAGTGGCTAAAAATAAAACAAAAACAAGTTCTCACAAGGTTTAGTGATCTACCACCAATGATGTACAATTCAGAGTTTAGTCCTACATATCACACTAAGAATGCACAAAAAGGAATCAATCACATCACATCACAAGTCTTTAGTCAAGAGAGCTAAGAACAAAACTCATACTTGTAACTCAAAAACCAGAGAAAAACATGCTATTTTTTTTTTTTAAACAAAAAAAATAAAAATAAAGAAAGCAAAACATAAAATTGGTTCCCTTCCCCACACTTAAAACATGCATTGTCCTCAATGAAAGGACACAATTATTAAATAAGATTGAGGGAAAGGAAGAAGTGCTCCCTGGTCAAGTTATAGAGTAAGTGGGCTTTTCCAAGGAAAGCTCTTATGTGGGTGCATCTTCAGGCACCGAACTCTCATGGAATAGCTTCAGGCGCTGCCCATTGACTTTGAAAACCTTGTCAGTACTTACACTTTTAATCTCTACTCCACCGTGAGGGAAAACATTAGTAACAACAAAAGGGCCAATTCACTTGGATTGAAGTTTCCCAGCCATAAGCTTAAAGTGGGAGTTAAACAGCAAAACCTGTTGACCCACAGAGAATTCCTTCCTAGAAATAATTTTATCATGGAAGTGCTTAGTTTTCTCTTTATAAATCCTAGAGCTTTCATAAGCCTCTAGCCTAAGCTCTTCAAGTTGTTATAATTAGAGTTTTCTTTCAATACCTACTTGTTGCTTCTCCAAATTACAACTTTTTACCGCCCAATAAGCACGATGTTCTATCTCTACAGGAAGATGACATGCCTTACCAAAAACAAACTCGATAGGGAGACATCCCTATAGGTGTCTTGGAAGCCATTCTTTGAGCCCAAAGTGCGTCTTCTAGACGGCGGCTCCAATCCTTCCTGTTTTGCTACACCATTTTCTCTAAAACCTGATTGATCTCCCTATTTGAGATCTCAGCTTGCCCATTAGTTTGGGAATGGTATGCAGTAGAGACTCTGCACACAACTCCATACTTTCGGAGCCATGCTTCCATGGTACGGTTACAGAAATGAGTACCTTGGCCACTTATGATAGCTCGGGGTATTCCAAACCTGCAAAAAGTATTGGACTTGACAAAATCTGCAATAACTCTAGAATCATTAGTCCTAGTGGGAATAGCTTCCACCCACTTTGAAACATAATCAACAACAAGCAAAATGTAGAGAAAACCAAACGATATAGGGAAAGGACCTATGAAGTCGATTCCCCACACGTCAAATACCTCACAGAAAATCATAGGCTGCTGAGGCATTTCACTCTTACGAGTGATGGTTGTACCTATTATCTGGCACTCCTTACAAGTGCGGTAAGTCTCATAAGCATCTTTAAAAATAGTGGGCCAATAGAAACCTGAGTCTATGACTTTTCTTGAGGTCCTTTGAGGACCAAAGTTCCCACCTACCAGAGAGGAGTGATAAAAATGAAAAATAGATTCAATCTCATAGTCAGAGACACACCTCCTAATAATCTGATCACTACCAAACTTCCAAAGATAAGGATCATCCCACACATAGAATTTGGCATCACTCTTGAGTCTCTGAATTTGCGCCTTAGATGCACCTGTAGGAAAAATACCAGCAACAAGATAATTAACAATATCAGCAAACCAAGGAGTAACTCCATGTAAAAGTAGCAGCTGCTCATCAGGAAAGTCATCCTGGATGGGAGAAGGATCTGCATCCCACTCTATTCTGATTTAAGTGATCAGCTACTAGATTCTCAACTCCACTTTTGTCCTTAATCTCTACATTAAACTCTTGGAGCAACAGCATCCACCGAATTAATCTCGGTTTTTCTTTTGGTTTCTTTAAAAGGTACTTCAAAGCTGCATGGTCAGTAAAAACAACAACCTTGGAACCTAGCAAATATGGTCTAAACTTGTCAAGAACAAAAACAATCGCTAAAAGTTCCTTTTCAGTGGTAGTGTAATTAGCTTGTACAGAATCTAAAGTCCTAGAAGCATAGTAAATAACATGGGAAACCTTGTCCACCCTTTGTGCAAGGACCGCTCCAACAGCATAGTTAGATGCATCACACATAATCTCAAAAGGAAGGTTCCAATCAGGAGGCTGTATGATGGGGGCTGATGTCAATGCTTTCTTCAAGAAATCAAACGCCTGCTTGCATTTCTCATCAAAGTTGAAGGTCACATCGTTCTTCAACAAGTTTGAAAGCGGAAGAGTTATCTTGCTGAAGTCTTTTATGAAGCGCCTGTAAAAACCTGCATGACCAAGAAAAGAACGAATCTCGCGAATGCAAGATGGGTAAGACAAAGTAGAAATCACATCAATCTTAGCAAGGTCTACTGAAATTTCTTTTTCAGAAATTATGTGGCCTAAAACAATTCCCTGCTCAACCATAAAATGTCATTTTTCATAATTCAAAACAAGGTTAGTTTCGATGTATCTCTCTAAAACCATATTCAAACTTTTCAAACATGCATCAAATGAAGAACCATAAACAGTAAAATCATCCATAAAGACTTCCATACAATTTTCAATAAATTCAGCAAAAATACTAATCATGCATCGCTGGAATGTGCCAGGAGCATTGCAAAGTTCAAATGGCATTCTCCTGTAAGCAAATGTACCAAATGGGCACGTGAAGGTTGTCTTTTCTTGATCCTCCGGTGCAATATGGATATGAAAATAACTTGAAAACCATCAAGGAAACAATAATGTGATTTACCTGCTAGCCGTTCGAGCATTTGATCAATGAACGACAAGGGAAAGTGATCCTTTCTAGTCGCCTAGTTCAACCTCCTATAATCAATACAAACTCTCCAGTTATTCTGAACTCTAGTGGGAATAAGTTCATTCTTTTCATTTTTTATCACAGTGAGTCCAGATTTCTTAGGTACAACCTGCACTGGACTTACCCAGTTACTGTCAGAGATAGGATATATGATACCTGCTTGCAACAGCTTGGTTACCTCTTTCTTCACCACATCAAGAATTAAAAGATTAAGCCTCCTTTGGGGCTGCCTCACCACCTTAGCTCTGTTTTCAAGCAAGATCCTATGCGTACTCATGGATTGCCTAATATCAGAAATGTTAGTCAAGGTCCATCCAATTGCCTTCTTATGTTTCTTTAATACCTGCAACACTTTTTGTTCCTGTTCAGATTCAAGTTTAGACAAAATTATAATAGACAAATTTTCTTCTAATTCTAAAAGTGCACATTTAAAATTTGAAGGAAGTAGCTTAAGCTCTAAAGTAGATGGTCGCTCAATGGATGACAAAATTTTGAAAGCAGGAACTACATTTAAATCTGAAACATCAACTTTGTCAGTAGAAATCTCATAAGAAACATCAACCTGTAAGGCAGCTTCAATTTCAGCATAAACTGAACATAAGTGAGTGTCAGTACAAACATCACAAGTATAATTGTCATCAAAATCAAATAAAGGGAAATCGGTAAAAAGTGAATCAGGTGCAGCAGGTTCTCTTAAGGTTATTTTTTCACTCATGTTATGGTAATGAAACTTAAAATCAGAATCAAACAAATTATGAGAAAACAAGAATCAGCAATGCAACAACAAATAGGAAAATATCAGCAATGTCCCTATAGAGATAGAAACAAAATCAAAGAAGAAAAACGATTAAAATAAATTAAAAAAAAAATATAAAAATATGAAATTTAATCTAATTAGGTAAAATAAGAATTTTGGAAATCTTTTCAAATTTTTCTGAAACTATGAAAACAGTAAAAAAATTCATAAAATAAAGAAAAATGATGAATTTCGGATTTTTAGGTTGGCATCCACTATTTAGTTCCTAAATCGAGGCTTTAGATCCCTATTTTTTTCTAATAAATCAACCAAAATAGGACAAATTTGAGACAATTTTTCTAAAAATGGAATTTTTTAACTAGTTCACACGTGAGACGGGGCATCCGGACGCGAAAACGGTAAAACAGCAAAACGAAAGTTCAAAACACACTAATCGACACCTAATACTCAACTAACGGTTAAAAACGACAAGAATCTCCGGCAATGGCGCTAATTTGATCCGCTGTCATGCACAGATCAAAAACGAGATTTAGAAAAATGTAGTAACGGGAAGCGACACTCGGATGTCGTATCGCAAGGATTCTTGTTGAGAATTTAACCAACTGAAAACGATTGGGGGGTTTTCGAATGAGGTTTCAAAAATATATGAGAAAAAGTGATTAAAAGCAAGTGATTATAAAATAAGTTGATCTGCTGTTCGTTCTCCTACTTATCATTGATCATATAATTACCAAGCCATAAGCAGGATTCATTCTCTTTCGATCATAGTAACAATAGCAAGCGTGATTGAATTACTATATGATTTGTGTTCCTAAATCCGAATTAAGCAAACAGATAACGCAAACACGAATTAAGTAAACGCGATTACGATTAACAGAACATACATCAATCGAATTAATTCAATCCTATTCTATAAAATATGCAATTGAATTAAGCAAACAACGAAAACTGAATTAAGCAAACAAGATTATAGATAGAATTGAAATGAGAATTGAAATTACTTGGAAAATATATTAACCTCAAAGTGAACGGAGATACGGTTATAACATATCAACTCAAAGAGTTTAGTTCTCCATGGAATACGTAAAAAGCAAAGACAAATTGTGAAAAGCAAAAAGGGTAATGACCATTCGTACGGCTCAAAACCTTATAAACAAAATAAGGTTTTTCACTACTAACTCAAACTGGGTCGGAAACATAAATCAAGCCTATAAAACGACCCGAAACAAATTATTTTCTAAAGTCAGAATTCGGGTTCTGACTTCAACGACTTATTTGACCATCTTTCACTCCAAATCAGCTTTTGCGTAAAACATGAAAGTTGTAGCTCTTTGTCTTAGCTTTTCATCGACTAGTAAAACGCGCATAAAGGCATTCCGTAGCCCAAGTTATGAGCTGTGCAGTGAAAGGTATCAAATAAGTGTTAATGGTGAAAAATAAGTTGCGAAAATAAAATAAAGGTAGAAACAAACATAAATATGAAAACACATTAAAATAGTAAAAACACTCAAATAAATTGTAGGAATGCCCAAGTACAAACATAAGAAAATGTGCATTAAAATGCACTGTTCAAACCCTAGACAAGGTCTATGGTTTTTGGGTTTATAACCTTTCACAATAGGCACTTCAAAACCTTGGTTAATGGAAATGGGACTCTCGTCCATAGCTTCTCCATAAACCATAACTTTGGTGTTATCTTTCTCAACTTTAGCGCCACAAAGTAAGTACTCTTCCAACATATTGGTCAGAGGAGGCTATGATGCACTCACATAAACACAACCTATGATCAAATATACTAAATAACGAGAATCCTCAGTGAAGGATTTTTCAAAAGTTTTGCTAGAGTAAACTCAGTCTTCTCTTCTCCTACCTCAAAAGTTAACTTCCCTATCTTGACATCGATGATAGCCCCCTCTGTAGTTAAGAAGGGGCCTACATAAGATTATTGAGATTTAATAATCCTCATAAATTTCCATTATGACAAAGTCAACTAGCACATAATATTCTCCAATCTCACTGAAACATCCTTTAACACTCTTATGGGGTACTTAACTGATCTATCTGCAAGTTGCAGAGACACATTAGTCTATTTCATCTAACTTGTGTCTAACTTCTTACACATAGACAAAAACATGAAACTAACGCTAGCCCCTAGATCACAAAGTGCTCTCTCAAAGTCCATGCTTCCTATTTGTCAAGGGATAGAGAAACTTCTTGGATATTTGAGCTTAGGGATCGCCATATTTTGGATCATAACATTACTATCAAGAGTCATAGCCACAATTTCATAGTCCTCTAACTTCATTTTATTGGAAGGACTCTCTTTTAAGAACTTAGCATAAGTGGGAATTTGAGTTAGTGACTCGGTGAAAGACACATTTAGGTGGACCTTTTTAAGAAGTTCCACGAACTTTTGAAATGAGCTTAGACTTTGGCCTTTACAAGCCTTTCTGGGAAAGGAACAATAGGTTTGTAGGGAGGAGGAGCAAAATAGGGTGCCTCCTTCTCAACCTTTTCATCATCCTTCTTTTGAAGTGGGGTTGACACTCTCCCTTCAACTCCATCTTCTCTCTCACTAGAACTACCCACTTGCTTACCACTACGAGCTATCACAATATTCAAACATCCATTGGGATTTTGCTCGGGTTACCCCGGAAATGACCCATAAGGGACAGATGTAGAAGCTTATGGCTGAGAACTTGGGAGATTTGAGTTTCCAATATTTTTTTATGGGTGGAAACATTGTCAATCTTAGTGGTCAACTGCCTAAGTGCTTTATTGGTTAACAAGTTTTGATTTCTAAATTCATCGTTTTGACGGGTCTACTTCATCATGAAATCTTCCATAAAAAGTTATAAGTTGGATTTCTTAGGCTCAATTGGCATTGGTTCATGGAAACCTAGTGGTCTCATAGATTGTTGGGGGTTGCTGTTACTATAAGAGAAATTAGGGTGGTCTCGCCATCCTGTGTTATAGGTGTTAGAATATGGATTATTCCGCTAGTTGTTGTTTACAAAATTGGAATTTTCTTGGGTGGATCCTCTGGCGAGGATCATTTGGCAATCTCTATCAGTGTACCCATAAAAAGGGAACAATCTTAGCAAATATTTATAAAGCTCCCACATGTGAAAAATGATTCTGCCTCTTCTTGTCTAAAATTATTAATCTCATTCCTTACTTTGGCTTTTTTAATTGGCTGAAAGTACCGCGCAAGAAAGGCCGCTTTCAATTGAGTCCAAGAAGTAATTGAATTGGCGGACACGGATTGGAACCAAGCCTGCGCACGATCTCTCAAAGAGAAAGGGAATAAACAGAGGAGAATAGCATTTTGGTCAACTCCATTAGCCTTAATAGTACTGTATTATCAACAAATATAGAAAGATGAAAGTTTGAGTTTTCAGACGGTAACCCAGAAAATTGATGTTGTTGGACCATACCAATCAAAGAAGGTTTCAATTCAAAATTATTTGACGCAATCGGCGGGTGAAAAATACTAAAATGTGGTTCCTTTTCGGAAGGAATCAGATAATCCTTAAGAGGCCTAGTGCCAACTATTGGATTAGCCATTGTTTGTTGTCTAAGATTTCAGTGTCTCTCACGTAAGAAATTCTCGATTTAGTATAGGTTCGACTAAATTCCAAGCATAACGAGTTCTCTGCATATAAGAGCAGCAAAAAATATAGCAAAAAAAACATAGCAAAATAAATATAAAAATAAAGCTCTAGTCTATACGGTGATTAAACTGTAATTTAATATCAAACATAATTGGTTCCCAGCAACGGTGCCAAAAATTTGACACGTCGCAAGGGCACGGCTATGCAAAGTAGTAAAAAGTTATCGAACCATAGAGACCAATGGTTTAAGTACAGAACTCCGTTATATCAATTTATATATAGAGGAATCATTAATTTGAGAATTAGTAAAAACAACTTAAATAAAAAGCACTTAATTGAAAAACCACATAAATCATAATGGAGGCAAACATGACTTAGGGTTATGGTTCTCACTCTGACACATTCGTACAATCTGAGTCACTTCTATTATGAGAGTTTTGACACAATTCATAGAAAATAGATAAATGTGGGAACACCTTCTTGAAGGTGAGAAAAAAACAAGAAAGGGAGGGGGGTTGAATTGGGGTTTTCAAAAACAAAAGCTTTTTACTCACTCAACAAAAATCACCACTAATGAACAACAAAGAGAAATACACATCGATTTTTATACTGGTTCACATGAAAAACTCAAAGTTAATCCAGTCCACCCGCCAAGGTGATTTCGCCTTACACCCAAGGACATAATCCACTATAATCAACTGATTACAACTGTACTAGCAACCGCTGGTGACTAACAAACCACAAAGACACAAAGTCTATGTCTTCTCAAGGATTCTGACCTAACTGGTCCCTTAAGGAAATACAAACAACAGTTTGATTACAAAGTTGTGTTTACAAAGATTGCTTCTACACAAGCAGGTACAAACAAGTTAGAAGCACAATACACTTAAAGATAATTCTGCACAAATTTAGACAACAGTCTTGTAAAAATTCTTCATTATTTCGCTTGATAGCTAGCTTGCTTGCTTTCATGCGTGCAGTAATTCTTCAAGTTTTCAAGTCTTTATATAGCCAGTAAAAAGATCTGTTGAAGGGTAGATATGGTATTCTTCATGAATGAGCTGGTGACTTGAGTAACTGTTTGATACAAAGGGGACAAGAACTATACTACCTCAATTTCCTTACTCCACGAAATCCGCTTAGTGGAAGGAATATTGGTTTGTACCATGTACTATTTTTCCCACGTATTAACTCATTCTTATCTTCTATTCTTCAGTGGCTTCTAGATTAATAGTTGTTTGAAGCATGAGTTAGAAGAGTTGATTTTGTTTGAGTTCAGAAACTTCAATCATCAATCAGAAGCTTGATCACATCAATATCTGACTCGAGATTCTTCAGAGTTTTTGGAACCTTCAGAGTTTAATCTTTGGAAGCTTGAGCAGTCTTCGGAAGTGAATTAATCATAGCCACACGTCAGAAGCAAGAGCCAAGAGAATGTTGCAGCAGCAACATACATTTTTCTTAGAAGCTTCTCATCCGTGAGTTTGAGCAGAAGCGATTTAGATCAATATATTTAGAAACTTGTAACCTTTCACATTCAAGAGTCAGAATCAAAGTTGTTTGCTAAATATACACAATAACAAACCATTAGGGTATCAAAATTGTTCTCACACAAATATTGACTGGTTATCATCAAAACTTAGAGATAAGATGCAGAACCAGATCTTGTTCTAACAATCTCCCCCTTTTCGATGATGACAAAACACTATATTTTGATGAACAATTTTTGTCGGGTAATCACCAAAACATATATTAGAAAGAAGCACAAAGCTCCCCCTGAGATGAGCAACTCTAAAGAGATAATCAGAATGAAAGAACACTTCCTTGATTAACCTTTTTGTTGGAGTAGATGAACCTTCTGTTCAAAAGAACTGGTTTATCTTTCAGAAGTTTCTTGAACTTGTTCTTACTGTTGTTAAGAATTTTAAAAAGGATTTAACACACATCAACGCATATCAACTTCTGATGAGTTTTACTTCTGATCAGTTGGATAAACTTGAATAATCTTTGAAGTCTTTTCTCACTCAAGATGATTCAGAACTTTAAGAAGCTAGCATATCTTCAGAGTTTGGGCTTCATACGTTCTGTTCTAATTTTTCATGTGTTTCTGATATATAGTATGTTTTTCCTGAAAGAAAACAACTAGCATAATATCCTTTTAAACAAGGGTTAGTGCAAACATTTAAAATGTTTGGGTTTTATTCAAGAGAAATTAGGTATATCAAAATCAATACTTTCTCCCCCTTTTTGTCAGCAATCAAAAAGAAAATATGCAATAACATGCAATCCGATGCAACAAAAAGATAATATTCATTTGATAAAAAAAACTAACGCCAGAGGCGCAAAAGTACATAAACAAAGAACAAAACAAGATAACAACCCAAACGAATAAACAAATAGGTGCAACTAAGGGTTAGGGTTGGATGGGGGAACTCTGGAGAGAATAATCTGAAACATCTTTTCTTGATTATCCAAATGTTCCTTCATTCTTGTACTTGTCTTCCTTCAGCTCAGCAAGAGTCTTCATAATTTCTGGAATTACTCCAGAAGTAGAAGTCCCAGCAGCAGTATTCAAATTTTCAAAAGGCTCCTTTTTGGTTTCTTTTGTTTCTTTTCGATGTATTCGATCGGTGTAGCACGTACACATCTTGTACTTGGCACCTTTCATGCTAACCTCCTTCAAGTCTTCTCTTGGAATAATCCAAACAATGTCATCAACAAGAAAAAGAACCAGGTTGATAAAAGTATTGTTCCCAGTTTTCTCAGCATGCATCCTAACAGATATCTTCATCATGGTGTCCTTCCTCATAAGAACCACTGAATCTCTGAGAAGTTTAAATAGAAGTTTTAGGAGTGTTATTTGAACACCTTCTTCTAAAAAGAACATCATGCACTTGTGGGCAGTGAAAATGTGATCACCCTTTTTAGAGATAGACCAGTGATGCATGCTTCCAATAACTATGTTGAACCATATTCTTAGGATGTTTTCAATCTCTTTGAAGTAATGTGTTAGAGCTATCATTGTATCTCGTTTACGTTTAGACGAGATAACAACAACTTTATTTCCTTTACTGATGTGAGAAATGAAGCCCGCAATCGTTTTCTCGGTTATCTCGATTTTCCTGTTAGGGAGATAAGAGATAATCTTTTTTTCAGCCATAGTATGATTCAAAATATATTCAATAAGGATTGGAAAAATGGGACCTTTCAGTCTTTCAAAGAAAGCATTCCAACCTTGGAATTCCTGTGTCTTGGAAAGGTCACAACCCTTTTCTTTTAGATTTTGAAATCAACATCAGTTTCATAAAGTACATAGAGATCTTCAACAAGAGTGTCTAGAGTGATGACTGGTTTCTTAGAAATAACAAACGAAGCCTTTAGTTGTTGAGTTTGTGAGGAACGTTGAGATGATTCAGCCATTAATGTTGAGATATGAAGTTGAAGGAATGAAGACGAAAGGTTTTGGGTGAAAATTTGTTCGGAGGAGTTTTAGGGTTTGGAAACTAAAAGTATGGGAGAAGTGAGCGTAGTATGAAGTGTAAATGATCTGAATTTATATAGGCACAAAACAAATAATTAAAATAATTAATCATAATTACACACAGTAAATGCACAGTAATAGGGGAAGGCGTAAAGATTTAGCCTATCCTCAAGAAGGTCCCGAAACGCAATGCGTCAAATCATGATTACGCATGTTCATCAAATGGGACAGTTGTCACCACTAGCGCTCACACCCTCTTAGATGAAAGGACAATAATTAATGTTGTAACTGTTTATAATCCAGAAGACAAACCAAAGTATTTCCTTTTGAAAAGAAATGTTCGAATTCATGAACCTCCCTCACTTCAGAAAGCTCATGTTTCAAAACTAAACGCGTAATTTAAAAATAAAATAAACAAATAAACAAGTAAATTCATCAGAATCTTATTTCCAAAATTCTGGTAACTTGACACATTGAAATTTCAACAACTCATTTTGGACACAGTTTTATAAATAAAAATTTTCAGAATGAATACAAATTTATCCTCAGCGAGGGGTTTTGTGAAAATATCAGTCCACTGGTGGTCTGTATCCACAAATTTTAAATGAAAAATGCCCTTCTGAACATAGTCACGTAGAAAGTGATGTTTTATTTCAATATGTTTAGCCCTAGAATGTAGAATAGGATTCTTAGATAGACAAATAGAAGAAGTATTATCACATAAGATAGGAATGTTACTCTCAGAAATCTGATAATCTTCTAATTGACTTTTCATCTAAAGAATTTGTGTGCTACATCCGGAAGCTGCAATATATTTAGCTTCAGCAGTTGATAAAGAAATTGTGGTCTGTCTTTTGCTGGACCATGAGATCAGATTGTCTCCCAGAAATTGACAACTTCCAGAAGTAATTTTTCTTTCTATTCTGTCTCTAACATAGTCAGCATCACAATAGCCTACTAGTTTGTACTCAGATAATTTTCTATAGAATATCCCAAGGTTAAAAGTACCTTTCAAATACTTAAAGAATCTCTTAACAACTGTTAAGTGAGTTTCTCTAGGATTTGATTGGAAACGAGCACATAGGCACACGCTGAAGAGGATGTCTGGTCTAGAAGCAGTCAGATAAAGGAGAGATCCAATCATACCTCTGAATAACTTCTATTCTACCTTACCACTTACCTCTTCTTTCTCCAAAATACATGTAGGATGCATTGGAGTTTTTTCTGGCTTGCATTATGACATGTTGAACTTCTTCAGAAGTTCCTTGGTATATTTGCTTTGATGAATATATGTTCCTTTAGTTCATTGATCAAGTTGAATTCCCAGAAAGAACTTCAGTTCTCCCTTGAAGCTCATTTCAAATTCAGTCTGCATTAACTTAGAAAATTCCTTGCACACGGATGTATTAGCAGAACCAAATATAATATCATCACCGTAAATTTGTACAACTAGAATGTCATTTTTATAGGTTTTGCAAAAGAGTGTTGTATCCACTTTTCCTATAGTAAAGTTATTTTCCAAAAGAAAGTTACTTAGCCTTTCATACCAAGCTCTGGGAGCCTGTTTTAGGCCGTATAATGATTTCTTCAGTTTGAAAACGAAATCTGGGTTTTCAGAACTTTCAAAACCAGGAGGTTTGTGCACATACACTTCTTCAGAAATATACCCATTTAAGAATGCACTTTTTACATCCATCTGATATAAAGTGATGTCATGATTTACAACAAAAGAAACTAAAATACGAATAGATTATAACCTGGCAACTGGTGCAAAGGTTTATGTATAGTCTATTCTTTCTTGTTGACTATAACCTTGTGCTACCAGTCGTGCTTTGTTTCTTACGACCTCACCTTTTTCATTGAACTTGTTTCTGAATACCCATCGGTTCCAATGACGTGGACACCTTTTGGTTTCTGAACAAGATCCCAAACATCATTTCGGATGAATTGATTTAGTTCTTCTTCCATAGCCAGAATCCAGTCGTTGTCTTGAAAAGCTTCATCTATAGAGGTTGGTTCGATGAGAGAGACCAAGCCAATAAGAGTTTCTTCAGAAGGTTTGAATGATGATCAGCTTCTGACTGGTGCGTTTTTATCTCCCAGAATCAATTCTTCAGAATGAGAAGTTGTTGGTCTGCTTTTTTTTCTGATGAGATGATCAACAACAATTTCTGATTGAGTTGTTTCTGAGTCTTTAGTTTCAGCAGCTGTGTCTTTATCTCCAGAGTCTTTATCCTTAGGTTCTAAGAAGGTGGTTTCTAAATCTGCAAGTTTCTTAACTAGCTTTGACTTTTCAGGGTCAAGCTTATCATCAAATCTAACATGAATTGATTCTTCAACAATTCTTGTTTCTATGTTATAGATTATGTAGCCTTTTGAACGTTCAGAATATCCTAACAACAAACACTTTTGAGCCTTAGAATCAAACTTGCCAAGATTCTCCTTAGTGTTTAACATAAAACATTTACAACCAAAAGGATGAAAATAAGATATGTTGGGTTTTCTGTTCTTCCACAATTCATAAGGAGTCTTACCCAGAATAGGTCTAACAGAAACCCTATTCTGAATGTAATATGTTGTGTTTACTGCCTCTGCCCAAAAATGCTTAGCCATATCAGTTTCTTGGATCATGGTACGAGCCATTTCTTGCAAAGTCATATTCTTCCTTTCTACAACTCCATTTTGTTGTGCAGTTCTAGGGCAGGAGAAATCATGGGAAATGTCATGAGAATAAAATAGATCCTCAAAGTATATGTTGTCAAATTCTCAGCCATGATCACTTCTGACTTTGACTATTTTGCAATTCTTCTCTATTTGCACTTGAGAGAAAAAGGTAGAGAACACAGAATGCGACTCATCCTTGTGTTTCAAGAACTTTACCCATGTCCAACATCTATAGTCATCAACGATAACTAATCCATACTTCTTTCCACTGATTTAAACAGTTTTCACTGATCCAAACAAATCAATGTGTAGAAGTTCTAACGGTCTAGAAGTGGAAACAACATTTTTTGCTTTGTAGGAAGTTTTAGAGAACTTGCCTTTCTGACATGCTTCACAAAGAGCATCTAAAGCAAACTTCAGGTTTGGTAAGCCTCTGACCAGTTCAAGCTTATTTAGTTGAGAAATCCTCCTCATGCTAACATGGCCCAAACGTCTATGCCATACCCATTGCTCTTCATTAATAGACATTAAGCATTTGACATATTTTTCACTGAGATCAGAAAGTCTAATTTTGTAAATGTTGTTTTTCCTCTTTCTGGTAAAAAGGATTGAGCCATCTTTCTGACTAACAGCCTTACAGGGCTTTTAATTAAAGATAATATCATAACCATTATCACTAAGCTGGTTGATAGACAATAAGTTATGTATCAAACCATTGACCAGAAGAACATTAGTAATAGAGGAAAGTTTACCATTACCGATAGTTCCAGAGCCAATGATTTTTCCTTTCTGGTTTCCTCCGAAACCAACAAAGCCTCCAGGCTTAAGTTCCAAACTTTGGAACATATGCCTTCTTCCCGTCATGTGTCACGAGCAACCACTGTCTAGGTACCATGATTGGTGTTTCAATTGAGCTGCTAAGGATGTCTGTAACATAAACTATCTTTTCCATAGGTACCCACTTTCTGGGTTCTTTTTTGTTAGTTTTCCCAGAGTGTTTAACAACTTTGGGTTTATGTGTAACAGGATAATCAAGTGGAATTTGTGCATGATATTTAGGTTTAGAAACAGATTTTTGTGTCAATGGAGGTTTCTATGCAAGTTCAAAGTAAACAGGTTTTGTACCAGCAGGTACAAAGTGCTTGTAGAGAGGTTTGGGTTTTACCATGATACTTTCATCAATCTTAGAAGTATTTGTACAAACTAAACCTTTCTTGCCACTTCTACTAACTCCATAGATTAAGAAAGCAATTTTGCTTCTATCTATACTTTTAGTCAGAAAGTGCTGAAAGCTCTGTCATATCTAATACATAGTTGGTACCGGAAGCACCTGGACCTATTTCTTCTTCTAATTTTGAGATTTGACTTCTCAAAGTAGAGTTTTTACTTTCTAAAGAAAATATTTTTTCATTTAAAAAAGAAATATTCTCTTCATGCTTCTCACAAGTTTCAGAAGTAATTACTTGGACTTGTTTAAGGTCTTTGTATTTGCTTTGAAGACTGTGATACTTCTCCAGTATTTCAGAAAGACATGATTCTAAATCAGAACGAGAGAGATTAGAAAATACCTCTTTAGAATCATGATCAGATTCTGCTTCTGGGTCTGATGATATTTTGTCTTCGGGTTCTCCAGAGACTTCAACATCAAAGGTTGTTGCCATCAATGCAACATTAGCTTGTTCTTCTTCATAATCTTCTTCTCCTGAATCAGAGTCGTCCCAGGTAGCCATGAGTCCTTTCTTACCTTTGACATAATTCTTTTTATGCTTTTTGTCTTTCTTGAGCACGGGACATTCATTCCTGTAATGACCTGGCTCTTTGCATTCATATTAAATAACTTCTTTTTAGAACTCCACTTTCTTTGTCCAGATGTTGAGTCAGAATGACCGACAGTCTTTCTAGCTCCTTTGAACTTTCCTTGACCATTTTGTCTGTTCTTCCAGAGTCTGTTGACCCTTTTGAAAATTAATGAAATTCATCATCTTCTGAGTCTTCATCATAATCTTCTCAGATTTCCTCAGCTTGATAAGCCCTTGACTTTACAGAGTTGGATTTCAAAGAAACTGAATTTCCTATCCTTTGAGGTTCATCTCCCTCAAGCTCTATCTCATGAATTCTTAAAGAACTAACAAGTTCTTCAAGACTGATACTGTTCAGATCTTTAGATAGTTTAAAGGAAGTTACCATAGGTCTCCAATTCTTAGGAAGGCTTCTGATGATCTTTTTGACATGGTCAGCAGTTGAGTATCCTTTGTCCAGTACCTTGAGTCCCGCGACTAGCATTTGAAACCTTGAAAACATAGTTTCAACTGTTTCATCATCCTCCATTCTAAATGCCTCATATTTCTGGATTATGGCAAGCGCCTTTGTCTCCTTAACTTGAGCGTTTCCTTCATGAGTCATTCTTAGAGAATAAAAAATGGACTTGGCAGTATCTCTGTTTGTTATCTTCTCATACTCAATATAAGAGATAGAATTTAGCAGTATAATTCTTGCCTTGTGATGATTCTTATAATCTTTCTTTTGTTGATCAGTCATAGCACTTCTTGACACTTTTTCTCCTGCAGCATTTATAAGATGACTGTAGCCATCAACAACAAGATCCCAAAGACCTACATCATAGCCAAGAAAGAAACTTTCGATTCTATCTTTCCAATAGTCAAACATGTTACCATCAAAGAGTGGTGGTTTGTCACTATAGTGATCTTTCTCTACTAGAATATCGACGGCCACCATTCTTTCTCAAACACACACTGGATCTCTACTGAACACGGTTAAGTGTTTGATAAAATTTTATCACAATCAGAACCGAAGCTCTGATTCCAATTGAAGGTGAGAAAAACCCAAGAAAGGGTGGGGTTGAATTAGGGTTTTTAAAAACAAAAGCTTTTTACTCACTCAACAAAAATCACCGCTAATGAACAAAAAATAGAAATACACTTTGATTTTTATAGTGGTTCACTTGAAAAATCAAAGTTAATCCAGTCCACCCACCAAGGTGATTTCGCCTTATACCCAAGAACTTAATCCACTATAATCAACTAATTACAACTGCACTAGCAACCGCTGGTGACTAATAAACCACAAAGACACACAATCTATGTCTTCTCAAGGATTCTGACCTAATTGGTCCCTTAAGGAAATACAAACAACAGTTTGATTACAAAGTTGTGTTTACAAAGATTGCTTCTACACAAGCAGGTATAAATAAGTTAAAAGCACAATACACTTAAAGAAAATTATGCACAAATTTAGACAACAGTCTTGTAAAAATTCTTCATTATTTCGCTTGCTAGCTTGCTTGCTTGCTTGCTTTCGTGCGTGCAGTAATTATTTAAGTCTTCAAGTCTTTATATAGCCAGTAAAAAAGATCTGTTGAAGGGTAGATCTAGTATTCTTCATGAATGAGCTGGCGACTTGAGTAATGGTTTGATACGGAGGGGACAAGAATCGTACTACCTCAATTTCCTTACTCCATGAAATCCGCTTAATGGAAGAAATATTGGTTTGTTCCATGTACTATTTTTCCCACGTATAAACTCGTTCTTATCTTCTATTATTCAGTGGCTTCTGGATAAATAGTTGTTTAAAGCATGAGTTAGAAGAGTTGATTTTTCTTGAGTTTAGAAACTTCAATCATCAATCAGAAGCTTGATCACATCAATATCTCAATTGAGATTCTTCAGAGTTTTCAGAACCTTCAGTGTTTAATCTTCGAAAGCTTAAGCAGTCTTCAGAAGTGAACTGATCAGAGTCACACGTCAGAAGCAAGAGCCAAGAGAACGTTGCAGCAGCAACATACAGTTTTCTTAGAAGCTTCTCATCCGTGAGTTTGAGCAGAAGCGATTTAGATCAATATATTCATAAACTTGTAACATTTCACGTTTAAGATTCAGAATCAAAGTTATTTGCTAAAGATACACAATAACAAACCGTTAGGGTTCCAAAATTGTTCTCACATAAATACTGACTTGTTATCATCAAAACTTAGAGATACAAATGCAGAACCAAATCTTGTTCTAACACTTCTTTCGCCAGGCTGTTGCCCTATTAATGACGAATAATTCATCTTATGTTGCACGGCCGGATTATTCGTCAAGGATTCATTACTTTTTCTCATCTATAAAATTTTCTAAAATTCATCCAAGCGCTTTCTCTATACCAGACTTGTTTAAAACCTACACTCAGATACTGAAACATATCCTTTCAGACTATGGTCAGTACCTGAGAACACTATACTTTCGTTCAAATGTTGGATTGCACAAACTCATGTATTAAAATAAATTTTAACAAAGAACTCTCATGATCTACTTGTGACCATATTCTATTCAACCTCATCTTTTAGAATTCTTTGTGTCCATATTCTCTCCTAACAATATATACATATTATAAGCAGTTCACTCATGCTTCTTCTAACATATACTCCATGCTTAGTTGTGCACTTTAAAAATTAATTTTCCTTTATAAAATCATATATCTTCTTATTATAAGCTCTTGGAGCTTTTTGAGTCCATATAGGTCTTTATGCAACCTATATACCTTTATTTCTTTGCCTTGCTTCACAAAACCGACTAGTTTTGCTACATAAACTTCTTCATCTAAGGGGCCATTTATAAATGAACTTTTAACATGCATCTAACACTTATACCCGTTTTTTTATGTTTGTTAGGACATCAACCAGCTTGATTATTTTGATCCTAGCAGCTGGTGCAAAAACTTCATCTAAGTCGATTCCTTCTCTTTGAAGAAATCCTTTGGCTACAAGTCTTGCTTTATATCTGGTTAGTTATCCTTTTGGATTCATATTCACTATATACACCCACTTCACATTAATTTCCTTCTTACATTGTGGAAATTCGACTAGTGACTAAGTTTTGTAAGGTCTATCTACAAATTCAACCAGGTTTTAAATGATGTCAAACAAGGTAGTTATCATAGCGTTTTTGTATATTGGACGGTGTCAACCTAAACTTAGATGTGAATTTGTCATTTTAGCCTTAGGATGCATACAAATTGTCTTTGAACAAGTTTGATATGTCTTAGGCATGTTATACACATTAAAAATCAAGTTTTGTGTGTCAACATAACAACACATGTTGGCCTATACGAGTTCAGGTCGACCTATGGAAGCCTTGGCTTCAGTATAGGTCGACACATCCAAGTTATAGGTCAACTCCCATGCTCCAAAAACGAAGCCCGTAGGTTCTGCCCACAGGTCGCCTATCAGGTCGCCTTACAGGCCGACCTGAACACCTTCATAGGCCGAACTATGACCTTCACAGGCCGACCTATGCAAATTCAAATTTGAAAATTTCTTTTTGAATCTTATTTCTCTTGAATTCTCTCTGCCTATTTCCACACATACCTATATATACTCATAGATGCACATTCTTCTAGTTTTTAACAAGGTTTTCTAAAGAGTAAAAACCTAAACGAAACCATATTACAAAGTTGTCCATCATCTTCATCCCTTCTTCTATGCATACACACAATTAAACTACACATAATCATTTTTCGATTGGGTATCCATCTAGATTAAGGTTGATAACGTAAAATTAGGTTTGGCGTAACCGAGAATATTGGTTTGGGAACTTTGTGTGTTTCAAATAAGAAAACCATGGTGGGGTTTTCCTTTAAGATCTGTGTAATTTGAAGGTTTTGGACAAAATCACGTCAACACAGATTCAACTGAGTGAAGGCCTTGGGACAAGGTGGTTTCCTTGCAAGGGAGTAGCGCGAGATGGTGAATTGTGTTCGGGAATCTCGGGTTTTAACAAGTTGCGTGCTCGGGATAATCAGAGGATTATAGCGAGGTTGTACCCGTGGAGGATTGAGGGCAGGCGTACCCATAGCGAGGCCGATTGGGGAACTGCCTAAAGAAATCTTTGTGTCTCTTTTCGCTTTAATTTTCTTTAATTGTTGTTCTTGCAAATTATCGATTTCGTTGTTTTTCGATTATTTTGATTGGAAATTGTTTTCAACTTTCTTTTAAATTATTGTTGTTGATATAATCACAATCACTTTGATTTTGATTGGCTTTTTGAAGTCAACAAAATAAATCGAATTTCCAAACATGATCAATCACACACAAAGTGTTCGATAAATTATTTGTGTGTATTTTTATTGCTGTGTGTTCATTGGAAATAAGCATTACGAATAGCTTTGCATTTGATTGATTGGTGACTTGATAATTGTTGAAAGTTTTGTATTCATTATCATTCCAAAAGGTTTATGTTACACATATAGCTTTTCGATAGTAGGTTTGGTTAGAGGATTCGATCCGGGTCGTTTTTCCGCTGCACTATATTCTTGAAATAAAAAATTTGCCAAAAGTTTTTTGTTGTAAAATATGTGCTCTATTCACCCCCTCTAGATTGAAGACTATTGTCTAACAAGTGGTATCAAGAACTCAGGTTTATTCCATGCTAGAGATATATTTCTTAGAAGAATGGCCATCGAACATAAGGGTGCGTACAATAGAGCACAAATTTTCACCGGCGAAAATTATGGCTATTAGAAAGCTCTTATGCGTATTCATGTCAAATCCATTGACAAAGGTATATGGGACGCTATCCAAACAATACGGAGGGTGTTACCGTATCTAAATTGGAAGCACAATGGGATACTAATGATTGGAAATTATGGCCACCTGATTGGAAAGTGAAAAACATTCTCACTTCAGCTTTGGGAGTTGATGAGTTTTATCCTGTTTCTCATTGTGAGATCACCAAGGCTATGTGGGACGCATTAGAGATTGCCCATGTGAGTACTAATGATGTCAAACAAGCTATAATCAACACATTGAATCAAGAGTTTAATTTGTTCCGTATTGAGCATGGTGAAACCATTGCGGATAGGCAAAACTGGTTTACTCATCTCATAAATCGGTTAAATGCACTAGGTAATCCCATTTCCAATGAACATGCTACTGAAAAATTTTATAGATGTTTAAGTAGGGAATGGCAGCCCAAGGTCACCGCCATAAAGGAGCCAAATGATCTTAAGTCACTTGATCTTACGACTTTGTTTAGTAAGTTGGAAAAGCATGAGCAAGAGCTTACTTGCTTGGCAAAATACGAGAAGGAATATGAAAAGAGATTTAAGAACGAGAAAAGGAAAGACAAAGTGAAGGTGTGAAAAGTACACAAGAAGGTCGAGTTTGAATTATTTCACGTTTTCTTATTATTTAGGTTCTGATCAGAGTCTCAGAGTCAGAACTGATGTTTAGATTCTGAGTTAATTCATTTGGCGGCGGATACAACAGAAGTAAATAAAATAACAACAGAAGACACAAAAGATTTATACTATTTTCTCCCCTAATTGAGAGTAGTCCAGTTCCCTTGCCTCACAAGAGCTTTTCATTATAACCACTTCATGATTACAATCGCTTATGCTTCTGCATAAGACTTTTAGAACTGCTTAGACCAACTGTCTGGGACTTCCCTTGCTTAGAGCGCATGTCTAAGATTTACCCTTTGCTCACACCATATAACTGAGCCACCTGCTCATATGTCTTCTGGTTGAGATTTCCCTTTGCTTAGAGCATATATCTAAGACTTCCTTTGCTCACACAATCTCACTGAGCCGCCTGCTCATCTGTCTTCTGGTTTAGACTTTCCTTTGCTTAGAGCTCATGTCTAAGACTTCCTTTGCTCACACCATCTGACTGAGCCGTCTGCTCATCTGTCTTCTGGTTAAGACTTACCTTTGCTTAAAGCATATGTCTAATACTTTCTTTTGCTCAATCAAACTAGCTGAATAAAACTTTCACAGCTCAAGCACTTAAGCAATGAGACTTACGTGGCTTAAGCATCTTGGCACAAGACTTGCTGCTTGAATCCTGTTGCGGTGAGAATCGGATGTCAAGCTATTAATTAACTTGAATCACAAAACTTTGATACTCGCCACCGAGCTTTGATTTATCCAAAGGAAAGGGTAAAGATCGAAATAAAAACCTTTTGTGCCATGTGAAGACACAGCTAAGAGATCGGGGATCGGGGGTTGGTTATACTAAGGGAAGGTATTAGCACCCTAAGTATCTGTAGTACTCTACAGGAACCTCTTATTTGTATGTGTGTTATGTTAATGTTTGCTTGCTAAGGGATCTATGCTAAGGTAAAGGTAAAGAGCTAAAATTCTAAAGGTAAAGACCTAGGGGGTATACACTAAGTTTGCTCGCCAAGACATCGCATCTTGTGCCTACGTATCCTGACTAAAGAATCAGAGCAACCGTAGTTCACCTACCTAAGGGTGAGAGGAACCATTGAATATGGCTAAAGTTCCAAGGGGGAATGAGTATGAGCTCATATAGAGTTAAAGAACTCTCTAAGTCTAAGTTGTAAGGGTAAGTGAATACTCATGATGATGAGAATCACATAGAGTTGAAGAACTCTAACCTAATTCTAAGTTTGAAGGAAAATGGCTCTAAGGAGGCCAAAGGCGAAGGAACATCATAATGATGATGTTCACATTGAGTTGAGGAACTCTGGGTGAAACCTAAGTCATGAGGTAAGTGGCCCTAAGGAGGCCAAAGAGAGAAGTGAGCAACTATGAGGATAGTGCTCACAAGAGGGGAAACCTAATGAGGTTAAAGGGAGAAGAGGCTCTTATGAGGCCGTGGGTGGATCCTAATGAGGATAGAGGGTGGCTCTAAAGAGGCCAAGATGGTATATGAGCTATCTATGACTTAGAAGTCAATAGAGAGTCTTTCCTTTGGAAGGAGGGGAATAACAATTTCTTATGAACAAGAAAGTTACAAGGGATTGAAATTGCATGAATAAAATGAGTGTAAGAACTCAAGGGGATGTACAACAATTAAGCATGAATAAATGGTTAAACAACCAAGACAAAAAAACCAAAGGCAAGGCCTACTTCATGTTACAACATTTAAGAATGTGTGTGAAGTGTCATACAAGTGTGGCAAAGTGGTACTCTCAAGAGTCAAATTCAAGGTGAGTAACCAATGTTTTAGGTCTAAGAATCGAGGGTCGAGTACTGAGCCATAAACCTAAATAAAATACCTCATTCAAGGTCACAATTTGGTCCTCAAACATCCCTCTAATGTGTCCTAAGACACTTGGGAAAATTAGCTCAAGAAGATAAAGAGCAAAGGGTTTGTGTAAAGGTGGTTCAAAAACTAGGTTCAAGTTACTCCTAATTTTAGAAAATTAGAAATAATTATTAAAATTAAATAAAAATGAAAATAAAAATATTAGAAAATTAAATTATGCCTTGAAGTGCTAACATGAATCTTTTGGAGTTTTTAATTATAAAAAAAAACTATTTTTAATAAAACAGTTTTAAAAATGAAAATAAAAACATTTATCATAAAATACAAACAAGGGGTGTATTAGTAGAGTTTAGACTGAACTAAACTCAGTTGCTGTGCACATGGGCCTTTGGCAAGGAGGGTGTGAGTAGCGAAAATGGCAAGCTCAGGCCCAAAAGAGTTGGAAACAGAAAAGAAAAAAAAACAAAAGGGTGTCTGGGGCGAGGGGGATTCGAACCCCATACCCCTTGGTTTCACACGCGCTGCTCCTACCACTGGGGTAGCTATACATCCATTGTATAAGCCACCCACACAAATATATATGCCAAGCGTGAAAAAAGAAAATGGCCAGCATGCAAACACACGGTAAATGCACAAGATAGCATGTGAACATTATCTCAACCGGTCACTCAAATTTTAAGTCGCTACATGACAAAAACATGCCCAGCCAATCACACACGGCCACGCACCCTCCTCCTTCATGTAACGTGAGAAAAACTTGCCAAAACCACCGTGAAAACGCCATGGCCAACCTCTCTCTTTCCCAGCCCTGTTCAACCTCATCTCGTCGTCTTTTTTCACAAACTAAGAGCCTAAATTGATCAGCAAAGAGTAAGGAATTTAACTATGACATTTGTTTCCCTTAAGACTAAACATACAAAACACACGACAACCAAAACCAGTGCACCAACAACCAAGTTTAACAGCACATAACTTCAAATGCATAAGCCACAATAATGATGCAGTGATTCACATAACTTAAATACAATATCATAAACATGCCAACATCAAAGAACAAACCATATCATAACATGCTTATGAGTTTCAAAGTTTTGAAGGATTACCTCTTAGAGAAAGTCCAAGGCTCCTTCTACAACACTTGTGAATGATGAAAACCACCCTCTGGAACTTTGTTGGTCCTTGGAGAGAAGGTGCAGATGAGTAGAAACCTTGGAATATGCCTGGATGATGCAAACTGATTCCTTGTGCAAGTTGGAGCCCAAGAATGGCAGAGGTAAATGGAGGTGTTACAGTTAGGGTTTAGGTATTTAAAGCTTCTCTATGTAGTGCTTAGAGAAGGTTTGTGAAGCTTTGAGAGTGAATGCACGGATGGAAAAAGTGTTTGGAGTGTTCTTGAAAATTTGCAAGAGCTTGTGAGTGAGAGGATAGAGTGATCAATCAACCTCTTTGTGGGGTGATTCTGGTGTATCTTGGAGAGTAGATTGAGTGTCTATTTATAGGAAATGCCGAGGACAAGAGGTATGGTCTGAAATCAGATTTTGCCAACCTTGCCCTTCTTGGAAGATTTATTCGTGTGAGCTGGCTTTGGTCCTAAAGTCTTCAAGAGTTCTGATAGATGATCAGGCTAGGGTTTGGTTTGGATTTGGTGGACTGATGGGATTGGTGTAGAGTCCGAGTTTCAAGGAAAATAGGAGTAGCCATGCTTTTGTGTTGAAAAGTTTCTCTTTCCACTTGATCCACTTGCCTTGCCTTTGCATAAACTATGTTATTTTAATGTGCAACTTGATAAAATCGTGGTAAAAGTCCTAAACCAAGCTAATCTGGTGTCTAAACATCAGAAGAGTGAAAGTCTTGGTGATTAAAAGTGTAATGCATCATTATACATAAGTTGGTGACTTGAAATCAAGAAATGGACCTCAAACTTCTTTCAATCGAATCTCTCGGCTCAGTCAATGGATTGAGGAGTTCTTGTACTTTTTGGAAAGCCCTAAATGTCCTCTAAAACTTTCATGTTCACCCCAAGTTCTGGATCAAAAGGGATCTTGGTGAAAAATGGAGATGAAGTCAGCTGGTTTTTAAGCCAAAATGTAGTGAAATTTCACTAAGTCCTTAAGTGTTTTGAACTTCCAAGCCTTGTAACTTAAAAACCAAGCCTTATCTTGAGAAGGGTCCTCTAATATGTTTTGAAGTTCATGAAGAGAGCTTCAATTTGACCTTTGAGTCACAAAATTTGGATGTGTGGTTTGAAAGTTATGACTTTCCCAATTTTGCACGAGAAGTGAATTCTTCCTTACTTAGAAAATTTTAAGAACAAAACCTTGCCCTTCTTGCAAGAAATCTTTCAAATGGTGGTCTCTCATGCTCTAATCAAGGATTGAACATGTTAAGCTGGAGTGTGACTTGAATACTTCATTTTGGGTCAATAACATTAAAATCAGAGGCTTGACTTTGTCAGTCAAAACCCTAATTTCCTCAGGAGTTCCACAGGATGATCTTTGAGGATCTTGCTTCTTCAATCCCTTTCAAGGTCCATAGATGGCCTCCAAAGATGTTTATGAACATATGGAACCATGTCTTAAAGCTTGGGAACATGCCTTAATCAAAAGTTAAAGGCAAAGGTTGACTTTCCTGACAAAGCCCTAGTCTGGGGGACAAGGTGAGCTGGTGACTCTTTGTGCTAGTGATGAAAGCCAGATGATCTTGATTTCTTGTTGAACAAGACCTTTTGAATGTAGGTAAGTTCAATTGGTTGATGAACCAGTCAAACCTGGACTAATCATGACAAACTTCTTCAATGATTCTTCAGGTTAAAACCCTAATTCCACAACTTTGGTCCAATAGTCTCTTGTTGGCTTGATTTGATCTAAAGTTTTGAGATCCCAAACTGCTGAACATTTGTGATGATGGTATGGAACCAGAGAATGTCTTAGGAGACCTTGAAACACATGAGAATTTAGTTAATTGCTCTTGTCCTCCTTCTTGTGTCAATCCTGATTTTCACAAAAGAAACAAACTAGCAAAGGTATGGGTTAGTTAACAATGCATAGATGATTGAAACCTAAATGTAAGTGCAAGATGTTATGACATCTAAGGGGTACAATTTGGCGTACAACAGTTGCCCCTATTTGAATAACTTTACCAGATGGCACGAGGAATGGAAATCCTCGAGGCATCAAGGCGAAAGGTATTTAAATATTACAAACCGAAATTTTGCCCTTAGATGGAATGTAGATGCTAAGGACAAGCGACGGATATGCAAATGCTGAAATGCATGAACTTCTAGTATGATGATATGATGCCATGATAGTGCAAAGATGCAGACAAACAAGACACCAGAGATAAAAAGCAAACAACCACAGGTGAGTTTTACTGGGGAGGGATGAAGGTTAATATCCACAAGGAACTCACTGGGGGCACAGACTGACCAAAAAAGACTCACTGGGGAGACTCTAAGGAAACATTGGGGCTAGAAAAAGATAAAAGGGGGGGGGGGAATCCCACAGGTCCTCACTAGGGATAGGAGCCAGAGAGGGGTTCTCCACTGGGAAAAATCCAGGGAGATGGACAACAGGTTCATAGGTGATCGAACGACACTGGGGAAATAAAACACTTTCTTACTGGGCATGAAACCAGAAAGAAGGCATGATCTCTATTGGGGGTCATCTTGAAATAAGAGGATAGACATTCTACAAAGATTTTCTGGGGATTTCTTATACTGAAGTGTTCAAACGGGATCTTCAAGAAAAGCCAGAAAAGACAGAGACAAACACGAGCTTTGCGTGCGCCAAATTAAAAATCACAAGGACTTTTAAAGAGATATCGATAATGACCGAACATCTGTTGGGAACAATATTAAAGCGCCAACAATGATTGGACTTAGAAGCAAAAGGTCTTTAAACACTAATATGATTTGGATAGGATACCAATTTGAGTTGGTTTGCCAGTAAAGATTGGACTTTAGGTTCATAGCTGACCCGAAGTTTAGGTTCATAGTTGACCTGGGGTTTTGGTTCATAGGTGACCAAGGTTCATAGTTGACCTGAGATTTTGGTTCATAGGTGACCAAGATTTAGGTTCATAGCTGACCTGAAACAATCAATGCCAGCAATTACTGGACTTTAGGTTCATAGGTGACCTGAGGTTTTGGTTCATAGCTGACCAAGGTTCATAGTTGACCTGAGATTTTGGTTCATAGGTGACCAAGGTTTAGGTTCATAGCTGACCTGAAACAATCAATGCCAGCAATTACTGGCCTTTAGGTTCATAGGTGACCTGAGGTTTTGGTTCATAGCTGACCAAGGTTCATAGTTGACCTGGGATTTTGGTTCATAGGTGACCAAGGTTTAGGCTCATAGCTGACCTGAAACAATCAATGCCAGCAATTATTGGACTTTAGGTTCATAAGTGACCTGAGGTTTTGGTTTATAGCTGACCAAGGTTCATAGTTGACCTGAGATTTTGGTTCATAGGTGACCAAGGTTTAGGTTCATAGCTGACTTGAAACAATCAATGCCAGCAATTACTGGACTTTAGGTTCATAGGTGACCTGAGGTTTTGGTTCATAGCTGACCAAGGTTAATAGTTGACCTGAGTTAAGGTATCTAATAGGTTAGTACCGGGGTTGCATAAATGAAGATTAGACTTCCTGGGGAATATAGATAATGAGCAAAATCTGGCACACGCAGGTGAAGACCGAACGCAAGCTGGGCACGGATAAAGATCCATAGATCAACAAATTGGAAGTAAAGGGAGGTAAAGACCTATAAACGAAGGCACAACCAGCTGCAAAGATGCAGGATGATATGGTATGATGCGAATGCTCAATGATATGCAAGAGACGGTTCTAACGAGAGATGACAGGCTGGGGAAAAGTGAGTGGATGGATAACGCATCCACTGCCAGGAGGCACACTGAATTTGAAGAGAACAGTCCCTCTGGGGACTGAATTGGGAATAATCCTCTTTCACTGAGGAAATAAAGTCTTCCACAAACATCTGTGAAGATACTGGGGGAGAAATCCTTTGTATAGCAGTAGTCAGTCATTACTGACATGTCTGATCCAGGAAACATTGTCGATTTTGAACTTGTATCACTGGTGAAACATACGCCAGATGTTTTAACAGTGTTTTCGTCACAATCAAGACTTTATTGGGGAGAGCAAATAATTTCACTAAATCGTCCCTAATGCCAAAGCAAATTATATTTTCATTGTGTTTTCTCAAAAGATTTTCCAAAACATTTTCCGCTTTCAAAACCGCTTTAATGAATAAGTGAAGTTTTGCATAACAAGAAAAAAAAATAATAGAGCAATTATAAATCTCAAACAAAGAATGGTCCGAAATCTGATTTTATTAGAATGGTAACTTGCCAATGGCGAAGCTCCATGGAACATTACAATTGAAATAATGGAAATTTGGGAAAATATTACATCGTATTCAATGACCACTGCCATCCCTAATGACTAAGAGTCCCAAAAATGAACTTTGCTGCTGATGAGGGCAAATGACCTTGAATTTATTTCATGAATCCCTTGACGTAGGTGACAACCCCGTCTGACACAGTGAAACGCCTTTGTCCCTAATTTTTGCCTGGACCGCCTTTTCAGGTTTTCAGTCCATCGGGAAGCTATTTTTTGCCTAGGCCGCCCTTTCGGGTTTTTAACCTAGCGAGCTATTTTTCTTTTTTATTTAATCCTTAATTTTTCCCTGAGTCTCCTTCATAGGTTATGACCCACCGGGATACCCCTTTTTGCCTAAGTCGCCATTTCTGGTTTTCGATTTAGCTGGCTTTTTAGGCGTAATATTTTCGTACTAAGTCAACATTCACAGGGTGTGCGAGTTGTTCACCATCCATCGTTGTAAGGAATAAGGAACTTCCTGAGAACACAGTTTTTACCACAAACGGACCCTCATAGTTGGGTGCCCATTTTCCGCGAGCATCCCTTTGAGATGGCAAGATTTTTTTGAGTACGAGTTCTCCTTCACGGAATTCACGAATACGGACCTTCTTATCAAAATATTTTTTCATCCTTCTCTGATACAAGTGACCATGACACATGGCAGTCAATCGTTTCTCATCAATGAGGTTTAGTTGATCATATCTCTTTCGGACCCACTCTGCTTCATCAAGCTTGGTCTCCATCAGAATTCTTAACGACGATATCTCTACTTCAATGGGGAGAATAACATCCATCCCATACACTAGAGAAAGGGAGTCGCTCCTGTCAAAGTTCGAACCGAAGTTCTGTATCCATGCAAGGCAAATGGTAACATTTCATGCCAATCCTTATAAGTCTTGACCATTTTCTACAGGATATTTTTTGATGTTTTTGTTAGCAGCTTCGACAGCTCCATTCATCTTTGGACGGTAAGGTGAAGAATTGTGATGCTCAATCTTGAAATTGTCACACAACTCTTTCATTGTTTTGTTGTTCAGATTGGTTCCATTGTCCGTTATGATTTTGTTAGGGATTCCATAACGACAAATGATATTATTCTTGATGAAGCGAGCAACCACTTGTTTTGTCACATTGGTGTAGGAAGCAGCTTCGACCTATTTCGTGAAGTAGTCAATGGCCACTAAGATGAAACGATGACCGTTGGAAGCTTTTGGGTCAATAGCCCAATTCATATCAATGCCCCACATAGAGAAAGGCCAAGGTGACGACAAAACATTCAACAATGTTGGAGGTACATACACCTTGTCAGCATAGATCTGGCATTTGTGACATTTTCTGGCGTATTGGATGCAGTCAGCTTCCATAGTCAACCAATAATACCCGGCTCTCAAGATTTTCTTAACCATGGCATGCCCACTGGCTTGAGTACCAAAGGTTCCTTCATGAATATCATGAATCAACAGGTCTGCTTCTTGTTTATCAACACATCTTAGCAAAACCATATCGTGCTTCCTTTTGTAAAGTACATCATTGCTGAGGAAAAACTTGGATGATAATCTTCGCAAAGTTTTCTTGTTAAGACTGGAAGCGTTGGTAGGATACTCTTGAGTCTTCAGATAATTCAAGATGTCGTGAAACCATGTTTTCCCATCCACCTCATCTTCAATTGACTGGCAATAGGCTGGTTCAATCTTGCGCTCGATGCTGATGAGCAGTGCTTCATTAACAAAATTAACTTTCCACGTTGAAGCGAACATGGCTAGGGCGTCAGCTATGTGATTCTCTAAGCGAGGAACATGACGGAAAGTAATCTCGTCAAAGAATTGGATCATTTTCACAATGTAAGCGTGGTACGGGATTAGTTTCTCACCTTTAGTCTCCCATTCGTCTTTGAATTGATAGATAACTAAAGCAGAATCACCAATGACTTCTAGGATTTTGATTCTGAGATTAATTTCAGCTTCCAAACCCAAGATGCAAGCTTCATACTCAGCAACATTGTTTGTGCACCCAAAGTCTAATCTTGCTGTGAAAGGAGTGTAACCACCATTAGGGTTTATCAACACAACACCCACACCATGTCCTTTGTAGTTGGAAGAACTATCAAACATCATCTTCCATCTGGAACCGGGTTCAGGACCTTCGTCAGGGCCTGGTTCTTCACAATCCTTTACCACCATGATGTCTTCATTAGGAAAATCAAACTTGAGAGGCTCATAATCTTCAACAGGCTGATCTGCAAGATACTCTGATAAGACACTTCCCTTGATAGCCTTCTGAGTGACATGGATATCATATTCTGACAAAAGCATGCGCCAACAGGCAAGTCTTCCTGTTTGAGCAGGTTTTTCGAAGATATACTTTACTGGGTCCATTTTAGAGATCAACAAAGTAGTGTGACATATCTAATACTGCCTCAAACATCTGGCGACCCATGCTAGAGCACAACAGGTCTTCTCTAGCAATGAATAACGGCTTTCACAATCGGTGAATTTTTTGCTCAAGTAATAGATGGCATGCTCCTTGGGACCAGTTTCATCATGTTGGCCCAAGACGTAGCCCATGGATCCTTCTAACATAGTCATGTATATAAAGAGGGGTCTCCCAGGAACAGGGGGAATCAAGATCGGTGGTTCTTGCAGATAATTCTTGAGTTTGTCAAAGGCCTGCTGGCAGTCAGAATTCCACTCTACAGTCTGGTCTTTGCGAAGCAATTTGAAGATTGGCTCACAAGTGGGAGTCATGTTGGAGATGAATCTGGAGATATAGTTCAAACGGCCCAGAAAATCTCTTACCTGCGACTCAGTCTGCGGAGCTGGCATTTCTTAAATAGCTCGTACTTTGTTAGGGTCCACCTCAATTCCTCATTGACTGACGATAAAACCAAGCATCTTTCCTGATCTAACACCGAAAGTACATTTGGCAGGATTCAACTTTAGTTGATATTTTCGGAGTCTCTTGAATAATTTTAGAAGATGGTCCAAATGTTCCTCCTCCCTCTGAGATTTAGCAATCATATCATCCACATATACTTCAATTTCTTTATGGATCATGTCATGGAATAAGGTCACCATAGCCCTCTGATAGGTTGCCCCCGCGTTTTTCAAACCGAAGGGCATGACTTTGTAGCAATAAGTTCCCCAATGGGTGATGAATGTAGTCTTATCCATATCGGCCGGATCCATTCTTATCTGATTATAGCTTGAGAAACCATCCATAAAGGAGAAAACTGCAAAACTGGCTGTATTATCCACAAGAGTATCGATATGTGGTAGAGGGAAATCGTCCTTTGAACTGGCTTTGCTGAGGTCCCTATAATCTACGCGCATTCATACCTTACCATTCTTCTTCATTACTGGCACGATGTTGGCTACCCATTCAGGATAATTCGAAACTGCCAAGAAACCTGCATCCAATTGTTGCTTTACCTCGTCTCTGATTTTGAGAGCCATGTCGGGTCTACTTCTTCGAAGTTTCTATTTTATTGGTGGGCATTCAGGCTTGAGTGGTAGTTTATGAACTACAATATCTGTATCCAACCCAGGCATGTCCTGATAAGACCATGCAAAAACATCCACATATTCTTCAAGAAGCTTCACTAACCTTTGTCGGACTCCTGCCCCTAGCATTGCCCCAATCTTGACTTCCTTCTTGTCTTCACCAGTACCAAGATTAATGGTGTCAATTTCTTCCTCATGCGGCTGAAGAGCCATGTATTCGTACTCACACATTTTTGCCAACTCATCTGGGACCTCATAATATTCTTCTTCCTCATCCTCAGCTTGATAGATGGGTGAATCAAAATTAATAGTGAGAGTAAGGTCATTGAATACAACAGGTTTGGGATTTATTCTGCATGATGGAGGGATTTATTTTATTAAAATGTACAAAGGTCAAATGCAAGAAGAAAATGTTTTTGTAGTTTTGAAAAGATTGAAGATAAAGTGCACAAAGGTCATGAAGTTGTAGAAATCAAATTCTGAGGTTGAAGTAAAGTGCTTCGCGCGTGTTTTCAAATAAGAAACTAGCCATTGGCGCCCTAATTCAAACATTTTTTTATTTTCTTTTTCTATTTTATTTTCTTTTTATTTTGTGATTTATTTTAAATAGCTCCTTTTATATTTTTTACTTCAATTTTTTTTTTCATAATTTCATACAAATATTTTCTATCACAAATATTTTTTGCATAAATTTTAAAAATTAGTTTGTATTTAATTCATATTTTCTTCTAATTTTCATTTTGCATTTTATTTTTGATCATTTTCAAATAGTTTTGCATCCATCTTTTGATATCCTTTTACTTACAATACTTTTGACTTCTCATAATTTTCTCAACCTTTTATTTAGTGTTTTGATCCATCTTTGGATTTTTTTTTAATTTCCATTTAAAATAATTTTTAAATCCTTTTTTTATTTTGATGTTAGTCAAAATTTGAGAAGGTCTTGAACTTGTATCTTGATGATTGCTTAGTGTAGTGTGCGATTTTTTTCGGTGACGCGACCACCTTACCGCAAATGGTTTGGGTGCTACTTTCTGATTTCTGTATTTATCCTATGAAGCTGGAAAAGAAGGGGAAGATATCTTAAACTAACCCTGCACGCAAATGTTTTCTTTAACAAATGCTAAGAGATTAGGGATCGGGGTCTGGTTATACAAAGGGAAGCTATTAACACCCAGTGTATCTATGGTAATCCATAGGAACTTCTTTTGCATGTATTTTCTGTTAACTTGAAATGCTTTCTTGTGTTTTATCTGTTGTGGATTGGGAAAGTTTCTCCTTTGGGAGTTTTGAGAGAGTGTTTTTGTCGTTTTCGGGTTTTCTGTTGTTTTTGGTAAGGTACTTGGACCTAAGATTTTTTTATTTGTGTGTGTGCTCGCTAAGATTTCGCAATCTTACGCCTACGTATTCACGTAAAGAGAATAGGGAAATCAGAGCAATCGTAGTTCCTCCTATTTCTATGGGAGGAAAAATATTTGATGTCTTGTTCAAAGCCCAAGATTGAAGCTAAAAGGATGGTTATGTCTTGTACAAAGCCCAATATTGAAGCTAAAAGGTTAACTGAGAGAGAATTTGTCATCTCTAAAGAGAGATATCTCATCTATTCATCACAAATGTGGATTATAAGGGAAATTACTTTAACTGGGATATGTAGAATCCATTAATGCCATAATTTCCTCTATAAGAGGGATGTCATGAAGGAAGAAGCTTTAACTCAATGTAGAGCAACGCCACTTTTTCCTTTATGAATCTTCCATGCTAAGAGAGGGACATTGGCTTGGATGTTAGGGATCCAGAGGCTTGCCACTTACAACAGTTAGATGAAAGATAAATTTTAGCCAGGATAAAGGAAGGACTCCAGCTTGGATCTTTAATCAACAAGTGAGCCACTTATAGCAATTATCTGGAAAAAGGTTTTGATTATTTGTTTTGATATGTGATGTATAGAGGATATATCTTCCTTCAGAAAGGGCTCATGGTCTCATCTGAGGGAATGTTGATTTTTGTGTGCCTGTATCAAAGAACTGAGTCCATTGGGGAGAGTTTTGTCTGTCTTGTACAAAGCCCAAGATTGAGGTTGGTTGGGGAAAATTCTTATATAAAGCCTAAGAGAAGGCTATCTTTTGCTGAGGATTTATTAAAATCCATGAGCATGTCCAAATTGTTTTAGGGAATCTAAAGATTTACTCTTGTTGGGAATCAAGGAAGAGTTGAATTACCAGATGCCATGAGGTTCTGATTTTATTGGGGATTTGTTGATGGTAAATTGACCCTGGCTGGGATGTTTTCAAGGTGAAAGTTAAGCCTTGTTGGGGGTCAGAAAAGTTTAAAGATGAGTTTGAAAACCTTAGAGGTTTTAAATGGAGTATGAGTGAAATGGTCAGGATTTTCCCTGTGTTTTTAGGAAACTTGAGGGTTTTGGTATAAAGTCCAAAAGAAGACTATGATAAGTGAGACTTTCCAAATCAATTTGAATGAAGCCCAAGAGGAGGCTGAGACTATCTAAGTCTTTTTAAGAAGTGGTAGACTCTGGTGTAGATAGATCTTTGTATGATGCCTAAGAAGAGGCTGTTGGTTTGAGGGATGAAGATCAACCTTTAGATGGTAGTGTGTTCTGGAAATTTGACTTTTCTGGGGATTACGAAGCCTGTGGGTCTTTGTACTAAGCCCAAAAGGAGGCTGGGGAACTTTTAAGAAGCCTGATGGTCCTTGTACTAAGCCCAAGAGGAGGTTGGGGATACTTCTAGGAAGCCAATGGGTCCAAGCCTAAGAAAAGTTCAAGAAAGGTTTCACCGGGAAATAATCCTTTCTTTGTTGAACAATTCTAAGGTTTGAAGAAATTCAAAAGAGGTTTCACCGGGAATTAATCCTCTCTAGGGAAATGAATTTCTTGAATATATACATTTCTAAGTTTTGACAGTCTTGAGAAAAGTTTCACTGGGAATAATGCCTTTCCCTATTCCATATTGAATAAGCCCAAGACGAGGCAGGCTGTATTGAGGGAAGTTCCTATGAGGGAACTAGTTTTGACTATGTTAAAAGTAGCCTCTGGTTTGACCTATGCGTAGACCTAACTGCTGGGGAAACTCTAGACAGATATGCACAAGTATATACAGATAAGTGATTTAACAGGTATATAAAGTAAGTATGCATTGAATTGAAAAGATGTTGGGTCTTACACTCTGAACAGAGGCCCAAGTGTATTGTGATTGATTGTATTGATTACAGCTGTATGATTAGGGTTGCAAGAAATTGAAGAAAGTTTTGAGAAAACTTTGAATTTGAGCTTGAATTAAAAACAAGTTTCTTAAAATAAAATAATGTTTGAGCCTTATAACTCAAATAGAGGCCCAAGTGGTCTAAGAGCAATTTCATCGGGAATAATGCTCCTCTTAGTACCAGTTAAAACAGACAGATGATTTTGAAAACAAAGGTATGGGACTTACAACTCAAGGAGAGGTCCATAGGAGTTGTTTATTGTTTAAAACAAAGTTTATGTACAAAATATTGAGGCTTATACTCAAGGAGAGGCCCAGATGACTTATTTGAAAAACAGGGATCACACTGCGAAACCGAAAGACGTTGTGGGACTTATACTACAGTAGAGGCCCAAAATTGTTTATGTACAATGAGGGTTGGGTCTTACACTCTATTAGAGGCCCAAAAGTGTTTGTAAAGAAGAAAGAATGGGGCATATACTCAGGGAGAGGCCTAGATGAAAAAACAATGATCGCACCGTTATTTTGAAAATCGCATCGGGACTTATACAATGACTGAGACCCAAAATTATTTATTTACAAAGGGATGGGTCTTACACTCTACAAAGAGGCCCAAAATCGTTTCAAATGAAGTTTGAAAAATCAAAATCATGGGAAAACCCTAATTTTAATTAAAAATACAAATTTTCAAAGAAAATTAAATAAAAAATTATAGGAAATATCAAATATATTTAAAAACAAGTTGTGAATATTGAAAAATATTTTGAAAAATCAAGTTTCATTTATATGAAGGTGTGAAATTCATTTGAATTTGAAAAATTAAGAGGAAAATTTCATTAAAAATGTTAAAAAACAATTAAAATGAAATTCTTTACAAAAATTCCAAATATATTAAATAAATAATATAAATTTTATTTTTTTTGTAGAATAAAATATTTTAACATTTTTGTGAATTTTTAAAAAAAGAACCAATAAAAAATTATTAAAATTGAGGGAGAAATTAATTTTTAAAACCAAGTAATAAAATAACTAAAAATTCAAAAATTCAAACAATTTTAAAATGCGCGCCAACTGTCATCTTCTTCTTCCCCGTGCCCGCGCCATGGATGATTTACAAAATCTCACTTATCTCTATGATTACTCAATGATTTTGCACGATTCAAACATCAATCTCACTCGTTTTTTAACAAGGATTCCAATGGTACCAACTAATTGCATTTATTTTCCAATGTAGAGTGAGAAATCAAGTGATGAACACATGAACCCTAATTTCTGCAAGAACACTATGAAATCCCATACACGATAGCTACAAAGCAATTGATTGAGGGGAAACACTCTACATAAATGTTGAAACATGTTTGTAACTTGAAAACACATTTATGATGCATTGATCATAGAGTTTGAGAGTTCAGGCTTACCTCTTGCAAGAAGAAATCGAATTGTGTTTTGGTGATGTTACAGATGTTGTTTGATGACTTGGACATCTTCAATGGACCTTATGTAAGGTGTTAGGGAGCTTGGAATGGATTGAAACAACCTGGATCACTTTGTGGCAACTCAACTGCAAACAGGCCTGAGTTTGATTTTGAGCTTTGTGATTCTAAGGTTACAGATGTGTGATAAGTGTTTGGATAGCTTACATATGATGTATATGATGTATCTACAACATCGGTTTTGATAGAATTGCTTCTTATTTAAAAATTCGCATGTTACTTGACAATGAAGCAATTTCTGGTTTTTGAGAGTGAAATGAAGAAGAGCATGTGTTGTTATGCTTTGGTGTACTCAAACTGATTAGAAAGGATCCATATTTATAGTAGAGAAAGTTTGTTTTGGTAGCAATAGTGATTGGGTGCAGATCATGGTGTGTAGCTTGTAGCCATTGACTTGGATGTTCCAAAGTGCCAAGTCAACTCTTAGCTTGACTCCATTCAATTTCTGCAGGTTTGAATGGTCAGAGTTTGGACTGAATCTTGACTAGTTTGGATTGTTATGGCTTGGTTCATGACACCTCAATGCATTGCATTGAAGTAACATTGCCAAAATTGAATTTCAAAGTACATGTCATGATGGTTTTGCACATGCCAAGTTGAATTCTTGACTTCTTGATCAAGAAACAAGCGAGTCATCAGAAGTTTTGTGTTTTTGGAAGATGACAAAGTTGGCAAAATGGCAAGACTTTAGTGAAAAAATCGTGTGGCCCAAGTTATGTATCCATGCTATTGTGTAGGCAGGGTGAAAAATGCCATTTTGGGGAGCTTATAACTCCTTGCTCAAGTTAAATCATGGGAGGCTCTTGTACTTTTTAGAAACCCCTATATCATACTTCAACTTTGATGTTTAACTTTGGTCTTGATTCATCTTGGATCATAATGAAAAATGGCCTCAAAGTTGGAAAAAATGCGAACAGATTGTGTCCAAAATTTCACTTAGTGTTTGAAAAGTGTCCATTTTCCATTTTTTGTGATTTTGATCAATCCATAACTCAATATCCATGAGGATTTGGAATATGTTGTTGTTGACAATCTTGTAGTATGTAATGAGAGCTTCCATTTGAGCTTTGGATGGAAGAAAAAGGTTACTTGGATCACAAGTTATGGCCTTGCAAAGTTGGGTAAAAATCACTTTTTTTATGACTTAGTGAAATTTCAAGTTTCTTAAGGTTACCCCTTTTGCAAGTAACCTCACTTTTCTTGATTTTTCTTGATGGATGATGATCCAAACCATGAATTAACATTGTTTTTGACTTAAAGAAGCCATGTTTGTCAAAAAAAATCTCAAAAGTCAAACTTGGTTTTGGGCACAGTTGACTTTTTATCAGATGAATTTCAAACTTTGTGATCCTCGATGAAATCAAGTTCTTGTCCTAATTCAAACCTAATGGATGGAATCTATAGGTGTTTTGGAGTGTCTTGAATAATTCCCCAAAGTTTGAGATCTTGTCTTGGTCAAAAGTCAAAGATAATGTTGACTTTTTATTAAAACCCCTAATTTGTGGTCCAGATGAATTTGAATCCTTGTATTGCTCATGAACCAAGTTCTTTGTGTCCATTTGAACTTGTAAGAGGATCAATACAAGGTATTTGAGGTCTTTAAAACATAACTTGAGGTTTGGGCTCATGTCTTGCTCCAAAAGTCAATTTAAGGGTGAATTAGGTCAAGAAACCCTAATTCCTGATTTTTGGTGAATGCATCCCCTGAGGCTATTTATTACTTATGAGTGGACTCATAAGGTTCCTTTGAACTTCTTGAATCATTTTTTGAAGTATTGGCTCATGCCCAGATGAAAATTTCTCTCTGGATGCCTTGGTCGACCAAAACCCTAATTTGGTGACACTGGTGATCTTGAGGGTTAACCCACTTGGAATGTTACATCCCTATGCTTGATTCTTGATGTAGAAGACCTTTTGATCCTTTATGGATGTTTGAGAGGCTTGACAAGTTGAAGATCATGTCAATTCTTGATTGATCCTTTGTCTGAGTGCTCTGAGAGGGTCCAAAACCCTAATTCTTGGTTGAGGTAAGTGCTCAACAACCTTGGAGAGGATTAATGAGCATGAAGGTACATCCATATTATGGTGATGATTTGCACAATGATGGGAAATCTTATGGTAAAAATTTAGGGTATGACAGATGCCCCTATTTAATCTTCTTGGACCTGGAGGTGTAAATGGCGAAGACGTTCGGACATTCAAGGTAAAAGAGGATTAATATCGGAATACCCAAAATTTTGATGGTGGTAGTGAATGGTAGTTGTTTTCTCATCCATCTTCTTTTTCTAAGTAAAGATACTTAGAAAAGGTTAAAACTTCCCCTCGATCCTGGTCTTCAGCCACAGAACTGGTCTCAGTTTTCTTTTGAAATAAACTTCCCCTCGATCCTGGTCTTTAGCCATGGATCTGGTCTCAGTTTCTTTTGAAATAAACTTCCCCTCGATCCTGGTCTTCAGCCATGGAACTGGTCTCAGTTTCTTTTGAAATAAACTTCCCTTCGATCCTGGTCTTCAGCCATGGAACTGGTCTTAGTTTCTTGAAATAAACTTCCCCTCGATCCTGGTCTTCAGCCATGGAACTGGTCTTAGTTTCTTGAAATAAACTTCCCCTCGATCCTAGTCTTCAACCATGGAACTGGTCTTAGTTTCTTCTTGTCAAGTTCTTCTCTTGACAAGGAACATTATCTATAGCGGTCTTCATCAAACTTCTTGCCGAGGTTTACTGGGGAGATGCCATTTGTCTGATCTAAAGGGGAAAAAAAGTCTCTTAAGAGCTCGTGTTTTGTTTGGCGAGAGATTTCTTAGGAGGATGTGACGTCCAAGAGTCTTTTGCTGAGGAGCTTTTGCTGGAATTTTTTTTTAATTCGGGAAAGCAAAATATCATCTTAAATGATGAAGGTTGAATCCTCAAGGGTGTGTAACTTAATTGTCTTCTTGCTTTTCATAGGTTCAAGTTATCAAAGTAGTCGAGGACCAATTTCAATCTAGGGATAAACTGGAGAGAGATTGTTTAGACGATACCTTTCCCGAGGAAAATACTCTAACCGGGATTTTGTCCTATCTGACGTAGAAAGGAAAACTGATGACTCTATCAGAGAGAGGATATTTATCACTTGGGGATGAGTATGACCAGAGTGACATTAATGCGATATGAGTATGAATATAAATCAATCATGTGCGATGTATGAGATGCTGATGCTGAAAAAACTGACACGACATACGGACTGACGATGAGTTCAAATAGATACTCGGCCACTCTAGGAGATGGGTGTATTACTGGAGATTCTGAAAGCTGTATTTTTGCCTAGGAGCAGGGATTCCTGCGTTCGTTCCGGTTTTTGGAGGTACAAACCTACTAGGGATAGAAATCCATTCTTGTTTTTTTTTCCGGGGTGGACCCTACTGGGGGAGAAAAACCAATCATTGGTTCTCAGAGGTAAGAACTTTACCGGGGATGTCAGATGGGACATTCCGTATGAAGCAGTTTGTCCTTTATTCAGGCTATACTGATCAAATGGAGTATTTTGATTCTGCACTTTGAAGTTTGACCACTATCGGAGAAGTCGTTGATATTCCCCTTCGTTTTCAGCAATCAAAAAGAAATTGCCATCTTTATTTTAAAAGCGGAAGTAAATTTGACAAGTAAAAATTCATTTTTTGTTTCAAGAATGTTAATCAAATAAACATGTCATTTTGCCTGGATTGCTTTTTTTTTGTTTTCAATCCATCGGGATGGTTATTGTTTATGTCTCTAATTTTTGCCTGGACCGCCCTTTCGGGTTTTCAGTCCAACGAGACGTTTTTTTTTCATTTAGGCGAAGTATTTCTTGACTACATCAACATTTGTGGAGTAAGTAAACTCCTCTCCATCCATAGTTGTGAGTCTCAAGGCACCGCCTGAGAAGGATTTCTTAACAACATAGGGGCCATCGTAATTCAGAGTCCATTTGCCCCTGGAATCAATAAGAAATGATTGTAACATCTTAAGAACGAGGTCTCCTTCTCCGAAGACACGGGGTCGGACCTTTTTGTCGAACGCCTTCTTCATCCTTTACTGATATAACTGACCATGGCATAAAGCTGTCATTCTCTTTTATCGATTAGGTTTAGTTCATCGCGTCTACTTTGACATCATTCAGCTTCCGTTAGTTTGGCTTCCATCAACACTCTCATTGATAGGATCTCTACTTCTATGGGGAGCACTGCTTCCATGCCATATACTAGAGAGAAAGGGGTTGCCCCTGTTGAAGTGCGGACAGATGTGCGATAACCGTGAAGAGCAAAGGGTAGCATCTCATGCCCATCTTTGTATGTTACAACCATCTTCTGAATGATCTTCTTGATATTTTTGTTGGCTGCCTCTACTGCTCCATTCATTTTAGGCCAGTAGGGATGTGAGTTATGGTGTTCAATTTTGAACTCAGCATACAAATCTTTCATCATCTTGTTGTTCAGGTTAGATCCATTATCCGTAATGATCTGGCTCGGGGCACCATAACGACAAATGAGATTGTTCATGATAAATCAGACCATCACTTGTTTGGTCACATTGGTGTATGATATCGCTTCGACCCACTTGGTGAAGTAGTAAATGGCTACCAGGATGAACCGATGTTCGTTTGAAGCTTTGGGTTCAATCATGTCGATTCCCCATATAGAAAAAGGCCATGGAGAAGAAAGAATTTTAAGATGCGTTGGCAGTACATGGATTTTGACGGGGTATATCTGACACTTGTGACACTTCCTCATGTACTTATAGCAATCAGATTCCATTCTCAGCCAATAATATCATGCTCTTAGAATTTTCCTTGCCATTGTGTGTCCATTGGCATGAGTGCCAAAGGAGCCTTCATGAATCTCTTTCATCAGCATGTTTGCTTCGTGTTTGTCTACGCATCTGAGCAAAACCATGTCAAAGTTTCTCTTGTAGAGTGTATCATTGCTTAGGAAGAAGTTACCAGTTAGTCTTCTGAGAGTCTTCCTATCTTTTCTCGATGCCCCAGGCGGATATTCCTGTCTTTGAAGAAAGCATTTCATATTGTGATACCATAGTTTGTCATTTATGACTGCTTCAATTACGAAGAAGTAAGAGGGCCTATCAAGCCACATTATGTAAATCTTGGGTACATCGTTCCATCGACTTACACTGATCATGGAGGATAGAGTAGCCAGTATATCGGCCATATGGTTTTCTTCACGAGGAATGTGATTAAACTCAATCTTGTTGAAGAAGGGTAACAACCTTCTCGCGTAGTCTTTGTAAGGAATCAATCCTGATTGATATGTGTTCCATTCTCCTTTGATCTAATTTACAACCAGGGCTGAGAACCAATACACATCCAAGATTTTGATCCTCAAGTCAATAGCTTCTTCGAGACCCATGATACAAGCTTCGTATTCGGCCTCATTGTTTGTGCATTTGAATGCCAATCTGGAAGTGAAAGGAATATGGGTACCCTGAGTTGTTACGATGATTGCCCCTATTCCGTTTCCAGAAGCGTTGATAGTTCCGTCGAATATTAATCCCCATTGGGATCCTGGCTCTGGCCCTTCGCTTGGTAGCGGTTCATCGCAATCTTTCATTTTTAAGTACATGACATCCTCGTCTGGGAAGTCGAATTTGAGTGATTCCTGATCGTCAATCGGTTGATGAGCCAAATGATCGGTTAAGATACTTCCTTTGACGGCTTTCTGGGCATGGTACTCGATGTCATATTCTGATAACAACATCTGCCAACGGGAAATCCTTCTTGTTAAGTAGGCTTTTCGAAGACGTACTTGATTGGATCCATCTCGGAGATTAACCAAGTAGTGTGACAAATCATGTACTGGAGAAGAAGTTTGGCTGCCCAAGCCAGAGCACAGCAAGTTTTCTCGAGCATAGTGTATCAAGTTTCACAGTCTATGAATTTCTTGCTTAAGTAATAAATGGCAGACTCTTTTCTTTTTGTTTCATCTTGTTGGCCAAGCACACAACCCATGGAGTCTTCTAAGACTGTTAAGTAGAAGATCAATGGTTTTCCTTCCACTGGAGAAGACAGAATTGGTGGATTCAGCATATATTCTTTGATGATGTCGAAAGCCTTTTGGCAATCTTCTGTCCATATACAGCTTTGATTGTTTCTGAGTAGTTTGAAGATTGGTGCACTTGTTGCGGTCATAAGAGATATGAATCTTGAGATGTAATTGAGACGTCCCAAAAATCCTCTTACTTGTTTTTCATTCTTTGGTGAAGGCATTTCTTGAATGGCCTTGACTTTGTCGGGATCAACCTAAATTCCTTTTTGGCTGATGATGAATCCCAAGAGCTTTCCTGAGCGAACACCGAATGTACATTTGTTAGGATTCAAGCAGAGTTTGTATTTTCTCAGATGCTCGAATAACTTTGATAGGTGTTCCACATGCTCTTCTTCTATTTTAGATTTGACAATCATGTCATCAACGTACACTTCAATCTCTTTGTGCATCATGTCGTGAAATAAAGTTGTCATGGCCCTTTGATAAGTTTCCCTTGTGTTTTTCAGACCGAACGACATTACCTTGTAACAAAAGGTGCCCCGTGGGGTGATGAATGACGTTTTCTCCATGTCTTCCGGCGCCATTCTAATTTGATTATAGCCCAAGAATCCATCCATGAAGGAGAAGACTTTGAATTTTGTTGTGCTCTCAACCAGCATGTCAATGTGTGGTAGGGGAAATTCATCCTTTGAACTTGCTTTGTTCAAATCCCTGTAGTCTACACACATTCTAATTTTTTCGTCCTTTTTCGGAACTGGTTCTATATTGGCTAGTCATTGAGGATATTCTGAGGTGGCAAGGAACCCTGTGTCGATATGCTTCTGCACTTCCTCCTTTATCTTGATGGCCATATCTGGATGAGTCCTTCTCAATTTTTGTTTTACTGGAGGACATTCTGATTTTAGTGGTAAGTGATGTTCCACGATGTTTGTATCCAACCCTGGCATGTCTTGGTAGGACTAAGCAAATATGTCTGGAAACTCTTTTAGAAGTTTTATCAAGCCTTCTCTGACAGTTGGATTGAGCAGTGCTCCAATCTTAACTTCTTTCTTCTCTTCCTCTGAACCCAAATTGATTGTTTCCAACGGCTCCTTATAAGGTTCAATGGACCTTTCCTCTTGTCTGAGTAGTCGGGAGATCTCTTCGGGAATTTCTTCGTCCTCTTCGTCCTCAGCTTCAAATACCGGGAATTCAAAGTTGGGAGAAGGCATTGGATCGTATGTTTCAATGGAGTTTAAAATAAGTAATATGCATGACGTGATGATTCCTTTTTAGAAAAGACAGAGAGGATGCAAAAATGTGTGCAGTGTATTTTCTGAAAATGCTTGTTTTTTTTTTATATATTTTGGGTTGTTTTTTAAGATTACCATTTTCTGTAAAAGCAAAAAGTGAAAATAGCGATGAATGCGGGAATTCATAATGATATTATTTATTTATGATTTGTCAATTCTTGAAACACAACCCTATGAAACAAAACTATGTCGCTTTGGCTGAAGCGAAGAGGGACATTTACAGAAAAGTAAGCCCTATAAAACATCCATTTTACCCAGGCAAAGGTGAAAGGTCAAAACAAAGATGTGGAAATTACTTCTATTTATTAACGACTTTCGGGACATCGACCGCAACCCAATGGTGAAGAACTCCTTTGTGGATCACAAAGTCTGGTACTTTCCTTCTTGGTTTGTCTTCAGAAATGACACTGATTTCTGGTGGAGTAGGATTATTGGAGTCTTCTTTCCTTGCAGAGTTATTATAAGAGGACTCTTCTGTCGCATCATCCATAATATTTTCACTCTCGAGAGGATCTCTCCATCTAGTTGGCTGGATGTCCTCGTACCTGACGCGAGAGCTTTCGGGAGCGGTGTATTTGACTAGAAAGTCGTACTTTCCGTTTAGCTGCCCCAAGGTATCCCAGGTTTCTTTGGGAATAGATGAGTCATCTTCCTATACGACGTTGACTTCAGGAAATGCGTAGTTAATGAATTCTTGTCCTGCGACCTTTGTAAATTCATCAACATGGTGTTGGACATTTTTTGAATGTTCAGAGTAAGGATTCCATGACTCTGGGGGAACAGGCGTATTCTTTCCAAGATTATTCAGCTGATAGGAATTATTCGGCTGACTCTTTTACCCCGAGTTTTCCATATAAGGCTTCCAGATAGAAAAATCATCTGGGGATCATAAGAATTGTAGTCAAAGTTATCTTTCATCAGAGTGTCTTCCTCCAATGAGTTGGGTGGAGCACGACATCCTTCGGGATCACAATCTCCATAGATCATTCTGACATCTAATCTTGGTATATATCTGGGACTTTGCTTTGGAGAGCAGAATGGCATGTATGTTTCTTCCTGAGATGTATAACCTTCATCGTTGAGATAAGACTTCCACTTTTCATCTGTATCAGAAGAGTTGTTCCCATCGATGGTGTGGACTTCTTGAGATACTGGGTGGAGGAAGCCTCCGCTGTGAAAGAAATCCTGAATGGTACAAAAACGTTTATCCTTCTTTGTAGTCTGGGTACATGTTGGAGAAAAACTAAGACCTTTTCTTGTCTTGTTATCAGCAGGAATTACAATCTGTCCCCATCCTTTTATGTCACCACTCCCCATTACTTTGAGAGCGTCTTTATATGAGGAAATCGACGTTCCTTTGTTTTGGAGATTCTCATTGCTCACCGAGAGTGCTTGAAATTGAGTTCCCACAATTTCCTCTGGCTCTACGCATGAGAATGATGATAAGTTGCTCACGATTAAAGCTTGTTCTCCGCATACCGTGACTAATTTGTCGTTCTTGACAAACTTCAGCTTCTGGTGAAGTGTCGAAGTGACTGCCCCGACTTCGTGTATCCAAGGTCTTCCTAATAAACAGATGTATGTCACTCGGATGTCCATGACCTGGAAAGTGACTTGGAAAGTGTGAGGAATGATGGTTATGGGAAGATCGACTTCGCCGATAACCATTTTTCTGGATCCGTCAAAGTCTTTGACGATGATCACACTGCCTCTCATGGGATTACCTTGAAAAGATAATCGTACTAGAGTTGACCTTGGCATAACGTTCAAGGATGAACCTGTGTCTACCAGTACGCTGGCTAAAGCATCGTCCTGGCAATTGACTGTGATATTGAGTGCCATATTATGGTTTTTGCCTTCCTCTTGAAGTTCTTCATCACTGAACCCCAAGTTGTTGCAGGAAGTGATGTTGGAGATAATGTTGTCGAATTTCCCTACTGTCACATCTTGTTCTACAAAGGCTTGTTCTAAAACCTTCTGTAGAGCTTCCCTGTGAGCTTTTGAACTAAGCAGGAGAGATAACACAGAGATCCGAGACGGAGTTTGCAACAATTGATCAACAATGTTGTACTCGCTTTTCTGGATGAGCCTTAGCATCTCATCGTTGTTCTTTATAGGTTCTGGATTACGGGATTGATCGATTTGTTGGTTAGGAACTTCGAATTGAGGTTCCTTTTCTTTGGCAGGTTCTCCAACTCCTCTGTTGAAGATTCGACCGCTCAAGGTAACTCGACTGATGTCGGCAATGTTTACAACGGAGGGTAATGGAGTTTCTTTTCCATTTTCTATGGTCGTTGCACTGTACTTATATGGGATAGCCTTTTCTGACTTGTATGGCATTGGACCTGGCAAGTAGACGACCACAGGGGTTTTTTGGGCCTTTCGACTGTCGTAGGCAACCTCGATCAGATCTAAGTTTGGAATTTTTCTATTGTCAAGAGAGATTTTTGACTCATTGAGCAGAGGAATTATGGCGCAAACATCCTTGGTTATTCCGTGATTGGAGATTATGACAATGCTTTTGTCTAGTAGTCATTGGTCCTTGTTTTGAACAGGGAGGCAATCTTGTATCATGTTGATTGATTTAGAATTCAATCGTGGTTGAATTTCCTTTCAGTCTAACTGATGCTGGAGAGCTGCTCGTACGAGATAGCATTCTAGGTTATTTTCCGAGCATATTCCACAAAGTTCATAATTGTGAGGCGGTACCTGACCGTATCCACTTTGTATGCAGTGCATCCTTACCAGATTTGTTTCTATTAGGCGGATATCACAGCTTTGGTGCCTATCAGGATCCCCATTAGTCATGCTAACTTGTTGCATGTCTTCATCCTGGTATATCAGAAGCCACCAGTGGTCTAATAGATGTTGAAGAGTTCTTTGTACAAGCGCACAACCTTGGCCGTTTTCGTAGCATTCTTTATAGTCTTGATAATCGTGTGAGGCCAGAAAACTAAGTCTGACCTGCTTGGCATGCAATTCCACTAGACTGGTATTTATTAAGCGAATGTCGAAGATTTGAACCATGTTAACCTGATGATCATTCCTTTCATGGTAGTCTTGGATCCATCTAAGATCCATTTGACGTTGGAGGGCCTCTTGTACAAAAAAGCATCCCTGATTGTCTTTTGAGCAGATAGGGCAAGCGCTGTAATCGTGTCGTGGCAAATTGTAATACTGACTTTGTCTTGAATGCATTGCCACTAGAGTGACGTGCATTGTACGAATGTCATGGTTATGAACAATGTTGGGGTGTGCATGGGCCATGTTTACTTCGCGAATCCTGTGATTCTGAATCCTGCCTAGATCCATTTGCTTTTGCAGAGCTGTTTGTACTATGGCACATCCTTGATTTTCCTTGGAACAGATATCACACTGATGATAGTTATGAAATGGTACATGGCCATACCCGCTTTGTCTGCAATACATTTTTACCAGGTTGGTTCCCATTAAGCGTACATTGTGAATTTGATAACTGGTTCATCTGAACATTCGGATTAGTATCTTTGAAAGATAAAACCCCGTTCATGGTGAGATTCTGTACATCAGACTTGAAGCTGAGGTAATTCTCAATGTTATGTCCCGATCCTCCTTGATGGTAAGGGCAAAGTTTGATCTGCTTTGAACCAAAATGGTGGATTTTTTGGTACTATAAGAGGAGTCCTGGTTTGAACGTGCCCCTTGGCCAGTAGAAGTGGAAATAACTCTGCATAAAACATCGGTATAAGGTCAAACCCTGATGGTCGTGTAGTACGATTGTTATTATTGTACTACGGGCGAGCCTGCTGAAGAGGTTGTTGCTGCCTTTACTGATACAGTTGTTGACTTGGTTGGCTCTGAGCAACCTGAGGTTGATAAGTCGGAGTCGGCGTCGGGTTGATAGCAGGAGTTACTACTACTACCGATTGATACCTTCGCCTTGGCTTTCCTAGAGAGATATTATTGATATCTTGCTCTTTCTTCTTTTGGAAAGCTCTACCGTATCTTTTAGTACTGATGGATAGCTCTGCATCTATCTTTTACCAATCGTCCTTCTCAGACTGCTTCTTCAAGGTGTACTCCTATGTTCACCATTTCAGTGATGCCACTAGGTGCACTGTCGACCATCCGATCATAATAAAACGAGCTTAATGTTTTCAGGAAGATCTTCGTCATTTCCTTTTCCTTGAGAGGGGGACAGATCTGGGCGGCGATTTCACGCCATCTCTGAGCATATTCCTTGAAGGTTTCTTTATCCTTTTGTGACATTGCTTTGAGCTGGTCCCTATCTGGTTCCATGTCCAAGTTGTATTTATACTGTTGAATGAAGGCTGCCCCAAGATCTCTGAAAGTACTGATCTTGGTGCAGTTTAAACCCATGTACCATTTAAGTGCGACACCGGTTAAACTGTCTTGGAAGTAATGGATTAGTAGCTGTTGATTTTCTATCTGGGTAGACATTTTTCGAGCGTACATTGCCAAATGACTTTGAGGGCAAGAGTTGCCTTTGTATTTTTCAAAGTCAGGCACCTTGAATTTGTGCGGTATTTTTACATTAGGGACCAAATAGAGATCGAAGGCATTTTTACCAAACAAGTCCTGACCGCGAATGGCATGCAGTTCCTTCTGCATTTCCAGGAACTGCTCATAGAATTCATTCATTCTTTCATATACTTCTTCGTTTCTGCCAGAAGTGGCCTGCAGAATCTATTCCTCCAGGATAGTGTGTACCACCGGTTGTGGTATAGACATTACGGCAGTAACTCTTGGTGCTTTAGTGATCTAAAGTTTGTAACCTTCAGGATTTTCTATTGTAACCCTTGTATCTTCATTGACCTAAAGTTTGTAACCTTCAGGTCTGGCGGTCCCTGCTACGGCTTCTGAGTCTTCAGTGACTGGTGGGATGTATCCTTCAGGTATAAAGTTGAGAGGCATGCCCCAGGGGAAACCTTTGGGCATGTTGTACTGAGGATGACTGCTAGGTGTCTCAAATGCTGGCTAGATGTAATCTCCGAGATCACAGTCCTTTGATGTTGTTGTTTCTGAGCAGCTGCCAGGGATTGCATGGTGTCATGGAGTTTCTCCAAACTCTCCTTTAGAGCGTTGATTTCTTCTCTCAGCTCTCTGTTCTCTTCCTCGAGATCGTCCATTTTCTTTTGTCGATTGGCCCGAGTATTGTATGAATGAGACAGTTTGACTCTAGAGTACGACACATGTGTGAGACTCAAAGACAAAAATGTGCTATGTGACAATGATGAATGATATGCAAAGAATAAATTTTTTTTTTAGTTTTTGTTTTCAAAAGAACTTTTAACAATTATATTGCAAATATCATACAACGGGGGAGACCCTTTTATTGAACTTGAAAGATTACAATATTTTACAGGGAAAAGTACAGTATTTTACAAAGTGCGAGAAGGGAAATTAGGCCTATGGATCCTGAGTTTTCTCTAAGGAAAGCTCAGATACTGGTTCCTGAATTTTTCTTTTCTTTGATCGAGTCTCTCCAACTGTTGTCGGGTCGACAATCCTTTGCCAAGTGAAAGGAGTGAGAAAATTTCTTCGTTCCTTCTGATTTTTATGGCATGTTGCTCTAATATCTCAATCAGAGCATCCTTTTCTTTCAGCAGTTCCTGGATCTTGGTACATTCCAAATTAAGAATCGGGTACTTGTTCTTCCAAGAGTTCTTCTCGCGCTGGACTTTGTTAAGAGCAATCTGGAGTTTTTCCGTATCAGACAAGAAATAAAGGACAAATTCCTTTAAGGGAAATACTTCTTGACGAGGGTATTGCATCCTCAGTTTGATGGCTCTAGTTTGTACCCAGTGGAGATAAGGTTCTGCAGAGATGCAGTTTGGCCTCCCCAGGGACTCTCTCCCCTTCCTATGAACATGTTGTCAGGCATGCACTGTTTCTTTCTTTAGTGCCCTGTCATTTTCCTCTTCCTTGAAGAAAAGACCTTCCAGATGAACATTGTGTGGGATATTCTTCATCGGGTATCCAAGTTGACGGCGAGCTAAAATTGGGTGATAGTTGATCCTTCCTTTGGCACCAATGAGGGGTACATTAGGGAAATTTCCAGATTTGACGATGATTCTTATTCCTTCATAGATTTGGTTGTACCAATCTATGTCTGAATTGGTAAGAGACATAATCTTCTGCGACCATCGCAGATTACTTTTTTTATCCCAAAAAGCAGCAGACTTGGGCAAGTGGGAAATAAATCATTTGTAGAGTAATGGTACATAGCATGTAATCATCCCTCCACTGTACAAATTTCTTAAGTGTACAGAATGATAAGCATCCGCGAGCAAGGTTGGGACTGGGTTCCCAATTAAGAATATCTTAACAGCATTGGCGTCGACGAAGTTGTCAATGTTGGGAAAAATGAATAACCCATATATAAGCATAACAAAGACGTCTTTGAAAGCGGTTATGTTTCCTATACTGGCAAAGTATGGAGCTTTTTCCATCAGGAATTTAGCTGGTAAACCCTGGATTCCTCCCTTGGTGGTCATGTGAGTCCTGATTTCTGACTCTTCCAAAGAGATTGCTCTTGCAATGGCTTGATCTTTTGGAATTTCTTCTAGTCCAGAAAATGGATCTTGATCAGTCATAGGTAAATCAATCAGGTGGGAGTACTCCTCCAGTGTTGGTGTAAGTTTATAATCTGGGAAAGTGATGCAGTGGTATACCGGATGGTAGAATTGAACCAGTGTAGATAGGATCCCTTCAACCATGTTGACCTTTAAAAGAGACAACAGTCCTCCGTGCTTAGCTCTGAAAGCCTCGGGATTAGTAATCATCCTTCCCGATTTCCTTAGATCTTCCAGTTTTGGAATCTTGAAGGTGTACTTGTGCTTTTTTCTTCTTTCGAAATCGATAACGTAACCTCTGTTATTTGCAATTATTGTTTTAGTTCTTTTAGAAAAAGATTTTTTTTCTTGTTTAAAAATAGGTTTTTTAATGAATGCATGAATGCAGCAAACAAAAACATTTGAAAATATGGGTTTAGGGGTTCATCGTCACGAGCATGGAGCCATGGATCTACCCATCCCTAAAGGTGTGCACTAAAGGTTAAATTTTGTACCTGTAGAACGGGTTCTAACAAAGGTTCCCAAAATCATTGACCCCTCTTAAGGATATTAGCAGCAAACTGATTGACTCATGAGAGTTGTAATATCCCAAGATAAATCTCTTTTGAGTGTAGTATCCCATATCAACTATTCCTGATAGTCACAGCACTACCTGATGGTCAAATGGTTAAAAGTCTACTAATCCTCAGCTTCAAGGGTAACCCAATGGGAAAAAAAACAATGCTTTCAAGACATGCTCGTTCAACATTGGTAATTCCACGCGGGCACCTCCACTGATTCGGTGGACTCTCAAGTTAGCTTGGTCGAGATTCATTCCCTATAAGCCTCCCTGAATACGCCACCACTTATCTTAATGTTCTCTCAGACTCACCACATGCGTATCAATCGCATTGCCAGATAATAGTAATGTAAACATGGGTATCAAATAATATGATAGTAGATGGTATATATATATATATATATATATATATATATATATATATATATAATGAGAAAGCAAGTAGATAATAGGAAAATAAATGCAAAGCAAGGCCTAGATCTCCTAGGAAATCTAATCCTATGAGTCCCCGGCAGAGTTTCCATTTTTTTGTAGCGTGCAACTTTTTTTCAATGACGCGACCACCTTACCGCAAATGGTTTGGGTGCTACTTTCTGATTTCTGTATTTATCCTATGAAGCTGGAAAGAAAGGGTAAGATATCTTAAACTAACCCAGAACGAAAATGTTTTCTTTAACAAATGCTAAGAGATCGGGGATCGGGGTCTGGTTATACAAAGGGAAGCTATTAACACCCAGTGTATCTATGGTAATCCATAGGAACCTTCTTTTACATGTATTTTCTATTAACTTGAAATGCTTTCTTGTGCTTTATCTGCTTTGGATTGGGAAAGTTTTTCCTTTGGGAGTGTTGAGAGAGTGTTTTTGTTGTTTTTGGGTTTTCTGTTGTTTTTGGTAAGGTACCTGGACCTAAGATTTTTTTATTTGTGTGTGTGCTCGCTAAGATTTCGCAATCTTATGCCTACGTATTCCCGTAAAGAGAATCGGGAAATCAGAGCAATCGTAGTTCCTCCTATTTCTATGGGAGGAAAAATATTTGATGTCTTGTTCAAAGCTAAAGCTAAAAGGATGTTTGTGGCTTATTCAAAGCCCAAGATTGAAGCTAAAAAATTGACAGAGAGAGAATTTGTCATCTCTAAAGAGAGATATCTCATATATTCATCACAAATGTGGATTATAAGGGGAATTACTTTAACTGGGATATGTAGAATCCAGTAATGCCATAATTTCCTCTATAAGAGGGATGTCGTGAAGGAAGAAGCTTTAACTCAGTGTAGAGCAACGCCACTTTTTCCTTTATGAATCTTTCATGCTAAGAGAGGGACATTGGCTTGGATGTTAGGGATCCAGAGGCTTTCCACTTACAGCAGTTAGATGAAAGATAAATTTTAGCCAGGATAAAGGAATGACTCCAGCTTGGATCTTTAATCAACGAGTGTGCCACTTATGGCAATTACCTGGAAAAAGGTTTTGATTATTTGTTTTGATATGTGATGTATAGAGGATATATCTTCCTGCAGAGAGGGCTCATGGTCTCATATGAGAGGATGTTGATTTTTGTGTGCCTTGATCAAAGCCCAAGGTTGAAGCTAAAGGAAACCGACTCCACTGGGGAGAGTTTTGTCTGTCCTGTACAAAGCCCAAGATTGAGGCTGACTGGGGAAAATTCTTATATGGAGCCTAAGATGAGGCTATCTTTTGCTGAGGATTTATTGAAATCCAGGAGCAGGTCCAAATTGATTTAGGGATTCCAAAGATTTACTCTTGCTGGGAATCAAGGAAGAGTTGAATTACCAGATGCCATGAGGTTCTGTTTTTATTGGGGATTTGTTGATGGTAAATTGACCCTGGCTGGGATGTTTTCTAGGTGAAAGTTATGCCTTGTTAGGGGTCAGAAATGTCTAAAGGTGAGTTTGAAAACCTTAGAGGTTTTAAATGGTGTATGAGTGAAATGGTCAGGGTTTTCCCTGTGTTTTTAGGAAACTTGAGGGTTTTGGTATAAACTCCAAAAGGAGACTATGATAAGTGAGACTTTCCAAGTCTATTTGGATGAAGCCCAAGAGGAGGCTGAGACTGTCCAAGTCTTTTTAAGAAGTGGTAGACTCTGGTGTAGAGAGATCTTTGTATGATGCCCTAGAGGAGGTTGTTGGTTTGAGGTATGAAGATCAACCTTTAGATGGTAGTATGTTCTGGAAATTTGACTTTTTTGGGGATTAGACTAGAAGAGATGATTAATTTCTATCCTATGCTTTTAGGAAGCCTGTGGGTCCTTGTACTAAGCCCAAGAGGGGGCTGGGGAACTTTTAAGAAGCCTGTTGGTCTTTGTACTAAGCCCAAGAGGAGGCTAGGGATACTTCTAGGAAGCCTGTGGGTCCAAGCCTATGAAAAGTTCAAGAAAGGTTTCACCGGGAATTAATCCTTTCTTTGTTGAACAATTGTAAGGTTTGAAGAAATTCAAAAGAGGTATCACCGGGAATTAATCCTCTCTGGGGAAATGAATTTCTTGTATATATATATATATATATATATATATATATATATATACATATATTTCTAAGTTTTGACAGTCTTGAGAAAATTTTCACTGGGAATATTGTCTTTCTCTGTTCCATATTGAATAAGCCCAAGAGGAGGCAGACTGTATTGAGGAAAGTTCCTATGAGGGAACTAGTTTTGACTATGTTAAAAGTAACCTCTGGTTTGACCTATGCGTAGACCTAACTAATGGGGAAACTCTAGACAGATATGCACAAGTATATACAGATAAGTGATTTAACAGGTATATAAAGCAAGTATGCATTGAATTGAAAAGATGTTGGGTCTTACACTCTGAACAGAGGCCTAAGTGTATTGTGATTGATTGTATTGATTACAATTGTATGATTAGGGTTTCAAGAAATTGAAGAAGGTTTTGAGAAAACTGAATTTGAAATTGAATTGAAAACAAGTTGTTTAAAAGAAAAGAATGTTTAGGGCTTATAACTCAAAGAGATGCCCAAGTGGTCTAAGAGCAGTTTCACCAGGAATAATGCTCCTCTTAGTACCAATTAAAATAGACAGATGATTTTGAAAACAGAGGTATGGGATTTACAACTCAAGGAGAGGCCCATAGAAGTTGTTTATTGTTTAAAACAAAGTTTATGTACAAAAGATTGGGGCTTATACTCAAGGAGAGGCCCAAATGACTTATTTGAAAAACAGGGATCGCACTGCGATACCGAAAGACGTTGTGGGACTTATACTACAGCGGAATCCCAAAATTGTTTATGTACAAGGAGGGTTAGGTCTTACACTCTATTAGAGGCCCAAAAGTGTTTGTAAAGAAGAAAGAATGGGGCTTATACTCAGGGAGAAACCCAAATGAAAAAACAACGATCGCACCGTTATTTTGAAAATCGCATCGGGACTTATACAATGACTGAGCCCCAAAATTATTTATTTACAAAGGGATGGGTCTTACACTCTACAAAGATGCCCAAAAGTGTTTCAAATGAAGTTTTAAAAATTAAAATCAAGGGAAAACCCTAATTTTAATTAAAAATACAATTTTTCAAAGAAAATTAAATAAAATTTGATATGAAATATCAAATATATTTAAAAACAAGTTGTGAATATTGAAAAATGTTTTGAAAAATCATGTTTCATTTATATGAAGGTGTGAAACTCATTTGAATTTGAAAAATTAAGAGGAAAATTTCATTAAAAATGTTAAAAAATAATTAAAATGAAATTCTTTACAAAAATTTCAAATATATTAAATAAATAATATAAATTTGATTTTTTGTTGAATAAAATATTTTAACATTTTTGTGAATTTTTAAAAAAAGAACCAATAAAAAATTATTAAAATTGAGGGGGAAATTAATTTTTGAAATCAATTAAGAAAATAACTAAAAATTCAAAAATTCAAGCAATTTGAAAATGCGCGCCAACGGTCATCTTCTTCTTCCCCGTGCCCGATCCATGGATGATTTGCAAAACCTCACTTATCTCTCTGATTACTCAATGATTTTTCACGATTCAAACATCAATCTCACTCGTTTTTGAACAAGGATTCCAATGGTACCAATTAATTGCATTTATTTTCAGTGTGGAGTGAGAAATCAAGTGATGAACACATGAACCCTAATTTCTGCAAGAACACTATGAAATCCTATACACGATAGATACAAAGCAATTGATTGAGGAGAAACACTCTACATAAGTGCAGAAACATGTTTGTAAATTGAAAACACATTTATGATGCATGGATCATAGAGTTTGAGAGTTCAGGCTTACCTCTTGCAAGAAGAAATCGAATTGTGTGTTGGTGATGTTAAAGATGTTGTTTGATAACTTGGACAACTTCAATGGACCTTATGTAAGGTGTTTGGAAGCTTGGAATGGATTGAAACAACCTGGATCACTTTGTGGCAACTCAACTGCAAACAAGCATGGGTTTGATTTTGAACTTTGTGATTCTGAGGTTACAGATGTATGGGAAGTGTTTGGATAACTTACATATGATGTATATGATGTGTCTACACAATTAGTTTTGATAGAATTGCTTCCTGTTGAAAAATCCGCATGTTAATTGAAAAGGAAGCAATTTCTGGTTTTTGAGAGTGAAATGAAGAAGAGCATGTGTTGTTATGCTTTGGTGTACTCAAACTAATCAGAAAGGATCCTTATTTATAGTATAACAAGTTTGTTTTGGGAGCAATAGTGATTGGGGACTGATCATAGTGTGTAGCTTGTAGCCATTGACTTGGATTTTCCAAAGTGCCAAGTCAACTCTTAGCTTGACTCCATTCAATTTCTGCAGGTATGAATGCTTAGAGCTTAAAATTAATCTTGACTGGTTTGGATTGTTATGGCTTGGTTCATGACACCTCAATGCATTGCATTGATGTAACCCTGCCAAAATTGAATTTCAAAGTTCATGTCATGATGGTTTTGTACATGCCATGTTGAATTCTTGACTTCTTGATCAAGAAACAAGTGAGTCATCAAAAGTTGTGTTTTTGGAAGATGACAAAGTTGGCAAAATGGAAAGAACTGAGTGAAAAATTTGTGTGGCCCAAGTTATGTATCCATGCTGTTTTGTAGGCAGGGTGAAAAATTCCATTTTGGGGAGCTTATAACTCTTTCCTCAAGTTGAATCATGGGAGGCTCTTGTACTTTTTTAGAAATCCCCTATATCATACTTCAACTTTGATGTTTAACTTTGGCCTTGATTCATCTTGGATCATAATGAAAAATGGCCTCAAAGTTGGAAAAAATGCAAACAGATTTTGTCCAAAATTTCACTAAGTGTTTGAAAAGTGTCCATTTTCCATTTTTTGTGATTTTGATCAATCCATAACTCAAAATCCATGAGAATTTGGAGTATGTTGTAGTTGACAATCTTGTAGTTTGTAATGAGATCTTCCATTTGAAATTAGGATGGAAGAAAAAGGTTACTTGGATCACAAGTTATGGCCTTGCAAAGTTGGGTAAAAATCACTTTTTTTATGACTTAGTGAAATTTCAAGTTTCTTAAGATTACCCCTTTTGCAAGTAACCTCACTTTTCTTGATTTTTCTTGATGGATGATGATCCAAACCATGAATTAACATTTTTTTTTACTTAAATAAGTCATGTTTGTCAAAAAATCTCAAAAGTCAAACTTGGTTTTGGACACAGTTGACTTTTTATCAGATGAATTTCAAACTTTGTGGTCCTTGATGAAATCAAGTTCTTGACCTAATTCAAACCTAATGGATGGAATCCATAGGTGTCATTCCCCATAGTTTTAGATCATGTATTGGTCAAAAGTCAAAAATATGGTTGACTTTTTCTTAAAAACCCTAATTTGTGGTCCAGATGAATTTGAATCTTTGTATTGCTCATGAACCAGGTTCTTTGTGTCCATTTGAACTTGTAAGAGGATAAATACAATGTATTTGAGCTCTTCAAAACATCTCTTGAGGTTTGGGCTCATGTCTTGCTCCAAAAGTCAATTTATGGGTGAATTAGGTCAAGAAACCCTAATTCTTGATTTTTGGTGAATGCATCCCTCGAGGCTATTTTGTACTTATGAATGGACTCCTAAGGTTTCTTTGAGCTTCTTGAATCATGTTTTGATGTATTGGCTCATGCCCAGATGAAAATTTCTCTCTGGAGGCCTTGGTCGACCAAACCCCTAATTTGGTGACACTCGTGATCTTGAGGGTTAACCCACTTGGAATGTTACATCCCTAAGCTTGATTCTTGATGTGGAAGACCTCTTGATCCTTCATGGATGTTTGAGAGGCTTGACAAGTTGAAGACCATGTCAATTCTTGATTGATCCTTTGTCTGAGTGCTCTGAGAGGGTCCAAAACCCTAATTCTTGGTTGAGGTGAGTGCTCAACAACCTTGGAGAGGATTGATGAGGCATTTAAGGTACATCCATATTGTGGTGATGATTTGCAGAATGAATGATAGGAAATCTTGTGGTCAAAATTTAGGGTATGACACTTAGTTGAACATATTTTCAACATTTGAAATGTTTGGTTGATGATCCCTTGATTGATTTAACCTTCTTAGTATAAACATGCTAACAGATGATTATTTGGATCATCTGTGACACCTTGCATCAAAGATAGGTTATCCCTTGATGATCATTGCTTTTTGATAGATGATCCTTAATGATTGCTTGAGCCTTCATTTCACTTCCTCATCTCTTTTCTCTTTTCCATCTCCTTTCTTCTTTGTTTTAACTATTGTGTTACATTGCTTTAGGAAGATGATTTTGTATCATTTCTCAATCATGTTTGAACACATAAATTGTTATTGACCGGTCTCAGATAGTTGTGACTTCTATATAAATCCACTTATGATTGTTTAACATAGCGCTAAATTGTCCCGACTCGATTAAATTCTCATTAACACTAACCCTGACATTTAATTGTGCTAACTTCTAACATTTACTTTATGCCTTTACATTTATGTCATTTACTTTTATGTTATTTACATCCATGGCATTTACATTTTAGTTTTAGTTTTTGCCTTTTATCTTTATGCATTCCTTTGCTTTCTTATTTCAAAAAGAACAAAAAAACATGATAAAATGGATAAGACCCTATAAAACTTAATCTCTTGGACTTTGTGTTACTATCCCTTGCTTGAGGAGTAGTTTCGACTATGGACTTAGGACCTAGTGTTTTCCCTTTGCTTGGAGTAATATCTGAGACTCTGGAGTTTAGTTGAGTCCTTGCGATTCATCAGAGACATAGTGCTACACTTGAGACTTTGTGATCCTCAATTCAAAACTTTGATGTCGTCTCTGTTGCTCTATGACCTTTTACTCATCAGGTTTACTTTGATATTCATCTGTGTCTGTTTCCTGTTCATCTGGTGGCTCAATCCAAAGAGAAAGGAATGCTAGTTTTGATCAATGTCAAATGCTTTCCTTTTCTTGTGGTTAGTACACTTGTACACACAAAGGCTTTCTCTTGGGCTATGACAATGAGACCATTTAATTTATTCTTTAGGATAGTCTCTTCTTCTCCTTCCCACTTCTTAAATTTTCAAAACATCTCTATATTTCATAAACTTCTTGTTCTCAAACTGCACATCTCTTTCTTAATAAACCTTGACTTTGTCAAGAGATCCAGACAATCTTTTCTCAATAAATACTAAAACACTTAAGCATATTCAAACTCTTTTCAAAACTTCTAGAAAAGACAAACACCATCAAACTCTTTTTTGTGCCTTTGTGCACTTTTCTTAAAGATGCTTTTTCAAAAGATTAGATATTAGTCCATTCTTTTAGTGATGCAAACCACTATACTTCTACATAATGCTGAGAAATGATTGACATTTTTCACTTGAATGTTGAGATGTACTTATGAGAAATTCTAAGTAAAAGTTCTTTATATCAAGATGATGCAAATGCTCATTTTCTCATACTTGTGGGTAGTAAGTTAAGTTTTTCCACTCGAATACTACAAAATATCTTTTCATTTAAAAACAATCAACTAACAACCCAACTTTTTTTAAACACAGATTTGCAAGTGGTTCCCGTTGAGTACAACGGAAGTGAGGGGTGCTAATACATTCCCCTTGCATAACCAACTCCCGTATCCAGATCTGTCTTTTTTTTTTTTTGCTTTTTTTGGGTTTTGTTCGACCTTTTCCCTTTTCCCTTTGGAAACAATAAAGTTTGGTGTGACTCTTACTTTTCTGAGTTAAGTTAATCAATAGCTTAATCATAATAATTTTTTCCGCTGCGACAGCTGGGGACTCTGTTGGGGAGTAGTCCCTAAGAGGGTTAAGCCTAACTTATTCATCCGTGTTTATTAATGCTTTTGTTTGCTGTTTTTTGGGTGCTTGGTGATCTCTGTGTGGTGAGATAAGTCCCCTACCCGGACTTGAGTGCACTTAATCTAGGATGGTGGTATAGACATGTCGACCTTATGGGCGTTAAGCGTTGTTAGGTTGGCATGAGAACCCCGCTCAATTAGGCCCCTTTAGAGGTATTAATGTCATGCGAGTAGTCGCAATGGCGTTATTATTTTTGACCTGGAAGTCTGGGATTTTGAGAGACCTTTAGAACATTTTTAACCCCTCTGGCCTTTTAGGGCATAGTGTGGTGACCTTCCTGGCGTAGGCCTGATATGGTTGATACACGATACTACACTCAGACGAGGTTTATTTGAGAATATTATTAGTCTACGAGCAAGTTGTTAAACCGGTAATATTCAAAAGATGGATTTACAACTCTGGGAATTTTTAGAACCCGGTTTATGTTTAGGATTTCAAAGCCATGGAACATACCCTGTGGGATGGTTATTACACTGTCCACCTAGCTCCATGCTTGTGATGTTGAACCTTTGACCCCACCATGTTTGTGATTGTTGCATAATCATGCATCCATGCATTCATAAACATCTTTTTCACCTGGTTTCCAAGGAACTTAGGAACTTTATTTGAAAATATCGTAGGTAATTTGTTCATGGACTCTCAAAGGAGAAACACTCATCGTTCCATTTCAAGTGTCCTGAATTGATAGAGTTAAGGAAGTTAGGATCTCCGGTGACTTGTCCTTTTGATTTCAAAGACCATTATGGAAGACTTATGACTGTGTTGAATACTGATCCCAAAGACAAAGTTCTGAACACCTTGGTCCAGTTCTATGATTCAGCATATAGGTGTTTCACTTTCCCTGATTATCAACTTGCATCTACTTTGGGGGAGTATTCTTATCACATAGGATTGCCTATATTAGATCAGATACCGTTCAGTGGTTTCGAGGAGATTCCTAACTCTCACATCATTCAAGGGGTTGTACACCTGAGGAAAGGGGATATTGATGTTAATCTTGTGACTAAAGGAGGTATTCTTGGTCTATCTCTAAGTTCCTGATGGAAAAGGTTGCTACTCTTTCTAGTGCGGGGAGTATGGTTGCTTTCAAAGTTGTTCTTGCTTTGCTTATCTATGGCATAGTTATGTTCCCTAATGTTGACAACTTTGTGGATATCAATGCTATCTGTATCTTTCTGATTCAGAATCGTGTTCCTACTTTGCTTGCAGATACCTACTATTATATCCATCATAGGACGAAAAAGAACGGAGGAACTGTTATGTGTTGTGCGCCTTTACTATACCAGTGGTTTATTTCACACTTGCCGGAGTCCAGCTTATTCAAAGAAAACAAGAAGGGTTTGAGGTGGTCTCAAAGGATTATGTCTCTCACAAATGCATATTTGACTGGGTATTCTAGAGTTTATGGCGACGTGAAGATCATTGAAAGATGTGGTGAATTACCTAATGTACCTCTTCTTGGTACAAAAGGAGGTATTAACTACAATCCGATTTTAGCTCGACGTCATCTTGGGTATGCTATGAAGGATAAACCAAGCAACATTCATCTGGAAGCTTTCTTCATTCAAGAAGATGTTGATAGCAAGGGTTTGAGGGAGAAAATAGGCCACGCCTGGCATAAGATTCATATAAAAGGAAGGGATGAATTAGGAACAAAAGATTGTGTTGCTTTAGAGTCTTACACTCAATGGGTGAAAGCAAGAGCCGCTAAGATCAATATGCCTTATCCTCCTGAATAACCTATATTCCCTAAATCCTAGGATCCACTCTTGTTCCAGTTGAAGATACAGAGGGACTCCAAATTGCTTTAGCTCAAATGAAGCAGGAAAAAGATACTTGGGAAAGAAAATTTCATGTTTCAAATGCGGAGAAGCTAGAGTTACAAAGGCAATTGAAAGAGAAAGATGATCTTCTTGAGCAACATTAAAATAAAATAAAGAGTGAGGAGGAAGCTAGGTTTGGCACTTGGAAAGGTGTTATTGACAAGATCTTGAAAGAAAAGGCCGAGATGAAGACTGCTTTTGAAGTTCGGATTAGGAAGCTCAAGAGGAAATTGTAGCATATAGACGGATCTTCTTCAGTTGTAGTCACCTCAGATCCTAGGCCTTAGTTTATGTCATATTTTTAAGACTGCTTTGAAATTATGTACTAATGTTGTAATCTTTCCAGATATTTCAATGATATGAAAATTAAATTTTCTTTTTTAAATGTTATCACTTATGATGTTTGCAATATGTTCCTTAGTTCCTTGGAAATAATCATCTGCATATGAATCTCAAGCATCATTTGCATCATTTGGTCTTGCTTTCTACTAGTCTTTCGGAGTCTCATTCGTTTCTTTCGTCTTCGTAGAAGACAAGCTGACACACCAGTACAATACTCGGGCCAACTCAAGACGAAAGATGGATACAATTTAGCAAGAGCAAATGGAACTTCATAAGGAAGTGAATTCATTGAAGACGGGAATGGACATAATGACTGCTCTATTGAAATCCTTGGTGGCAGCTCAGAATCAACCACCATCTCTGTCTCATCCTCAAGTGACTCTTATCTATGAAATTGCAACAACTCCTATTGCAACTGTTGTGCCTATTGGACCTCCGCGTAAGAATCAGATGCTTGTTGGTTATCCTTGGGGTATGCCTCCCAATTATGTCCTAGAGAATTTTCATCCTGCTACTGAAGCTCCGTTGGCGAGTCAAGTTTCTCCAGTTCAACCCGTGATGGTTGCCGCTCCTCCCGTTGTGCATGATGTGCCACAAGAGGATACTATTTTCCACACTTCTCCTAGTGAGAATTTAGTTGTTTATGAGACAATGGATGAATTCCAGGATCAATTCCTAGAATTGTAGAAAGAGTTGAAAGCTATGAAGGATAAAGATTTGTTTGGTAAAAATGCTCATGATTTGTGCTTGGTTCCCAATGTCAAGATCTTAGTCAAATTCAAAGTCCCTGACTTTGAAAAGTACAAAGGTAACTCTTGTACTCAGAGTCACTTGACTATGTATTGTCGAAAGATGGCTACTCACACTGATGATGACAAGTTATTGATCCACTATTTTCAAGACAGTTTGACTGGTGCGGCTTTGAAGTGGTATATGGGACTAGATAGTGCGCATGTTAGTTCTTTCAATGACCTTGCAGAGGCGTTTGTCCTTCAGCATAAGTATAATTTTTGAAATGGCTCATGATCGTGATCAGCTTCTTGCTATGTCACAATAGGATAAGGAATCATTCAAAGAGTATGCCCAGATGTGGTGTGAAGTTGCTGCTCAGATTAACCCTCCGATGGAAGAGAAGGAAATGACAAAGATGTTTCTCAAGACTTTGAGTTCTTTCTACTATAAGAAGATGGTTGTTAGCGCTCCAAATGATTTTACGGAAATGGTGGGTATGGGAGTCAGACTAGAAGGAGTCAGAGAGGGTTGTCTAGCAACATAATAAAGTTTGTCCAGTGGGACGAAGAAGTCTAGTAATAGTTTCCATAAGAATAAATAAGAGTATGCCAATGTCATTTCTCAATGAGGAAGGCAAAGAAGAGCCAGAAACAGAAGTGGTCAGTAGGACCAATCTCAATAGTATTATCAAAAACCTCATGTTGCTGCAGTGACTTTGGTGATTAGTCCAGCTCCTGTTGTTCAACAGCAAAATCAGCGATCCAATAAGAATCAACAAGCCCATGCTCCCACGAAGGGTCAGTTCGATCCTATCCCTATGACTTTCACAGAACTATATCCAGCCTTGATACAGAATACACTGATTCAAACTAGATCTCCACCAGCTGTTCCAATTCCATGGTGGTATAAACTTGAAGCTCATTGTGCTTTTCATCAAGGGGCACCGATGCATAATCTTGAATCTTGTTTCTCGTTGAAAGCCAAAGTTCATAAGCTCGTTAGGATTGGTTTGTTGAAGTTCTGAGATGACGAACCGAATATGAAAGCTAATCCTCTACCCGAACATGGTGGACCTTCTGTCAGTATGATAGAAGTTAGTCTGGAAGACTATGTGATTTGTGATGTTAACTTAGTGAAGAATCCTTTGCTTGATTTTAATGCCAAGTTGTGCAAGGTTGTTTTGTTTAAAAGTGATCATTCAGATTTCCAGTTGGGTGAGTAGGATCCTAAAGTTGTGCGCTGCTCAAGAAAGATATCCAGGGTTTGATGGACCATGGTATTCTACAAAGGCTTTGGAAATCACTTATTAGAGCAATGAGAGTGTTGTGGCTCCCTTGGTAGTCTATTTTCCTGGACAAATCCCATATGAATCCGACAAAGCTGCTCCCTAGAGGTATAATGCTACTGTTTTGGAAAATGGTAAAGAGGTAATGATTGGATCAACTTGATCAGTTGAGAATATAGCAGATGTCAATGGTATGACTATAAGTGGTCATATGTTTGCTCTAGCAGCTCTCTCAAAGGTTAATTCCGCATTAACAAGTAAGAAAGTGTGTGGTAAAGATCCTGTTGTGGTTAATCAAGAACATGTGGTTGTTGGCCCGTCTGATGATCCTAAGAGGAATGATGATGTTGAAGAATTGTTAAGATTAATTCGAAGAAGTGATTACAAGGTGGTAGGTCAACTCCTTCAGACTCCGTCCAAAATATCAGTGTTATCTTTGTTGTTGAATTTCGAGGCTCATCGGAAATCTTTGATGAAAGTGTTAGAACAAGCTTATGTGGATTATGATGTGACAGTGGATCAATTTGATGGCATCGTGGGAAACATTATGGGCTGTAATGTTTTGAGCTTCAGTGATGAAGAATTGCCGCCGGAGGGTAAGAAACATATATATGCTTTGCATATATCTATTATGTTCCGAGAGGACTCCCTGTCTAAAGTCTTAGTTGATACATGTTCTTCGCTCAATGTTATGCCAAAAGCAACTTTGTCTAAGTTGGCTTATCAAGGTGTTCATATGAGAAACAGTGCGGTTGTAGTCAAAGCTTTTAATGGTTCCAAGAGGACGGTAATTGGTGAAATAAATCTCCCTATGATGAACCTCCGGGTGGTATGAACTCCAGAGCCCTATTCTGGTTACAGAGTGCAGGTAGCCGACGAGTAGGTTAGCAAACAGGTGAATCAATAGGCTTTGCTCTTGCCTTCGCTTCTAAGAGAGAAAAAGTATTGGCCTGAAAACTATTTTTACACAAGATAGGATGGCTAGGAGGGAGTTCTTGAATGCAGAATCCCTGTATTTCATACCCGTCGATAGGCTTTCTTCCCGTGACCCGATTCTAGTGTATCACAGAAAAGATACTTCGTTGCTGGTTTGGAACCCTGAGCAGACTCCGTTGATATTGAATCAGCCAGAAAGAAGGTTAACTTCTCACCTTTGAAATGGAGCTTGAACTGCTAATAAGCCAATACCCTTTGTTCTTATTTCACACTTCCATATATAAGGGAAGAAGTCTGTAGGAAGCTACCCGAAGATAAAACATTCATTCCTCTAAGGCAACGCCTTTAGCTATTCAACTACTTGAGCTCATTCGATACCAGACAAGCACTCATTAGCTACCAGGGCGCTATCATAAATACTCATATTGCTTCCTAACTCCTTTAATTTAATAGGAGTACGTATGAGAGAATCATGTTAAAGAGAACTATGAGGAAGCATAATCTAGTAAGAAGAAGAGCTAGCAGCGGAGAAGATCCGCTACTTGAACACCGCTTACTGTACCAGTGGTTGTTGATTTAATTGGCTTAGATTCAATAGTTGCCGAGTCGATAACCAAGAACTCCTTCCAAAAGCTGCAGATCTTCCTCTTTTGAGCTCTATTTGCAAAATAAATGCAAATAGAGGCTTAAATCTGGCTAGATCTAAGACTTTGAACTTGAACCAACTTGAAATGCACTTGTGGAAAACCTCACTCTCAGCTCAAAAAATGGATGATTCTTGCTCTACCAAGTGTGTAGGTCACAAATATGAAAAAATTTCTTCAGAAACCCTTGTAATGAATGAGTTTCGAAGAGAGAAAGTTTGGGTGAGAAAAATGAGATTCTGAACAAATGGGGGTGCATGACCTAGTAGTGAGGGCATGAGTTAGCTTATATACATCCCATTAGACCTCTGATCATAATTAGCAATTGATTAATCCCTTGGTTAGTGAGTTTGGATGGTTTATGCCAAAATGCATTTTGTGATACCACCACTAATCCACACGTGTATTCCCATGCCTTCTATGATGGATCGCTCATATTTCATTTGCTAATCACACCTGAATTGAATTTGGGCTTTGAAATGTCTTGATTTGTGAGTTTTGATGCTTCTTGCAAAAATGTACTTTGTGAAATAAGTGAGGTACAAGTCATGAAATGGAGTGAAATAAAGGTCAAAATGGTCCTCATGGAATGTACTTTGATGTTGTAATGTGACATGAAGCAATGGAACCAAATATAGGTCAATATGAACCAAAATGCAAAAGGTGTAAAAATGACACCATAAGAAAACCCTAAAATCACCTTGCATTGTTTTGGTCATATCTAGAGTTCCACAAATGGTATGGACATGTTCTAGTACTTTTTGAAAAGGGGAGAGAAAGATCTACAACTTTCATGTTGGAGGAAAATTCATTTGAAGTTTCCTTGATGATGAAAAGTCAAGTTGAATGTAGTGGAAAAACTGCCAAAAATAGAAAGTTCTCATTATAGGTCATTTTCCAAATTTAGTAACTTTTGCACAAACCCTTGATTCTTGAAGAATGATGTCATCCATGCTACTCCTTGACCAAATAAAGGTACATGGACTTGGGAAACATGATTTGAACCCTTGAAAACCCATGGTTGACTTTCCTTTTGAACTGTTGACTTTTGCTTACTTCACAAGTAACTGATCCACTGAACATCTTCCACAATGAACCACTAGCCAAGCCTTCCTCTATGAGTGCTTGTGAGCATATAGAACCTCATGAGAATGTATTTGAACAAACAAAACCCATCAAGAAACCTTTTGGAACCAAAACCCTAATTGGTCCCTCTAATTAGGAGAGAAAGATTCACTTGAAATCCTTTGTCATCCTTGATCTTATGAAGATGTGATGATCCCCTCAAACCATCTTGAGACTTGAGACTCCTTTGAAATGAACCAAGTACCTTAATCTCATGCTAAGAACCAATGCTATGCACAAATGCTAATGCAAGAAATGCAAAGAAACATAAGCCAGTTAGCTAAAAGTAAGAAGGCAAATTTTGGAGTGTTACAGCCTATATATATAATCCTAAAAAACATGTAAACTTAAAACATAAAACTAATAAAATCTTTAAACGTAAAACGTTAAATAAGCAACACATGTAAACTTATAGTATAGTATTTATGCAAATTCAAAAATGAAAATTGCAGCTAACTATTCCTACAGATCAGCCGAGAATACCAATATTAGTGTATGAAATTAAGTCCTACACATATCTATGATGTTTAAAATGAAACAAATAGGACCCATAACTCGACAAAAAAAACCATACATGTAAATAATATTAAGAACTGTATGTAGACATAGAAAGCTCAAACTGTAAAGTGGAATGTATCTATGCATGATGCAACGCAACGGTATTAACAAATAGAAAATAATATGCACCGCGATAACTCTTTCGAACTGAGGCGTTAGTGAAAATGCGAAAACACGATAACGACAACCAAACACCAACATAAAAAACGCAACATCTTATTCTCTGATAGAACAACCTAACATCAACTAAGTTTACGCTGCAAAAAAATTCTTTACATTCAAATTCTTACCAAGTGCAACAGAAACAACATATCCATTGAATTCTAACACAAAATCGCAACTGCAATAAGACATAGATGCACAACATAGACAAAGAATTGTAACAATCCACAAGATATCACAACAGAGCTTGCCACAAAACATAATCGAAATGATCACAATTACTGACATTTACAAACCAAAAACTCAGCATAGACTAATTTCACACACGTGGTCAATCAAACACAAACAGTATAAAAAATCGCAAAACATCGCATAACAAGAACTAACAAAAATTATAATACTTACCACAAATCCAACCTACAATCCGAAACAAATTTAGATATGAAAACATTCGTAATCGAAACAAATTCGCACATAATAACGGACTCGCAGCAATGTCTACACGGACTTGTAGTTGTATCCACCCAATGGACAACCAAATTAGTAAAATCATATCACAAACTTAATGAATACACTATCCATCAGAGAAAAAAAAATCAACTTGCTTAAAACAAAATAGAAGCAACAACAACATTTCCTTCACACTGTATGAGTTCCCAACGTTAAAACCATATTGAAATCCAAATGCAGCAAACAAAACGAATATGCAAACCAACTTTTAACAAGCCAAATCTCTAAAAATCAAAGGAAAGTCCAGAAACAGAAAGAAATAAAATAGTTTCTCATTGTAAAGATTTGCAATCTTCTAAATCCTTAAATCATGAAGTAAACAATAGAAACACGAACCGGAAATTAATGTGGCGGAGAGCTTTAACGAGGTTGGTGGTCGAAGTGATTGAGGAAGTTGAAACTGGGTCGTTGCGTGTTGGTGATGGTTGACTGCGATAAATAGAATTTTGAGCGAGATGAAGGTACGAAGCGGAGACTCGCGTACAACCCGAAACCTCGAATGCTCCAGCGAATCCAAGCTAATGTTATCTTCGTTAGCAGTGGCGACGAGAAAAATGATATGGGAGCGGAGTTGTGTCACCGCAAGGTTGCTGTTGTTGGATCGGTTGGAAGCGGCGCAATTATGTTCGTCGGACTGATTGTGGGGATGCGTGTGTGGTGTATTAGTGGAAACGGTGTCAAAGAGTGGTGGAGTATGTATAACTTGTGTAGTAGTAGCAAGTTTAAAAAGGTGATGTTCTGGTACGGTCAGTGTGGTTGGAGTTGGTGGTATTGAAGGTGCAAGGGTGGCCACGGTTTTTGTGAGTTGAGGAAGGTTTTCTATGGGTTTTATTTTATGTAGGTTTATTGTCAGTGAAGGGAAAAAGAGTGAAGCTCATGGTCTATTCTCAAGTGAGAGAGAGCAAATTGTATATATTCTAATTTTTTCACTGAGTGTGCCAAGGGAGATGTAGTGGTGAGTGTTACAAGCAAAGAAAAGGAGGATTCTCTCAGAAATGAAAGAAACTCGATTCTTAATTCTCACAGATGAGAACAAAAATTCCCCATCTAGACACCCATTCCTTCTCTTTCTATCACATGCTTTCCTTTTCTTTTTATGAATTTTGGAATAAAATCTATACCATACCAATCCACACGCGCCGCCTGGGGAGTCTTGGTTCTCTCCAACTTTTATGCAATGCTAGTAGGGTTTGCAATGTGTCCAATATACCCCTTTAGAAACAAAATGAGAAAGCCTTTTTAAATCTTAGCAAGCATGTTTACCATAAATAGATAAAAAACAAATATCCAAAAATTTTATAAAACGAAAAATAAATTAAACTTAAGTAAGATAAAAAACTAAATATCTAAACAAATTTAATTTATTTTAATTTAATTAAAATATTATTTAACTGAAAAATAATAAAATTAATTAAAATTTACTAAAATAAAATCCTAATTAACTAAGCAAATTTAAATTAATTTTAAATAATTAAACGATTATTTAATTGAAAAATTAAAAATAAATGATAAAATTAAATAAAGTTAACTAAAATAAAATCCTAATTAACTTAGAAAATCTAAATTAATTTTTAAATAATTTAAAGATTATTTAACTAAAAATTATAAATAAAAAGCGAATAAAAAGTCGGGTATCGAAATTCTCGAAAATGAAAAAAAGATTGCACCAAAATGATCAGCGCGGAATAAACCACTCGGAAAAATACAGCATTTTTGTCCGATTTTGAAATTAGTCGGGACCGGTAAAAATGATCAGATTGATCAAAATGCGACTGAAAATCGTCAAAAATTAAAAACGAGCACGCCAGGTTAAACTACGTGAACTGTAACACCCCAAATTTGTTAGAATATTTATTTAATTTATTTAAATATAATATTCGTGAATTTTCGGTGAATTTTGGTGGTTTGTGTTGACGCTGGCATTTTGTGGAGTTTTGGGTATTTGATTGAATAATAGTATATGATATAGTATATATTAGTATTATTATTAATTTAAATAATATTAGAGGAATTAAGGGTAAGATGGACTTTTGAGGAGAATTAGTGAGGGTATTATTGAAAAAGCCCATTTTTAGAAGCCCAAGGGTTAGGTTTAACAAAAAGGAGAATTTTGGGAAGAACATGATTCATTTGGTCAGAACGTGAAAAGAAGGGAAAAGGCCAGAGCTCTGACGAAAGAGGGAAAAGCTTAGGATTCGAGAAGGTTTCCAAGAACTCTAGAAAGAAAGTTTGGAATCGACAATCTAAGGTATGGGGAGTATTGTCTTTCATTGTTTTCGATATAGGAATTCAATGTGTTTAAAGCTGATTTTGAGGTTTATATGGGTTTTGTGGGTTTTTGAGTAAATTGGTTCTTTAGGGCATTTTTGTGGATTGATTATTAAGGGTCGAATTGAATCAGATAAAAGTAGGCCTTCGAGGCTAAACCTTCTGTTGATGATATGTGGGATTTTGTAGAGAAATGGATTTATGAGGTTTATGAGAATCTTTGGGGTTGTGAAGGTTTAGGTGATTTTGAGTCAAGATAGTATAATTAATCGACCTAGTAGTCGTAGGTTTTGTGCCTTTGATTGCCGTAATGCCTAAGGAATGTTTTGGGGATGTTTTTGGGGTAAATGAGGCTGGAATCGTAAGAGTTTTTGGGTCTGATATGCTACTGATGCGTAGCAGCGATTACAGGAAATCGCAGGTTCGCAAAGCGAATGGTTTCTTCGCAAAGCGAACACTCGCCCCAGACTCGCACGGCGAGCTTCCCAGCGAGTGACTTCACAAGGCGAGCAGAAGCGGGCTGAAGCGAGGGAGAGACAGAATGGGGGTTTTTCTGGTTTTGTTTGGGATTCTGGGATTCACTGGAAGCTCGCAAAGCGAACATCCCAGCGAATGAGTTCGCACGGCGAACTTGGTAGCGAACGTTTGCTGTTCGCGAATTATTTTATGATTCTTGTGTTGTCTTGATGTTTTGATGCTGTGATTTTTCTGATGATTTACCATCATGTTATTGATGATTTTGAGGTGATGATTTCATGATGTTTTGATAATATGATTAACATGAGATTTTGATTAATGATGATGCACGTGATGACTTTTGTTGATGATTTCATTTTAGGGCTTCGGTCCAGTGGTGGCTCTAATCCCATTGTGTGGATTGGAGTGTATGACGTGCTCCGGTTCTTGTGTAGAATCAATCCTGATGACAGGGATCTTTTGAGGGTGATGGCCTAGTGTCCATCAATTGTGACGATTGGTACCACATGCATGAGTCTTGTTGTGCATTGCATTTATTTGGCATTGATATGATTTATGATGTCGTGATCTTTGATGTTTGCCTTGTGACGACCTTGATGATGTTGTATATGATGATGACGTCAATTTTATGCATATCCTGTTTTTATATTTATTATAATGGATTGTGATTACTCATCCTGCCTGTTTGAATGCTGCCTCCACGTGGGTAACGTGCAGGTGATCAGGCTTAGTTGTGGATGCCTTCGAGGACTTTTGGAGTTTATTTGTTTTTGGTCGATGTAGAGGGTCTTGCTCTGATATTGTAACATCGGGTTGGGTCGTTGAGTCGAACCATGTTGAGTTGTTATTTTTGTTGTTATTTGATTATTATGGCTTTTAATGAAAACCCCTTTGATTTTGGATTATTGTGGTTATGGTGGTTCCGCTGCAATTTGATGGCTTTTTTATTATTTTGAGGAAAACCAGTTGTTTACGGAGCAAATGTTTATTTTGAGTTTATTGAGAAATGTGCACCCTTCTTAGGTGATTTTTACTCTGATAATTTGTGTATTTTGCCGTGTATATTCGTGGGGTAGAAAATGGTGTTACATTAGTGGTATCAGAGTAGGTCGGTCCGTCCGGCCAGGTTTTATATGATGTCAGTCCTCTGTCAGTGTTTGCCTTAAAAATTAGCAAACAACCGCTGATCTCCTAATTTTTGAAAAATTAGTTTACTTGCAGGATCGATCATGCAAATCCTAGGACAATGTGCTTTAAGAGTTTTGACAATTTATGTGAAAATCAAACCTTTTGTTCATTAAGTTCATCATTATTTTCAGAAACTGATGTAGTTCGTATGAAAATGATAAAGTTTTGTTCTTAAAAGGAATAACGAAAACGTAATAAAAGTGCAAGAATGAAATTGCAGAAAAACAAAATAAATTGCATGTAAATAAATTAGAACTTCATTGAAATGTAAAGAATAAACTGGTGTTTTTCCAAACGTACATTTCTCAAGGATAACTCTTTTCTCTCACACGGGTACTTTGAGTATTTCTGAGTAACTTGTACAAATTTTGAATACACATCAAATCTAACACTATGACTCCCTATTTATATATAGTCGAAATAACCGCCAACAACGGCCATTTCTCCTAATGGCGGCAAATGGCATTCTGCATGCCTTCGCCCCTTAAATGCATTCCACACGTCTTGTTTTCAAAACAGAATTTCCCTCTTGGATTTAAATTTCAAAATACCCGTTGAAGCAAGACCTTCACATAACTATGTCGAAATAGCTCTAATACTTAGAAAAATCTCCAGCTCTTCCATTCCCACTTAACCCTTATTTTCGACTGACCTTCTTCACAAAAAATAAATTGCTGTCGAAATTCTCTGACAAATCTTAAACGTTTACCTCCTGAACAAAATCCAGGCGTCGAAATTAGGAGCCTACAAATTGCCCCCCAGAAAATGCATTTTCGATAAAGGAGAAAAAGCTTTTTTTTTTACAACATACTTTGACGCCTTAAATTATTTCGCCGAAACGTCTGTTCATATGACTTGACATTCATGACGTCATAGTCATCATTACACTTTTTTAAAACGTCTCCTCAGCCCACGTTTTAAGATCTTCTTTAATCATCACGATCCTAGTCCCTAGGAGATCGTGGGTCGAAAAGTAACTGCCATTGTCTAATCAATCCATCCCTGACTAACACGTGTCCAAAATTCTTTTCATTAAATGGTACCCTTTTTGAATAGTAATTGCTTCAGTCTTACTTTTACCACTTATAAATAAGCGGAAATTTTCCTCAATTCACTTTTTCCCACTTCTCTTTCTTTTAAACAACAACTTCATCTTCTTCATTTTTCTCTGAACTTTCTACGATCAACCATGTCTTCTTCCACAGCTCCTCAAGGAACCAACACCAAGAAACAAGATTCTCAAAAATCCAAATGCTTGCCGCCTGTTCACAGGATTCTTGGTCCAAGTGTTGTGGGGAACCAGCAATATGTACCAGAACCCCCCACTGAGGAAGAGAAAAGACGCATTTACCAGTCGCAGGTATTAATTCCCATTCTTATTTCTGGTAAATCCCATGCAATCTTAGGACCTTTACCTGATTTAAAGTTAGATCCCTTAAAAGTAAAGGAATTTTTCCCAGCTTATCATCGTTATAAGCCAATAGCTAACGGATTTAGACTTAGGACTGAGAAAGAAATAGCCATAGATGAAAAAGACAAAGTAGATGGTCAAGGGTCCCCCTCCTCTAGAGATGTCATAAACCTAGAATACATGAACAACTTTAGGATTTTTAGGTCTTGCCCTCTGTCGAAAGACCCATCTGACTATCTATCTTGGCTAGCAAAAATAGAGGCAGTCAAATCTGAGGCTTGGAAAACCATGGGCATTTTCGACCTTATCCAGTTGTCGAAAGTAGGACCTGGATATTGTCCATCTATACTTTTGGTTTCCCTTTACTTTTGGGACAGCACCTACAATAACTTTCATCTTCCTTGTGGAATGATCACCCCCACCCTTTTTGACGTAGCTGCAATTACTGGCCTTAGCCCACTTGGGGTGGATTATGATCCCAACCTCTTGTCTGACGATTCCATAGGCTTCGACACCAATAAGGATACCTTTACATCCTACATCGTGAATTATCATGATAAGGAAACCAAGGAAGTCTCAGACCAAGAGCACGTGGCCTTCTTAGCCCTCTGGCTGTCGAGATGCGTCTTCTGCTCCAGGTCTCTCCAAGTGGCAAAAAGATATATCACCATGGCAAACCAACTCCATGTTAGACACCAATTGTGCCTCAGCGAAATCATCCTAGCCAATCTGTATGAGTCCCTTGGCGAAGGAGTTACTTTACTGAAAAATATTAAGGATAAAGGAAATCTTCTATTGCCGGCCATTTTGGCTCCTACAACTGTGGCTCAATGCCACATTAGAAGCTTCTTTATCCAACAAAAACCTTGTGGACGAAGCTTCTCTGAAGGATAGAAGGGTCGAAGGAACTAGGCTGGCACTGCTAACGCCCAATGACGAAGGTCTGAGCCTCTAGCAAACCTTTACTGGCTATGTCATGATGTTTGCCGAACGTCATAACTTTACTCCTAACATGGCCCCTTTTGCAAACAGAAAAATTGGACCAGAATGGTTTATCAGGAAGTTCCCCTTAGAGTCGAAAGCACAAGAGGCTGAATATCTCAATGTCTGGGAATCTTTTCTAACCCCTAAACTCTTAGCCTCCAAGATCAACCCCTCAAAGCTAAAAATCTCACTGGTCAACTACCAACCCAATCTGGTTTCTCGACAGTTTAGATTAATTCAAATAAAACCAAAACCCCTCTTTTCAAAGAAAGGTTATCTGATACGCTACAACATGACCCACACCGAAGCTGAGTGTACCAAACTGCTGGCAAAATACTCAAATTTGGTCGAAATTCAACCAGTGCTTTTTAAACCCAGCTTCCTCTATACTCAAGAGTTTGATGAATGGTGGAGGGATTACTATAACTCACAGTTCTTCGACGTGCCTTCTTTTACTATTCAACTAACCAGAGCTTTCGCCCTTGTGCAGGACAAATCAAAGAAAGGTACCTCAAGACACATCAAAGAAATCCAAGCATTCCAGAAGTACTTTGAAACTTCCTATAGACCCAACGAACTTAGTTGAACCATAAGAGAAGAAGTCGTTACTTTGAAAGAAAAATTTACAAGGAAACTGAATGAGTTGAAGCTACCTTCATACGTTCGACCAGATCAACGTTATAAGTTAGCTTTTAATCTTTATCCACCAAAGTTCTCTCCTCTACTGTCTGCTGAATTTGGTGTGGCTTTTAGCCCTTCATTTCTAGACTGGTTCATCTGTCGGAATTCAATGAAAAATCTTCGCCAAGACTACCAAAAACGTGCTAAGCGAGTGGTTCCGACTAAGTACATTTTGAACAATTTCAAAGGCCACCTTCATATTGGCATAGAACACGTTCGCGTGGAATCTCCTATATATGAAGGTGTGGAATGGGAAGATATTCGACACCAGTTCCTTTATTTACATATGTTCTTCCTTGACTCGCATTTAACTTTTTCCTTTCTTCTTAGCCATAAAAATTCCTGTTAAGAAGTTAGCTACTGTTGAAGGGTCAACTGCAGAGGAAGAAGAAGACCAAAAAGACACTACCAAAAAACCCGTGACGAGGGTATGGTTTCTCCTTTTCCTTGATCATTATCTTTATATTTCCTTTATCTATTATTATTATTTTCTGAAGTGTACTAACGAATTTTCTCTTTTTTACAGGCAAGTCGGAAACCTCCTTCAACGCCAAAGAAAAGAAAAGAGAAAGAACTTGATGTTCATGCTATTGAATCTGATGATGGTGACGAATCACCTGACCAAGCTAAACCTTCAAGAAAGAAGAAGAAACCATCAAAAACTCGACAGCCCAAACCTTATGCTTCCAGAATATTGGAGAAACTTCCTCATAAATGCCTGTCGAGCAAGCCACTCCAGCCCCAGCAGAAAGTGAAAATTCTAGTCTCAAAACTGAAATTCCAAAGGTATGTTTTTTTTCCCGTATTTCGACAGTTAAAGTTACTTTCCCTTATGATAAAATTTTGACTTATTTACCTATCAGGTTCTCGTCGATACTCATGGACATCCCCTTGTCCAAGTTCTTCCCAAAACAAGCAGTGATCCAACTTACAAACCAACAAGTCTCTCTAAGCCTTCCCGAAGGATTCAACCAAAGAGTCTGCTACTGAAGTGAATCAGCCCATCAATACTTCTAAAAAACCTTCCCAAATCACTAGCACAAATCTGTCTCCTGATGTGATCAAAGAGAAAGTTGGTCCTGAGGAAGATACTTTGGTTGACGTAGGTGGGGACACTGTGATGCCCAATGCAGATGTTAGCATGGAAGAAGATCCTGAAGACAAATCCCCTATCAACCAAACAGATGATAATGAAGAGAAGGATGGGGATGTCGAAACTGATAACGAAAGGGAAGAAGAAGAAGATGGCGAAAAGCAAATACCTCCAGAGACTACTGCTGGTGAAGAAGGAAGAAAAGATAGGGAAAACCTTAATGATCATCCCAAAGTTGCTTCTACAAACACTACTTCGACCACTCTCTCTCACGAGGAACTTGAGAACCTGAAGGTGCAAAGGCCATTAGAATATATGAAGGATATGCTCAGTATGCGCTACAACTTCTGTGACACCACCACCAGCGGTTGGACCACCTCAGGGACTCTTTCTGGCGCAAAATCCATGGATGATATGCTGACCTAGATTCGAGAGAAAATCTTCAAAATAGATTTGTTCCAACTCCTAGAGAAGGATTCCTCTGCTCAATTCGACTTGAAAAAGATCTTAAAACAAATCAATGTTCTGGAAGCTCCTCCTGAAGTGACTGATGTTGTTGTGGATCTGACCACACTAATTGACCTTGTGGTAGCAGACTTTAACCGACTTCGAGACTTCTCGAAAAAACTTGAAAATAAGTCAAAAACTCAACTTGCTGAATGGGATGCCGCCTCAAGTTCTACCATCAAGGTGACTGAACTGGAGAAGATTTCTGAACAGAACAAGAAAGAGGTAGCAAGCTGTGACGAAAACATTCGCGAATGGGAGAAACAAATCACCTTCCTTCAAGCCAAAATCTCCCAGGCCAAAAAGCGCAAAGAAGAACTACAACAAATCAACCAATAGGAGATAGCTAAAGAGCTCTAAGTTGGGGTGCATCATGTCAAAAGAGCTCAAAAGCTTGGGAAAGAAATCGAAGAGCTTTCGACTATCAAGGCCCTCTGCGAACGTCGCCTTCAGATTCAGCGGTCCAAATTTGAAAAACTGAAGAAGTCTTTTCCTGTTTAAACTTGTAATTTTTATTTGGCCCTTTGAGGCCTAATTTTGTAATGACTTTTAGCCATGTTTTTTGGCGAAAAGAATTTTAATTTCACCAAGTTGGTTATTTCTTTTGCATGATTATTCGACTTCTATCTTAACTTCTTGCAATATGGGCTTATATTTTTTCAAATATTTCCCCTTTATTTTTAACACTCGCTTATCTTTGTCTAATTCTTTAACTTCATATGCGCCGTTCGAAAACACTTTAGTAATTTGGAAGGCCCTTCCCATTTAGGGGACCATTTTCCCATAAGTCTATCTTTTCGATCCATGGGAAGAATAACTTTCCAAACAAGGTCACCAATCGAAAATACCTTGCCTTTTACTCTTTTGTTGTAGGATTTTTCCACCCTTTCCTTTTGCCTTTTTAATAATTCTAGCGCATTTAACCTTTCTTCATCCAAATCCACTAACTCATCTATCATCATATTCCAATATGAATCTGATGGAATTTCATGATGCCTTTGGACCCTTGTTGATTGTAAATAAATTTCAACCGGCAGGACTGCATCATGACCGTGTGTCAGTCGAAAAGGCATAGCATTTGTAGCTTCCTTAGGAGAGGTTCGACAGGCCCACAGAATTTGGTCCAAAGTCTTGTGCCAATTCTTTGGCTTCCTTCCCACATGTTTCTTTATCAAACCAATTATAACCTTATTTGCTGCTTCGACTTGTCCATTGGCTTGAGCATAGTAAGGCATTGACGTGAGAAGTTTGAACCCCGTTTCTTTCGCAAAAAGCTTGCATATTTTTACCAGTAAAAATAGATCCTTGATCCATTGTTATTGTCTCTAGGATCCCAAACCTATAAATGATGATTTTTTGAATAAATTCGATCACGGCTTCTTGATCCATATTTACTAAAGGTATGGCTTCAATCCATTTTGTGAAGTAATCAACACCCACCATTTTTGATGATGCTAGTCGAATTTCTCCAATCAAATCTAAAGCCCAACCCCTAAAAGGCCAAGGCTTTACTATAGAATGCAACTCACTTGCAGGAATGTGTTGTATCCCTGCATGCACCTGGCATTCATGGCATCCTTTCGCGAATTCGACGTAATATTTTAACATGGTTGGCCAATACATTCCTTGTCGGAATAACAACCACTTCATCTTATGGCCTACTTGATGCGCACCGCATGCCCCACTGTGTACATTCGACAGGGCTATGTATGTTTCAGATTCACTTAGGCACTTAAGTAATATCCCTTCAGGAGTTTTCTTAAATAATTCATTACCCAGCATAACATAACTCAAAGCTCGATACCTGATTTATCGTTCGACTGGTCTTGTTGGATTTTGTAGATAGTCTATTATAGGCTTTCTCCAGTCTCCAATCATCGAACTATCTATGTTAAAAGTTTCAAAAATTTCTTCGTCAGCGTATCCTAGCTTTATCGTCTCCAAATCTAACGGGGATAATCTGGCTGACACGACTCTTCCTCTAACCTCAATGGCTTTTCGCAAATTTTCCTTTGATATTCTGTAGCCAGAAGCAATTTGTGCTAAATCATTTACCTCCTGGTTTTCTATTCGAGGGATATGTCGAATCGTTACCATATCGAATCTTTTCAAGAGTCGATTTGCTATTACAAAGTACATAATCAAATTTTCTTTGACACATTTGTACTCCTTTGTTATTTTCTTTGTGACTAACTCAAATTCGCCCATTATTTCGACCCGAGTTTCCCCCAATTCCAATAAAATTTCAAGTCCGGCTATCAAAGCCTCATATTCTGCCTCATTATTTGAACATAGGCCTTCGACTTTGTACTTGAATTTTGTTGGAATTTTGTCAGGAGAAATAATAAGAACTCCTATTCCAGTTCCATTTTTATGACTAGAGCTGTCGAAGTATAACTTCCATGGTTCTAGTTCAATGTAGTCCAAAGACTTTTTATTTATAGCATGGTCGACTGTGAAATCAGCCACTACTTGTCCTTTGACAACCTTTAAAGGTAAATATGTCAAAGAATACTCAGTTAATGCTAATGCCCACTTTCCAATTCGACTGTGCAAAATTGGTTTAGATAACATGTATTTTATAACATCGAAATGAGAAGAAACAAAAACATCCACTGGTTTTATATCGTGCTTCAATTTCATACATGAAAAGTATAAACATAAACACAATTTTTCAACTACACTATATCTAGTCTCCACATTGTTCAAGACCCTACTGAGGTAATAAATGGCTCTTTCGACATCATTCTCATCCTCTTAAGCCAACATGCTCCCTAATGTCTTGTCCGATGCAGATATGTACAGCCTCATACTCCTACTTCTATAAGGTGACATCAAAATTGGAGGATGCGTCAAGTACTCCTTGATCTTGTTGAAGGTATCCTGCTACGCTTTCCCCCATTCGATGTCTTCTTTCTTCAGTCGAAGTAGAGGGGAGAAGGCTTGCGTCTTCCCACTAAGGTTGGAGATGAACCTTCTGAGAAAGTTGATCTTGCCAAGTAGAGACTGCAATTCCTTCTTTGTAGATGGCGCTTTCGCCTCCATTATTGCCTTGGCCTTGTTTTGATTGATTTCGATCCCTTTCTTGTGGACCACAAAGCCTAGGAAGTCTCCCGCCTGCACACAAAATGCACATTTGAGAGGATTCATCTTCAAACCAAACTTCCTCATCCTTTCAAAGGACTGTCGAAGATGGTCTATATTACTTTTCCCTGAAGCAGACTTAACAACAATATCGTCAATATATATCTGCATAAAAGCCTCAATGAAATAATGAAAAATCGAATTCATTGCTCGCTGGTATGTTACCCCAGCATTCTTTAAGCCAAAAGGCATTACTACCCATTCGTAGGTGCCTAAGGCTCCAGGGCATCGAAATGCCGTTTTAGGAACATCTTCCTCAGCAATAAAAATTTGATTATAACCAGAGTACCCATCAAGCATACTAAGGTACTCATGGCCTGCGGCAGAATCGACAAGCATTTCCGCCACTGGCATAGGATATTCATCCTTTGGGGTAGCAGAATTCAAATCTCGAAAATCAATGCATACCCTTAGTTTGCCATTTTTCTTTATTACAGGAACTATATTGGCAATCCATTCGACATACCTGGTCGGGCGGATGAACTTGCATCTGAGGAGCCTTTCGACTTATTCTTTAATCTTTGAGAGGATCTCTGCTGCGAATCGCCTTGGAGTTTGCTTAACAGGTTTTTTCCCAGGCTTTATTGGTAGCTTTAGCTCGACCAGATTCCTATCCAGACCGAGCATTTTGTCATAGTCCCATGCGAAACAATCCTTGAATTCTTTCAGCAACTCGACTATTTCGACCTTGAGTTGGGGATTAACTTTTGCACTAATGTAAGTTGGTCTTTTTTCTGCCCCCGACCCCAAGTCGATTTCTTCGAGTGGATCCTGTGCCATCATCTTGATGTTCTCTGCTAATGGATCCTTCTCAAACCCGAAAGGCTCATCGTCATAGATCGCGCCGAGCCTATGGTTTTTCAAATCTCCTAGATCTTTGTCAGGTGGATCCATATCAAAATCCTTTCCAAGACCTTATTGATCTGCTTCGATCTCGTTGGCTTCGACAACCATGTATTTTACTTCGGCCTCTAAGGCCGCTTTGAATTTATTCTCGGCTATATAAGCCGCGATCTTTTCAAGAACTAGTGACTCACTCATTGTCACTAAATTCGCTGCCCCAGCCAGTTGGCTAGATGTGCAAGGTTCCAAAAATATAATTTTCTTCGCCAACTACCTCTCTATCCCACTGAAACCCGTGGGTGGGATAAAGGTATAGTGAGCAAAAGGAGTTGTCAGTTGGCGTCATGTCGAAGGTTGCAGGACTATAAGGAGCAATATGAGCAAGATTTCGGTCGAAGCTTTGCCTGTCAACATGGTTTACTCCAGCCAGAAAGTAATTCTGGTCAGCTTCTATATTTTTGACAATCCCGTCTGCACGCCAAATTGTTATTCTTTGATGCATTGACAAAGGGACGACACCTATACCGTGTATCCATTCCCTGCCTAAGAGCAGGTTATAATTTGCCTTTGATGTGATTACCATAAACATTGTCAGCCTTGTGATGGTTCCGACAGTTAGATCTAATTGTATTACACCCATGGTGGTTCCCACTTTACCCTCGTAATTCGACAACACCATGTTATAAGGATTGGTGTCAGAATCATCCTTTCCAATCTTCTTGAGCATGTAACGCGGCATCAAATTGACTGTCGCGCCTCCATCAACCAAAATCTTGTTTACCCCTATGTTACCCACCTTTCCTTTAATGAACAGGGGTTTTAAGTGACTCCTCATTGAATTATCTGGCCTTTCAAAAAATGTGTTTTGTTCTTCCAGGCATCCATTGTTCATAATATAATAACAAACAGGCATGTGTCTGGCCGTTTCGACTTCCATAGCCTCTTCCTCATCTTCGAATTCCATTATTTGATCATACTCCCTGAGGACCACTGAGACAACATTACACATCACGTCGAAAGATGCTTCTGACTCTGAGTTAAAATCGTCCGTCATTTCATCATCCCTAGTGATGTGCTCCCTCGACGACACTTATTTTGGAGCAACGGGTGGCTTCTCTTCCTTTGATTCCTCTTTCTGATTTGAAGTTTAAATATTACTGCTGGTTTCCGGCTTGGCTTTTCCCGCAGCCTCCTTCTCTGCTTTCTTTCGACGTTGATACCTCCTCCATTGTGACTTCTTCATAGGATTCTTTCCCTTGTAGTTTTCAGAGGGATAAGTCATCTTCTTAGACTTTTGGAATTCTTTCTTATATGATATGGAAGATCCCTGTTGTACTTCGAAATCCTTCCACTTCCCTTGTCCTTGGGCTTGTCGGATTGGATTAACCCATTTGTCATATGGAGCCTTATTGGTAGGTTTGAATGTGTTAGGGTACCTTCCTCCTAACCTCTGCCTATTTTGGTCTCCTCTCCTAGGGTCGAACCTTTCTCCTGCTGGTTGGGAAAGCTTCTAATTTCCCCTTCTTTTTGCTCTCTCTACTCCCTCTAAGTTTTGTGCTGCCTTTTTGTCGAAGACGACACTACAACGAGGATATAGCATTACTTCAGACCTCTTTCTTTGGCATCTGTGGATGAAATCTGCCAAGTTTTCCTCCTCTTTGGGGTATGCTAGTTTGTGGTATTCCTCACGTCGATGCTCTTCATCGACTTGCATCGAAACATTCTGAGACACCTCCACCATGTTCACATTGGCAGCTGTCTCTGTGGCAATGCTCATTTTGTTCAACTTCAAACTAAGGCCTTCATTGACCTCGTGTTCCTTCTTGATATGGTTGAAACCCTCAGTGGCTTCCTTTGTTGGTACCTTTAGAGGAAAACCCTTCGTAACCTGTTGGCTGACGAATCCGACAGCTTTCTCCTTTGGATCCTCCATGGTCCTCCGGAGGAGGCCAACAGCAGCCTGTTTATAGGAAACCTTAGTAGTCCCTTTCTAAACCTGGGCGAAACCATCAGCGGTCTCGTTATTGATTTGGACGAAACCATCAGTAGTTTCGTTGTTGACTTGGACGAAACCATCAGTAGTTTCGTTGTTGACTCTGGCGAAACCTTCAGTGGTTTCGTTGTTGACGCCATTAGTGGCCTCAGGAATGTAGTTCTCTATGATCTTTCTGTCAAGGTCTTTAGTAACCTTAACAATCATAGCCTGGTTCACGAAGTCATTAGTAACTTCGACCATGTCACATTTGCCGGCGGGGTCCTCAGCAACTTCCACCATGTCCACGTTGTTGTCGAAGCCATCAGCAGCCTCGATCATATCCATGTTGTCGTCGAAGCCTTCAGCAACCTCGACCATGTTCACCACGGATGGCTCAGTAAAGTGGGCTTCTACCACTTGCAAAGGGTTTGAATCCACCTTCACCTGGGGCTTCGACTTGTCACCGAATTTGAGCCTTCCGTCTCTGATTGCATTTTGCACTAGATCCCTGAAAAGGAAACATTGAGACGTTTTATGACCCCAAAAATTATGGTATTTGCAAAAACCTCTCTTTTTCTGCTGTTCTAAAGGAGGCACTTTAGTACCAGGTGGCACTATCATTTGGTCATCCTTGACTAACAAATCAAATATTTCGTCACACTTTGTGACGTCGAACATATAAGTTCTTTTGGGGAACTTGTCGTTCTTTTCCGATTCGATTGGGTTTTTCCCATTCGACGGAGCCAAGACTTTGCAGGCATATGGCGGACCCTGTTTTAATTCTGCCAGATCGACCTCCTGTTCACAAACTTCGACATAGGATACTCTTTCTTTTTTATTCTTGTTAGCCCTAGCTTTTTCCGCTTTTAGTCTTTCGACCTGCCTAACCTTATCAGCCAATTGGGCCATGTCTCTTAAGTACTGGGTATCTAATTTCTTTCTAATTGAGTAGTCGAGACCTCCAGCAGCCATTTTGACTAACTCGTGTTCAGGCACCTGTGTAAAACACCTTGCCTTAAGCAACCTAAACCTATTTAGGTAGTCATCAATTGGATCTGAGAACTTTCTCTTGACGCTAGCCAATTCCTTCAAACTTATCTTTGTTTGTCCCATGTAGAATTGTCCATGGAATAATCTCTCCAATTGGGTCCTGGTATGTATCGAATTTGCAGGCAGAGTAGTAAACCAAGTGCCATACCCCAAATTTTGACCACTAAGATTTCCCATCATTGTGCAAATCACCATCACAATATGGATGAACCATTAGTCTCCCCAAAGATGGGTGAGCATCCACTACAAACAGACTTAGGGTTTCAAGCCCTCTCAGAGATCTTAGACAAAGGATCAATCAAGAAATGACATGATCTTCAACTTCTCTAGCCTCTCAAACATCCACAAAGGATCAAGAGGACTCCCACTTCAAGGATTAAGCACAAGGCTTCTCCCTTCTAGGTGGATCAAGCCTTAAGATCGTCAGTGTCACCAAATTAGGGTTTGGTCGACCAGGGCCTCCAAATGGAAATTTTCCTCTGGGCATGAGCCAATGCCTCAAAGCATAACCTATGATGCTCCAAGGGATCTCATGAACCCAATTATCAAGTCAATTTATCCTCAGGGGATGCATTCATAAAAAAAATCAGGAATTAGGGTTTCTTGACCTAATTCACCCCTAAGTTGACTTTTGGGACAAATCATGAGCCAAGACCTCAAGAGATGATTTGAGGGTCCCTAACACACCACATTGGTCCATTTGTAACAATGGATTGAGCCAAGAAGCTTGAGCAATAAGTTTCAATTTCATCAGAACCACCGTTAGGGTTTCGCGGAAAAAGTCAACTGTATCTTTGACTTTTGACCAGGACATGCTCCCAAACCCTAGGATATGATTCAATACACCCTATAATACCTATTAAATCAATCCATCAAGTTTGATTTAGGTCAAGGACTTGATTTCATAGAGGATCACACAGTTTGGAATTCATCTGACAAAAAGTCAACTGTGCACAAAAGTCAAACTTTGACTTTTTGAGATTTTTCACAATTATGGTTCTTTGACCCCAAAATGATATTAATGTATGATTGGAATCATCATTCATCAAGAAAAATCAAGAAAAGTGGGATAACTTGTAAAAGGGGTAACCATAAAAAACTTAGAAAATTTTCTAAGTTATGGAACAAAGTGGCTAGGGTACCAACTTTAGAGGGTCATAACTCCTAAACCACAAAGCCATTTTTCCTTATCCAAAGATGGATTTGTAGCTCTCATTACCCTCTACAAAAGCTTCAACTACCACTCATTCCAATGCCCCATGGATTTTAAATTATGGAATGATCAAAATCACAAAAAGTGAAAATGTCACTTTTTTCCAACACTTACTGAAATTTTCACTATGTCAGAATTTGCCTTCACTTTTTTCCAAATGTAGGGGCATTTTTCACTTGGATCCAAAAAGTATCAAAACCAATTATGATCAAACAGTTATTGTATCATATGAGGGCTTTCCAAAATGGCCAAGAACTTCATCAAATTCCACTTGAGCCATGAGATATGATAATGGCAATATGCCTTGCTGAAAACTGCCAAGGCTAGACAGAATTTTGCACTTTTGCTCGATTTGGAAAAATCAGATAATTCCAAGCCTTGTCATCACTTTGGACACATCTGAGGATCAAGGGAACAAACACTGATCCAAGCCTCCAAAGTCTTTGGAATAAGAAGTAGCATGTCAAACCTAGAAATCCCTAAAAGAGGGACAAGACTCCAATTTTGGATTTGAGCATTTAATGAATGCACCAAGGTGGCATGGACTGACACATTTGCAACTGAATTCATTCAAGAATGATCCAACAACTAGGGAACCACAACTCTGTGCTCTAACCTCTAGTCAATGGCTAAAGGAGACTTGGATTCCTATTGATCAACATTGGCCAAACCACTGCTGCAGTTGCCATTCACTATTGATCCTAAAACAAACTTGCTCTACTATAAATAGAGCTCATTTGTGCTCAGTTTGAGTACACCAAAGCCATCAAACAGATGCTTTCCTCAAAATCACCTTCTCACTTCCAAATTTGCCTTCCAAAGCAAGTCACTATCGGGTTTTGAGTTTGAGAGCAATTCCAACCAAACCAATCACACACACACCTCATAAACATCATATAGAAGTGATACAAACACTCACATAACATCTGGAACACCAAAATCACAAAATCACTAGCCAATTGCTCAAGCCTTTGACAGATTTGCAGTTGGGGTGCCATCTCAAGTTCCAGATCATTTCAATCCATTCCAAGCATCCAGACACACTCCATGGCACCTAGGGAAGCTATCCAGATCATTAGAACCTAGCTGTAACACCTCTAACCCAAAACACGATCACCAGCTGCAAGAGGTGAGCATGAGCTCTTCTAACTCTATGATCCATGCATTTTTTGCTGCACAATAATTTGGCCATATGTTCATAATCATGCATAGAGTGTTTACCCTCAATCAATTGCTTTGTATGAATCGTGTATGGAATTTCTGAACCTTCATGCAGAATTTAGGGTTCTTGAGGTTTCTCTTTGATTTCTTATTCCATGCTTAAAATAAATGAAATTAAATACCATAGACATGATCGTGAGGTTGAAAGGAGTAGATTGATATGTAGATTGCATGATATAATCTAGTATTCAGTGAGATTGGATAGAAAACGCAAATCTGCAGAAACAGAGGAAGGGTGCGTGTTCTTGCCATGTTCTTGGCGCCATTTTTCAAATATTTGAATATTTGAATTTTGTTATTTTATTTAATTGATTCAAAAATTAATTTCTCTCTGAGTTTTAATGATTTTGATTTGATTCTTTTTTTAATAATTCACAAAAATGTTAAAATATTTTATTTTACCAAAAAATCCCAAAAATATTATTTATTTCATATAATTGATATTTTTGCCAAGAATTAATATTTTAATTGTTTTTGACATTTAAAATATTTTTTCCTTCTTGATTTTGCAAATTTTAATGATTTCTAATTATTTTGTAGGTCAAAACATGATTTTTAAAACATTAATCCAAGAACACAATTTGTTTTCCACATGTTAAACAATTTTGATCATTTTAATTGAATTTTTTATTCAATTAAAATACATTTTGGAAACAAATTAGGGTTTTGATTAATTCAACCCTCATCAAACCTTTTAAAAACAATTTTGGGCCTCTAATAGAGTGTAAGACCCAATCCTTTGTAAATACAAACCTATTTTGGGCCTCAAATGTTGTATAAGTCCCGTTGTATTTCAAAAGTTCGGCGCGATCATCGCTCGTTAAAAAACAAACCATCTGGGCCTCTCCTCGAGCTATAAGACCCATTCAAAATCATTTTGGGACTCTAATAGAGTGTAAGACCCAATCCCCTTTTGGAAACCAAAAACTTTTGGGCCTTAGTCATTGTATAAGACCCACGGTGTTTTCAAAACCTCGGTGCGATCGTCGCCCTTTTCAAAATTAACCACTGGGCTTCTCCTTGAGCTATAAGACCCATCTTTGTTCACTTTCAATCATTTTTGGGCCTCTTGAGAGAGTGTAAGACCCGTCCCCTTGTACAGAAAACCTTTCTTGGGCCTCAGTCACTTGTATAAGTCCCTGTACAAAACGACAGTGCGATCACTGATAAAACCCTGGGCCTCTCCTTGAGCTGTAAGCCCCAACAATCTTTTCAAAGCACTTTCTCCTTTGATTTTGAATATAATATTGTTATCAAATTTTTCTTATTGAACAACTAACAAAACAGCATAGAAGCTCTACAATCGAGTAAGTGTTTACCCGCTTTCATTTACCGCTTTCATATGTATATAACTGTATTGTGGGGCTGTTTCACTGTAAGTCTTCTTTCATAAACTCATATTGACTATGTAATACTAGTATAGATATTTAGAGTTTCCCCGGCAACTACATCTAGAACTAGACAAAACCTCGTCTCCTTACATCCGACGTTCTCCTGGATATTTCAACATAACCTAAACCATGAGAATTTTCTTTTACAACAATTTTAGATAACTTGTTCTAAGAAATCTCCCCCTTGAACAGTTCATATACAGAAGGCCAATGTTCCAAGTGAAACCCCTTCTGGAACTGTTCATCAGTCTCCTCTTGGGCTTAGTGCAAGGACCCACAGGCTTCCTAAAAGCATCCCCGCCTCCTCTTGGGCATTGTACAAGGACCCATCGGCTTCTTAGAAGTTTTCACAGCCTCCTCTTAGGCTTCGTATAATGATTCTTCCTCTGGGAAGATAGCCTCCTCTTGGGCTTCGTACAAATTGTCCCTTTGGCTTCTTAAAAGTTTTTCTCGCATCCTCTTGGGCTTCGTACAAATTGTCCCGACGACCTCTTAAAGGTATAGGAACAGAAATTAGTCATCTTAATAGAACAGTCTGTCAAAGAGTCTAGATCTTCCTACCTGGAACATACTATCTCTGGATCTCTCTTAAGCATAGTACAAAAGATAAAACTCTAGACTTGGACAGTCTAATCTCCTTGAGTCTCGAAGACATTCTCAAGTTCTTTTCAAAAATAGGAAAAAAGTCCCGTAGACTTGGGCAGTTTCAATACCCTTCGGATTCCCCGTTTCCTTAAAGAACAGGAAATAATCCCGGTCCTCAGATCAAATCCATGAGTACAAGATTACCCATATAAGAACCGATTTTCTCTTTTAACCAACATACTGGACCTGTCACTCAACTGAAACAGTAACCCTAGCCTCCTCTTGGGCTTTGTACAATGATTCTCCCCAGCAGAGTTAACCTTTGCAGCCTTCTTCTCGGGCTTTGTACGAGATACAAAACACTCTCTTGTTGAGTATAAAAGACTCTCTTATTGAGTCAATCCTCTTTTAGCCTTCATCTCGGGCTTCGTACGAGATACAAAAACACTCTCTTGTTGAGTATAAAAGACTCTCTTGTTGAGTCAATCCTCCCTTAGCCTCTATCTCGGGCTTCGTACGAGATACAAATCACTCTCTTGTTGAGTATAAAAGACTCTCTAGTTGAGTCAAACCCTTTTAGCCTCCGTCTTGGGCTTCATACAAGACACATATAAAAACACTCTCTTGTTGAGTCAACCCTTTTAGCCTCTATCTCGGGCTTCGTACGAGACACAAAAGCATCCTCTTGTTGGGTCAATAGCCTTCTCTTAGGCTTTGTATAAAGAAATCCCCGTTTGATTCAATCAACCTTTTAGCATCAAATCATGCTTTGGTCTCAGCATACAAACATCAACAACTCTTTTTCCTTCATCTAATTGTTGTAAGCGGCAAGCCTCTGGATTATTTACATCCATGCCACTGTCCCTCTTTTAGCATGAGAAATTCCTAAGGAAAGATGGTATTACTCTAAACTGAGTTAAAGTCTTCTCCTTCAGGTTGAAAATCCCCTATAAAGGAAATTATGGCGTTGCTGGATTTGCATATCCCAGTTAAAGTAATTCTCCTTTATAATTAGTCACCCAACAGTCATGCCAAACAGGCCAAATATTCCCCATTAGAGATGACAAAATCTCTCTAAAGTCAACACCCTTTTAGCTTCACATCTTGGGCTTCGAACAAGATACAAATAGACCCTTCAGCTTCACATCTTGGGCTTTGAACAAGATACAAACCACCTTTAGCTTCATGTCTTGGGCTTTGAACAAGACACCAAAACACCATTTCCTCCCATAGAATAGGAGGAACTGCGATCGCTCTGATTTCCCTATCCCGGGAATACGTAGGCATAAGATTGAAAAAGAATCTTAGCGAGCACACTAATCAAAAAACCCCAAAGTCCCCTACCTCTAGCCAATCTAGCGCAGTATCCCAACAAATTCCCCATGAACAATCCCGGTATTTTGTTCTGAATAAAATAAGCAGAGAGAGACCCACAAACTAAAGTCGCATCTGTAAACCAACAGTTTTGACTGTTTAACCTCAGTTTGCAAGCAGGGTTAGTTGGAGACATCTATTTCCCTTCCTTCATCAGCTTCAATAGGATAAAAAATGAATCGAACTGTAGTACCAAAGCGATAGTGATTCGAAACCACAAAAACCGCGCTACAGAAAAATGGTGACCACGGTGGGAGAGACTTGTTCTTCTCCCGTCTCTTAGGAGGAAACTTTAAGTTTAGACAATTTCACAGGAAAAATGGCGCCCACCGTGGGGCCAAACAAAGGAATCTTGTCTCTCTTATCTCTCTGGTTGAAACCTTCTCTTAGGACGAGTCCTGGGGTTCACAAGGTATCACCGAATGACAGTTCCATCGGGGAATGTCATTATTGCTAGGATCGGCCCTCACTAGGATCTTAGGTCAAAAACCTTTAAGTTGGGAAGGTACCACAGAGTGGCCACTTCGTCGGGGAGCCATTTTCTGTTAGGATCATAGGATTCATAGCTCTTAAAAAGTCTAGGACATTAGGACAAATATATATACTGCTTTTCCTAATTGATATCTGTGTTTATTTTTCTGCTAATGGGAATGCGTGTGATGCCGCATGTGGAAAAATTGAGTATACACCTAGAAAAAACCTCTTTCAGTAGTGCGGAAGCTATCGGAAATAGTTGTCACGCGATACTACCCTCTTCTGAGATTCTTCGAAATACATCACCTAGCACGGTTCCCGGCCCGCTGATGTTATCTCGACAAGAATCAATGATTTTGAGAGACAGGTACAAAAATCACTAGTATAAACCTTTGGGATGGGTAGAGCCTTGACTTCATGACACCGACCCTTTGACCCCATGTTTTTTCTATATTTTTGTGTGCTGCATTCATGCATTAATTTAAAAAAAAAACATTAACCAAAGAAAAATTTTCTCTTCCAGTCACTCTTTTTCAAATTAAACTAAAACAATGATTACAAATGTCAGAGAGAAAAAGATTGCGCTCATGGATTTCGGTAGACGAAAAACTCACAAGTATACCTTCAAGGTTCCAAAACTAGAGGATTTGAGAGGATTAGCAAGGATGATCACTAACCCTGATGCTTTCAGATCCAAGTACGGAGGTCTGCTACCTCTGTTAGGGGTCCATGTAATTGAAGGAATCCTGGAGGCACTCGTTCAGTTTTACGATCCGGTCTATCACTGTTTCACATTCCCGGATTACCAGCTCGCACCAACGCCGGAGGAGTATTCTCATCTGATTGATCTACCCATTACTGATCAAGCTCCCTTTTCTGGACTGGAAGAAATTCCAAAGGATCAGACCATTGCAAAAGCAATTTATTTGGACGAATCAGAAGTCAGGACTCACCTGACCACCAAGGAAGGAATCCTAGGTTTACCAGCCAAGTTTCTGGTAAAGAAGGCTCTGTACTTTGCTAGTATAGGGAACGTGACTGCTTTCGAGAGCATATTTGTTTTGCTCACCTACGGGTTATTTTTGTTTCCCAACATTGATACAGCGGAGGAATGATCACGTCCTGTGTACCCCTGCTATATAAATGGTTTATCTCCCATTTGCCTAAGTCTGCCGCTTTTTGGGATCATAAGAGTGCCTTACGTTGGTCGCAGAAAATCATGTCTCTTACCAACTCTGATATTGATTGGTACAATCGAATCTATGACGGGATCATGATCATTGACCGTTGTGGAAATTTCCCCAACGTACCCCTTATAGGAACTAAGGGAGGAATCAATTATCATCCAGTTTTAGTTCGTCGTCAATTTGGATACCCGATGAGGCATGTTCCATGTAATGCTCATCTGGAAGGTCTTTTCTTCAAGGAAGGAGAAAATGACAGGGCACTAAATATGGAAATAGTGTACGCTTCGAAACATGTTCATAAGAAAGGACGGGAGTCTCTAGGAAAACCGGACTGTGTCTCGGTGGAGCCTTATCTCCATTGGGTACAAACTAGAGCTCTTAAGCTAAAGATGCCTTATCCTCGTCACGAAGTTCTTCCGCCAAGGGAATCTGTCATGTACTTCATGACTCAAATGGAAAAACTTCAGGTTACTCTCAACAAAGTTCAACAAAAGAGGAGGTCTTGGAAGAACAAGTACCGCATTCTCAATGTGGAGTGTACCAAAATACATCAACTGCTGAAAGATAAGGATGCTCTAATTGAGATTTTGGAGCAACATGCTGTAGAAAATCCGGATGACCAAAGGAATTTGCTCGCTCCTTTCACTTGGAAAAGGAATGACAACCTGACAACGGCCCAAGAGCCCCGGTCCAAGAAAAGGAAAGTACCAGAATCAGCACCTGAGTTCTCCTCAGAGAGGACTCGGGACCCATTAGCTTAGGTTTCTATTTCCGCATCTTGTAATTTACTGTATTTCCATTTCCGCAATCCTTTGAATTCAATAAAACGGGGGTGTCCTCACTGTTTGATATTTGCAATCTAATTGTCGAAGTTTATTTTGATTAAACAAAAAATAATAATTAATATAATCATTGCATTCATCATTCTCACGTCACGTATTCTTCTCACCTACGAATCTCACGTTTGTGTCTCGGTTCTAGAGTCAAACTGTCTCATTCGTACAATACTCGAGCCAATCGTCAGAAAAAGATGGATGATCTCGAGGAAGAGAACAGAGGGTTGAAAGAAGAGATCGACGCTCTGAGAGAGGATATGAGAAAGCTTCGTAACGACTTGCAAGCCATGGCAGAAGCTCAGCTACAAAGAACTGTGATCTCAGAGATCACCTCAACGCCCATAGTGGAGAAGTATGATCCTAGGTATCAAATGCCGAAAGATCGTCCCTGGGGCATGCCTGTTAACTATATCCCGGAAGGATATGTTCCGCCGATTACTGAAGATCAGGGAATCATAGCAGAAGCCACTGGACCTGAAGGCTACAAACTTCGTGAAAGCGAGGATGCCAGAGGCATAATGAGGACTCCTGATGGTTACAAACTTCGGGAAACGCCAAGATTCACTGCCGTAGTAACGGTACCACCCCCTGTGGTGCACACTGTCCCGGAAGGACAGATTCCACAGATACCTTCTGGTAGAAAGGAAAGTATGTTCGATAGAATGGATGAATTCCAGGAGCAGTTCCTGGAAATGCAGAAGGAACTGCAAGCTATTCGCGGTTAGGATTTATTTGGAAAAGACGCCGCAGACCTTTGTTTGATCCCCAATGTGAAAGTCCCACACAAGTTCCAAGTACCCGATTTTGAAAAATACAAGGGTAACTCTTGCCCTCAAAGCCATTTGGTGATGTACGCTCGACGTATGTCAGCTCAGACAGAACCAAGATCTACTGATTCACTACTTTCAGGATAGTTTAACAGGTGCCGCATTAAAATGGTACATGGGTTTAAACTGCGCTACGATTAGCACTTTCAGAGATCTCGGCACTGCCTTCGTCCAATAATATAAATACAATTTGGACATGGCACCAGACAGAGATCAACTCAGATCAATGTCGCAAAAGGACAAGGAAACCTTTAAGGAATACACTCAGAGATGACGTGAAATTGCTGCTCAAATTTGTCCACCTCTTGAGGAAAAAGAGATGACAAAGATTTTCTTAAAGACCTTGAGCTCATTTTACTACAACAGAATGGTTTCCAGTGCGCCCAGCGACTTCACCGAAATGGTCGGTATGGGAGTGCATCTCGAGGAAGCCGTTCGAGAAAGACGTCTAGTCAAAGACACTAGGTCGACAAGTGGTACTAAAAAATACGGTAGTGCTCTCCCTAAGAAAAAAGAGCAAGATATTGGGAATATCTCCCTCAGAAAGCAAAGGCGACGGTACCAACCAGTAGCAGCTGTAACTCCTGCTATCAGCCCTGCGCCTGTTTCTACGTATCAACCTCAGGTTGCTCAAAGCCAACCACAGTCGCAACAATTTCAGCAGAGGACACAACAGCCTCTTCAGCATGTTCGTCCTCAATACAACAACAACCGTACAACGCGGCCACCGGGATTTGATCCTATACCCGTATCGTACGCAGAACTATTTCCATTACTGTTAGCCAAGGGGCATGTCCAGACTAAGTCTCCTATTACAGTACCAGAAAATCCGCCTTTTTGGTTTAAGGTGGATCAGACTTGCCCTTACCATCAAGGAGGACCGGGGCATAACATAGAGAGTTGTCTCAGTTTCAAGTCCGATGTGCAAAAGCTAGTTAGGAGCGGGGTCTTATCTTTTAAAGATACGAATCCGAATGTTCTCACGAACCCGCTGCCTCAACACGAGAAAGCTACAATCAATTTGATAGAGGGAGAGTCTAACAACATCTATCAAATTCATGATGTACTCTTGTTAAGGGCCAATCTGGTCAAGAGGCATTGTAGACAGAGTGGATATGGCCATGTGTCACCTCATAATTATCACCAGTGTGATATCTGCTCTAAAAGCAATCAAGGATGTTCTGTGGTGCAATCAGCTCTACAGGAACAGATGGATCTCGGATGGATCCAAGAGCACCAAGTTCGTGGCGTTAACATGGTTTATACGAATTCCAACATCATTCAAAACCACGATATCCGTGCGATGAATGTCAACCTGGTGGCAATGCACTCAAGGCAAAGCCAGTATCATAATCTGCCACGACACGATTACAATTCCTGTCCGACTTGCTCGGTAAATAAATAGGGATGCTCTTTTGTACAAGAGGCCCTCTAGCGTCAGATGGATCTTGGATGGATTCAAGACTACCATGATTGGAATCATTATCAAATCAACATGATTCAAATCTTCGATATTCACTTGATGAATACCATCCTGGTGGAGTTACATGCTAAACAGGTCCGACTCAGGTTCCTGGTATCACATGATTATCAGGGCTGTAAAGCGGGTTGCGAAGATGATTAGGGTTGTGCCCTTGTCCAAGAAACACTTCAGCATTTGTTGAACCACTGGTGGCTTCCAATCTATATGGATGAAGACACCCAGCAAATCAGTATCACTAACGGGAATCCTACTAGATATCAAAGTCAGGATGTTCGGTCGATGGAAACAGATCTAGTAAGGTTACACTGTATTCAAAGCGGACGTGGCAAGGTGCCACTACACAACAATGAGCGGTGTGGAGTTTGCTCAGTGGATAATCAAGGATGCTACCTCGTGCGAGCAGCCCTTCAAAGTCAGTTGGACCGCAAAGAGATTCAACCATGGTCAAGTTCTGGATCAGTTAACTATTTTGCTGATCAAATCGAGGACGTCGTCGTAATCTCTAATCATCAGAGGACTAGGGATGTTTGTACCATTATCCCTCTACTTGACGAATCGAGAGTTCTCAACCGGGAATGGATCGAAATTACTTATGATGATCAGAAAAATCAGAAGGCTCCCATAGTCATCTATCTATCGGGACCACTACCGTATGAATCAACTAAGGTTATCCCTTACAAATACGGTGCAACAATAATTGAGATGGAAAGGAAATTCTGTTACCCTCCGTCGTGAATATTGCAGACATCATTCGAGTAACACGGAGTGGTAGAATCTTCAACAGAGGAGTTGGAGTAACCAGCAAAGAAAAGGAACCTCAGAGAGAAGTTCCCGATCCACCATACGGTCAATCCAGTAATCCCGACCTTTTGAAAAACAGTGATGAGATGCTGAAGCTCATCCAAAAGAGTGAATACAACATTGTTGATCAACTGTTACAAACTCCTTCGAAGATATCTGTGCTATCACTTTTACTCAGTTCCGAAGCCCACAGAGAGGCTCTACAGAAAGTCTTGGAGCAAGCCTTTGTAGAACAGGATGTAACAATCAGACAGTTCGATAGCATTGTCTCTAACATCACTTCCTGCAATAACTTGGGATTTAGTGATGAGGAATTACCTGAAGAAGGTCGCCGTCATAACATGGCGCTCAACATTACAGTCAACTGCCAGGACGATGCTTTAGCCAACGTACTGGTAGACACAGGGTCAGCCCTGAATGTTATGCCGAAGTCCACTTTGATGCAATTATCATTCAAAGGACCTCCGATGAGAACCAGCGAGGTCGTCGTCAAAGCATTTGACGGATCCAGAAAAATGGTTATCGGCGAAGTCGACCTTTCCATAACTATTGGTCCTCACACTTTCCAAGTCACTTTCCAGGTCATGGACATCCGGGCAACATACAGTTATTTATTAGGAAGACCTTGGATACATCAGGCTGGGGCGGTCACTTCGACCCTCCACCAAAAGCTAAAGTTTGTCCAGAACGACCAAATTGTCATGGTTTGTGGAGAACAAGCCTTGCTCATGAGCAACTTGTCATTATCTACTTGTGTAGAACCCGAGGAGGTTGTTGGAACTCAGTTCCAAGCACTTTCGGTGAGCAATGAGAATCAATCAGAGAAAGGAACCTCGATTTCCTCATACAGAGATGCTCTCGAAGTGATCGAAAATAACAATGCAAAAGGATGGGGACAACTTGTCATTCCCACTGATAACAAAACAAAGAAGGTTCTTGGTTTTTCTGCAACCTACACCCAGACAGCTGCTAACGATGAAAGTCTTCATCTCATTCAGAACTTCTTCCACAGTGGAGGATTCCTTCAACCAGTGACTCAAGACGTGCATACCATCAATAAAGATGATTCCTCCAATACGGAGGAAGAATGGAAGTCCTATCTCAACGAGGACGGTTATACGTCTCAGGGCGAAACACAGACTCCCTTTTGCTTTCCTGCACAGAGCCCGAGATTTATACCAAGGTCAGATGTCAAAATGATATACGAAGATTGTGATCCTGAAGGATGCCGGGCTCCACCAAATTCATTAGAGGAAGACACTCCGATGAAATACAACTTTGACCACGACTATTATGGCCCAATGGATGGCTTGCCTATCTGGCAGCCGTATCCCGGAGACTTGGGGCAAGAAAATCAGCCGAACAATGAAAATCAGCTGAGCATCATTTAAGAGAATACTTGCGTCCCCACCATGTCATGGGATCAACACCCAGGTTATCCTGAAAATACCCAGCACGACGATGAATTCCCAACGTTTGCAGAACTAGAATTCATTAACTATGATTTTCCCGAGGTCAACGTCATCGAGAGGGATGACTCCTCCAGTTCCAAAGAAGTGTGGGACACCTTGGGACAACCGAGTGGAAAATACGACTTCAAGGTCAAATACACCGCTCCTTAAAGCTCTCGTATCAGATTCGAAGACATCCAGCCAACTGGATGGGGAGATACAACTGAGAGTACAAATACTACGCAAAATACAACTGAGGAATCCTCCTACGACAACTCTTCCTGGAAGACAGATTCCAATGATCCAGCTCCACCAGAAATCAGCATCATTTTTGAAGAAAAATCAAGGAAGGTACCAAACTTTATGATTCACCAAGGAGTTCGCCGCCAATGGGTTGCTGTCGATGTTTGAAAATTGTTCATAAGTCAAAGTAATTGTCGTCTTTAACCTTTCACCCTGCCCAGGTGAAACGGATGTTTTGATAGGGCCCACTTTCTGTAAATATCCCTCTTCGTTTTGCCCAAAGCGACAGAGTTTTGTTTTATAGGGCTGTAGTTTCAAGAATCGACTTGTTCATTAATAAAATAACGTCGTTATGTAATTTCCGCATTAATTGTTGTTTTCTCTTTTCGCTTTTCTCAGAAAATGGTAATCCTAAAAAAAACAATTCAAAATAAACAAGCAGTTTTTCAAAAAAATACACTGCACACTCTTGCATTCTTTCTATCTCTTCTAAACACAAATCATCCCGTCATGCAGATTGCTTATTTTAAACCCCGTTGAAACATACGATCTGATGCCTTCTCCCAACTTTGAGTTCCCGGTATTTGAGGCTGAAGAAGAAAATGACGATGAAATTCTAGAGGAGATCTCCCGACTACTCAGACAAGAGGAAAGGTCCATTGAGCCTCACAAAGAGTTGCTGGAAACAGCCGACTTAGGATCGGAAGAAGAGAGAAAAGAAGTCAAGATTGGGGCACTGCTCAGTCCAACTGTCAAAGAGAGTTTGACGAAACTTCTCAAAGAGTTTCCCGATGTATTCGCTTGGTCCTATCAGGATATGCCAGGGTTGAATACCAGCATCGTGGAATATCATCTATCGTTGAGATCAAAATCTCTGCCGGTAAAACAAAGGTTGAGACGGACTCATCCAGACATGGCTGTCAAAATCAAAGAGGAGGTACAGAAACAGATTGACACGGGTTTCCTCGCTATGTCAGAATATCCTCAATGATTAGCCAACATCGTACCAGTTTCGAAAAAGGACAGAAAGGTCAAAATGTGTGTGGATTACAGAGATCTAAACAAGGCTAGTCCAAAGGACGATTTTCCCTTACCACACATTGACATGCTGGTAGACAGTACAGCAAAGTTCAAAATTTTCTCCTTCAGGGATGGATTCTCGGGCTATAAATAGATCAAAATGGCGCCGAAAGACATGGAGAAAACTTCGTTCATTACCCCCTGGGGTACCTTCTGTTACAAGGTAATGTCGTTCGGTTTGAAGAAGGCCGTGCAACCTATCAGAGGGCCATGACTACTCTGTTTCATGACATGATACATGAAGAAATCGAAGTGTATGTCGATGATATGATTGCAAAATCTAAAACAGAGGAGGAGCATGTGACGCACCTGTTAAAACTATTCGAGCGTTTGCGAAAGTACAAACTCCGCTTGAATCCCAATAAGTGCACCTTCGGTGTCCGTTCAGGGAAACTCTTAGGGTTCATCGTCAGCCAAAAAGGAATTGAGGTTGATCTTGACAAGGTCAAGGCCATTCAAGAAATGCTTTCTCCAAAGACTGAAAAACAAGTAAGAGGATTCCTGGGACGTTTGAACTACATTTCCAGATTTATATTCCTTATGACCGCGACATGTGCGCCAATTTTCAAATTACTCAAAAAGAATCAGGACTGCGTTTGGACAGAAGACTACTAAACCGCCTTTGACAGTATTAAGGAATATCTGTTGAACCCGCCGATTCTATCACCTCCAATGGAAGGAAGACCATTAATCATATATTTAACAGTCTTGGAAGACTCAATGGGTTGTGTACTTGGCCAACAAGACGAAACAAAAAGAAAAGAGTCTGCCATCTACTATTTGAGCAAGAAATTCACCGATTGCGAGACTCGGTACACTATGCTCGAGAAAACTTGCTGCACCCTGGCTTGGGCAGCCAAACGTCTCCGCCAGTACATGATTCGTCACACGACTTGGTTAATCTCAGAAATGGATCCAATCAAGTACATCTTCGAAAAACCTGCTCTCACGGGAAGGATTGCCCGTTGGCAGATGTTGTTATCAGAATATGACATAGAGTACCACGCTCAAAAAGCCATTAAAGGAAGTGTTTTAGCCGATCATTTGGCTCATCAACCGATTGACAATCAGGAATCAGTCGAATTTGACTTCCCATCCGAAGATGTCATGTATCTAAAAATGAAAGACTGTGATGAACCGCTACCCTGTGAAGGGCCAGAACTAGATTCCCAATGGGGACTTATCTTTGACGGAGCTATCAATCATTATGGAAATGGAATTGGGGCAATCATCATAACACCTCAGGGTACCCACATTCCTTTCACCGCCAGACTCACATTCAAGTGCACAAACAACGAGGCCGAATACGAAGCTTGTATTATGGGTCTTGAAGAAGCGATCGACATAAGGATTAAGAACTTTGATGTATATGGCAACTCAGCTTTGGTTATCAATCAGATCAAAGGAGATTAGAACACATACCAATCAGGATTGGTTCCTTACAAAGACTATGCAAGAAGGTTGTTACCCTTCTTCAACAGAGTCGAGTTTTATCATATCCCTCGTGAGGAGAATCACATGTCTGATGCATTAGCCACTCTCTCTTCCATGATTAGTGTAGGTCAATGGAACGACTTACCTAAGATTGACATAATGCGTCTTGAACGGCCCGCTTACATCTTCACGATTGAAGCAGTCATAGACGACAAACCTTGGTATCACGATATCAAATGCTTTCTTCAGAAACAAGAGTACCCACCTGGGGCACTAAGGAAAGACAGAAAAACTCTTAGAAGATAGCTGGAAGTTTCTTCCTGAGCGGTGATACACTCTATAAGAGGAACTTTGACATGGTCTTGCTCCGATGCCTCGACAGACCAGAAGCAGACATACTGATAAAAGAAATTCACGAAGGGTCCTTTGGAACTCATGCCAAAGGATATACAATGGCGAGAAAAATTCTAAGAGCAGGGTACTATTGGTTGACCATGGAATCCGACTACTACAAGTACATGAGGAGGTGTCACAAGTGTCAGATATACTCCGACAAAATCCATGTACCGCCAACATGTCTCAAAGTTATCTCTTCCCCATGGCCTTTTTCCATATAGGGAATCGACATGATTGGCATGATTGAACCCAAAGCTTCGAATGGACATCGGTTCATCCTGGTAGCCATTGATTATTTCACCAAATGGGTCGAAGCAGCGTCATACGCTAATGTAACCCGACAGGTGGTGGTCCGATTTATCAAAAACAATATCATATGCCATTATGGTGTTCCAAGCCAGATCATTACAGATAATGGGTCTAACTTGAACAATAAGATGATGAAAGAGTTATGCGCAGAGTTCAAGATCGAACACCATAACTCATCTCCCTACCGACCTAAGATGAATGGAGCGGTAAAAGCGGCTATCAAGAACATCAAGAGGATTGTTCAAAAGATGGTTGTAACCTACAAAGAATGGCACGAGATGTTACCCTTTGCTCTTCACGGTTATCGCACATCTGTTCGCACTTCAACAGAGGCAACCCCTTTCTCTCTAGTATATGGCATGGAAGCAGTGCTCCCCATTGAAGTAGAGATCCCATCAATCTGGGTATTAATGGAAGCTAAGCTAACAGAAGCTGAATGGTGTCAAAGTCGACACGACGAATTGAACCTGATCGAAGAAAAGCGAATCACGGCACTATGCCATGGTCAGTTGTATCAGTAAAGGATGATGAAGGTGTTCGACAAAAAGGTCCGACCTCGCGTCTTCAGGAAAGGAGACCTTGTGCTAAAAAAGATACAATAATTTCTCACTGATTCTAGGGGAAGGTGGACTCCAAATTATGACGGCCCCTATGTGGTCAAGAAAGCTTTCTCAGGCGGTGCCCTGAGACTTGCAACCATGGACGGAGAGGAATTTGCCTACCCCACGAATGTTGACGTAGTCAAGAAATACTTCGCCTAAACTAAAAAAAACGTCTCGGTGGATTGAAAACCCGAAAGGGCGGTCCAGGCAAAAATTAGAGACATGATCAAAAATCATCCCGGTGGATTGGAAACATCACAGTACAATCCAGGCAAAAATTAGGGATAATGGCAAGTAACTATGTTCAACAAAGGGGCAAATCCCTCAGCAGCAGTAATGCCATCGGTCAGGAAAACTCCAGTCAAGGTCATCTTCGACAGAAGCTCTGGTTGTCCAGAATTCAAAGTTGGTAGAAGGATAGTGGTCATTATGTTTCAATGTAGCCCTTTTCCCTTAAATTACCATTTTCTAACTTTGTAAATACTCTATGGAATCACGAGTTTGGCTAATTTCCATCCTATCAATAAAATTTGAGCCCTTGTGCTTTTGTTTGCAACTCTTATTTGTTTTAGCTTTATAGAACGACATTTTAACATGAATAACGATTCTTGAAACGAAACAAAAATGAATTTACTTGTCAAACTTTTTCTGCTTTTAAAATAAAGATGGCAATTTCTTTTGACTATTGAACATCGAAAGAACATCGATCGCTTTGCTAAAAGTAATCGAGCTTCAAAGTGTAGAATCAAAGTACTCCTTCTAAGCCAGTACGCCTGAATGAAGGATCAGCTGTATCAGATGCGACTTTCCCATCTGATACCCCCGATAGAGTTCTTATCTCCTAAGCCTGACCAACATAGCTCCCGACAGGGACTGTCTCTCCTAAGCAAGGCAGAATTGCTATCGTGAACCAGTGATACTTTTCATCCCCCACTGTGGCCGAGTATCCAGTCGTGTTCATCTACTAGTCTGTATGTCGCGTCAGCTTTGTCGGCACACACATACATACATCATGCATTATTGATTTACATTCATATTCATATTGCATCACTATCACTCTAGTCGGTCTTGTTCCCTAGTGATAAGAGTCATCTCAATCGAGTCGTCAGTTCTTTCCTCGTCAGGAAATGAATCATCTAAGCGATCTCTCCTCCAGTTTATTTCTGGATTGAAGGTGTTTCTTTGACCACTTTGATAACTTGAACCTCTGAAGAGCCAGAGAGCTTCTGAAAAACATCACTCTTCGCCATTGAAGATGATATCTTCGCTTTCCCGGATTAAGGAAAATCCCCAGAGAAAGCCTCTTAATCAGGGATTCGGAAGTACAGCAGTTTTTCTCCGAAAAATCCACTGACGAAAAGGTCATCGGCACCTCAAAATTGGATCACATCATATGACATTTCTCCAAGAAGATCCTGAGAAAAGTATGATGTGGTATCCCCTAACGAAAGCAGTCTCTCAAGAAGACTCATTTTCTCCAGTAGAGTCGACAAATGGCATCTCAAACAGAGAAGTTTGTGCTTCTCTACAATCAAAACTTTTTCCATCAAATGGCATCTCCCCAGGAAAATTCGGCGAGAAGTTTGAGGAGAACTGCTACAAATAGCGTCCCTTGTCAATAATGTTTATTGACAAAAGAAACCAAGACCAGATCCTTGGTAGGAACCCAGGATCAAGGGGAAGTTTATATCGGAAACTAAGACCAGATCCTTGGTAGGAAACCAGGATCGAGGGGAAGTTTATATCGAAAACTGAGACCAGTTCCTTGGTAGGAAACTAGGATCGAGGGGAAGTTTACATCAGAAACTGAGACCAGTTCCTTGGTAGGAAACCAGGATCGAGGGGAAGTTTAAATCAGAAACTAAGACCAGTTCCTTGGTAGGAAACCAGGATCGAGGGGAAGTTTACCTTTTCTAAGCATCATTGCTTAGCAAAAGAGGAAGGATGCGCGAATTTCCATCCCTAACCACCATCAAAATTTCGGGTATTCCGATATTTAATCCTCTTACACCGCTAATGCCCGAATACCTTCGCCATTCACACCTTCGGGTCCAAGAAGATTAAATAGGGTCATCTGTCATATCCCAAATTTTGACCACTAAGATTTCCCATCATTGTGCAAATCACCATCACAATATGGATGAACCATTAGTCTCCCCAAAGATGGATGAGCATCCACTACAATCAGACTTAGGGTTTCAAGCCCTCTCAGAGCTCTTAGACAAAGGATAAATCAAGAAATGACATGATCTTTAACTTGTCTAGCCTCTCAAACATCCACAAAGGATCAAGAGGACTCCCACTTCAAGTATTAAGCACAAGGCGTCTCCCTTCTAGGTGGATCAAGCCTTAAGATCGCCAGTGTCACCAAATTAGGGTTTGGTCGACCAGGGCCTCCAGATGGAAATTTTCCTCTTGGCATGAGCCAATGCCTCAAAGCATAACCTATGATGTTCCAAGGGATCTCACGAACCCAATCATCAAGTCAATTTAGCCTCAGGGGATGCATTCATCAAAAAAATCAGGAATTAGGGTTTCTTGACCTAATTCACCCCTAAGTTGACTTTTGAGACAAATCATAAGCCAAGACCTCAAGAGATAATTTTAGGGTCCCTAACACACCACATTGGTCCATTTGTAACAATGGATTGAGCCAAGAAGCTTGAGCAACAAGTTTTAATTTCATCAGAACCACAGTTAGGGTTTCGCGAAAAAAGTCAATTGTATCTTTGAGTTTTGACCAGGACATGCTCCCAAACCCTAGGACATGATTCAATACACACTATAATACCTATGAAATCAGTCCATCAAGTTTGATATTGGTCAAGGACTTAATTTCATAGAGGATCGCACAGTTTGGAATTCATCTGACAAAAAGTCAACTGTGCACCAAAGTCAAACTTTGACTTTTTGAGATTTTTCACAATTATGGTTCTTTGACCCCAAAATGATGTTAATGTATGATTGGAATCATCATTCATCAAGAAAAATCAAGAAAAGTGGGATAACTTGTAAAAGGGGTAACCACAAAAAACTTAGAAAATTTTCTAAGTTATGGAACAAAGTGGCTAGGGTACCAACTTTGAAGGGTCATAACTCCTAAACCATAAAGCCATTTTTCCCCATCCAAAGCTGGATTTGTAGCTCTCATTACCCTCTACAAAAGCTTCAACTACCACTCATTCCAATTCCCCATGGATTTTAAATTATGGAATGATCAAAATCACAAAAAGTGAAAATGTCACTTTTTTTCCAACACTTAGTGAAATTTTCACTAAGTCAGAATCTGCCTTCAATTTTTTCCAAATGTAGGGCATTTTTCACTTGGATCCAAGAAGTATCAAAACCAATTATGATCAAACAGTTATTGTATCATATGAGGGCTTTCCAAAATGGCCAAGAACTCCATCAAATTCCACTTGAGCCATGAGATATGATAATGGCAATATGCCTTGCTGAAAACTGCCAAGGCTAGACAGAATTTTGCACTTTTGCTCGATTTGGCAAAATCAGATAATTCCAAGCCTTTTCATCACTTTGGACACATCTAAGGATCAAATCTAAAGGGAACAAACACTGATCCAAGCCTCCAAAGTCTTTGGAACAAGAAGTAGCATGCCAAACCTAGAAATCCCTAAAAGAGGGACAAGACTCCAATTTTGGATTGGAGCATTTAATGGATGCACCAAGGTGGCATGGACTGACACATTTGCAACTGAATTCAGTCAAGAATGATCCAACAACTAGGGAACCACAACTCTGTGCTCTAACCTCTAGTCAATGGCTAGAGGAGACTTGGATTCCTATTGATCAACATTGGCCAAACCTCTGCTGCAGTTGCCATTCACTATTGATCCTAAAACAAACTTGCTCTACTATAAATAGAGCTCATTTGTGCTCAGTTTAAGTACACCAAAACCATCAAACAGATGCTTTCCTCAAAATCACCTTCTCACTTCCAAATTTGCCTTCCAAAGCAAGTCACTATCGGGTTTTGAGTTTGAGAGCAATTCCAACCAAACCTATCACACACACACACACCTCATAAACATCATATAGAAGTGATACAAACAATCACATAACATCTGGAACACCAAAATCACAAAATCACTAGCCATTTGCTCAAGCCATTGACAGATTTGCAGTTGAGGTGCCATCTCAAGTTCCAAATCATTTCAATCCATTCCAAGCATCCAGACACACTCCATGGCACCTAGGGAAGCTATCCAGATCATTGGAACCTAGCTGTAACACCTCTAACCCAAAACATGATCACCAGCTGCAAGAGGTGAGCATGAGCTCTTCTAACTCTATGATCCATGCATTTTTTGCTGCACAATAATTTGGCCATATGTTCATAATCTTGCATAGAGTGTTTACCCTCAATCAATTGCTTTGTATGAATCGTGTATGGAATTTCTGAACCTTCATGCAGAATTTAGGGTTCTTGAGGTTTCTCTTTGATTTCTTATTCCATGCTTAAAATAAATGAAATTAAAGACCATAGACATGATCGTGAGATTGAAACGAGTAGATTGATATGTAGATTGCATGATATAATCAAGTATTCAGTGAGATTGGATAGAAAATGCAAATCTGCAGAAACAGAGGAAGGGCGCGTGTTCTTGCCATGTTCTTGGTGCCCTTTTTCAAATATTTGAATATTTGAATTTTGTGATTTTATTTAATTGATTCAAAAATTAATTTCTCTCTGAGTTTTAATGATTTTGAGTTGATTATTTTTTTAATAATTCACAAAAATGTTAAAATATTTTATTTTACCAAAAAATCCCAAAAATATTATTTATTTCATATAATTGATATTTTTGCCAAGAATTAATATTTTAATTGTTTTTGACATTTAAAATATTTTTTCCTTCTTGATTTTGCAAATTTTAATGATTTCTAATCATTTTGTAGGTCAAAACATGATTTCTAAAACATTAATCCAAGAACACAATTTGTTTTCCACATGTTAAACAATTTTGATCATTTTAATTGAATTTTTTATTCAATTAAAATACATTTTGGAAACAAATTAGGGTTTTGATTAATTTAACCCTCATCAAACCTTTTAAAAACATTTTTGGGCCTCTAATATAGTGTAAGACCCAATCCTTTGTAAATACAAACCTATTTTGGGCCTCAAATGTTGTATAAGTCTCATTGTATTTCAAAAGTTCGGCGCGATCATCGCCTGTTTAAAACAAACCATCTGGGCCTCTCCTCGAGCTATAAGACCCATTCAAAATCATTTTGGGCCTCTAATAGAGTGTAAGACCCAATCCCCTTTTGGAAACCAAAAACTTTTGGGCCTCAGTCATTGTATAAGACCCACGGTGTTTTCAAAACCTCGGTGCGATCGTCGCCCTTTTCAAAATTAACCATTGGGCTTCTCCTTGAGCTATAAGACCCATCTTTGTTCACTTTCAATCATTTTTGGGCCTCTTGAGAGAGTGTAAGACCCATCCCCTAGTACAAAAAACCTTTCCTGGGCCTCAGTCACTTGTATAAGTCCCTGTACAAAACGACAGTGCGATCACTGATAAAACCCTGGGCCTCTCCTTGAGCTGTAAGCCCCAACAATCTTTTCAAAGCACTTTCTCCTTTGATTTTGAATATAATATTGTTATCAAAGTTTTCTTTGTTGAACAACTAACAAAACAGCATGGAAGCTCTACAACCGAGTAAGTGTTTACCCGCTTTCATTTACCGCTTTCATATGTATATAACTGTATTGTGGGGTTGTTTCACTGTAAGTCTTCTTTCATAAACTCATATCGACTGTGTAATACTAGTATAGATATTTAGATTTTCCCCGGCAACTACGTCTAGAACTAGACAAAATCTCGTCTCCTTACATCCGACGTTCTCCCGGATATTTCAACATAACCTAAATCATGAGAATTTTCTTTTACAACAATTTTAGATAACTAGATCTAAGAAATCTCCCCCTTAAATAATTCATATACAGAAGGCCAATGTTCCAAGTGAAACCCCTTATGGAACTGTTCATCAGCCTCCTCTTGGGCTTAGCGCAAGGACCCACAGGCTTCCTAAAAGCATCCCCGCCTCCTCTTTGGCATTGTACAAGGACCCGTCGGCTTCTTAGAAGTTTTCACAGCCTCCTCTTTGGATTCGTATAATGATTCTTCCTCCGAGAAGATAGCCTCCTCTTGGGCTTCGTACAAATTGTCCCTTCGGCTTCTTAAAATTTTTTCTCGCCTCCTCTTGGGCTTCGTACAAATTGTCCCGATGACCTCTTAAAGGTATAGGAACATAAATTAGTCATCTTAATAGAACAGTCTTTCAAAGAGTCTAGATCTTTCTACCACGAACATACTGTCTCTGGATCTCTCTTAAGCATAGTACAAAAGATAAAACTCTAGACTTGGACAGTCTAATCTCCTTGAGTCTCGAAGACATTCTCAATTTCCTTTCAAAAATAAGAAAAAACACCCGTAGACTTGGGCAATCTCAATACCCTTCGGATTCCCCGTTTCCTTAAAGAACATGAAATAATCCCGGACCTCAGATCAAATCCATGAGTACAACATTACCCATGTAAGAACTAATTTTCTCTTTTAACCAACATACTGGACCTGTCACTCAACTGAAACAGTAACCCTAGCCTCCTCTTGGGCTTTGTACAATGATTTTCCCCAGCAGAGTTAACCTTTGCAGCCTTCATCTCGGGCTTTGTACGAGATACAAAACACTCTCTTGTTGAGTATAAAAGACTCTCTTGTTCAGTCAATCCTCTTTTAGCCTTCATCTCGGGCTTCGTACGAGATACAAAAACCCTCTCTTGTTGAGTATAAAAGACTTTCTTGTTGAGTCAATCCTCCTTTAGCCTCCATCTTGGGCTTCGTACGAGATACAAATCACTCTCTTGTTGAGTATAAAAGACTCTCTTGTTGAGTCAAACCCTTTTAGCCTCCGTCTTGGGCTTCGTACAAGACACATATAAAAACACTCTCTTGTTGAGTCAACCCTTTTAGCCTCTATCTCGGGCTTCGTACGAGACACAAAAGCATCCTCTTATTGGGTCAATAGCCTCCTCTTAGGCTTTGTATAAAAAAATCCCCGTTTGATTCAATCAACCTTTTAGCATCAAATCATGCTTTGGTCTCAGTATACCAACATCAACAACTCTTTTTCCTTCATCTAATTGCTGTAAGCGGCAAGCCTCTGGATTATTTACATCCACGCCACTGTCCCTCTTTTAGCATGAGAAATTCCTAAGGAAAGATGGCATTACTCTAAACCGAGTTAAAGTCTTCTCCTTCAGGTTAAAAATCCCCTATAAAGGAAATTATGGCATTGCTGGATTCGCATATCCCAGTTAAAGTAATTCTCCTTTATAATCAGTCACCCAACAGTCGTGCCAAACAGGCCAAATATTCCCCTTTAGAGATGACAAAATCTCTCTAAAGTCAACACCCTTTTAGCTTCACATCTTGGGCTTCGAACAAGATACAAATAGACCCTTCAGCTTCACATCTTGGGCTTTGAACAAGATACAAACCACCTTTAGCTTCATGTCTTGGGCTTTGAACAAGACACCAAAACACCATTTCCTCCCATAGAATAGGAGGAACTACGATCGCTCTGATTTCCATATCTCGGGAATACGTAGGCATAAGATTGAAAAAGAATCTTAGCGAGCACACTATTAAAAAAACCCCAAACTCCCCTACCTCTAGCCAATCTAGTGCAGTATCCCAACAAATTCCCCATGAATAATCTTGGTATTTCGTTCTGAACAAAATAAGCAGAGAGAGACCCACGAACTAAAGACGCATCTGTAAACCAACAGTTTTGACTATTTAACCTCAGTTTGCAAGCAGGGTTAGTTGGAGACATCTATTTCCCTTCCCTCATCATCTTCAATAGGATAAAAAATGAATCGAACTGTAGTACTAAAGCGATAGTGATTCGAAACCACAAAAACCGCGCTACACCAAGTGAAAGCGTTTTTTGTTAGCGAACTTGGGAAATATTTTATCTTCAAATTTTCATTATTTGCTATTTCGCCTGCTTCTATCAAATATCGTGCCACGTGTTCGACCGTCGATTCACTAGTATCTCCTGAAAATTTTGTAAACTTTGGAACCTTCCATCTTGGGGGTAAATCTTACTGCAAGATATATTCAAATAAAGGGGAAGTATAACTGGGCCTCTGGAGGCCCACTTTCATACCATTTCGTACCATAATCCTTTCGACCATGGCTACCAAATTATTTTCTGCAAGCATTTTGTTATGTCGCATTTGTTGTATAATATTATCAGCATTTTGGTTTCTATTAACTAATATTACCATTGGTTCTTGTGGGATAGGAATTTCGACTCCTGGCTGTTCGACTGCCCCTCTTTGATTCAACACGTTCGCCTGAGGGATATTTGGTTGATTTATAGTAGGCTCCTCTTCAATGGCTACTCCTGGATTCTGAATTACACGTTCCCTTTGGGGAGGTTGAGGGACACCAAAGAAATCGGCAATACACGTCATCTGCGCTGCCAATTGTTGATTTGTTTGTGTAGTGTTTTGGATCAAAGGGTTAAATATAACCCCCATCTGTTGGGCTAGCATCTGAACCATATCATGGTTGCTCTCGTCCATTTATTGCCTAATTACCTGTGCAGAATTATTAGTAATGTTTGACATATATGTTTGATATCCCATTCCTAAAGGCTGACTAATCCTACCCATATGGTTTACACCAGAACCGGATCCTTGTAAAGGCGAAGTTATGTTAATCGTTGGTTCCGTAAATGCTGATGACGCATTATGTAAACTTGCCATCACTGATGTTGGCATTCCATACGGCTATTCTCGATTTAGTGGAGGCATGGAAAAACCAGATATAAAAGGCCTGTACATACTCCCTAAAGGGGGAGGGGTCACTTGAGGAATTTGGGGTCCCATAGTTGAAAAACTAGGCGCTCTCTGAGGAATTGAATGCGCTAGTGTTGAACCCGCTGTTGATGGTATAACCTCTGATACTGATATTGAGGTCGTATTGCCCCCAGTCGAAGGAATAGGGGGTGGTACACCATCATTTATGGAATTCTGATTGTTTTGCGGATTTGAATTCTCCATTCTCCTTACTCGTCTTCTTCTAGGTTTTTCTTCGTTATTTATGGCTATCTTACCACTCCTTAGTCTCATGCAACAGAGCAAAGAAAGTTTCTTACGAGTAAATGTAAAATAAAGGTTTTAAATTGTCAGTAGCACAAGGTCCCGCCGGGTGTGCCAATTTGTTTGCCTTGAAAATTAGCAAACAAGCGCTGATCTCCTAATTTGCGAAAAATTAGTTTACTTGCAGGATCGATCATACAAATCCTAGGACAATGTGCTTTAAGAGTTTTGACAATTTATGTGAAAATCAAACCTTTTGTTCATTAAGTTCATCATTGTTTTCAGAAACTGATTTAGTTCGTATAAAAATGATAAAGTTTTGTTCTTAAAAGGAATAACAAAAACGTAATAAAAGTGCAAGAATGAAATTGCAGAAAAACAAAATAAATTGCATGTAAATAAATTAGAACTTCATTGAAATGTAAAGAATAAACTGGTGTTTTTCCAAACGTACATTTCTCAAGGATAACTCTTTTCTCTCACACCGGTACTTTGAGTATTTCTGAATAACTTGTACAAATTTTGAATACACACCAAATCTAACACTATGACTCCCTATTTATATACAGTCGAAATAACCGCCAACAACGGTCATTTCTCCTAATGGCGACAAATGGCATTCTGCATGCCTTCGCCCCTTAAATGCATTCCACGCGTCTTGTTTTCAAAACAGAATTTCCCTCTTGGATTTAAATTTCAAAATACCCGTCGAAGCAAGACCTTCGCATAACTATGTCGAAATAGCTCTAATACTTAGAAAAATATCCAGCTCTTCCATTCCCACTTAACCTTATTTTCGACTGACCTTCTTCACAAGAAATAAATTGCTGTAGAAATTCTCTGACAAATCTTAAACTTTTACCTCCTGAACAAAATCCAGGCGTCGAAATTAGGAGCCTATATTCAGTCGACGAATGTGTGTACACTGTCAATGTTTTGTTTCTTCTAACCTTGTTGGTGGTGTGCATGATGAACAGAAGAAATGATCGTGTTATCGCTGATGCATTGGAATCAGTTACTAATGTAGTGGCTCAACTCAATCCGAATGGTGGAGTTCAGGACGAGTTTTGTGCTTTGGGGAAGTTTCAGAGGAACAATCCACCGACTTTTATGGGTACTCATGATCCAGCAAGTGCACACAAGTGACTGAAGGCGATCGAGAAGATCTTCCGGGTGATGGGGTGTACTGATGAGCAACACGTTTAGTTTGGAACGCATATGCTAGAAGAAGAGGCTGAGGATTGGTGGGGTAACACCCGTCAGAGACTCGCAGATGTTGGCACTGTGATAACCTGGGCAGTGTTTAAACAGGAATTTCTGGGAAAGTATTTTCCAGAGGATGCTCGTGGCAAGAAAGAAGCAGTGTTCCTTGAACTGAAGCAAGGAGACATGATTGTGGCAGAGTATGCTGCAAAGTTCGAGGCACTGGTGAAGTTCTGTGCGCATTACAACCGTGTTGATGCTGAAATGTCCAAGTGTCTCAAGTTCGAGAATGGGCAGAGATCGGAAATTAAGCAGGGTATTGGGTATCAACAGATCCGCAGGTATGCTGAGTTGGTGGACAAGAGCAGAATCTACGATGAGGATAGCCAAGCTCGATCTGCTCACTACAAGCAGTTGAGTGAGAAGAAAGGGTAGTATAGGGGGAAACCTTATACAACTTCAGCTGACAAAGGGAAGAAGAAGGCTTTATATGGGAAAAAGACAAGTGAGGGAGCAGCTCCCGCTTCTGGGAAGTGTTACAAGTGTGGTGAGCAAGGCCACCGTGCTGAGGATTGCACCAATAGTGTGTTGAGGTGCTACAGATGTGGTAAGAAGGGTCATAGGGCTAATGATTGCAAAGATGATGGTCCAACCTGTTTCAATTATGGTGAGAAAGGTCATATCAATACCCAATGTCAAAAGCCAAAGAAGACCGCTACTGCCGCTCAGACCAGTGGCTGGGTGTTTGCTTTGAGTGGTGCAGAAGTGCCAGAGAAGGACAACCTGATTTGAGGTACTTGTTTTATTAATAATATCGAGTTGATTGCTATTATTGATACTGGTGCTACTCATTCTTTTATCTCGCTTGAATGTGCTAATAGATTGGGTTTAAAGTTGTCTGATATGAACGGGAATATGGTAATAGAAACTCCAGCTAATGGTTCTGTTACTACTACCTTTGTGTGTTTGAGATGTCCTGTGACGATTTTTGAGAACAGTTTTGTGATGGATTTGGTGTACTTACCCTTACACCAAATCGATGTAATCTTTGGAATGAACTGGTTGGAATTCAACCATGTTCACATCAACTGTTATAATAAGATTGTGGAGTTTCCTGAGTTTGGTGATGCTGGAGAGTTGATGTTCTTGTCTGCTAAGCAAGTGGATGAACAGGTGAAAGACGAAGCCCTGGTGTTTGCAATGTTTGCATCGTTGCAGATTGATCGTGAAGCTGCGAGTGTCGACTTACTTGTTGTATGCAAATTCCCAGATGTGTTTCCGGATGACATCAGTGATTTGCCTCCAGAGCGTGAAGTAGAGTTTGTAGTGGACTTAATACCAGGTACGACTACAGTGTTTATGGATCCTTATCGGATGTCAGCTTCTGAGTTAAGTGAATTGAAGAAACAGCTGGAAGAATTGCTTGAGAAGAAGTTTATTCGACCGAGTGTTTCTCCGTGGGGTGCCCCTGTGTTGCTAGTAAAGAAGAAAGATGGTAGCATGAGGTTATATGTTGATTATCGACAGTTGAATAAGGTGACTATTAAGAATAAATATCCACTTCTGAGAATCGATGATTTGATGGATCAACTAGTAGGTGCCTGTGTGTTTAGCAAGATTGATTTGAGGTCGGGTTATCATCAGATTCATGTTAAGCCTGATGACATTCCGAAGACAACTTGCAGGATGAGGTATGGTCACTATGAATACACTGTGATGCCATTTGGAGTGTCCAACGCACCTGGTGTGTTCATGGAGTATATGAATCGGATTTTTCACAATTATTTGGATCAGTTTGTTGTGGTCTTCATTGATGACATTCTGATATATTCTAGATCTGGAGAAGAACATGCTGAGCATTTGAGAACTGTGTTGCAAGTATTGAAGGAGAAGAAGTTGTATGCAAAGCTATCCAAGTGTGTGTTTTAGTTGAAGGAAGTGAGTTTCCTTGGCCATGTGATTTCAAGTGGTGGGATTGTTGTTGATCCTTCCAAGATTGATGTTGTGTTGCAGTGGGAGACTTCGAAGTCGGCTACCGAGATACGAAGTTTTCTGGGATTGGGGGGTTATTACCGCAAGTTTATCGGAGGCTTTTCTAAGTTGGCATTACCTTTGACTCAGTTGACTCGAAAGGGTCAAGGTTTTGTGTGGGATGTAGCTTGTGAAGAGAGTTTCGTGGAATTGAAGAAGAGGTTGACGACCGCTCCAATGTTGATTTTGCCTAATCCGAGCGAATCTTTTGTGGTGTATTGTGATGCGTCGAAGATGGGTCTTGGTGGAGTATTGATGCAGAATGGACAAGTTGTTGCCTATGCTTCGAGATAATTACGAGTTCATGAGAGGAATTACCTACACATGACTTGGAGTTGGCCGTTGTGGTGTTTATGTTGAAGATTTGGAGACATTATATGTTTGGCTCTAAGTTTGAAGTGTTCAGTGATCATAAAAGTCTGAAGTACTTATTTTGATCAGAAAGAATTGAATATGAGGTAGAGGAGGTGGTTAGAGCTGTTGAAGGATTTTGATTTTGATTTGAGTTATCATCCGAGCAAAGCAAATGTAGTGGCTGATGCATTGAGCATGTAGTCATTGCATATGTCGATGCTTATGGTGAAAGAATTGGAATTAATTGAGCAATTGCGAGATTTGAGCTTGGTGTGTGAAGAGACCTCTGACAGTGTGAAGTTAGGAATGTTGAAGTTGACTAGTGGTATTCTAGAAGAAATCCGAGTTGGACAACAATCTGATCTAAAGTTGGTTGACTGGTTGATTTTGATTAACTAAGATAACGGAGGAGGATTTCGGATTGATGAGGATGGGGTGGTGAGGTTTCGAGATAGAGTATGTGTTCCAGATGTTCCAGAAATTAAGAAGAGTATTCTAGAAGAAGGACATCGAAGTAGGTTGAATATTCATCCCAGTGCTACGAAGATGTACCAGGATTTGAAAAAGTTGTTTTGATGGCCGGGTATGAAGAAGGATATCCCAGAGTTTGTTTATGCGTGCTTGACGTGTCAGAAGTCGAAGATTGAGCATCAGAAGCCTCTAGGTATGATGCTGTAAGTTGTAAATACGCCTAAGGGGGGTGAATTAGGCTCTTAAAAATTTCTTCGATCTTTTTATCGGTTCTTGGTTATTTTTCCGTTTGATGATAAGTGCTTGAAAGTAAAGTGCGGAAAGGAAAAATGACACAAGAGAATTATAGTGGTTCCCCTCATAGCCCGAGAGTACTCCACTCCTCCTTCAACACGAAAGAGATTTCACTATAGTTTAGAATTATTGTACAGCCTAATCACACCAATGGTGATGCTTACTATCTAACCTATAGGTAACTAAGTGTATGAAGAACAATCCTCTTCAAAACACTCACTTGTTTCCAACAATCCTGGACAACAAGGTAAAACAGAAAAATATTCTTGATAATAAGATTATGTCTTGATAGTATCTTGATATCAATCTTGATATTCGATCTTCTCCTTTGAGACAATATCACTCAAACAATGTATACAAGTGTTCTTGACAAGAATGAGATGAAACAATGATATTTTGTGAAAGATATGCAGAAGTTTCTCTCAAGAAAAATGTTTGAATGAACACTTGAATAATATTTTGAAATATGAAAGGATGAGTGAATTTATGATTATGAAATTGTTAGAAGGTGAGTGTTAAATCTGAAAATGAAGTGTTTAAATATGTGTAGAACACCCCTACAAAAAGGTATGAGAAATATGCAGCAAAGGAATGAAAAGAGATGAGAGAACAATGCATTTTTCCATGAAAAGTCACCATTTTTCGCACACAGTAACAGTGTTAATCGGTTAACCACATGGGTTAATCGATTAACATATGCTAACGTTAAGAAAATATTCAAATTTTGAACTGGTTAATCGGTTAACCCCACAGGTTAATCGATTAACAGAACTGATTTTTCAAGAAAAAAGTTTAGAAAACAATGTGAACTTTCCATAAAAGATTTGCAATGCACTAGATCAAAGATATGCAAGATGCAAGACATGTGAACACTTGTATAATCATTTAAATGACATTGATATACCTTTGTTCAACCTTTGATCTTCATGATACTTGAACACTTGAAGCTAATTGATTCAACTTAATAGTACTTAGGATATCTTCTTGAACTTGAACTTCTTGTACTTCATGTAGCTTGATTCTCTTTCTTTTTGTATATTATCTTTGTAGAGAGCTTGTTGTGTTGTCTTCATCAAAACTCAATGTGAGTGAAGCTTGCTTCTACAATCTCCCCCTTTTTGATGATGACAACCAATCCATTAAAAGATTGAATCTTTAGACTTGATGTTTCTCTAAGTTTGATTCTCCCCCTAAAGTGAAGCTCCCCCTAAATTCATGAGGGTAATAATTTTCTGCACAAAAATGTTAGAGAAACCAATCCTTCTCCCCCTTTGTCATTAGCAAAAAGGAAGAGGATTCCCAAACAATGACAGTTCATAATTATAACATACATACATACATAATAACCATACACAGATAAACCCACAAACACACATACATTAAAAAACCAGAATCTGAAGTACGGTACACAATATTCAACATAAACGAACAAAACATAATTTTTTTTTGGTACGACCATGATAATACGAAACACAAGACATAAAACAGAATTTTTAAAAGACATAACAACATCAAAACATGGTGCAAAACTTCATTCTTCATCAGACACCGCCTCACTTCCTTCTTCACCTTCTTCACTTCCTTCTTCATCATCAGCACCATCTTCATCTTCATGTTGATTTTGTGAATCCAACACAAGCTTGCGAAGAGAAGTAATTGCCCGGGTGGTTTCTCTATGTTGATTCATCATAGTCGTGTAGAGAAACTCATTTGTAATGCCACCTTCAGGAATAGGATAGGAGGAAGGAGTAGATTCTTCTTCAACATACTTGTATGTTCCACTTCCAGGACTAGTTTCCACAATACCGGTGTTCCTCACAATTGTTGTCGCATTGATTTCATTCACGAATTTCTTTGGAATAGTAGTCGGTTCCCTATTGAGGTCCAAATCCGTGTTTTCTAAAATCCTTGAAATGAGGCGACCATACGGGAGCCGGGTGGACAATGAGATTTGTTGCTTCAGATGATACATCATGGTTAGGATCCAATTGATCTTGATCTTATTCTTGATCGCAAATAGCATCTGCATCTCAAGATCATTGATTTGAGCATGGTTGGAGTCCTTTGGAATTAATACATAGCAGATAACATAGTGTAACATCCGATCGTTTACCGATAAATTCGAAGCATAACGAAGTGTACGGGCTGTACGTTGTCCAGCAACAATAACTTCTTTTGGAAATCTACAGATGCTGTAGTAGTATTCCATCTTGCTAAATCCAGCCCAATGACCATCCGTGAAGTTAACACCTTTGCGAAGAAAATATCCGGAATACGGAATTTTCAACGACGCAGCTATTCCTGCCAAATCCTCAACAATCTCACAGTTTCTAACAACTGCTCTCAACACATGTTGTTCATTCTCATCCAAATTAATAGACATTGGTGTTCATAAAAGCCTTAACCAAATCAGTATAACATTTACCCTTATCAGAAACAAACTTGTCTATTTTCTGAACTTTCAACAGATTTGGAAAATCAAAAGAAGGAGCCTTAAAATCTGAGAGATTGACATATTTTACCGTAAGAAGTTGACGAACCCGGACTTTGAAATCCATTATTCTTTTCTTGGTTGTTTCCATTTGAGTATCCTCCTCATGTTCTGCTGAGCTGCTTGCTGGCATTTTTCCCTTTCCCTTCTTCAAAGGAGCCATGGATGAAGTTTGAAGCTTTTAGGATTTGAGAGAGGGATTTTCGGATTTGGGTGAGGAGTGGTTGAAATAGAGTTGAGAATGAGAATGTTTTATAGGAGAATGATTGTAGTGGGTTTTTAATGTGAAGTTTGAACCAAAACTGGAGTGGGTAGAAGAGATGAGTTCCAAGAGAGCTTTAATGGTGAGTTTAAGGTGAGGAAGAAGAGTAAGGGGAAGTGTTGACTGAATGTACATGCACCCAACACATTTAAGCCACACACTTAAAACAAAAGCAGATACGTTTTAATTTTAAAAATTCCACGTGAGCTCAGGTTAATCGGTTAACGCCCTAGGTTAATCGATTAACAGAATCAAAATTTCCACAAATTTAAAGGCTACAGGTGTTAATCGATTAACTCCCTGGGTTAACCGATTAACAAAATCAAAAATTGCACAATAACAAAAGGTAACAAGTATGAAACTTAAGGAAAACATGTGCAACACAAATATACTTATATTATATCATGGTAACATATATATTTAGCCAAATTTTTGATGAAAATAACTTGATGAATAATAATTTAAAGATGTGTTTAGATATCACCTTCATCCAAGATACGAAGTTCTCGCCTAATTTTGTAGAATGATTCTTTTGCGAGCGGTTTGGTGAAGATATCGGCTAGTTGGTTATGAGTATCAACAAACATCACTTTGACATCGCCTTTAAGCACATGATCACGAAGAAATGATGTCGAATGTCAATGTGTTTGGTCCTTGAGTGCATGACGGGATTCTTTGTAATGTTGATTGCACTTGTGTTGTCGCACCGGAGAGGAATGCAACCAAGATCAATTCCGTAGTCGCTTAATTGTTGCTTTAACCAAAGGTTTTGTGCACAACAACTACCAGCTGCTATGTACTCCGCTTCGGCCGTACTAAGTGCAATGCATGCTTGTTTCTTACAAGACCACAAAACTAGTGCATTTCCGAGGATGTGACATGTTCCACTCGTGCTTTTTCTATCTGTTTTACAACCTGCATAATCCACGTCAGAATAATCGATTAAAGTACAAACACTACCTTTAGGATACCATAAGCCAACATTTGTCGTTCCCTTGAGATACTTCATGATTCTTTTGACCGCCGTGAGATGTGACTCCTTTGGATTTGGTTGGAAGCGAGCACATAAACACACACTAAACATTATGTCAAGACGGCTGGCCGTCAAATATAATAAAGAACCAATCATACCTCGATACTTCGTAATATCAACCGATGTTCCCGATTCGTCTTGATCAATGTAGGTTCCGGATCCCATTGGTGTTGACATAGCTTTACAACCATCCATATCAAATCTCTTTAATAATTCTTTGCAATACTTCGATTGGTTGATGAAGATTCCGTCCTTTTGTTGCTTGATTTGTAATCCAAGGAAATAATTCATTTTTCCCATCATAGACATTTCAAACTCGCCTTGCATCATTGAAGCAAATTCTTCACATAGTTGATTGTTTGTTGAACCAAAGATAATGTCGTCTACGTACACTTGAACAAGTAAGGTATTATTCTTTATCCTCTTAATGAACAAAGTCTTGTCTACCTTGCCTTTTTCAAAACCTTTTTCGCATAAGAAATTACTTAGACGATCATACCATGCCCTTGGTGCTTGTTTTAAACCATAGAGAGCTTTCTTCAACTTGTATACATGTGAAGGATGCTTGAAGTCTTCAAAACCCGGAGGTTGTTTGACATAGACTTCTTCGTTGGTATATCCGTTTAGGAAGGCACTTTTGACGTCCATTTGAAATAACTGAAAATTCATTGAGCAAGCATAAGCAAGTAATACACGAATAGCTTCTAACCTTGCAACCGGAGCGAATGTTTCTTCAAAGTCAATTCCTTCTTCTTGATTGTACCCTTGAGCCACCAATCTTGCTTTATTACGAACAATAATTCCATTTTCATCAAGTTTGTTCTTAAATACCCATCTTGTTCTGATGATATGTTTATCGCTTGGTTTAGGGACAAGTTCCCAAACTTGATGTCTTTCAAATTGGTTTAACTCTTCTTGCATGGCAATGATCCATTGATCATCTTCAAGAGCTTCATTAACTTTGGAGGGTTCTATTTTAGAAACGAATGCCATATTCAAGCATGCATCTTTGAGATTTAGTCTTGTTGCTACACCTTGACTTATGTCTCCGATGACTTTGTCGATTGGGTGATCCCTATGTGTTCTCCATTCTTTTGGTAGATCATTGTTGATCGACTTTTGTTGAATCGGTTCATCATTATGTTCTTCTTGTTTTTCTTCTAGATTTTCAATGAAGTCTTTAGAAGTATCTTCTTTGTGAATTTCTACAAGATCATCATCATTATCACAAACAATAATATCCTCTTTCGAGGGGTTAGATTCATCAAATTTGACATGCATAGATTCTTCTATAGTTAAAGTTCTTTTATTATAAACTCTAAATGCCTTACTAGAGAGAGAGTAGCCGAGAAAAATACCTTCATCGGATTTCTCGTCAAACTTACCAAGGTTGTCTTTGTCGTTGTTTAGGACAAAGCACTTGCACCCGAAAACATGAAAGAAAGAAATATTTGGTTTTCTCCCTTTGAAAAGTTCATAAGGGGTTTTCTTGAGAATAAGCCTAATATTGACACGGTTACTTACAAAACATGCCGTGCTCACCGCATCCACCCAAAAATACTTAGGAAGATTTGAATCACTTAGCATTGTCCTTGCAAGTTCCACCAATGATCTATTCTTCCTTTCTACGACACCATTTTGTTGTGGAGTTCTTGGTGCGAAGAAATTGTGTGAGATTCCATGTTCTTCACAAAATTCTTCAAATGAGGCATTTTGGAATTCTCCACCATGGTCGCTTCTAATGGAGGCAATTGTAAGAGACTTCTCATTTTGTATTTGTTTTGCATACTTCTTGAAGGCTTTGAAAGCATCACTTTTCTGCACTAAAAACAATGTCCAAGTATATCTAGAGAAATCATCAACAATAACTAATGCATAGACATTACCTCCGAAGCTTTTTGTTCTCGAGGGACCAAAGAGATCCATGTGCAACAATTGTAGTGGCCTAGTTGTGGACACCACATTCTTGGATGTGAAAGTTGATTTGGTTTGCTTTCCTTTTTGGCAAGCGCCACACAACCCATCTTTGATGAATTTGATCTTCGGCAATCCAATGACTAAGTCATGCTTGATCAACTTATTCAAGTGCTCCATATGAATATGAGCAAACCTCTTATGCCATAACCATGATTCATTGTTGTTTTCCAAGAAACACCTAACATTCAAAGACAAGTTATCTAAGGAAATTGAAAATATGTTATTAACTCTTTTACCTTTTAGCATAACTTCATGAGTAACTTTGTTTTCAATCAAACATTCATCTTTAGTGAAGTTGATTTTGAAACCTCGGTCACACAATTGGCTAATGCTAAGGAGACTATGTTTTAGACCTTCCACACATAGGACATCTTCTATAGTTGTTGAAGGCGGTGAACCAATGATGCCTACGCCAAGGATTCATACTTTGTTGTTGTCACCATAAGTAACATATCCTTTGGCCTTAAGCGTTAGATGTGAAAATTTGCTTAGGTCACTCGTCATGTGCCTCAAACATCCACTATCAAGATACCATTGATTTGAAGAGGTCTTCAAGCATACCTCATCGTCTTCATCGTCGGAATGATGTGATGCCATCAATGCTAGATTTGCGCTTTGATCACTATCGGAGTCCGATGAAGAACTTATTTCGTTGTCATCCCAAGCAATGTAGGCCTTCTTTTTGTAATCCTCATTTCCTTTGTTGTCACGATTCTTTGCGAGTTTGGGACATTCTGGTTTGATGTGGCCTTGCTTTCCACATTCATAGCATATAAAGTCTCCATTGATGTTGATGCTTCTTTTTCTTTGTTCTTTGAGAACTTCTTTCTTCTTGTGAAACTAGAGTTTCCAATATTATTTTTTGCACCAAAGTATTTTCCTAGTCTTTTTACAAGGAGCATAAAGTTTTCGTCCTCTTCGGGATTGTCTTCTTTCTTCATAACTTTGGACTCAACTTTTAAGGCAATGCTCTTGGATTTCTTTTCTTGGATCTCACGTTTCTCCAATAGCCCAAGTTCCGTCTCATATTCTTGAAGCTTTCCGAATAGAGTAGCGGATGTCATCGTTGATAAACTTTTCTTCTCGGAAATCAGCGTCACTTTGGGTTGCCACTCTCTTGTTAAAGACCTAAGCACTTTAAGATTAAGTTCATCATTTGTTAGTGTCTTACCAAGTGCATTCAAGTGATTTGTCAAATGCACGAATCTTTTCTGCAAGTCGAGGATTGATTCTCCTGGTTGCATTCTGAATAACTCGTATTCTTGACTTAAAGTATTCAATCTGGATCTTTTGACTTCGGCGGTTCCTTCGTGAGTTTCTACAAGAGTGTCCCATATTTGCTTGGCCGTTGTACATGTTGAGACGCGGAAGAATTCATCCATTCCAAGTGCACTTTGTAAAATATTTATTGCCTTTTTATCATGGAGAACCTTTTTCTTATCATCATCATCCCATGATCCTTGTGGCTTTGCCGAACCAACTCCGTTGACAACCGTTGTAGGAATAAAAGGACCATTTTGAACAGCCTCCTATATATCACTTCCTTGTGCTTCTAAATGTGCCTTCATACGGATTTTCCCGAAGTCGAAGTATTGGCCAGAAAACAAAGGAGGCTTGTTGCTACTACCACCGTCTTTGAATACAAGATCATTGTTTGCGGAAGCCATCTGAATCGAATAGGAACAAGTTACCTATCACCTGCTCTGATGCCAATTGTAAGTTGTAAATGCGCCTAAGGGGGGGGGGGGGTGAATTAGGCTCTTAAAAATTTCTTCGATCTTTTTACCGGTTCTTGGTTATTTTTCCGTTTGATGATAAGTGCGGAAAGGAAAAATGACACAAGAGAATTATAGTGGTTCCCCTCACAGCCCGAGAGTACTCCACTCCTCCTTCAACACGAAAGAGATTTCACTATAGTTTAGAATTATTGTACAGCCTAATCATACCAATGGTGATGCTTACTATCTAACCTATAGGTAACTAAGTGTATGAAGAACAATCCTCTTCAAAACACTCACTTGTTTCCAACAATCCTGGACAACAAGGTAAAACAGAAAAATATTCTTGATAATAAGATTATGTCTTGATAGTATCTTGATATCAATCTTGATATTCGATCTTCTCCTTTGAGACAATATCACTCAAACAATGTATACAAGTGTTCTTGACAAGAATGAGATGAAACAATGATATTTTGTGAAAGATATGCAGAAGTTTCTCTCAAGAAAAATGTTTGAATGAACACTTGAATAATATTTTGAAATATGAAAGGATGAGTGAATTTATGATTATGAAATTGTTAGGAGGTGAGTGTTAAATCTGAAAATGAAGTGTTTAAATATGTGTAGAACACCCCTACAAAAAGGTATGAGAAATATGCAGCAAAGGAATGAAAAGAGATGAGAGAGCAATGCATTTTTCCATGAAAAGTCACCATTTTTCGCACACAGTAACAGTGTTAATCGGTTAACCATATGGGTTAATCGATTAACATATGCTAACGTTAAGAAAATATTCAAATTTTGAACTGGTTAATCGGTTAACCCCACAGGTTAATCGATTAACAGAACTGATTTTTCAAGAAAAAAGTTTAGAAAACAATGTGAACTTTTCATAAAAGATTTGCAATGCACTAGATCAAAGATATGCAAGATGCAAGACATGTGAAAACTTGTATAATCATTTAAATGACATTGACATACCTTTGTTCAACCTTTGATCTTCATGATACTTGAACACTTGAAGCTAATTGATTCAACTTGATAGTACTTAGGATATCTTCTTAAACTTGAACTTCTTGTACTTCATGTAGCTTGATTCTCTTTCTTTTTGCATATTATCTTTGTAGAGAGCTTGTTGTGTTGTCTTCATCAAAACTCAATGTGAGTGAAGCTTGCTTCTACAGATGCAGCCATTGAATATTCCAGAATGGAAATGGGATAGCATTTCCACGGATTGTGTGTCGGGCTTACCGAGAACTTCTAAGGGAAATGATTCAATTTGGGTGATCGTGGATAGATTAACTAAATTGGCTCATTTCTTGCTGATGGAGATTAATCATTCTATGCAGAAGTTAGCCGAGATGTATATTGAGGAGATTATGAAGTTGCATGGGATACCTTCGAGTATTGTGTTGGATAGAGACCCGAGATTTACATCGAGGTTCTGGAAGAGTTTGCAGGATATTTTGGGTACTAAGTTGAGGATGAGTTCTGCCTACCATCCCCAGACAGATGGTCAGACAGAAAGGACTACCCAATCTTTAGAGGATTTGCTGAGGGCTTGTGTTTTGGATCACAGAGGATCTTGGGATAGCCATTTACCGTTGATTGAGTTCACGTACAATAATAGTTTTCATGCTAGTATTGGAATGGCGCCCTATGAATCTTTGTATGGGAGAAGGTGTAGGACTCCTTTGTGTTGGTATGAGTCGGGCGAGAGTGTTGTACTCGGACCTGAGATTATACAAGAGACGACTGAGAAGATTAAGATGATCCAAGAAAGGATGAGAGCGTCGTAGAGTCGCCAGAAGAGCTACCATGATAAGAGGAGGAAGACACTTGAATTCCAAGAGGGAGATCACATGTTTCTGAGGGTGACGCCAGTGACTGGTGTGGGATGAGCTTTGAAGTCTAAGAAGCTCACTCCACATTTTGTGGGTCCATATCAAATCTCGCAGAGGATAGGAGAGGTAGCCTATCGAACCGCTTTACCGCCGTCACTTATGAATTTGCATGACGTGTTCCATGTGTCTCAGTTGAGGAAGTACATTCCGGATCCGTCGCATGTGATACGGATGGATGATGTACAAGTGAGGGATAACCTGACAGTGGAAGCTCTACCTGTGCGGATTGACGGTCGAGAGATGAAGCAACTGTGGGGTAAGGACATAACTTTGGTGAAGGTGTTGTGGGGTGGACCGACTGGCGAAAGTTGGACTTGGGAACGTGAAGATCAGATGAGGGAGTCGTATCCAACTCTATTTCCTTGAGGTAATTTTCGAGGGCGAAAATTATTTAAGTGGGGGAGAGTTGTAACACCCCAAATTTGTTAGAATATTTATTTAATTTATTTAAATATAATATTCGTGAATTTTCGGTGAATTTTGGTGGTTTGTGTTGACGCTGGCATTTTGTGGAGTTTTGGTTATTTAATTGAATAATAGTATATAATATAGTATATATTAGTATTATTATTAATTTAAATAATATTAGAGGAATTACGGGTAAGATGGACTTGAGGAGGATTTGTGAGGGTATTATTGGGAAAGCCCATTTTCAGAAGCCCAAGGGTTAGGTTTAACAAAAAGGAGAATTTTGGGAAGAATACGATTCATTTGGTCAGAATATGAAAAGAAGGAAAAAGGCCCGAGCTCTGAGGAAAGAGGGAAAAGCTTAGGATTCGAGAAGGTTTCCAAGAACTCTAGAAAGAAACCTTGGAATCGACAATCTAAGGTATGGAGAGTATTGCCTTTCATTGTTTTCGATATAGGAATTCGATGTGTTTAAAGCTGATTTTGAGGTTTATATGGGTTTTGTGGGTTTTTGAGTAAATTGGTGCTTTAGGGCATTTTTGTGGATTGATTATTAAGGGTCGAATTGAATAGGATAAAAGTAGGCCTTCGAGGCTAAACCTTCTGTTGATGATATGTGGGATCTTGTAGAGAAAGGGATTTATGGGGTTTATGAGAATCTTTGGGGTTGTGAAGGTTTAGGTGATTTTGAGTCAAGATAGTATAATTAATCGACCTAGTAGTCGTAGGTTTTGTGCCTTTGATTGCTGTAATGCCTTACGAATGTTTTGGGAATGTTTTTGGGGTAAATGAGGCTGGAATCGTAAGAGTTTTTGGGTCTGATATGCTACTGATGCGTAACAGCGAATGCAGAAAATCGCAGGTTCGCAAAGCGAATGGTTTCTTCGCAAAGCGAACACTCGCCCCAGACTCGCACGACGAGCTTCCCATCGAGTGACTTTGCAAGGCGAGCAGAAGCGGGCTGAAGCGAGGGAGAGACAGAATTGGGGTTTTTTTGGTTTTTTTGGGATTCTGGGATTTGCTGGATACTCGCAACGCGAACATCCCAGCGAATGAGTTCGCACGGCGAACTTGGTAGCGAACTACTGCTGTTCGCGAATTGTTTTATGATTCTTGTGCTGTCTTGATGTTTTGATGTTGTGATTTTTTTGATGATTTGCCATGAAGTTATTGATGATTTTGAGGTGATGATTTCATGATGCTTTGATGATATGATTAACATGAGATTTTGATGAATGATGATGCACGTGATGACTTTTGTTGATGATGATGATATTGACATTGTGTATCATGCATTCATAGCATTTTTGGGCTTCGGTCCAGTGGTGGCTCTAATCTCATTGTGTGGATTGGAGTGTATGACGTGCTCCGGTTCTTGTGTAGAATCGATCCTGATGACGGGGATCTTTGGAGGGTGATGGCCTAATGTCCATCGATTGTGACGATTGGTACCACATGCATGAGTCTTATTGTGCATTGCATTTATTTGGCATTGATATGATTTATGATGTCATGATCTTTGATGTTTGCCTTGTGACAACCCTGATGATGTTGTATATGATGATGATGTCAATTTTATGCATATCCTGTTTTTATATTAATTATAATGGATTGTGATTACTTACCCTTCCTGTTTGAATGTTGCCTCCACGTGGGTAACGTCCAGGTGATCAGGCTTAGCTGTGGATGCCTTCGAGGACTTTTGGAGTTTATTTGCTTTTGGGCGATGTAGAGGGTCTTGCTATGATATTGTAACATCGGGCTGGGTCGTTGAGTCGAACCATGTTGAGTTGTTATTTTTGTTGTTATTTGATTATTATGGCTTTTAATGAAAACCCCTTTGATTTTGGATTATTGTGGTTATAGTGGTTCCGCTGCTATTTGATGGCTTTTTGATTATTTTGAGGAAAATCCGTTGTTTACGGAGCAAATGTTTATTTTGAGTTTATTGAGAAATGTGCACCCTTCTGAGGTGACTTTTACTCTGATAATTTGTGTATTTTTCCGTGTATATTCGTGGGGTAGAAAAAGGTGTTTCATGAATAGTAGATCAATATAATTGACTTCTGTAAGCTTAAATTTGTTACTTTACAACCACTGATTTTACGCACAATTGACTTTCAGTTTGACTGATTCGACTGTAAACCTGATAAATTTATTCCGGCTGACATTTTAGGCAATATGCATGATGAAAGTTGTAGCGTGTCGGTTTTTTCCTGATGACGCGACCACCTTACCGCATAATTGGTGCTACTTTCCAATTTCTGTATTTATCCTATGAAGCTAGAAGGGAAGGGGAAGATATCTTAAACTAACCCTGCACGCAAATGTTTTCCTTAACAAATATTATGAGATCGGGGATCGGGGTCTGGTTATACAAAGGGAAGCTGCTAACACCCAGTGTATCTATAGTAATCTATAGGAACCTTCTTTTTCATGTATTTCTGTTAACTTGAAATGCTTTCTTGTGTTTATCTGTTGTGGATTGGGAAAGTTTCTCCTTTGGGAGGACTGAGGAAATGTTTTTGTTGTTTTCGGGTTTTTTGTTGTTTTGAAAAGGTGCCTGGTCCTAAAGATTTGATTTGTGTGCTCGCTAAGAATTCGCAATCTTATGCCTACGTATTCCCGTAAAGAGATTTGGGAAATCAGAGCAATTGTAGTTCCTCCTATTCTAAGCGAGGAAAGATATTTGGTGTCTTGTTCAAAGCCCAAGATTGAAGCTATCTGAGTATTTGTGTCTTGTTTAAAGCCCAAGATTGAAGCTAAAAAATTGATTGAGAGATAATTTGTCATCTCTAAAGGGAGATATCTCACCTATCCATCACAAAATGTCAGGTAATTGGTAATAAGGGAAATTACTTTAAATGGTATGTGTAGAATCTAGCAATGCCATAATTTCCTTTATAAGAGAGATGTCATGAAGGAAGAAGCTTTAACTCAGTGTAGAGCAGTGCCACTTTTTCCTTTATGAATCTTTCATGCTAAGAGAGGGACATTTGCTTGGATGTATGGAATCCAGAGGCTTGCCATTTACACCAGTCAAATGAAAGAGAGATTTTAGCCAGGATAAAGGAGGGACTCCAGCTTGAATTTTGAATCAACAAGTGTGCCACTTATAGCAATTATCTGGAAAAAAGTTTTGATTGTTTGTTTTGATATGTGATGTACAGAAGGGATATCCTCCTACAGAGAGGACTCATGGTCTCATCTGAGGGGATGTTGATTTGTGTGTGCCTTGATCAAAGCCCAAGGTTGAACCTAAAAGAAAATGACTCCACTGGGGAGAGTTTTATCTGTCTTGTACAAAGCCCAAGATTGAGGCTGGTTGGGGGAAATCATTATATAAAGCCTAAGAGGAGGCAGGCTCTTGATGAGAATTGTTAAAATCCAGGGGAAGGTCTGAATTGTATTGGGAAATCCTAAAGGGATCTAACTCTTGCTGGGGAATTAGGGAAGTGTTGAAGTATCAGATGCCATGAGGCTCTGATTTTATTGGGGATTTGTTGATGGTAAATTGACCCTGGATGGGATGTTTAAAATGAAAGTTAAGCCTTGTTGGAGGTCAGAGAAGTTTAAAGGTGAGTTTGAAAACCTAAGAGGTTTTTAACTCTGCTGGAGACTGGTGTATTGATAAAATGATAATGGTTTTCCCTATACCTTTAGGAAACCTGCGGGTCTCTCTGTGAGGTCCAAAAAGAGACTATGATAATTGCCAAGTTTACTTGAATGAAGCCCAAGAGGAGGCTGAGACTATGCAAGTCTCTTAAGAAGTGGTTGACTATGGTGTAGAGAGATCTTTGTATGATGACCAAGAGGAGGCTTTTGGTTTAAGGGATGAAGATCAACCCTTGATGATTGATGTTCTGGAAATTTTACTCTCCTGTGGATTAAACTAGCAGAGATGACTAATTTCTATCCTATGCTTTTAGGAAGCCTTTGGGTCCTTGTACTAAGCCCAAGAGGAGGTTGGGGAACTTCTAAGAAGCCTGTTGGTCCTTGTACTAAGCCCAAGAGGAGGCTGGGGATACTTTTAGGAAGCCTGTGGGTCCAAGCCTAAGAAGAGTTCAAGAAAGGTTTCACCAGGAATAAGTCATTTCTTTGTTGAACAGTTCTAAGGTTTGAAGAAATTCAAAAGAGGTTTCATCGGGAATTAATCCTCTCTGGGGAAATGAATTTCTTGTATATACATATATGTTTCTAAGTTTTGACAGTCTTGAGAAAAGTTTCACCGGGAATAATGCATTTCTCTGTTCCATATTGAATAAGCCCAAGAGGAGGCAGACTGTATTGAGGGAAGTTTCCTATGAGGGAACTAGTTTTGACTAAGTTAGAAGTAACCTTTGGTTTGACCTAAGTGTAGATCTAACTGCTAAGAAAACTCTAAATAAATACGCACAAGTATATATATACAGATAAATGTATTAACAGGTATATAAACAAATATGCAATGAATTGAAAAGATGTTGGGTCTTACACTCAGAGAAGAGGCCCAAGTGTATTGTGATTGATTGTACTGATTACAGTTGTATGATTAGGGTTTTAAGAAATTGAAGACATTTTTGAGAAAACTTTGAGTTTGGATTTGAATTAAAAGAAAGTTGTTTTAAAAGAAGAGTGTTTGGGGCTTATAACTCAAAGAGAGGCCCAAGTGGTCTAAGAGCAATTTCACCGGTAATAATGCTCATCTTAGTACTAGTTAAAATAGACAAATGATTTTGAAAATAGTGGTATGAGGCTTACAACTCAAGGAGAGGCCCATGGAAGTTGTTTATTGTTTAAAGCAAAGTTTATGTACAAAAGATTAGGGCTTATACTCAAGGAAAGGCCTAGATGACTTGTTTTGAAAATAGTGATCGCACTGCGATACCGAAAGAGGTTGTGGGATATACTACAGCAGAGGTCCAAAAATTCATTTATGTATAAAAGGGTTTGAGTCTTACACTCTATTAAAGGCCCAAAAGTGTTTGTAAAGAAGAAAAATGGGGCTTATACTCAAGGAGAGGCCCAGATGACTTACTTTGAAAAGGCGACGATCGCACTGCATTTTGAAAACCACAATGGGGCTTATACAATGACTGAGGCCCAAAATATTTATGTACAAAACGGAGTGGGTCTTACACTCTACAAAGAGGCCCAAAATATTTGAAAAAATAATAATTAAAGGGAAAACCCAAATTTTAATTAAAATATAATTTTTCAAAGAAAATTAAATAAAAAATGATATAAAATATCAAATATATTTAAAAACAAGTTGTGAACTTTGAAAAATGTTTTGAAAAATCATGTTTTATTTATATGAAAGCTTGAAATTCATTTGAATTTGAAAAATCAAGAGAAAAAATTCATTAAAAGTGTTTAAAAACAATTAAAATGAAATTATATACAAAAATTCAAAATATATTAAATAAATAATATTTTTTTGATTTTTTTGTAGAATAAAATATTTTAACAATTTTGTAAATTTTGAAAAAAAGAATCAATAAAAAATGATTAAAACTCAGGGAGAAATTAATTTTTGAAATCAATTAAGAAAATAACAAATATTCAAATATTTAAAAATTCAAAAAATGGCGTCAAGGCCATCTTCTTCTTCCTCGGCGAACCTCCATGGCCAGATTTACAAAACCTCTCATATCTCCCTTAATACATAATGGTTTTGACTTTTGTAAACATGAAAGTTGTTCGTTTTTGAACAAGGATTCCAATGGTACCAATTAATTGTATTTATTTTAAGTGTGGAGTGAGAAATCAAGTGAAGAACAGATGAACCCTAATTTTTGCAAGAACATCATAAAACTCCATACACGATAGATACAAAGCAATTAATTGAGGGGAAACACTCTATATAAGTGCATAAACATGTTGGTAACTTGAAAACACATTTATGATGCATGAATCATAGAGTTTAGTTTTGAGGAAGCTTACCTTGCAAGAGGAAATCGAATCCTCGGTTGCACATGTTACAGAAGTGTTTTGATGATATGGACAACTTCCTTGGACCTCAAGGATGGTGTTCCAATTATTAGAATGGATTGAAAACCTCTGGATCACTTGGCTCGACCCTATCTGCAGCTTTGAAGAAAGTTTGAGCAAATGGATAGTGACTTGATGATTCTGGTGTTCCAGGTGTGTTTTAAGGATATGGATCACTCATATATGATGTATGTGAGGTGTTAGGATGGTTGGTTTGAGTGAAATTGGATTGGTTTGAGAATTCCAAGTTTTCACTCTTTGAGAACTTTGAATTTTACAAGAAAGAGGATTTGTGAGAAAACAAGCATTGTGGTTGTTTTGGTGTGTTTTTATCAGTCACACATGACCTCTATTTATATTAGAGGAAGTTTGTCTTAGAGTAATAGTGTTGGCTCGAAGATTGGCTTGGATTCAAAGGTTTTGGTAAGATGCATCATTGCCCCTTACACAAGGTACCATAGCCCTCCACATGGCTATCTTATCTTTTGACTCAATCCACATTCCTCAGATGCTTTTATTGTTGTTTATGTGAGCGTCTTGACTGAAAAGAGTCCTTTTGTTGAATGTTCACTATTGCACATAAATTCCATTTTGAATTCAAGGGATAAGGTGACAAAACCCATCAATCCACTTGAGATTTCCTTGACTCCTCGGTCCAACCTTGCAGGTTTGTGGTGATTCATCTATTATACATTGAATGTGAGTGGTATTCATCATTACACTTGACAAAAGAATCGTGGCTAGCAAGAAATTACCAAACTGATTTTGCAAAATAGTTTGCAGCAAGGCATGTTGGCCACTCCATATCTCTTTACTCAATTGGAGTTTGATGATTTTCTTGTACTCTTTGGAAATCTTGCATATCATACTTCAACTTTGATGTTTAACTCTGGTCTTGGATCATTATGGATCATGGAGAAAAATGACCTAAAAGTTGGAAAAAACAATGAAACAGATTCTGTCTCAAAATTTCACTAAGTGTAAAAAGTGAAAAGTTTTGAAACCCTAACTTCATGGCTCTAACTCAAAATCCAAGATTTTTGGGCTCATGGAGCCCTGTGACACTTTTGTAGTATTTAATGAGAGCTTTTATTTGAGCGTTGGATGGAAGAAAATGGCTTTGAGGTTTGGGAGTTATGACCTTGCAAAGTAGGGAAAAATCATCCTTTTTTCATAACTTAGAGAAATTTTAAGTTTCTTAATATTACCCCCTTTGCAAGTAACCTCACTTTTCTTGATTTTTCTTGATGGATGATGATCCAAACCATGAGTTAACATTGTTTTTGACTTAAATGAGTCATGTTTGTCAAAAAATCTCAAAAGTCAAACTTGGTTTTTGGGCACAGTTGACTTTTTATCAGGTGAATTTCACACTTTGTGATTCTCTATGAAATCAAGTTCTTGACCTAATTCAAACCTAATGGATGGATTCCATAGGTGTTTTAGAGTGTCTTGAATCATGTCTTAAGGTTTGAGATCATGTCTTGGTCAAAAGTCAAAGGTATGATTGACTTTTTCTCAAAACCCCTAATTTGTGGTCCAGATGGATTTGCATCTTTATATTGCTCATGGACCAAGTTCTTTGTGTCCATTTGAGCTTGTAAGAGGATCAATATAAGATATTTGAGATCTTTAAAACATTACTTCAGGTTTTGGCTCATGCCTTGCTCCAAAAGTCAACTTAGGGTGAATTAGGTCAAGAAACCCTAATTCCTGATTTTTGATGAATGCATCCCCTGAGGATATTTTGAACTTATGATTGGATCCATGAGGTCCCTTTGATCTTATTGGATCATTTTTTGAAGTATTGGCTCATGATCAGAAAAAAGTTTCTCTCTGGAGGCCTTGGTCGATCAAAACCCTAATTTGGTGACACTGATGATCTTGAGGCTTTATCCACTTGAAATGTTGCACTCTTGTGCTTGATTCTTGATGTGGGAGACCTCTTGACCTTTATGGATGTTTGAGAGACTTAACAAGTTAGAGATCATGTCAATTCTTGATTTATCATTTGTCTAAGTGCTCTGAGAGGGCTCAAAACTCTAATTCTTGATGGAGGTGAATGCTCAACAATCTTTGAGAGGATTGATGAGGTATGAAGGTACATCCATATTATGGTAATGATTTGCACAATGATGGGAAATCTTGTGGTCAAAATTTAGGGTATGACAGATGCCCCTATTTAATCTTCTTGGACCTGAAGGTGTGAATGGCGAAGACGTTTGGACATTCAAGGTAAAAGAGGATTAAATATCGGAATGCCAGAAATTTTGACTATGGTTGTTAATAGCAGTTATTTCCACATCCGTCTTCTCTTGCTAAGCAATGTTACTTAGAAAAGGGTAAAACTTCCCTTCGATCCTGGTCTTCAGCCATGGAACTAGTCTTAGTTTCTTTTGAAATAAACTTCCCTCGATCCTGGTCTTCAGCCACGGAATTGGTCTCAGTTTTCTTTTGGAATAAACTTCCCCTCGATCCTGGTCTTGATCCATGGAACTGGTCTCAGTTTTCTTTTGAAATAAACCTCCCATAGATTCTGGTCTTCAGCCATGGAACTGGTCTCAGTTTCTTTTGAAATAAACTTCCCCTCAATTTTGGTCTTCAGCCACGGAACTGGTATCAGTTTCTTCTTGTCGAGTTCTTTTTTTGACAAGAAATGCTAATTGTGATGGTTTTCACCAAACTTCTCGCCGGGGAGATGCCATTTGATGGAAAAATGATTTGATGTCAGACTTGTTGGGGAAACCCATTGGTCTGAATTACAGAGGTTTGCAAACTTCTCTGTTGGAGATGCCATTTGCTGGAGAAATTACATCATACTTCTTCTTTGAGACTTTTTCGGAGAGACGCCATGTGATGTAATCCAATTTTGAGGTGCTGATGACTTCATTGAAAGCAAATATATTGGGGAGAAACTAACCTATTGCCAAGAGTCTTCTGTCGAGAGGCTTTCTTTGGGGATTTTTCCTCAATCCGGGAAAGCAAAATATCATCTTCATTGGTGAAGAGTGAAGTTCCAAAGGTGTACAACCAAATGGCTTTTCGTCTTACAGAGGTACAAGTTATCAAAGTGGTCGAGGACAGACTCCAATCCAGGAATAAACTGGAGAGAGATTGTTTAGACGATACATTTCCTGACGAGGAAAGAACTTATATTGGAATTTTATCCTATCAGACGTGGTAAGGAAGACTGGCAACTCTATTAGAGAGAGGACGTTTATCACTTGGGGATGAGTATGACCAGATTGATATTAATGCAACTTGAATATGAATATGAATCAATTATGCATGATGTATGAGATGCTGATGCTGACAAAACAGACACGACATATAGACTGGTGATTGTTTAACTGGATACTCAGCCACTCTGGGGAAATTGGGGTATCTTTGGAGATTTTGAAGGAAGTACTTTTGTTTGGGAATGGGGATTCCTGTGTTTGTTCTAGTTTCTGGAGGTACAAACCTGCTAGGGATATAAATCCGTTCTTGTTTTTCAGGGGTAGACCCCACTGGGGGGAAAACAAATCACTGGTTCTTAGAGTTAAGAACTTTACCGGAGATGTCAGACGGGATATTTTGTCTGAAGCATTTGATGTTTTATTCAGGGTGTACTAGTCAAAAGGAGTACTTTGATTCTGCATTTTGAAGTTTGATCACTTCAGGAGAAGCCTTCGATGTTCCCTCTTGTGCTTATTAATCAAAAGGAAATCACCATCCTTGTTTTAAAAGCAGAAGTAAAACTTGAACTTTCTGTTTTGAAAACAAAAGTAAATTCATTTTCTTGTTTCATGAATCGTTGATCATATTAAAGTGTCATTTTGCAAAGCAGAATAAACGAGAATTGCAAACAAAAGGCACAAGGGTTCAAATTTTATTGATATAATGGTAATCAACCAGATGCATGATCCCATGGAGCATTACAAAGTTTAGAAAATGGTAATTTAAAGGAAAAGGGGCTACATTGAAACATAACGACCACTATCCTTCCACCAATTTTGAATTCTGGACATTCTGAGCTTCTGTCGAAGGTGACCTTGACTGAAGTTTTCATGATGGATGATGTTACCGCCGAGGAGTCAATCTTGTAGGATATATTTATTTGCCATGAATCCCTAACTTTTTCCTAGATTGCCTTTTCAGGTTTTCAATACATCGGGATGGTCATTGTTTATATCTCTAATTTTTTCCTGGACTGCTCTGTTGGGTTTTCAATCCACCGAGAAGTTTTTTTTATTTCATTTAGGCGAAGTATTTCTTGACTACATCAACATTTGTGGGGTAGGTAAACTCCTCTCCATCCATAGTTGCGAGTCTCAAGGCACCACCTGAGAAGGCTTTCTTAACAACATAGGGGCCATCATAATTTGGAGTTCATTTGCCCCTGGAATCAGTAAGAAATGATTGTATCTTCTTGAGAACGAGGTCTCCTTCTCTGAAAACACAGGGTCGAACCTTTTTATCAAACGCCTTCTTCATTCTTTGCTGATATAACTGACCATGGCATAAAGCTGCCGTTCTCTTTTCTTCGATCAGATTCAGTTCATTGTATCGACTTTGACACCATTCAACTTCTGTTAACTTGGCTTCCATCAATACTCTCATTGACGGGATCTCTACTTCTATGGGGAGCATTGCTTCCATGCCATATACTAGAGAGAAAGGGGTTGCCCCCGTTGAGGTGCATACAGATGTGCGATAACCATTAAGAGCAAAGGGTAGCATCTCATGACAAACTTTGTAAGTTACTACCATCTTCTGAATGATCTTGTTGATATTCTTGTTAGCCGCTTCTATCGCACCATTCATTTTAGGTCAGTAGGGAGATGAGTTATGGTGTTCGATCTTGAACTCAGCACACAACTCTTTCATCATCTTATTGTTCAAGTTGGATCCATTATCAGTAATGATCTGGCTTGGAACACCATAACGGCATATGAGATTGTTCTTGATAAATCAGACCACCACTTATCTGGTCACATTGGCGTATGATGCTGCTTTGACCCACTTGGTGAAGTAATCAATGGCTACAAGGACGAACCGATGTCCGTTTTAAACTTTGGGTTCAATCATGCCAATCATGTCGATTCCCCATATGGAAAAAGGCCTTGGAGAAGAAAGAACTTTGAGATACGTTGGAGGTACATGGATTTTGTCGACGTATATTTGACACTTGTGACACCTCCTCATGTACTTGTAGCAATCAGATTCCATTGTCAGCCAATAATATTCTGCTCTCAGAATTTTTCTTGCCATTATGTGTCCATTGGCATGAGTGCCAAAGGGTCCTTCGTGAATCTCTTTCATTAGCATGTTTGCTTCTTGTCTGTCTACGCATCTGAGCAAAACCATGTTGAAGTTTCTCTTGTAGAGTATATCATTGTTCAGGAAGAAGTTGCCAGCCAATCTTCTGAGAGTCTTCCTATCTTTTCTTAATTCCCCAGGCGGGTATTCCTGTTTTTGAAGGAAACACTTGATATCATGATACCATGGTTCGTCATCTATGAATGCTTCATTCACGAAGATGTAAGTGAGCTTTTCAAGGCGCATTATGTCAATCTTAGGTACGTCGTTCCATCGACTCACCCTAATCATGGAGGATAGAGTGGATAGTGCATCAACCATGTGGTTTTCTTCACGAGGGATGTGATAAAACTCAATCTTGTTAAAGAAGGGTAACAACCTTCTCACATAGTCTTTGTAAGGAATTAATCCTGATTGATATGTGTTCCACTCTCCTTTGATCTGATTTATAACCAGGGCTGAGTCTCCATACACATCCAAGTTCTTTATCCTTAAGTCGATAGCTTCTTTGAGACCCATGAGACAAGCTTCGTATTCGGCCTCAATGTTTGTGCATTTGAATGTCAATCTGACAGTGAAAGGAATATGGGTACCCTGAGGTGTAACAATGATTGCCCTAATTCCATTTCTATAAGCATTGACAGCTCTGTCGAATATTAGTCCCCATTGGGATCCTGGTTCTGGCCCTTCGCTTGGTAACCGTTCATCGCAATCTTTCATTTTTAGGTACATGACATCTTCGTTCGGAAAGTAAAATTTGATTGATTCCTAATCGTTAATCGGTTGATGAGCCAAATGATCAGCTAAAATACTTCCTTTGACGCCTTTCTGAGCATGGTACTCGATGTCGTATTCTGATAACAACATTTGCCAACGGGCAATCCTTCCTATCAAGGCAAGCTTTTTAAAGATGTACTTGATCGGATCCATTTCAGAGATTAACCAAGTAGTGTGGCAGATCAGGTACTGGCGAAGATGTTTGGCTACCCAAGCCAGAGCGTAGCAAGTTTTCTTGAGCATAGTGTATTGAGTTTCATAGTCCGTGAATTTCTTGCTTAAGTAATAAATAGCAGACTCTTTTCTTTTGGTCTCGTCTTGTTGGCCAAGCACACAACCCATGGAGTCTTCCACGACTGTTAGGTAGATGATCACAGGTCTTCCTTCTACTAGAGGAGACATAATCGGTGGATTCAGTAGATATTCTTTGATGATGTCGAAGGCTTTTTGGCAGTCTTCTGTCCATACTCAACCTTGATTCTTTCTGAGTAGTTTGAAGATCGGCGCGCATGTCACAATCATAAGGGATATGAATCTTGAGATGTAACTCAGACGTCCCAAAAATCCTCTTACTTGTTTTTCAGTCTTTGGTGAAGGCATTTCTTGAATGGCCTTAACTTTGTCGGGATTAACCTCAATTCCTTTCTGGCTGACGATGAATCCCAAGAGCTTTCCTGAGCGAACACCGAATGTACATTTGTTGGGATTCAGGCAGAGTTTGTATTTTCTCAGACACTCGAATAACTTTAATAGTTGTTCTACATGCTCTTCTTCTGTTTTATATTTGGCAATCATGTCATCGACATATACTTCGATCTCTTTGTGCATCATGTCATGAAACAGAGTTGTCATGGCCCTTTGATAAGTTGCCCCTGCGTTCTTTAGACTGAACGACATCACTTTGTAACAAAAGGTTCCCCAAGGGGTGATGAATGAAGATTTCTCCATGTCTTCTGGCGCCATTCTGATTTGATTATAGCCCGAGAATCCATCCATGAAGGAGAATACTTTGAATTTTGCTGTGCTGTCAACCAGCATGTCAATGTGTGGTAGGGGAAAATCATCTTTTGGACTTGCTTTGTTTAAATCCCTGTAGTCTACACACATTCTGACTTTCCCATCCTTCTTTTGAATTGGCACTATGTTGGCTAGCCATTGAGGATACTCTGAGGTGGCGAGGAAACCTGCGTCAATCTGCTTCTGCACTTCCTCCTTAATCTTGATGGCCATATCTGGATGAGTCATTCTCAGTCTTTGTTTTACCGGAGGACATTCTGTTTTCAGCGGTAAGTGATGTTCCACGATGCTGGTATCCAACCCTGGCATGTCCTGGTAGGACCAATCAAACACATCTAGAAACTCTGCGAGAAGTTTTATCAAGCCTTCTTTGACAGGTGGACTGAGCAGTGCTCCAATCTTAACTTCTTTCCTTTCTTCTTCTGAACCCAAATTAACTGTTTCCAAAGGTTCTTTATAAGGCTCAATGGACCTTTCCTCTTGCCTGAGTAATCGAGAGATCTCTTATGGAATTTCTTCGTCCTCTTCTTCTCCAGCTTCAAATACTAGGAATTCAAAGTTGGGAGAAGGCATTGGATCGTATGTTTCAATGGAGTTTAAAACAAGTAATCTGTATGACGTGATGATTCCTTTTCAGAAAAGACAGAGAGAATGCAAAAGTGTGTGCAGTGTTTTTTTTTTGAAAACGCTTGTTTTTATTTTAGGTTGTTTTTTAGGATTACCATTTTCTGAAAAATGAAGAGTGAAAATAGCAATAAATGCGGGAATTCAGAATGACACTATTTATTCATGATTTGTCGATTCTTGAAACACAACCCTATTAAAACAAAACTATGTCGCTTCGGGCGATGCAAAGAGGGACATTTACAAAAAAGCAAGCCCTATACAGCACCCATTTCACCTGGGCAAGGTGAAAGGTCAAAACAAAGATGTGGCAATTACTTCGATTTATGAACGAAATTCGGGACATCGACCGGAACCCAATGGCGACGAACTCCTCTGTGAATCTCAAAGTCTGGTACTTTCCTTCTTGGTTTGTCTTCATAAATGACACTGATTTCTGGCGGAGTAGGATCATTAGAGTCTTCTTCCCATGCAGAGTTATCATAAGAGGACTCTTCTGTCGCATCTTCCATAATATTTTCACTCTCAAGAGGATCTCCCCATCCAGTTGGCTGGATGTCCTCATATCTGATGTGAGAGCTTTTAGGATCAATGTATTTGACTAGAAAGTCATACTTGCCACTTGGCTGCCCCAAGGTATCCCAGGTTTCAATGGGAATAGACGAGTCATCTTCCTCAATAACGTTGACTTTAGGAAATGCATAGTTAATGAATTTTTGTCCTACGATCTTTGCAAATTCATCAACATGGTATTGGACATTTTTGGAATGCTCTGGGTAAGGATTCCATGACTCTGGGGGAATAGGCGTATTTTTTTCAAGATTATTCAACATATAGGCATTATCCGGCTGACTCTTTTGCCCTGAGTCTTCCGTGTATGGCATCCAGATAGGAAAATCATCCAGGGGGTCATAGGAATCATAGTCAAAGTTGTCTTTCATCAGAGTGTCTTCCTCTAATGAGTTGGGTGGAGCACGGCATCCTTCAGGATCACAATCTCCGTAGATCATTCTAACTTCTGATCTTGGTATATATCTGGGATTTTACTTTGAAGAGTAGAATGACACATACGTTTCTCCCTGAGATATATAACCTTCATCGATGAGATAAGATTTCCACTCTTCATCGGTATCAGAAGAGGTTTTCCCATTGATGGTGTGGACTTCTTGAGATACTGGGTGGAGGAAGCCTCCGCTGTGAAAGAAATCCTGAATGGGACGAAAGCTTTCATCCTTCTTTGTAGACTAGGTACATGCTGGAGAAAAACCAAGACCTTTTCTTGTCTTGTTATCAGCAGGAATTACAATCTGTCCACATCCTTTTATGTCACCACTCCCCATTAGTTTGAGAGCGTATTTGTATGAGGAAATCGATGTTTCTTTTTCTTGGTGATTCTCATTGCTCACCGAGAGTGCTTGAAATTGAGTTCCAATGACCTCCTCTGGTTCTACACATGAGAGTGATGACAAGTTGCTCAAGATTAAAGCTTGTTCTCCGCATACCATGACTAATTTGTCGTTCTTGACAAACTTCAGCTTCTGGTGAAGTGTCGAAGTGATTGCCCCGACTTCGTGTATCAAAGGTCTTCCTAATAAACAGTTGTATGCTGCTCAGATGTCCATGACCTGAAAAGAGACTTGGAAAGTGTGAGGACCGATGGTTACGGGAAGATCGACTTCGCCGATAACTTTTTTCCTAGATCCGTCAAAGGCTTTGATGATGATCTCACTGCTTCTCATGGGAGTACCTTGAAAAGATAGTCGTACCAAAGTTGACCTTGGCATGACGTTCAAGGATGAACCTATGTCTACTAGTAGCTGGCTAAAGCATCATCTTGGAAATTGACTGTGATATTGAGTTCCATGTTATGGCTTTTGCCTTCCTTTAGAAGTTCTTCATCACTGAATCCCAAGTTGTTGCAGGAAGTGATGTTGGAGATAATGCTGTCAAATTGACCCACTGTCATATCTTGTTCTACAAAGGTCTGTTCCAAGACTTTTTGTAGAGCTTCTGAGCTGAGTAGGAGAGATTGTACAGAGATTCGAGGCGGAGTTTGCAATAATTGATCCACAATGTTGTACTTGCTTTTCTGGATAACCTTTAGCATTTCATCGTTGTTCTTTATAGCCTTTGCGTTGCTGGATTGACCGACTTATTGATTAGGAACTTCGACTTGAGGTTCCTTTTCTTTGGCAGGTTCTCCAACTCCTCTGTTGAGGAGTCGACCGCTCCGGGTGACTCGATTGATGTCAGCAATGTTCACAACAGATGGTAATGGAATTTCTTTTCCATTTTCTATGGTCGTTGCACCGTACTTGTATGGGATAGCCTTTTCTGACTCGTATGGTATTGGACCTGGTAAATAGATAACCACAGAGGCTTTTTGGGCCTTTTGACCGTCATAGGCAACCTCGATTGGATCCAAACTGGGCAGGTCAGACACCTTTCTACTGTTAAGAGAGATTTTTGACTCATTGAGCAGAGGAATTATGGCATAAACATCCTTGGTTATTCCATGATTGACGAGTTTTATTTTATTGGAGACTGTGACAATGCTTTTGTTTAGTAGTCCTTGGTTCTTGTTTTGAATAGGGAGGCAGTCTTGTATCATGTTGATTGATTGAGAATTCAAGCGTGGTTGAATTTGCTTTTGGTCTAACTAATGCTGGAGAGCTGCTCGTACAAGATAGCATCCTTGGTTATTTTCCGAGCATATTCCACATCACTCATAATTGTTAAGTGGTACCCAACCGTACCCACTTTGTATGCAGTGCATCCTTACTAGGTCTGTTTCTAGTAAACGGATATCACAGTTTTGGTGTCTATCAGGATCCCCGTTAGTTATGCTAACATGTTGTGTGTCTTTATCCTAGTAGATCGGAAGCCACCAGTGGTCTAATAGATGTTGAAGAGTCCTTTATACAAGCGCACAACCTTGGTTGTTTTCGTAGCATTCTTTGCAGTTTTGATAATCGTGCGAGGCTAGAAAACCAAGTCTGGCCTGCTTGGCATGCAATTCCACTAGACTGGTATTCATTAAGCGGATGTCAAAGATCTGAACCATGTTAACCTGATGATCATTTCTTTCATGGTAGTCTTGGATCCATTCGAGATCCATTTGACGCTGGAGGGCCTCTTGTACAAAAGAGCATCCCTGATTGTCTCTTGAGAAAATTGGGTAAGCATTGTAATCGTGTCGCGGCAAATTGTAATACTAACTTTGTCTTGAATGAATTGTCACTAGATTGACGTTCATTGCACGAATGTCATGGTTTTGAACAATGTTTGGATGTGCATGGGACATGTGTACTATGGCACATCCTTGATTGTCCCTGGAACAGATATCACACTGATGATAGTTATGAGATGGCACATGGTCGTACCCGCTCTATTTGCAATGCATTTTTACCATGTTGGTTCCTAGTAAGTGTACATTTTGAATTTGATAACTGCTACCAGGGTTCTCCTTCTATCAAGTTCACCGTAGTCTTTTCATGTTGCGGTACGTTTGAACATTTGGATTAGTACCTTTGAAAGATAGAACCCCATTTCTGACGAGCTTCTGTACATCCGATTTGAAGTTGAGGCAATTCTCAATGTTATGTCCTGATCCTCCTTTATGGTAAGGGAAAATTTGATCTGCTTTGAACCAAAAAGGTGGATTTTCTGGTACTGTTAGAGGAGTCCTGGTCTGAACGTGCCCCTTGGCCGGAAGAAGTGGAAATAGCTCTGCATATAACATTGGTATAGGGTCAAACCCTGATGGTCGTGTAGTACGATTGTTGTTATTGTACTGTGGGCAAGCCTGCTGAAGAGGCTGTTGCTGCCTTTGCTGATACTGTTGTTGATTTGGTTGGCTCTAAGCAACCTGAGGTTGATATGTCGGAGTTGGCGTTGGGTTAATAGCAGGAGTTACTGCTGCTACTGGTTGATACCTTCGCCTTTGCTTTCCCAGAGAGATATGATTGATATCTTGCTCTTTCTTCTTTTGGAAAGCACTACCGTATATTTTAGTACTGCTGGATGGCTCTGCATCTTTTACTAATCATCCTACTCGAACTGCTTCTTCAACGCGCACTCCCATGTTCACCATTTCAGTGAAGTCACTAGGTGCACTTGCAACCATTCGATCGTAATAAAATGAGCTTAATGTTTTTAGGAAGATCTTTCTCATTTCCTTTTCCTCGAGAGGGGGAAAGACCTGGGCGGCGATTTCACGCCGTCTCTGAGCATATTCCTTGAAGGTTTCTTTATCCTTTTGTGACATTGCTCTAAGCTGGTCCCTATCTGGTGCCACGTCCAAGTTGTATTTATACTGCTGAACGAAGGCTGTCCTAAGATATCTGAAAGTACTGAAAGTACAATATTTTACAAAGTGCGAGAAGGGAAATTCGACCTTTGGATCCTGAGTTCTCTCTGAGGAGAGCTCAGATGCTGGTTCCTGAATTTTTCTTTTCTTCAATCGGGCTCCTTCAGCCGTTGTTAGGTCGACGGTCCTTTTCCAAGTGAAAGGAGAGAGTAAATTTCTTCATTCCTCCTGACTTTCTATGGCACGCTGCTCTAATATCTCAATCAGAGCATCCTTTTCCTTTAGCAGTTCCTGAATCTTGGTATATTCCAAATTAAGAATCTGGTATTTGTTCCTCCAAGAGTTCTTCTCACGTTGGACTTTGTTGAGAGCAATCTGAAGTTTTTCCGTATCAGACATGAAATAATGGACAAAATCCTTTAAGAGAAAACTTCTTGAGGAGGGTAAGGCATCCTTAATTTGATGGCTCTAGTTTGCACCCAGTGGAGATAAGGCTCTACAGAGATGCAGTTTAGCCTCCCCATGGACTCTCTCCCCTTCCTATGAATATGTTGCCAAGCATGCACTATTTCTTTCTTTAGTGCCCTGTCATTTTCTCCTTCCTTGAAGAAAAGACCTTCCAGATGAGCATTATGTGGGATATTCTTCATCGGGTATCCAAGTTGACGGCGAGCTAAAATTGGATGATAGTTGATCCCTCCTTTAGTACCAATGAGGGGTACATTAGGGAAATTTACACATTTTTCGATGATTTTTACTCCGTCATAGATCCGATTGTACCAATCTATGTCAGAATTGGTAAGAGACATAATCTTCTGCGACCATTGCAGATTACTCTTGTGATCCCAAAAAGCAGCAGACTTGGGCAAGTGGGAAATAAACCATTTGTAGAGTAATGGTACCCATCATGTGATCATCCTTCCACTGTATAAATTCCTTAAGTGTACAGAATGATAAGCATCCGCGACCAAGGTTGGGACAGGGTTCCCAATTAAGAATATCTTAAAAGCATTAGAGTCGACGAAGTTGTCAATGTTGGGAAAGAGGAATAACCCATATATGAGCAGAACAGAGACATCCTCTAAAGCAGTTATATTTCCTATACTGGAAAAGTATAAAGTTTTCTCCATCAAGAATTTAACTGGTAAACCCTGGATTCCTCCCATGGTGGTCATATGAATCCTGATTTCTGACTCTTCCAAAGAGATTGTTTTTGCAATGGCTTGATCTTTTGGAATTTCTCCCAGTCCAGAAAATGGATCTTGATTAGTGATAGGTAAATCAATAAGGTGGGAGTACTCTTCCAGTGTTGGTGTGAGCTGGTAATCTGGGAAGTGAATTCGTGGTATACCAGATCGTAGAATTGTACCAGTACAGACAGGATCCCTTCAACCATTTTGACCTTCAAAAGAGACAACAGTCCTCCGTGCTTAGCTCTAAAAGCTTCGGGATTAGTAATCATCCTTCCTAATTTCCTTAGGTATTCCAATTTTGGAACCTTGAAGGTGTACTTGTGCGTTTTTCTTCTTCCGAAATCCATAACGTAACTTCTGATATTTGCAATTATTGTTTCAGTTCTTTTAGAAAAAGTTTTTTTTCATGTTTAAAAAAAAGAGTTTTTTAATGAATGCATGAATGCAGCAAACAAAAACATTTGAAAACATGGGCTTTAGGGGTTCATCGTCACGAGCATGGAGTCATGGATCTACCCATCCCTAAGGTGTGTACTAGAGGTTGAATTTTGTACCTGTAGAACGGGTTCTAACAAAGGTTCCCAAAATCATTGACCCCTCTTAAGGATATTAACAGCAAATCGGCTGACTCATGAGAGTTGTAATATCCCAAGATGAATCTCATTTGAGTGTAATATCGCGTATCAACTATTCCTGTTAGTCACCGCACTACCTAATGGTCAAATGGTTAATGTCTACTAATCCTCAGTTTCAAGGGTAACCCAATGGAAAAAAACAATGCTTTCACAACATGCTCGTTCAACATTGGTAATTCCACGCGGGCACCTCCACTGATTCGGTGGGCTCTCAAGTTAGCTTGGTCGGGATTCACTCCCTATAAGCCTCCCTGAATACGCCACCACTTATCTTAATGTTCTCTCGGACTCACCACATGCGTATTAATCACATTCCTAAATGACGGTAATTTAAACAAGGATATCAAATAATATGACAATAAATGATATATAAAAAAATGAGAAAGCAAGTAAGATAACAGAAAAATAAATGCAAAGCAAGGCTCTTAGGAAATCTAATCCTAATCACTCCCCAACAGAGTCGCCTTTTTACTGTAGCGTGTCGGTTTTTTCCTGGTGACGCGACCACCTTACCGCATAATTGGTGCTACTTTTTGATTTCTGTATTTATCCTATGAAGCTAGAAAGGAAGGGGAAGATATCTTAAACTAACCCTGTACACAAACGTTTTCTTTAACAAATGCTAAGAGATTGGGGTTCGGGGCCTGGTTATACAAAGGGAAGCTGTTAACACCCAGTGTATCTATAGTAATCCATAGGAACCTTATTTTCCATGTATTTATGTTAACTTGAAATGCTTTCTTGTGTTTATTTGCTGTGGATTGGGAAAGTTTCTCATTTGGGAGGACTGAGGAAATGTTTTTTCCGTTTTCGGGTTTTCTGTTGTTTTGGGAAGGTACCTGGACCTAAATATTTGATTTGTGTGCTCGCTAAGATTTCACAATCTTATGCCTACGTATCCACGTAAAGAGATTTGGGAAATCAGAGCAATCGTAGTTCCTCCTATTCTATGGGAGGAAAGATATTTGGTGTCTTGTTCAAAGCCCAAGATTGAAGTTATCTGAGTATTTGTGTCTTGTTTAAAGCCCAAGATTGAAGCTAAAAAATTGATTGAGAGAGAATTTGTCATCTCTAAAGGGAGATATCTCACCCATCCATTACAAAATGTCAGGTAATTGGTTATAAGGGAAATTACTTTAACTGGGATATGTAGAATCTAGCAATGCCATAATTTCCTTTATAAGAGAGATGTCATGAAGGAAGAAGCTTTAACTCAGTGTAGAGCAATGCTACTTTTTCCTTTATGAATCTTTCATGCTAAGAGAGGGACATTGGCTTAGATGTATGGAATCCAGAGGCTTGCCACTTACAGCAGTCAGATGAAAGAGAGATTTTAGCCAGGATAAAGGAGGGACTCCAGCTTGGATTTTGATTCAACAAGTGTGCCACTTGTAACACCCCAAAATTTGCCTTGTTGTTTTTAGATAACTGGCTTATGTTTCTTTTCATTTCTTGCATTTACATTGTGCATAGCATTTGGTTTTTAGCATGGGATCAAGGTACTTGGTCCATATTCTCAAGTCTCAAGCTTCAAGGTGGTTCATGGAGTTCATTATATCTTCATAAGATCAAAATTGGCAAGAGATTTCGGAGGAATCACACTCTCCTAACTTGGTTCTTAAATTAGGGTTTTGGAGATTCTGAGATTTAACCCTCAAATGAGCAAGCTCTTTGATTGTTTATCATCTCCAAATGGCACTTATCATCATTGGTGGACATGACACACATCATACTCAGAGGAATTTGAATTTGGAGGATGTGTTGATTTCTCCTAACCAGAGGAGCCAAGACTAGGGTTTCCTATAGAATCAGTTTATTTCTGATTTTTGGGACAAGACTCGATTTCATGGTATTCCTTATAGCCTCAAGTGTCTAGGGATAAAAGATTGCCCATCAATTTGCTTCAGAAGGTTTTCAATTGATCAGAAATTTGAAAATCAGGAGAATTGGGAATAAAGTCAACTGTGCAGTGGAAAAGTCAACTCTTGACTTTTTGAGGTCAACATCATGATTCTCAGGTCAAATATGGTCCATGGACAAGATTTGATTAAGAAATGTTCAAGGATTTAGGAAAAATAAAAAATGTGGAAAAGTTGCTATTTTTGGAAATCTAGGTTTTTAAGAAGTTGCTATTTTGGGAAAGTTCTAACATGAATTCAGCCATCTTCCAAGCCAATTTCCATCATGATACAAGCCTAATTTCAATTTCCTTTAAACATGAAAGTTGTAGAGCTTTTTCCAAGCTTTCTAACCATGTAAAGTTTATCTCATTTGGATTATTTTTGAGAGAGTTATGATGTTTCAAAGATGGAGGTTTTAAGTTGTAAAAACTTGAAAAACTTAGAACTTTTTCTAAGTTATTCTTGGACAGTTTGGTGTACTCAAGTGCATGCTCACTTTTGGATGACTTCCAGGCCTTGGATTGAGAAACTTCCAACATGAAAAGTGTAGAGGGCAATCCCCTCTTTTCAAAGAACCCAAGTTTGTGTCATTTGAACCATTGTGGTGAAAGTTATATCCCTTCAAAGATGGTGTCATCATGTGGTCAAATTGTGTTCATGACCTAGTTTTTTTCTCATTTCATTTTGGCAGTAGTGAGTACTTGTCTTCATGGCTGATTTTCACCACCATCTAAGCTTTATTCCAAGTCTATTTTCAACATGATTTCAACATGAAGCTCGTTACATCGTCTCCTTGCTTGAAGTTGAACTTGATTCCTCTTCATTTGGACTATGTTTCACTAAGTTATGAATGATAAAAAAGGAAGTCATCAAAGTGTCCAAATTGCACACGGGACGTGGAGCTTTTAAGCATGTCCAGCCAGCTCCATGGACATGATTGCCATGCCATTTATCACACGATTCCAAGGCATATCTCATGAGGTGAGTAACTTGAAAATTATTCCATGTCTTTGATACTTTTTGGTGATGTTAAATACAAGTTATTGGAGTCATAACCATTAAAATATTCTCATTCAAAGTGGACCCCATACAATTGCACAACATTTCATGTCATGGTGTTATGGCAAGTTTTGATCTGAATTTGGCAGCATGCTTCATGACCTCACATGTTCACACGCATAACATTAACTTTCTTTGCCTAATGAGACTAAGCCAAGCCATGCATGCCATGCACACATCATGGGGATGTTTTGCCATAAATAGAAAATGAGAATTGTACAAATATCAGCTCACATCCTCTCTCACGTGCCTGACCTCTCTCCACAACATACTCACATTCTTTTCACGCCCAAAAATTACTACCAACACTCCATAACACCACTACTTGTACCGTTCTCTCTCTCTCTCTCTTTCAATCTTTGCAAAAGTTTCCAAACACCACTTTGTCATTTTTTCAGGCCCAAAATCACTCTCAACCCACCATATAAAGTCATCACAAACCCTAGAATGGGGGGAGATTCCATTTCACACGAAAACCATATCAGAAAAGCTCACACTCTTTTATTTTTCCTCTGATTCGAATCACTCATTTGCACTGCCACTTCCTTCTTTTTTTGATTGATTCTGCATCCTTGGAGTGTGATCTTGCTTCTGTACGCATTTTTTGGCAACTGGAACCCTTGTTCTAGTTGGTTCAGCATCTCCATCTTCATCATCTAACCAAGTTTTTGTTGTGAGAAATTGAAGACGATTCCAAGCAAGCAAGGCCTCGATCTACTCTTCCCAAGCTCAGAGGAGTTGATCTGCATCTTTTACCAACCTCATCGCAAGGTTTGAAGGACCAACGGAGTCGCTCCGTTAGGTAACTTTTCTTGATTCACACCTGCCATAATACACGTTCATTTCGCTTGTTGTGAGCTCCTCTGAAGTCCTACCAAGTTGTAGGCAATGTTTGGGATGTGTATGAACTTGTTTGTTAAGGTTTCAGTTTGAGTATGTTTACTTGTGAGCTTCGATTTGCTATGTTTTATTCGTTTTAGATGATTTTGGATGGTGGATTTGGCATCCACATGAAAAATACTTCAAAATGGTGTAAGGTTTTGGTTGTTTTGGTACCGTTTACAGTCGTCGCCAGTGAGCCTTGCCGGGGAAGACGACCGGAGCAAGGGCTCCGGCGTCTGAGGTGTTTGGTGAGGTGGCATTTTGACCCTGGTCCTTGCACGCGTGGACGGGTTTGACTTTGATATGGATTAATGAAACGCAGCGTTTCACTTGTGCTGAGTTTATGTGTTTTTTTGTTTCTCAATGATATTGGGCCTAGTTTTCTTTTGATTTTCGCACCTCCTTAATTCTTGGCCCAAGCGCATTTTGGTTGGCTCCGTGTGTTGTTAAGAATTGCTGATACACCCCTGGCTTCGTTTCATTTCATTGTTATTTTCTATTTTGCATACCATTTCATAATTAATTTTTAAAATATTTGCATATACTAAAAAATTCCAAAAAAATTCATCACGTATACTCATTATTAAAATTAATTTTTCACATTTTATTTTATTATTTTTGCATTAAATTTGCATTAAATATTAATTTTCCAAATTAATTTTTCTCATTTGCACTTCATATTGCATACTTCATATTGCATCATTTATTTCTCTCATTTTAAAAGTGATTTGATCCTGATTCTTTTTGGGTTGTGTTCATAACATGTTGAGGTATGTTTGAGATTTTTGGAATGATTTTTAGGTCCTTTTTGGATGACTTTTGATGTGTTGCTTTGAGCATGAATGTATGAAATCCTATTGATGCTTTGACCTAATTGTTGATTGACTTTGGTTCTGATTCATTGCTTGTGGATTTGATATGTCAATTATACATGTTTGAGATGCTTGAATACTGAATGACATAATTTTTGAGGCATGTTTGTTATTTCTTTGAAGCATGAACTTTAACTTGTCCAACTTGTGAATGTATGCTTCATGTTTGGTTTGCTTGATCATGAAGGCACTTGTGCCATAATTTGGGGTCTTGTTTGAGAATTGATAGCATGCTAATTGACCTCTGGTTGTGATATTTGGGTCTCATCTTTGCATGTTTGATGTTTGCCTTGCACCTTAAGTCACTTGTTTCACAAGAATGAATCATGTTTCACTTCACATCACTTCTTCTTCTTTGCTTCTTAATTGATTGTGAAAGTGTTTGTATGACTTGAATGATGTTTGAAGATCTTGTTTAGGCACATATTTAGGATTGTGTCACTTCTGGACTTGGTTTACTTTGTGGAATTTTGATTTGGTTGCTTTACATGATCACTTCTTTTCATCTCACTCCTTCTTTAATGACTTGAATGGTACTTAATTGACTTCTCCCTTTTCTTTTTGACTAATTGTGCATGACTAATATTAGAGGCCAGTAGGACCATTAGGTGCTGAACTTGATGTTTGATTTACCTTAGAACTTGTTTCTTTATTGCCTTATGCTTGTTTGAGTTTCATTTTGTCATATGTGAATATTTCTAACACTTTCAGGGGCAAATGGTAAGTTGTTTGAGTGTGGAGATGCTTCCACATTTTACTTTCTTCCTTTATCTTTCAACTTTCATACTTGTGTTTGAAGTGAGCTTAGGCCACTTGTGTTTCACTTCTCTTTCTCCTCCTCCTCTTTCACTCTTTTCATCCCTCGAGTCTCAGGACTTGTTTAAGTCTTGGATTCTCTCCCTTTAGAGCTACCTAGTCCAACTTAATTTTTGATTAAGCTTGGAGTAGGATTAGCATTAGGTTAGGTAGTCGTCTCTCCTAAACCTCACTAACCATAGGACCTCCATGCATGATAACATTAGGACTCTTAGTTTCCCTTTAGAGTTTCCTTTTGTGTCGTTTCTCTTCTCATCTCAAAACTTCTTCAAGACACGTAATAAAAGTTAACGTGTATTGCGCTCGAGCCTTCTATGTGGGAAGTGGGGAGTGAGGGGCTTCCTCTCATTCTTCTAGGATAGCTAGTGTTTGTCCTGTTGGGGACGATGCGCGAAAGTATTTGTTCCTGTATTCAAGACTTGGGTTCAATGCAAGTTACGATACGACTTAAAAGACACTTCTGTCTAAAAAACACCAATCAAATTCAAATCTTTTTATCCTTCGGGATTGTTGGGTTCCAAACTTCATTTTCAGAAAAGAGCTCGTCGCTCACGTAAAAAACACTTACCCACCCGTGGTCGTACCCACGAACTACGTCAGCTCTGATTCCTCTCTCTCGTCCGATTGAGGATACGTAGGCACAAGACAGCGATTGTCTTGGCGAGCAACCTTCCCCCACAGTTCCCGTCCGAACTACGTTGACTCTGACTTTCCCATTGCACTGAGGGAGTACGTAGGCCTAGGACAACGATACCGTCCTATCGAGTCACTTCTTTTTCTTTTCTTCTTCGTTTCTCCGTTCTTTCCATTCTCGTTTCTTCGCCGATCCAGTAGCAGTGAAGTTCCAGATGACGACACCCTTTGATGTAGACAGCAAGCGTGGATCCCATCGAGTACGATGGACGTGTTGGGTGCTAACACCTTCCCTTCTCGTAACCGACTCCCGTACCCGTTCTCTTGGTCGCAAGACCATGTTCTTTCCCTCCTTTCAGGTTTATGCAGTGTTTCCCTTCCCTCTCTTGGGATAAATACACTTTGCTGGCGACTCTGTGTTCTTTTACGCCATTCTCGCGTTTGTACCGTTGGATGCGAATCTTTCGAGAGCGACAGCTGGCGACTCTGCTGGGGACTCTGGTTGACCTCCTGCTGGTCCTTCCCCTTTAGCGAGTCGATCCTAGCGCTTGTCTGTTTATTTTCCTTGGGTGTTTTTGTGGTGCTTTGCTTTGTTGTATATGACTGTATTGTTGTTTACTGTATTTTTGTCTCACTGCTTTACTGTATTTACAGCTTTTACTGCATTGCATTGCATTTTGTTATTGTCATACTGGATATTACTGCGCTGTACTGGCTGGTTTTCTGTTTGGCGGGTTGGGATGTTCTGAGAGATGAGCTCACTACCCAGGCTCGAGCATACACACAGGTTTTAGAGTGGATAGTCGTGACGCTTGCATGGGGGTGGCCATGTATTGTTGTTCATGAGACCCACAACCAGACGAGGTTCTATCAGGAGCTATCTGCTACTGTGCGTTGGTACAGGCCAGTAGGTATTCTCTTGAGGGATTGTCGACTCTGGAGACCATTCCTGAGGACTCAGTTGCGGCACTCCTCCCGTGATGTGACAGTGGCAGACCACGCTCTGTGGCAAATCCATTGCACATTCTTGACCCGAGGACCCAATGATGGGAACTTGCTATAGCTTTTCCTTTTGTGAGGGGGAATCAGCGGACGACCTCTTTGATTGGCGGTAGCATTGTATCCTTCAGGCTGAATATGCTATTGCTTCTCAAACCTCTGAAGCTGATGACCTTTCGTCTTGGAGAATCAGTTGAGGCCTCCTCGATTGATGATGATGCCAAACCAGAAATGGTGAACGTATCATCATTTCTCGACCTGGGAGCCCGTGATACTGAACATCCTAATATCCACACGTGAGAGGGGCGGGTTGTTTATAGGTTTGCAGGTAACCATGACCTTCTACTTACCCGGTATTTTTGGATGCATTGTCTCTACAGCCGTATCAGTGTGGTTATTCTGTTATTCTGGTTTGACTGGAGAGTTTGTACAGAGCCTTAAGATTGTCCAGCCAGTTCAGCGCAGAGGCTTGGTGCCTTGATCCCATGTTTTGCATTGCATTTCATTCTTTTTCTCTGACATTCATATTTTTGCATTTCCAGGTTGTATCCGAATCCGCGATTCCAATCAGAGGGCAGTATTAGGGATGGATGTTCCAAGGGGTAAGAAGAATATTATCATCTACAAGTTTCACAAGCCAGCAATAGGTCCTCTCACTATTCTGAAGGGGATGGCAAGTCCTGATGTATTGAATGCTTTTGCAGAGAAGTATGGGTGGATTCTGTCTTTTGTTCGTAACATCGACGATTATGAGTTCCGAGGTCTTCATACTCTAATGCAGTTCTATGACCCTCCACTGAGGTGTTTCTTGTTCCCGGATTATTTGTTGGTACCTACCTTGGAGGAATACTCTAACATGCTAGGGATTGATATCAAGGAAGTTCCTCCTTTCTTTGGCTCTAAAGGAGACCTGGATTGTGGGAAATTGGCCGGTGCTCTTTATTTGAGCAACTCAGAGTTAGAAGCCAACCTTTCTACCAAAGGAAAGATCTGTGGTTTCAAGCTGGGGTATCTAACGAAGAAGGCTCAGAAAGCAGCAGAGGATAAAGACTGGATTGTATTCAATGCAGTGTTAGCTCTTTGTGTTTATGGCATTGTGTTGTTCCCCAATGAGCCAGATTTCGTCGATGAAGATGCTATCAGGATATTCATAACGAGGAATCCTGTGCCAACCCTGTTGGGAGATCTCCATTATGCCTTATACAACAGGAATGAGAAGAATAGAGGGAGAATGGTTCATTGCTGCGCGCCATTATTTTTTAAATGGTTCGCAAGTCGTCTACCTCAATCTGGTGCCTTTGTTGATTCTAAGGATTCTCTAGAGTGGAGTCGGCGCCTGATGGGATTGGTCAGTAAAGACATTGTGTGGATAAATCATGGATTGCTTGGCAAGAACATCATTCACAGTTGTGGTCAATATCCTAATGTCCCTCTGATAGGGAGGAAGGGCGGAATTAATTATAACCCTTCCTTGGCCGTCAGACAGTTTGGTTATGCTCTGGTGGGTCCACCTATTAAGAGGGATGTGGAAGAATCTTTGTATTTTCACACATCTGAAGGACTAGAAGAGGCGCAGAGATCTTCTGAAGCTTGGGGTAGTATATTGAAGAAAGGCAAGGCCGTTCTGGGCAAACCTAACAATCAGGCTTTCATTCCTTATGTGGAGTGAATAAAACAGAGAGTTAAGGAGTGTTACTTGCCTTTTGATCGAGCACCTATGCTGTACCCAGAAGGTGTGGAGGAAAGACTTACTGTGCCTATTGAAGAGTTCAACAAGCAACAGAAGTTGGTGCAAGAATTGAGGGCAGAGAATTCCGGTATGAGTAGTCAGCTGCAAGGAGCTTTGCATGACAATTTGGAGCTGAAGTGGCAGGTCAAAGAGTCGACTGAGCGTCTGAAGAAGACAAAAAATGATCTGAATAGCAGAATTCAGCATTTCAAGAAGATTAGCATGGCAGCAGAGACTTCAAGCCAGACCACCAGGACAACTAAGAAGCTTTTGGCTAAGACTGAAACCGAGCTTGATGTTTATCAAGAGATGTGGAGTGAGGTCCAAGTCGAAAACGAGGTGCTAAACAAAGAGCTGCAAAAGGCGAAAGAAAAGGGGAAGCATTTCTTCAACAAGTGGAAAGAGTCCCAAAAGGAGATTGAAGAGCTCAAATTACAAGTTGGAATCAAGAAGGCGAGACATGAAAGTAGCAACGTTGAAGAACAGATTGCAAAGCTGAACCAAGAGATTGCAAAGAGAAACAGGTTAATCAAAGGGCTAATCTCGCGACCGGCACATCCTGACACTTTGAATCTTCTGGAAGAAGTGGAGGCTAGCCTGTTTGGGGTAGAATTGTAGTTTGTTGTGTATCTGTTTTTTATGTGGTTACCATCAGGATTGTTGATGGAATCACCATTGGTTACAATTGACTTTGTCTGTATGAATTCTTCCATCTTGATAATAGAATGCTTGATTAAGATATTTTTGCCTTGGTAGTTTTCTATTTTTGTGATTGGTTTCCAGTGGTTGGATCCGGTGGTATTTCTGGGTCGGATTTATTTTTCGATATTGCGTCTAATCCCTGGCCCGGTTGCTTGGAATGGAATCAAAGCGGATATACCTTGGAAATGTTCAAATATGTTTGTTGCATTTGCATTTGCATAATCATATTCATTCTTTGCATTGCAGGTTTTCTTGGGTTTCTCTGGTTTTCTTATGTTCTCTCTTTCTTTCAGTCAGGATTGATCAACCAATTCATCGTTATTCTACCAGGCTCAATCAAAACAGAGTGATGGACAAAGTTCAAGCAGATATGGCCGCTATGCAAGCTCGCATTGACCAGTTCATGGAAATGATGCAGGGTGTGGTGCAAAGTCAGAACGAGTTCAGAACTCTGGTTCAGCCGTTAGTGGCGCAGGTCGACGAAAATGGTATCCTACACGGTGGTCTTATTAACCGTAATATCCCTCCGGGCGGAGTTGGTGCTGGTGGACAGGGCAGAATTCCTACAGTGGTTGGAGAGGGAAGTACTGTTCGGGCTATCCATGGCCATCATTTTGATGATCAACAGGACGATGTGTTATCGGTCAGGAGTCTAGATGCTGCCCTTCCTGTGGTCAGTGATGAAAGAATCCGTTTAATCGAAGCTCAATTGAAAGGAGTGGTGAAACAGGATGATTTGGGGATTGATTTGGACGACCTAGGGTTGGTCCCTGATATCGTTATTCCATACAAGATTCAGATTCCTACGCTATAAAAGTACAATGGTTCTACCTGCCCAAGGACTCATGTGAAGGCCTATACCAGGAAGATGGCTGCTCACGCTAAGGATGAAAAGTTAATGATGCACTTCTTCCAAGACAGCCTGTCTGGCGCGTCTTTGGAATGGTACATGGGGCTAGAAAGTAGAGATGTTCGTACCTGGAGAGAGCTAGCTGCAGCTTTCATCAAGCATTATCAGTACAACACGGACATGGCTCCTAACAGAACTCAGCTGTTGAGCATGTCCCAGAAGAATGATGAGAGTTTCAAAGAATACGCGCAAAGGTGGCGTGAATTGGCGGCTAGGGTGCAGCCACCAACGCTAGAGAAAGAGATGCTAGATATGTTCATGGACACACTGCCGAAGCACTACTATGAAAAGCTTTTACCTTGTTCTCTAGGCAAGTTTGCAGATGTGATTGCTATTGGGCAGAAGATAGAGGTCGGAATTAAGGCTGGGAAGGTTTCTAGCGGTGATGGATCGTCTTCCGGATAGGGAAAAAAGCCGTTTGATAATTATAAGAAGAAAGGAGAGACCAACGCTGTATCATCCCACAGGGGAAAAGGGAAACAGCGCCAGTTTAACAATCAACAAGTAGCATCAGTAACCATTCCAGCAACGTTACCTCCACCACAGCAGCAAAGGGGTAATGCTAATCAGAATAGGCAGCAGGGTCAGTATCAGAATAGACAGAGGAATGCAGAGAGGCATTTTGATCAACCCCCAATGTCGTATGCACAGTTGTTGCAACACTTGCTGCAGTTGCGTCTAGTTGAGCTTCGTACCTTGGCTCCACCAACAGGGGAACTCCCACGAGGCTACGATGCTAACGCACACTGCAATTTTCATTCTGGTGCCCCTGGGCACACGGTGGAGAAGTGCAGGGCGTTTCAGCACAAGGTGCAGGACCTGGTGGACTCTAAAGCCATCAATTTCTCGAATAACGGACCCAATGTTATTCAAAACCCGATGCCTAATCACAATGGGCCAAGGGTGAATGCTATAATTGAGGACTGTGAAACTTTGAATTTGATCATGGATGTGGAGGAACTGAAGACTCCGTTGGTAGTGGTTAAGAACAGGTTATTGAAGGTGATGTCTATCCGGGTTGTGGTGAGAACTGCTCAGATTGTTTGATAAAGGCTAATGGTTGTGATTCGTTGAAAGGGGGGTATTCAGAATCTGATTGATGAGGGCTGTTTACAGTTTGACAGAGGCAATCAGCTAGAAGAGGTTGTTAGTGAAAAGGTTGCCACTATCACTATTCCGTTCAAAACAATTACTATTTCTGGTCCAGCAAGGCCACCTCCAGTCATTATCACAAGGGCTGGACCCATTCCGTACGAGAGTTCTAAGGCCATTCCGTGGAATTATGGTGCAGAGGTGTTTGTCAATGGGCAAAAGCAAGAGCTAATGAATACTTCACCAGTGGGTTCCAGTTCAGGGGTTAAAGTTGAGACTGATGCTATAACCAGAAGTGGTAGAGTGATCCCTCCTGTTAATGATCAACCCAGTACCTCTAGGCAAGATAGAGGAAAACAGGCGATGGATGGTTCTGTTCAGACCCCAGTGATTGTGGAATCTACAGTGAAGCCGGTTGATGATGCTTTTTCGGAAAATGTAGAGGAATTTATGAGGCTCATCCGAAAAAGTGATTATAAGATTGTGGACCAATTACATCAGACCCCGTCCAAGATCTCTATTCTGTCTCTGCTCTTGTGTTTTGAGGCTCACAGGAATGCTCTTTTGAAGGTTTTGAATGCAGCATATGTTCCTCAAGAGATTTCTGTTAATCAGCTGGAAGGGGTTGTAGCGCACGTGAATGCGGGTAACGGCCTGGGTTTTACAGATCTTGACTTGACTTCTGCTGGCAGGAATCATAACAATGCCCTGCATATTTCGATCGAATGTCGTGGCTCGCTGATGTCACATGTCTTGGTTGATACTGGTTCATCATTGAATGTATTGCCCAAGAAAGCGTTAATGAAGTTGGATACTCGAGGACTTATTTGTACACTAAGCGACTTGGTGGTGCGAGCTTTTGATGGCTCGAAGAGATCTGTTTTTGGCGAGATTGTGCTTCCAATCAAGGTTCGACCGGAAATCTTTAATGCAACGTTTTACATTATGGATATTTAGCCAGCGTACAGCTGTTTATTGGGTCGTCCTTGGATCCATGGGGCAGGTGCTGTAACTTCCACTTTGCATCAAAAGCTGAAGTATATGGTTGATGGTCACATAGTGACAGTGTGCGGAGAAGAAGACATAATGATCAGTCAGCTGTCAACCTTCAAATACGTGGAAGTGGATGGGGAAATCCACGAGACGTTGTGCCAGGGATTTGAGAAGGTGAAAGTTTCTGAAGAAGTTGTTCAGTCTGAAGCTGTAGTGCAGCCCGTAGTGGTAAATCAACCTGAGGGTTCCATGTCTTCGTTGAGAGACGCCAAAGCTGTGGTTAAAGCTGGTAGCTCACAGAGGTGGGGCCAGGTGGTTGAAGTCCAGAAAAAGAAGGATACTTATGGATTGGGATATAAGCCATCCAGAAGAGATGAGGATCCCCCAAAATTCTATGGCCCTGTCCGGTTCACTAGCGCTGGAGTTTTCTTCGACAGAGTTAATGCTATTGAAGAAGAAGGAGACAGTGATTGTGACATGGATAGCTGGATCCGTCCTTGTGTCCCAGGGGAAAGTCTACACAACTGGTCTTCCGAGAAAGTCATTCAAGTGACAGGCTTCGAGTAATTGCTTTGTTTTCCTATTTTGTTAATCCTACGTTCTGCCCAAGACGTAGTGATTCTGTTTGTAGGGCTTTTAACTATCGCATGTTTTGCTTTATCATCAATAAAGGACTTTTCACACTCAAATATTTTGATCTCTGTCTTTCTGTTTTTATTTTTATGCATTAAAAAACCCACATCAAAATGGCAATATGTTTCTTTTGTTGCATCATAATAAAACATACCTCATAAATCATTGCGGGTCTTTTTGTTCAGATGACACCGATCATGACTCAGCTATAGCTCGGTATGACTTTGACAATCCAATTTATCAGGCTGAAGAAGAGGCTGACGAAGAGTGTGAACTGCCCAAAGAGTTGGCCAGATTGTTGAAGCAAGAGGAGAGAGTCATCCAACCTCATCAGGAGGAAGTTGAGATTGTGAATCTGGGAACCGAGGACGCCAGAAAGGAAGTAAGAGTAGGGGCTGCATTGGAAGACAGTGTCAAGGGAAGATTGATTGAAATGCTCCGTGAGTATGTGGATATCTTCGCCTGGTCTTACCAAGACATGCCTGGGCTCAATACTGATATTGTTGTACACCGGTTACCACTCAAAGAAGGTTGTGCTCCGGTCAAGCAAAAGTTGAGAAGAACTAAACCAGAGATGTCTGTCAAGATCAAGGAAGAGGTTCAGAAACAGCTAGATGCCGGCTTTCTTGCCGTGACAAATTATCCTCCATGGGTTGCTAACATTGTGCCTGTACCTAAGAAGGATGGGAAGGTCAGGATGTGTGTTGATTACAGGGATTTGAATAGAGCAAGCCCAAAGGATGATTTCCCGCTCCCTCACATTGACGTGTTAGTTGACAATACTGCTCAGTATTCTGTGTTTTCCTTCATGGATGGCTTCTCTGGGTATAACCAAATCAAGATGGCCCCAGAGGACATGGAGAAAACAACATTCATAACACCGTGGGGAACTTTCTGCTACAAAGTGATGCCCTTTGGATTGAAAAATGCAGGGGTAACTTACCAGCGGGCGATGGTGACTCTCTTTCATGATATGATTCACAAAGAGATTGAAGTCTATGTTGATGACATGATTGCGAAGTCACAGACGGAAGAAGAACATCTGGTGAATCTTCAGAAATTATTTGAAAGGTTAAGGAAATTCAGACTGAGGTTGAATCCAAACAAATGCACCTTCGGGGTGAGATCAGGAAAATTGCTGGGGTTTATTGTTAGTGAAAAAGGTATTGAGGTTGATCCTGCAAAGGTAAAAGCCATACAAGAAATGCCTGTGCCGAAAACAGAAAAAGAGGTTCGTGGTTTCTTGGGGAGATTGAATTACATTACTAGGTTCATCTCGCATCTCACAGCCACGTGTGAACCAATCTTCAAGTTGCTAAGAAAATATTAAGCGGTCAGGTGGAATGAAAATTGTCAAAAGGCATTTGAAAAGATTAAAGAATACTTGCAGGAACCTTCGGTCCTTATGCCGCCAGTGCCAGGAAGACCTTTGATTATGTATCTCACGGTTCTTGAGAATTCAATGGGTCGTGTGCTCGGTCAACAAGACGAGTCAGGTAAAAAAGAGCACGCCATCTATTACCTGAGTAAGAAGTTTACTGATTGCGAATCAAGATACTCGATGCTGGAGAAAACATGTTGTGCACTCGCTTGGGCCGCTAAGCGTTTGAGACAGTACATGTTAAACCATACAACCCTTTTGATTTCGAAGATGGATCCAATCAAGTATGTGTTTGAGAAGCAAGCACTTTCTGGTAGAATAGCCCGTTGGCAGATGGTTCTGACAGAGTATGATATTCAGTATGTTTCCCAAAAGGCCATTAAGGGAAGTGTGTTGTCAGAGTATCTTGCCGAACAGCCAATTGGGGATTATCAACCAATGAAGTTTGAGTTTCCGGATGAGCACATCATGTATCTAAAGATGAAGGATTGTGAAGAGCCTTTGCCTGATGAAGGACCTGAGATTGGGTCTCAGTGGAAGATGGTTTTTGATGGGGCTGTTAATTCATATGGCAACGGAATCGGGGCAATCATTACGACTCCACAGGGTTCTCATATACCCTTTACTGCCCGATTAGCGTTCATATGCACCAACAATGAGGCGGAGTATGAAGCATGCATCATGGGGTTAGAAGAAGCAATTGATTTGAGAATCAAGAACCTTGATGTTTATGGTGATTCTGCGTTGGTGGTTAATCAGATCACAGGTGAATGGGAGACTCGTCAAGCAAATCTTGTTCCATATAACAATTATGCCAGAAGATTGTTACCTTTCTTTGACAGAGTAGACTTCCATCACATTCCCCGGATAGAGAATCAGATGGCTGATGCGTTGGCAACGTTGTCATCAATGTATAAAGTGAATCTTTGGAATGAATCTCCCTCAATCAGAATCATGCGCTTGGATAGACCTGCTTTTGTATTTGCAGTTGAAGGGGTATCAGATGGCAAGCCTTGGTATCATGACATTAAAGTCTTCTTGAAGAGTCAGGAATACCCAGCTGGGGCATCGTCCAGGGATAAAAAGACATTGAGGAGGTTATCAGGAAACTTCTTTTTGAACAAGGATGATGTGTTATACAAGATAAACTTTGACATGGTCTTGCTACGTTGTGTTGATGAACACGAGGCAGGCTTATTAATGGAAGAGGTTCACGAAGGTTCCTTCGGTACTCATGCCAATGGGCATGCTATGGCAAGAAAGTTGTTGAGAGCGGGGTATTATTGGATGACTATGGAGTCTGACTGTTTCAAATACGCCCGGAAATGTCATAAATGCCAGATTTATGCTGATAAGGTGCACGTACCACCTACTCCTCTGAATGTTTTGTCGTCACCTTGGCCTTTCGCCATGTGGGGCATTGATATGATTGGAAAGATTGAGCCAACTGCTTCGAATGGACACCGTTTTATCCTGGTGGCTATTGATTATTTCACGAAGTGGGTGGAAGCAGCATCGTATGCCAACGTCACCAAACAAGTGGTAGCCCGGTTTATTAAGAAGGACATCATCTGCCGGTATGGAGTCCCGGAGAGAATCATTACTGATAATGGTTCAAATATGAATAACAAGATGATGAAGGAGCTATGCCAGAGCTTTAAAATCGAACATCACAATTCTTCTCCCTATCGTCCGAAGATGAATGGGGATGTTGAAGCGGCTAATAAGAACATAAAGAAGATTGTGCAGAAGATGGTAGTGACATACAAAGACTGGCATGAGATGTTGCCTTATGCTTTGCATGGTTATCGTACTTCGGTACGCACATCAACTGGGGCAACTCCTTTCTCACTGGTGTATGGTATGGAAGCGGTCTTGCCATTAGAAGTTGAGATTCCTTCTTTGAGAATTTTGACAGATGTGAAGCTTGATGAAGCTGAGTGGGTCCGTTCCCGGCTGAATGAACTGAACCTCATTGAAGAGAAGAGACTGAAAGCCATTGCGCATGGCCGGTTGTATCAGCGTAGGATGAAGAAAGCCTTTGATCAGAAGGTGCGTCCTCGGTGTTTTCAAGCTGGTGAATTAGTTCTGAAAAGGATCACTCCTCCTCAAACAGATCACAAGGGCAAGTGGACTCCAAATTACGAAGGGCCATATGTAGTAAGACAGGTTTTCTCTGGTGGAGCCTTATTACTCTCAACTATGGATGGCGAAGATTTTACGTCCCCTGTGAACGCGGATGTAGTCAAAAAATACTTTGCATAAAAGAGACCCGCTGAACATAAAAAGAAGGTTCAGGCAAAAATGGGGCATCCTGGCGAACCATAAAAAGAAAAGGTTCGGGCAAAAATTAGGGATAAAAAGAGAAAGAATAAACCTGCAAGGTTGAAAACCTGAAAAGGCAACCTTGGCAAAAATGGGTATCCCGGTGGATTGAAAACCCGAAAAGGGCGATCCAGGCAAAAGTTAGGGATTTTAAAGCAAAGACTACGATCCGCGTTCGGTCTGTGATCACTGTTCGCACTTGGAAAATTCGGAGGAAAGGAATCAGTCCAGTTAGTCGTCTTCGAAGGCCAAAGTATCTGCGGATGAACAAGTCATATGGGTTATAGCTGAGTTGAGTCATGGTGGATGTCTGTTCCCCACATTGCCGACAGTTGTATTTTCTTTTGCTTTTTGCGCAATTACCTCTTTTCAGGAATTGCTTCCAGATGTAAATGCCTATTTACAGGCCAATTTATTCAATAAAGTTTGCATTTCAGTTAAAGAGCTTTTGTTTTCTGTTTTATCTGTTTTGTTTGTGAAAATGTTCGATATTTTTGATAAAAACATTACATGCTAAAACGTTGAGCTTTATGACACAAGATGAAAAAACAGTGGCAATTGCTTAGGCGACAGTCACCATGTGGATAATCAATGTATTCATTCTTGCACGTAGACTTTTTTTTTTTATTTTACAGGATGAGAGATGTACCTCCCCGGTAGAGTTGCTCTCTCCAACTGTGAAGTCTGATCGTCCTCAGCGGTTGGATGCTTTCCCCAGTAGAGTAGAGCTCTCCTCAACTTTAAAGTCTGATCGTCCTCATCAGTTTATTACTCTTCCCCATCAGAGTATCGAGGGTCATCTTCCTCAACCAGAGTGTAATGAAGTAATTCCCTAAGCGGAGTCGTTAAGGATCGTCCTCCCTAGCAGGATATAAAAGGTTTTTTTTCCGGCCAGAGTTGTGATTTGACTCATCTTTCTTCAGCAAGTGATGTCTCCCCACGGAGCGTGGGGCAGCTATTTGTTCCCCAGCTAGTCAGGAAGCATGTGTTATCCCCTAGCAGGGTGGATGCTGACAACTACTTTCTTTCCCAAGCGGAGTCGTTGAGGATCGTTCTTCTCAGCAGAGTACGGAGGATTGTATACCCAGCCGAAGCCGTGTTTGGAATGCTATTTCCCATCAAGTAATCAGAGGTTGATTGCTTTAAGGTGAGTGTTGCCGTACCTCCAATAGGAAGTTTGTGGACGAAGATGTTATTATCCCCACAGGGTCCTGGTGTCTACTTTCCTCGGTTGGTCAGAAAGTATAGTCTCGACAATAATGGTTTGATCTAGTACCCAACAGGGTGAGGGTAAAGTTAGTTCCCTAGCAGCAGATTAAGCTCATTTCCCCAAGCAGAGCCTGGTGGTGAGGGGTATCCCCAGCAGGTCTTAAGGCCGATCGTTTTTGGCAGGCACCGAAGCCAAGTTCTGAAATAGTTGGTCGTCCCCAGCGGTGGAATTTCCATCTTCAGTATTCATATCCCTCCCCAGTTGAGTGGGTATTCTCTCGGAGCTTCGTTCATCTCCAGCAGAGTAGTTGATCTTGATATTCCCCAACAGAGTGGATATTCTCTCGGAGTTTCGTCCATCCCCGGCAGAATTGGTGATTGTGATCTCCCCTAGCAGGGAGAAGTCTTCCTTAACAAGTGGAGGTACGGCAATTTAGTTTGCCATCCCCAGCGGAGTTGCTTCTGGTCTTCAGCATTTATTTTGCTGGGGCGCCTTTTTTTTGCATTGCATAAGCATTCGTTTTGCATGGCATCCTCCCAAATGCGTAGCATTTCCACTTCATGTGGAGCATTACGGCAAAATTCAAACATATGCATCTGAAGCATAAGCCAGGTTTGAGTTTTCCTCCGTCAGGAAAGCCGGATTTCAGGAAGATATCTTTACTCCACAGGTGTTGGGTTAAGCAGTATTTGACAGTTCCCCGGCAGGGTGTTTTGCCAGGATTGTTTATCCTTGATTTTATTTATACTCCTTCGTCCAGGTGGTCCTTTGGTTTATTCCCTCGAAATTTTTACCGTCAGACACTCGTTCGTGTTCGAACCTTTTAAGCCAATGCCCGTCCGTATTGACTTTTGACACCCGTCCGTGTTCCTTCAGCACCCGCCCGTGTTTGAACCTTTGATTTCAATACCCGTCCGTATTGACCTTTTGATGACACTCATCCGTGTTGCATTCCATTCCCCAGCGAGATTAACTCCCGATAAAGTTGCTTTACAACCTTTTCAGTACCCGTCCGTATTGAAATCTTTTACACCCGTCCGTGTACCCTTTTCAGTACCCGTCCGTATTGAATTTTCGACACCCGTCCGTGTGCATTCTCAATCCCCAGAGAGGTCATCTTGAACTTTCTTTTACACCCGTATGTGTACCTTTTTCAGCACCCGCCGTGTTTGAACTTTTGTTTCAATGCCCGTCCGCATTGACATTTTACACCCGTCCGTGTATCTTCTCAATACCCGTCCGTATTTGATATCCTGGATTCTTTGACACTCGTCCGTGTTTATCCCCGGCGTAGCTAACACTCGTTTGTGTTTATTTCAAGACTTTTCAACACAGTTTTGGTTTCCAACACTCGTATGTGTTGTGACAGTGCAACATTTATTGTTTGTTCCCCAGCGGAGTCGTCCCTCCTTTGAGGATTGCAAATTTCAGGTTTCTTATGGTATTCAATCTCCGTGAATCCTTGGAACGCATGATAGCCGTCACTATCATACCTTCAGGATCAAGTGGATTGAATAGGGGCAGCTGTAACACCCCAAAATTTGCCTTGTTGTTTTTAGATAACTGGCTTATGTTTCTTTTCATTTCTTGCATTTGCATTGTGCATAGCATTTGGTTTTTAGCATGGGATCAAGGTACTTGGTCCATATTCTCAAGTCTCAAGCTTCAAGGTGGTTCATGGAGTTCATTATATCTTCATAAGATCAAAATTGGCAAGAGATTTCGGAGGGATCACACTCTCCTAACTTGGTTCTTAAATTAGGGTTTTGGAGATTCTGAGATTTAACCCTCAAATGAGCAAGCTCTTTGATTGTTTATCATCTCCAAATGGCACTTATCATCATTGGTGGACATGACACACATCATACTCAGAGGAATTTGAATTTGGAGGATGTGCTGATTTCTCCTAACCAGAGGAGCCAAGACTAGGGTTTCCTATAGAATCAGTTTATTTCTGATTTTTGGGACAAGACTCGATTTCATGGTATTCCTTATAGCCTCAAGTGTCTAGGGATAAAAGATTGCCCATCAATTTGCTTCAGAAGGTTTTCAATTGATCAGAAATTTGAAAATCAGGAGAATTGGGAATAAAGTCAACTGTGCAGTGGAAAAGTCAACTTTTGACTTTTTGAGGTCAACATTATGATTCTCAGGTCAAATATGGTCCATGGACAAGATTTGATTAAGAAATGTTCAAGGATTTAGGAAAAATAAAAAATGTGGAAAAGTTGCTATTTTTGGAAATCTAGGGTTTTAAGAAGTTGCTATTTTGGGAAAGTTCTAACATGAATTCAGCCATCTTCCAAGCCAATTTCCATCATGATACAAGCCTAATTTCAATTTCCTTTAAACATAAAAGTTGTAGAGCTTGTTCCAAGCTTTCTAACCATGTAAAGTTTATCTCATTTGGATTATTTTTGAGAGAGTTATGATGTTTCAAAGATGGAGGTTTTAAGTTGTAAAAACTTGAAAAACTTAGAACTTTTTCTAAGTTATTCTTGGACAGTTTGGTGTACTCAAGTGCATGCTCACTTTTGGATGACTTCCAGGCCTTGGATTGAGAAACTTCCAACATGAAAAGTGTAGAGGGCAATCCCCTCTTTTCAAAGAACCCAAGTTTGTGTCATTTGAACCATTGTGGTGAAAGTTATATCCCTTCAAAGATGGTGTCATCATGTGGTCAAATTGTGTTCATGACCTAGTTTTTTTCTCATTTCATTTTGGCAGTAGTGAGTACTTGTCTTCATGGCTGATTTTCACCACCATCGAAGCTTTATTCCAAGTCTATTTTCAACATGATTTCAACATGAAGCTCGTTACATCGTCTCCTTGCTTGAAGTTGAACTTGATTCCTCTTCATTTGGACTATGTTTCACTAAGTTATGAATGATAAAAAAGGATGTCATCAAAGTGTCCAAATTGCACACGGGACGTGGAGCTTTTAAGCATGTCCAGCCAGCTCCATGGACATGATTGCCATGCCATTTATCACACGATTCCAAGGCATATCTCATGAGGTGAGTAACTTGAAAATTATTCCATGTCTTTGATACTTTTTGGTGATGTTAAATACAAGTTATTTGGAGTCATAACCATTAAAATATTCTCATTCAAAGTGGACCCCATACAATTGCACAACATTTCATGTCATGGTGTTATGGCATGTTTTGATCTGAATTTGGCAGCATGCTTCATGACCTCACATGTTCACACGCATAACATTAACTTTCTTTGCCTAATGAGACTAAGCCAAGCCATGCATGCCATGCACACATCATGGGGATGTTTTGCCATAAATAGAAAATGAGAATTGTACAAATATCAGCTCACATCCTCTCTCACGTGCCTGACCTCTCTCCACAACATACTCACATTCTTTTCACGCCCAAAAATCACTACCAACACTCCATAACACCACTACTTGTACCGTTCTCTCTCTCTCTCTTTCAATCTTTGCAAAAGTTTCCAAACACCACTTTGTCATTTTTTCAGGCCCAAAATCACTCTCAACCCACCATATAAAGTCATCACAAACCCTAGAATGGGGGGAGATTCCATTTCACACGAAAACCATATCAGAAAAGCTCACACTCTTTTATTTTTCCTCTGATTCGAATCACTCATTTGCACAGCCACTTCCTTCTTTTTTTGATTGATTCTGCATCCTTGGAGTGTGAACTTGCTTCTGTACGCATTTTTTGGCAACTGGAACCCTTGTTCTAGTTGGTTCAGCATCTCCATCTTCATCATCTAACCAAGTTTTTGTTGTGAGAAATTGAAGACGATTCCAAGCAAGCAAGGCCTCGATCTACTCTTCCCAAGCTCAGAGGAGTTAATCTGCATCTTTTACCAACCTCATCGCAAGGTTTGAAGGACCAACGGAGTCGCTCCGTTAGGTAACTTTTCTTGATTCACACCTGCCATAATACACGTTCATTTCGCTTGTTGTGAGCTCCTCTGAAGTCCTACCAAGTTGTAGGCAATGTTTGGGATGTGTATGAACTTGTTTGTTAAGGTTTCAGTTTGAGTATGTTTACTTGTGAGCTTCGATTTGCTATGTTTTATTCGTTTTAGATGATTTTGGATGGTGGATTTGGCATCCACATGAAAAATACTTCAAAATGGTGTAAGGTTTTGGTTGTTTTGGTACCGTTTACAGTCGTCGCCGGTGAGCCTTGCCGGGGAAGACGACCGGAGCTAGGGCTCCGGCGTCTGAGGTGTTTGGTGAGGTGGCATTTTGACCCTGGTCCTTGCACGCGTGGACGGGTTTGACTTTGATATGGATTAATGAAACGCAGCGTTTCACTTGTGCTGAGTTTATGTGTTTTTTTGTTTCTCAATGATATTGGGCCTAGTTTTCTTTTGATTTTCGCACATCCTTAATTCTTGGCCCAAGCGCATTTTGGTTGGCTCCGTGTGTTGTTAAGAATTGCTGATACACCCCTGGCTTCATTTCATTTCATTGTTATTTTCTATTTTGCATACCATTTCATAATTAATTTTTAAAATACTTGCATATACTAAAAAATTCTAAAAAAATTCATCACGTATACTCATTATTAAAATTAATTTTTCACATTTTATTTTATTATTTTTGCATTAAATATTAATTTTCCAAATTAATTTTTCTCATTTGCACTTCATATTGCATACTTCATATTGCATCATTTATTTCTCTCATTTTAAAAGTGATTTGATCCTGATTCTTTTTGGGTTGTGTTCATAACATGTTGAGGTATGTTTGAGATTTTTGGAATGATTTTTAGGTCCTTTTTGGATGACTTTTGATGTGTTGCTTTGAGCATGAATGTATGAAATCCTATTGATGCTTTGACCTAATTGTTGATTGACTTTGGTTCTGATTCATTGCTTGTGGATTTGATATGTCAATTATACATGTTTGAGATGCTTGAATACTGAATGACATAATTTTTGAGGCATGTTTGTTATTTCTTTGAAGCATGAACTTTAACTTGTCCAACTTGTGAATGTATGCTTCATGTTTGGTTTGCTTGATCATGAAGGCACTTGTACCATAATTTGGGGTCTTGTTTGAGAATTGATAGCATGCTAATTGACCTCTGGTTGTGATATTTGGGTCTCATCTTTGCATGTTTGATGTTTGCCTTGCACCTTAAGTCACTTGTTTCACAAGAATGAATCATGTTTCACTTCACATCACTTCTTCTTCTTTGCTTCTTAATTGATTGTGAAAGTGTTTGTATGACTTGAATGATGTTTGAAGATCTTGTTTAGGCACATATTTAGGATTGTGTCACTTCTGGACTTGGTTTACTTTGTGGAATTTTGACTTGGTTGCTTTACATGATCACTTCTTTTCATCTCACTCCTTCTTTAATGACTTGAATGGTACTTGATTGACTTCTCCCTTTTCTTTTTGACTAATTGTGCATGACTAATATTAGAGGTCAGTAGGACCATTAGGTGCTGAACTTGATGTTTGATTTACCTTAGAACTTGTTTCTTTATTGCCTTATGCTTGTTTGAGTTTCATTTTGTCATATGTGAATATTTCTAACACTTTCAGGGGAAAATGGTAAGTTGTTTGAGTGTGGAGATGCTTCCACATTTTACTTTCTTCCTTTATCTTTCAACTTTCATACTTGTGTTTAAAGTGAGCTTAGGCCACTTGTGTTTCACTTCTCTTTCTCCTCCTCCTCTTTCACTCTTTTCATCCCTCGAGTCTCAGGACTTGTTTAAGTCTTGGATTCTCTCCCTTTAGAGCTACCTAGTCCAACTTAATTTTTGATTAAGCTTGGAGTAGGATTAGCATTAGGTTAGGTAGTCGTCTCTCCTAAACCTCACTAACCATAGGACCTCCATGCATGATAACATTAGGACTCTTAGTTTCCCTTTAGAGTTTCCTTTTGTGTCGTTTCTCTTCTCATCTCAAAACTTCTTCAAGACACGTAATAAAAGTTAACGTGTATTGCGCTCGAGCCTTCTATGTGGGAAGTGGGGAGTGAGGGGCTTCCTCTCATTCTTCTAGGATACCTAGTGTTTGTCCTGTTGGGGATGATGCGCGAAAGTATCCGTTCCTGTATTCAAGACTTGGGTTCAATGCAAGTTACGATACGACTTAAAAGACACTTCTGTCTAAAAACACCAATCAAATTCAAATCTTTTTATCCTTCGGGATTGTTGGGTTCCAAACTTCATTTTCAGAAAAGAGCTCGTCGCTCACGTAAAAAACACTTACCCACCCGTGGTCGTACCCACGAACTACGTCAGCTCTGATTCCTCTCTCTCGTCCGATTGAGGATACGTAGGCACAAGACAGCGATTGTCTTGGCGAGCAACCTTCCCCCACAGTTCCCGTCCGAACTACGTTGACTCTGACTTTCCCATTGCACTGAGGGAGTACGTAGGCCTAGGACAACGATACCGTCCTATCGAGTCACTTCTTTTTCTTTTCTTCTTCGTTTCTCCGTTCTTTCCGTTCTCGTTTCTTCGCCGATCCAGTAGCAGTGAAGTTCCAGATGACGACACCCTTTGATGCAGACAGCAAGCGTGGATCCCATCGAGTACGATGGACGTGTTGGGTGCTAACACCTTCCCTTCTCGTAACCGACTCCCGTACCCATTCTCTTGGTCGCAAGACCATGTTCTTTCCCTCCTTTCAGGTTTACGCAGTGTTTCCTTTCCCTCTCTTGGGATAAATACACTTTGCTGGCGACTCTGTGTTCTTTTGCACCACTCTCGCGTTTGTACCTTTGGATGCGAATCTTTGGGGAGCGACACCACTTATAGTAATTATCTGGAAAAAGGTTTTGATTGTTTGTTTTTATATGTGATGTACAAAAGGGATATCCTCCTACAGTGAGGAATCATGGTCTCATCTGAGGGGATGTTGATTTTTGTGTGCCTTGATCAAATCCCAAGTTTAAAGCTAAAAGAAAATGACTCCACTGGGGAGTGTTTTATCTGTCTTGTACAAAGCCCAAGATTGAGGCTGGTTAGGGGAAATCATTATATAAAGCCTAAAAGGAGGTTGGCTCTTGCTGAGGATTGTTAAAATCCATGGGAAGGTCTGAATTGTACTAGGGAATCCAAAAGGGATCTAACTCTTGCTAGGGAATTAGGGAAGAGTTGAAGTATCAGATGCCATGAGGCTCTGATTTTATTGGGGATTTGTTGATGGTAAATTTACCTTGGCTGGGATGTTTAAAGTGAAAGTTAAGCCTTGTTGGAGGTCAGAGAAGTTTAAAGGTGAGTTTGAAAACCTTAGAGGTTTTTAACTCTGCTGGAGAGTGGTGTATTGATAAAATGATCAGGGTTTTCCCTATACCCTTTGGAAACCTGAGGGTCTCTGTGTGAGGTCCAAAAGAAGACTATGATAATTGCTAAATTTACTTGAATGAAGCCCAAGAGGAGGCTGGGGCTATCCAAGTCTCTTAAGAAGTGGTAGAATCTGGTGTAGAGAGATATTTGTATGATGCCCAAGAAGAGGCTTTTGGTTTAAGGGATGAAGATCAACCCTTGATGATTGATGTTCTGGAAATTTGACTCTCCTGGGGATTGAACTAGCAGAGATGACTAATTTCTATCATATGCTTTTAGGAAGCCTTTGGGTCCTTGTACTAAGCCCAAGAGGAGGCTGAGGATACTTCTAGGAAGCCTGTGGGTCCAAGCCTAAGAAGAGTTCAAGAAAGGTTTCACCGGGAATAAATCATTTCTTTGTTAAACAGTTCTAAGGTTTGAATAAATTCAAAAGAGGTTTCATTGGGAATTAATTCTCTCTGGGGAAATGAATTTCTTTATATACATATATGTTTCTAAGTTTTGACTGTCTTGAGAAAAGTTTCACCGGGAATAATTCCTTTCTCTGTTCCATATTGAATAAGCCCAAGAGGAGGTAGACTGTATTGAGGGAAGCTTCCAATGAGGGAACTAGTTTTGACTAAGTTAGAAGTAACCTTTGGTTTGACCTAAGTGTAGACCTAATTGATGAGGAAACTCTAAAAAAATATGCACAAGTATATATACAGATAAGTGTATTAACAGGTATATAAACAAATATGCAATGAATTGAAAAGATGTTGGGTCTTACACTCTGAGAAGAGGCCCAAGTGTATTGTGATTAATTGTACTGATTACAGCTGTATGATTAGGGTTTTAAGAAATTGAAGAAAGTTTTGAGAAAACTTTGAGTTTGGATTTGAATTAAAAGAAAGTTGTTTTAAAAGAAGAGTGTTTGGGGCTTATAACTCAAAGAGAGGCCCAAGTGGTCTAAGAGCAGTTTCATTAGGAATAATGCTCCTCTTAGTACTAGTTAAAACAGACACATGATTTTGAAAACAGAGGTATGGGGCTTACAACTCAAGGAGAGGCCCATAGAAGTTGTTTATTGTTTAAAGAAAAGTTTATGTACAAAAGATTGGGTCTTATACTCAAGGAGAGGCCCATATGACATGTTTTGAAAATAGTGATCGCACTGCGATACCGAAAGACGTTGTGGGACTTATACTACAAGAGAGGCCCAAAAATTCATTTATGTACAAAAGCATTTGAGTCTTACACTCTATTAGAGGCCCAAAAGTGTTTGTAAAGAAGAAAATTGGGGTTTATACTCAAGGAGAGACCCAGATGACTTATTTTGAAAAGGCGACGATCGCGCCAAGTTTTAAAAACCACAATGGGACTTATTAATTGACTGAGGCCCAAAATATTTATCTACAAAAAAGAGTGGGTCTTACACTCTACAAAGAGGCCCAAAATATTTGAAAAAATTAAAATTAAAGGGAAAACCCTAATTTTAGTTTAAAATACAATTTTTCAAAGAAAATTAAAAAAAATGATATAAAATATTAAATATATTTAAAAACAAGTTGTGAACTTTGAAACTTTTTTGAAAAATCATGTTTTATTTATATGAAAGCTTGAAATTCATTTGAAATTGAAAAATCAAGAGAAAAATTTCATTAAAAATGTTTAAAAACAATTAATATGAAATTCTTTACAAAAATTCAAAATATATTAAATAAATAATAGTATTTTGATTTTTTTTGTAGAATAAATAATTTTAACATTTTTGTGAATTTTGAAAAAAATAATCAATAAAAAATGATTAAAAATCAAAGAGAAATTAATTTTTGAAATCAATTAAGAAAATAGCAAAAATTCAAATATTTAAAAATTCAAAAAATGGCGCCAAGGCCATCTTCTTCTTCCTCGCGCGAACCTCCTTGGCCAGATTTGCAAAATCTCTCATATCTCCCTTAATACGTAATGGTTTTGACTTTTGTAAACATGAAAGGTGTTCGTTTTTGAACAAGGATTCCAATGGTACCAATTAATTGCATTTATTTTAAGTGTGGAGTGAGAAATCAAGTGAAGAACAGATGAACCCTAATTTTTGCAAGAACATCATGAAACTCTATACACGATTGATACAAAGTAATTAATTGAGGGGGAACGCTCTATATAAGTGCAGAAAAATGTTGGTAACTTGAAAACACATTTATGATGCATGGATCATAGAGTTCAGTTTTGAGGAAGCTTACCTTGCAAGAGGAAATTGAATCCTCAGTTGGAGATGTTACGGAAGTGTTTCGATGATCTGGACAGCTTCCTTGGACCTCAAGGATGGTGTTCCAATGATTAAAATAGATTGAAAACCTCTGAATCACTTGGCTCGACCCTATCTGCAGCTTTGAAGAAAGTTTGAGCAAATGGATAGTGGCTTGATGATTCTGGTGTTCCAGATGTGTTTTGAGGTTATGGATCACTCATATATGATGTATGTGAGGTGTTAGGATGGTTGGTTTGAGTAAAATTGGACTGGTTTGAGAATTCAAAGTTTTCACTCTTTGAGAACTTTGAATTTTGCAAGAAAGCGGATTTGTGAGAAAACAACCATTGTGGTTGTTTTGGTGTGTTCTTATCAGTCACACATGACCTCTATTTATAGTAGAGGATGTTTGTCTTGGAGGAATAGTGTTGGCTCGAAGATTGGCTTGGATTCAAAGGTTTTGGCAAGATGCAACATTGCCCCTTACACAAGGTACCACAGCCCTCCACATGGCTAGCTTATCTTTTGATTCAATCCACATCCCTCAGATGCTTTTATTGTTGTTTATGTGAGCATCTTGACTGAAAAGAGTCCTTTTGTTGAATGTGCACTATTGCACATAAATGTCATTTTAAATTCAAGGCATAAGGTGACAAAACCCATCATTCCACTTGAGATTTCCTTGACTCCTCGGGTTAACCTTGCAGGTTTGTGGTGATTCATTTGTTATACATTGAATGTGAGTGGTATTGATCAGTACACTTGACAAAAGAATCGTGGCTAGCAAGAAATGACCAAACTAATTTTGCAAAACAGTTTGCAGCAAGGCATGTTAGCCACTCCATATCTCTTTACTCAAATGGAGTTTGATGATGTTCTTGTACTCTTTGGAAAGCTTGCATATCATATTTCAACTTTGATGTTTAACTTTGGTCTTGGATCATTATGGATCATGGAGAAAAATGACCTCAAAGTTGGAAAAAAATGAAACAGATTCTGTCTCAAAATTTCACTAAGTGTAAAAAGTGAAAAGTTTTGAAACCCTAACTTCATGGCTCTATAACTCAAAATCCAAGCTTTTTTGGCTCATGGAGCACTGTGACACTTTTGTAGTATGTAATGAGAGCTTTCATTTAAGCTTTGGATGGAAGAAAACGGCTTTGTGGTTTGGGAGTTATGACCTTGCAAAGTTGGGAAAAGTCATCCTTTTTTCATAACTTAGAGAAATTTTAATTTTCCTAAGATTGCCCTTTTTGCAAGTAAACTCACTTTTCTTGATTTTTCTTAATGGATGATGATCCAAACCATGAGTTAACATTGTTTTTGACTTAAAGGAGTCATGTTTGTCAAAAAATCTCAAAAGTCAAACTTGGTTTTTGGACAAAGTTAACTTTTTATCAGATGAACTTCAAACTTTGTGATTCTCTATGAAATCAAGTTCTTGACCTAATTCAAACTCAATGGATGGATTCCATAGGTGTTTTAGAGTGTCTTGAATCATGTCCTAAGGTTTGAGATCATGTAGTGGTCAAAAGTCAAAGGTATGGTTGACTTTTTCTCAAAAACCCTAGTTTGTGGTCCAGATGGATTTGCATCTTTATATTGCTCATGAACCAAGTTATTTGTGTCCATTTGAACCTGTAATAGGATCAATATGAGATATTTGAGGTCTTCAAAACATTTCTTGAGGTTTTGGCTCATGCCTTGCTCCAAAAGTCAACTTAGGGGTGAATTAGGTCAAGAAACCCTAATTCCTGATTTTTTATGAATGCATCCCCTGAGGATATTTTGAACTTATGATTGGATCCATGAGGTCCCTTTGAGCTTCTTGTATCATGTTTTGAAGTATTGGCTCATGCCTAAAAGGAAATTTCTCTCTGGAGGCCTTGGTCGACCAAAACTCTAATTTGGTGACACTGATGATCTTGAAGCTTGATCCACTTGAAATGTTGCACTCTTGTGCTTGATTCTTGATGTGGGAGACCTCTTGACCCTTTATGGATGTTTGAGAGGCTTGGCAAGTTAGATATCATGTCAATTCTTGATTGATCATTTGTCTGAGTGCTATGAGAGGGCTCAAAACCCTAATTCTTGATGGAGGTGAATGCTCAACAATCTTTGAGAGGATTAATGAGGTATGAAGGTACATCCATATTGTGGTGATGATTTGTACAATGATGGGAAATCTTGTGGCCAAAATTTAGGGTATGATAAAGGGCATGTTATGCTATGTGGGTGACACGAAACGAAGATGAATGGAAGTTATAAAAAGGCTTCTGGTAAGATGAATGGAAGTTATAAAAAGGCTTATGGTAAGATGAATGGAAGTTATAAAAAGGCTTTTGGTAAGATGAATGAAAGTTATAAAAAGGCTTGTGGTCAAAGTTAGATGAATGGAAGTTATAAAAAGGCAGGTCAAAATCGGGGTATGACACTTCCTGTAATGGAGATATTCTAAAATGTAACTTCTGGTAAGAGAGGCTCTTCACAGAGTTTCTTCTGATGCTTGTCGTGCCTTGCAAGATTGAGATATCAAGGCTGGTACCAAAGCAATAGGAAGAATAAGAATATAATCTCTGCTACCCATAACATAAAGGGGCTCATTACTCATTTTCGTATTGGATTGGGATGGGACTATCCAATAACGAATTCCCTTCTTCTTTTATTTCATTACTCCTTTCTATGTGAAAAGAATAATCTTTGGTGAGTGAACAATGAGGCCATGCTTTCTACAAGGCACTGTAAGCTCATGGTTAATCCATTCATCGAAATAGAAGGACGACCAACCCATAAGAGAAGAGGCTTATCCATGTAAAAAACACACTAGACGAGCTCAGAAGACCCTGCATTTAAGGCTAATTTGAAGAAGAAGATTCCAGAATAGTCCAACCGGGTAAACTAATTCTTATCCTTCTTCTCATCCATCTTAGCAGAGATGAAATGGAAATCGGTCAGGAATAGGCTTTAAGGATTATAGCTCCTCTAGACCATACCTGTTTAGCCCATGTCTTAAATATAAGACTGGTAGAAATTTTAGGAAAAATTCCATTTAGAAGCCATGACATGACCAGCTGATTTGTGGCACTCCAGTCAGCCATCTTGGTCTCACTCATATTGGGGATTAGAGAAAGAAAGTAGGCTGACCTCTAAAAATAAGTTCCTGTTGCATAAACGCTTTCCTATAATGAATAGACGAACCGAGCAAGCCCAATGCAAAGAATTCCAATGAGGAGATCTTGTTACCTTTTTTTCTAATACGTAATACAAGGAGGTAATTTGTTGATACCAAGAATGATAGAAGAAGCTTCAAAATCCCTTCTTGGGAATCCAGTCTTTGAGAAGGAGCTACATGTGTTCTTGTTTGAGAATCTGCATCCCGTCGAATCAGCTGTGAGGGTGAAAAGGGCTTACGACGAATAGGCTCTTTGATAGGGCATTACTGGGTCACTATAAATATCATACATAAGAGAAGAAAAAAGGTAAGTAAAAGAAAGGCATTGTGTCCTTCTCTTTTCCAGTATAAGAAATCCCATTTTGTGCCCAAGACGAAGGATGGATTGATTGCCCTACTATCGGCAAGAGTTGGCTCACTTCCAAGAACTCCTACAACGTTCTGCGCATTTTTCTTTCTAAGTTTTTAATATATCTTTGGTCACATTCTTTATGCAAGTAATCTTATTTTGCTTCGAGCACAGGGCTTTACAATTTAAGTAACAAACACCATATTGTAGGGCTTCCCGCTCAAATGCTCTAATAGAGCTCTTCCCGCCTTCCAAAACCTAGTGAAAACTTGTTTTATAGGCTGGTTTGAATGGGGGGTTGCTTCTATCTTGACTCGATGCTTGGTCACTAGCAGACTTGTCCCTCCGCAGATTCGTAGAACCACTAAAGTCAATGTAGGTCAAAGAAAGGACTATCTCTGGTGGATCTTCTAACTTCAGTATGTGGCCTTAGAGAAGGAAAATAACCTCATTTCGAGGCTGCAGAGGTTGGAGAAGCCTCTGATTGACATAGTTTCCTATGGAAAACACCCTCTTCTTGCCCGCACCAGACTTAACTGAATGCGAGAACCCACCAGGATAGCAAAATAAGTTACAAGTACTGTCAAACTCCATTAGAATACATTTTTTAATTCTAATAGAACTATTGGATGATATATTAGATAGTCAATCATCCCATTCATCACGAGGTGGTAATAGATGACCATAAAAAGGATGCTGATCCTTTCGATGTAAACTTATACACCATTCCTAATGCTAATGCTGGGTTAACAGACATCGATAAACGGAGCATAGCGAACCAGAGTCACTGTGATGTAAAATTGGAAAATATGCCTCTTTCACGGCGAGACTGACTAGGTCGCTTATGATTTATTGGCAGAGCCTTCCAAGTCGGTTCCTACGAGATTCCCTGGTAAAGGGGGCGTGAGAGGGCTTGATATAGGTATCGATTATCTAGTTTACATATTAACCCTCGTAGCCAATCTCTGACTTCTTAAAATTTGTGAACATCAGACATAGGATCAGTTATGCTAGCAAACAAAGACGGAGAAATCCGTTTTGCTAAATTAATCGCTCTAGATAAACTAAAAACGATAGGTATAGTTTAACTAGCATATTGGCTTTCTCATCCCTTTTATATATAGATTTGTTGTCTATGAAATGAGGGTATGATCCTAGGGTAACCTGATCTAGTGAGTGATACGGGTATAGATAGTTTAATATGAATATCATACGGGGTAATCCCACCATACGCTTGTTGAAGTGTTACTGCGCACTGCTTCAAATATAAAGCAGTAAACAGAGCGCCTGACCGACGATTCAAACTACCTGCTTGGCAAAGAGGTATGCTCCGATATAGAGCTCCTTGGTTAGGTTAGACCATCGGTGACTACTAAAATCAACTTATTACACATATACTTTAGTATCCAAAGATCTTCAACCATTGGATGAGTCTAACTATAGATATCCTATAAAAAAAGTTTTTCTAGATGGAAGCCTATTATCTAAATAGATAAACTTCCTACGCTGGTTTGGTTACCTGCATGAGGCTGCTTGATATCATATCTTATCCCACCCGTGTAGCTTCCGCGTCACCCCTAGTTGCTCCATTCTGGATCCCTGAGTGATAGAATAGCTATAAGCTACACCACCAAACCTCACCTTGATGAGTTTCACTAAGAAACCGGGGGTACCTATTTGACTAACATAGGGTTCTTCCTTACCAAGCAGAGTCAGGCTATAAACTCTAATTTCGTGATAGGACTGACCCCTGGTGAGAACCAACCTATCACGCCACCGAGGTTCCGCCTCGTTAGCTTTAGTCTTGCGATCTAAGGGTGAAGGAGTCATCCAGCTACCAGGATTAGTTACCCAGTTTACCCCTATCCGTATCTACATCTATGTCCTGATTAAGTTACATAGAAATTAAGAGAACTTGAAAGTAAGAGATCTAATAGGAACTAAATATATATATATTTTTTAATAATATAGTTCAAAATCCCCCGAACCTCAGATCCGATAGCAACTATAATATGTATCTACGACTAGCTACAGGAACTAGATGAAAACTTCTACAACAAGGTATCAAAGAATGCATTCTAACATTGAGTCCTCAATCAATGTAAAAGATTCAACAAGGTAGACCAAAGCAACTCGTCGATCAGCTATCACCACATCGTTGCCGAGAATGGCATAGCAATCAAACTAGTGCTAGTGATTGTCTACGGCTATGACGTATGCCTTCACTCAGGGGACAGGACCCATCCAAAAAGCAGAAAAGTGAAGAAGTGCAGAAGGAAAAGGAAAACCCTCGGATGGACCTAAACTAGACTCAGTCCAACTCCTGCAAGAGGGTCAAAAGTAGAGTGGCACGGAATCGGCCGAAAAGGACAGATCTCAGAATTGTGTATATTGAGTGAGATGCCGCTTCAAAGATGATGCTTACCTAGGATGGTGTGCTTTTCGCTCCGAGGTTGAAAGGAAAATCCATTCGGGGATAAAGTTGCTTGCACATTGCCCCCAAACTCACACAGCTAGGTTCCGAGAGGGATCTATCGATCTCCGGAACAGGGAAAAAAGGGGGAAGTAATTTTATTCTTTACAACCCTTTCCAGACCTTATATTATTTCCTTCGGTTGGGTTCGCTTTTTGGTAGGAAAGGCGGTAGTGAAGTTGCTAGAGGAGAGGTCCTTCTCATAATTTTACTATTTATTTCCAGGCAGGGACACCAATAGTTCCCTGCTCTAACTCCTATGATTTCCCTTTGCTTTCTTTATTACTTATCGCACGTGCCTCAACGTCACTTCCCAAACCTAAACTGCCTTTCCCATATCTATGAAAGGTGAAACGTTGAAGGTCCACAACAGGTAACATAAATGAACAAGTTTATTTTGTATTCGAGATGCTGAGGGCCGGAGCTCGTATGGATACATTACTTCATTATTTTATAAGGCGAAGTGCAAAGATTCGGTCTTTGAAAACTGTCGCATTAGTTTCAATTAGTTACTACTATGGAGAGACTAAGCTCTATTTCAGAGATTGGAATCTCTTACTGTGATTAGCCCCCACTAGTAAGAAGCTGTTCCCGGGCCAGGTTCCCTGGATCCAATGTTCCTAGTCGGGCCTAAATGGATGAATGAAGAAAGGGGTGGGCAACACTATAAAGAAAAAAGCTCGGCCACACACATCTCTTATTAGCCGACTAAAGTCGGATCCACTACACGACTAGAATCAGAGAAATATTGAGAAAGAAATTTAGTAACCTAAACCTAATCTACTTTGATTCAAAAGGTTTGGAACCCATAAGGATCAAATCTAACTAAAGGGATTCGCATTACCATTACCCTGCTGGGACAGAAAATGCCAATGGTTACAGCTACAGCCAGAAAGAAATTAAGCAAGTCATGTTATGCTTTAGTTCCATAAGAAAGATTGCAAGCGGTCTAAATAGTGCTCAAGTAAAGAAGGACTTAGTTTCTTTACTGAACTTTAAAAAGATATCTAAGAACATTTTTATTTTCCAAGAGTCCCGTCCATGAGCTATGGTAAGGATCAGTCTTCTAGTAAAGGAAAAAGCATGAACTCGATACAAACGAATTGAGAACGAGAACACAATAAGAGATAGAGAAGAGGAAAGCAAGGAAGCAGAGAAATTCCCCTTTTCTGACTAAGATGACTATTTTCAGGGCGTAGATGCTGCTCTCAAATACCCATAAAAACCTTACTACTTTTCGGTTTACGAATGAAAGTGCGGTGGACACACTGATGACCACTTCTACATAGTCTTATTATCACTCTTGTCTTACTAGCGAGCGGATTCGGGAACTCATACACCCTCGGGCTCCCCTGTCCTGCATCTGAGACTTCTATTACTTACGCTTGAATCTTTTGATAAAGTAAAGAAAGTGTTGGGACCGAGGGCCAGCTTGGTTTGGGCATGCTTTCTTATGCTACTACTACACGTCCTATGACTCTTCCTTCCTTTCGGAAAGGTCAATCCTCAAGGGAGAATTAGAGAATCAACTCTTTACGTTAGGGCTAGTGGACTCTGTTTCTGTATTGCCTTTACCTATCGAATGTGCTTCTTCATTGAGTAGACGTCTCGAGGGGCAGACAAAATCCATTTTTTAGTAAAAACTCTTACTTCTTTGAGGAGCGCCCCACCACTTTATCTCTGTAGGTAGATCCATTTCTTGTTCTTCACTCCAACTCATGAGAGTTTGGTCCTTGTTGTTTTTAGTCATATCCATTTCTTGGCCTTCCTAGTTTCTCTCTATGCCTTCCTTCATATTCTCTTCAGAGCTCATCTCAAGCCTCCAGACAAGGTATGGTACACAACTTTCTTTTCGGTCATCAAACTACTAGGTCACTGATGTAATGCCCCAATTTATTTTAATTATTTTTCATAATTAAAATTATATGATATTGTACATATGTGTATGATTATGTGTGTTTTGGTTGAGGTTGGGTTGCCCTTAGTATGGGGTAGTGACCTTAGAATTATAGAGAATAAAGTATCGAAGGGTGTGTGACCAATTGTGTAAAGATATGTGGTGTGGTTAGTAAGTAATTATTAATTTAAATAATTTAGTTGGAATTATTTAGATTTAAAATAATCAGTTTAATTATTTTATTTATTTGAAACTTGGATAATATGAGTGGAGAATTAGTAAGGGCAAGGTGGTTCATTCATGAGGATTAGTAAGGGTAAAGAAGGAAAAGCATATTAGGGGTCTAAGGGTTATAGTAGGAAAAAAAGAAGACTAGAAGGGGAATAATTTGTGGTGATCGGTCGTATTCTGAAGAAAAGAGGAATGGGAGAGGGAAGCAAAGCTAGGGATTAGAGGGCATCTGAAGAATCTTCATCTAAGGTAAGGGTGGGGTTCTTTAATCACTTAAGGGATGAATAATGCATGTATAAGGGTAGATAAATTGTTAGGTTCATCTCTATGCGTCTCTCTAATTGTCATGGTAGTTTTCGATTGCGTGTCGGTGATTCTAATAGTGTGAAAATTGTATAAATTGATTGGCTTGAAATTATGATTTTGTGTTGAAAATGATTCTAAATGATGTGTGTTGCTGTTGTATGATAATCATGTGATTATGTGTAATTCTTGAACTGTATGCTATTGAGAATAAAAGGGGATTTTGGGGTCTGGACTGTGCAGAATCATAACTACAGGGTTACTGATTCGCACACTTTCTTCGGGCGAATGGGGTGTCTCACCGGGCAAAGCGATCTCGTTTGGAGTTCGTCGGGCGAATTGAGAGGCGAGTGAGGGGTGGAAAATAGGAGCCACTGGAAATTGTATGGAGAAGGAATTTCGTCTCTGCTTCGCTGGGCGAGCATTGGGCGAAAAAAGAATTCGCTAGGAGAATGAGGATTTCGCTGGGCGAAGGGAAGTTCGCTGGCGTCTCGCTGGGCGAACGCCAGGCGAACAAAGATAGTAGTTGGCTGCTACTGGGACGAACAAAATTTTCTAAAACTTCAAAAATTCATATCTTTTGATCCGTAGGTCCGTTTCAGTCGTCGTTCGAATCGTTGGAAAGCTGGTTTTACACACTCTTTGTTAAAATTAATTTCAATACCAGAATTCCAACCATTTAATGCGTTAATTGGGTTTTCGTGTATGTTGTTATGTGTTGTACGTTGAAAGGGTGAATCCGGCTGTGTGCACGCGTGCTGTAGATTTCTATTGTTATATGTGTTGGAAGGTACATACTGCATGTTGGATAGTTGTGGCATGATGTATTGACTGATTGTTAGTCATATGCATTTAGTTATGGTTGTATGTTGTCGTTGTATGCATGCCATATTGCATAAGTAGTGTGATAAGTCGTGTGCCCATGTGGGGTGTGAGTGTCTTATCCAGATTCTTGAAAATAGAATCGTGTCACTGTTGTTGTTGTTGAGGTGATCGTGTGACCATGTGGGGTGTGAGCGATCACGGATGTCGTGTGCCCATGTGGGGTGTGACCAACTGATATAGAAATTTCAACGGGAATTATGATCATGAAAAAGGGATCGAATTGGTACCATATGCACTGAGTCGAGTCCTGGATCTCATTGCATTGCATTATGTTGTGTTATGGTGTATATGATTATCTGCTTGTGTGGAAAATGCTAGTTGTGCTGATGTTGTGATGATAGAGTGAATTGTGTAATGTTTTTATGTTTTCATATTTATATTATGCATTTCTTATGTTGATTTGAGAATCTCACTTCTTCTGTTTGAATTTTACCTCTGTGTGGGTAACATGCAGATAATCAAGATTAGTGCGGAGTTGAAGTTAGTGAAGACGAAGTCTTCTCTTTTATTTCGTTGAGTCAGCGTCTGCTCTGATGTGTAACACTGGGGTTTCGGAACGCTTGTCGTTGTTTATTTTATTTTTGTCATCGCTTTATTTACTTGATGATGATTATGTGGTATTAAACATGTTATGCTTTAGTTGAATTTCCGCTGCTATATGAGAAGATTAATTAAGTATGGTTTTAATGATGTTATCTCTGTGTTACTTATCGTATGCATGACCAGGTGAATGTTGAATGTAGCATCCTAAACGTTGTATGTGTTATTTTACTCTGATATTCTTTTATTAATTGTCTCGAGGGTTTAGGGTGTTACATAGTGGTATCAGAGCAGGTCGGTCCGTCCGACCAAGTTGTCGAGTCATTGTCGTGTGACAGTTAATCACTGTCGATGTCGTTTCCTTAACCATTGTGTTCTGTTGTTGGTGTGTAACAGATTTAGAATGGCTAGAAAGAATGATGCTGCTATTGCTGCTACTTTACAGGCTGTTGCTCAGGCAGTACAGAACCCGCCTCATGCTAGTGAGAATGATGAGTTTCGGAAGAACAGACCGCCTACCTTTAAGGGAAGATATGATTCAGATGGGGACCAGGCTTGGCTCAAGGAGATCGAGAGAATCTTTCGGGTTATGGAATGTCCTGAAGCACAGAAGGTACGGTTAGGTACTCATATGCTGGCTGAGGAGGCTGATAATTAGTGGATTAGTACTCGTCAATTGTTGGGAGCAACAGGAGAGGCAATTACTTAGGCTGTGTTCAGTAGGGAGTTCTTGAGGAAATATTTCCTGAAGATGTCAGAGGAAAGAAAGAGATTGAGTTTCTGGAACTGAAGCAGGGTAACATGACGGTTATTGAGTATGCTGCCAAATTCTCAGACCTGGCTAAGTTTTACCCTCACTACAGTGCAACAACTGCTGAGTTCTCAAAGTGTGTCAAGTTTGAGAACGGATTGAGGCCTGAGATCAAACATGCAATTGATTATCAATGAATCAGAAGGTTTCTAGATTTGGTAGATTGTTGTAGGATCTTTGAGGAAGATAGCAAGGCTCGGTCTGCTCACTACAAAGGGCTGGCCGAGCGGAGGGGAAAACAACCGATGATCCGTGGGAAACCTTATGCAGCTCCAGCCGAGAAAGGTAAACAGAAACACAATGAGGGCAAGAAGCCGAGTGAGGGAGGTGCCCCGGCTCCTCTTAAGTGTTATAGGTGTGGTGAGCATGGTCATCGTGTCAGTGAGTGCACGAGTGATGTGAAGAAATGCTTCAAATGTGGACAGGCAAGACATTTGATTGCTGACTGCAAAGTTAATATGGTGACGTGTTACAATTGTGGAGAACATGGCCATAATAATACTCGTTGCTCGAACCTGATCAGTGGTTTTCATATGTTATTTCGCTGTTTGTTTTAATTACTATTTTGTTATTGTTTATTTGTTTTACATCTCTTTTACTGCATTTTATGCCTTGGTTGTGTTCTTTAGTGTTTTCAGGTTCACATAAACATTCAGGAAGAATCGGAGCGAAAAATCAAGAAAAATTGCAAAATTTGGAATGAGAGTGGAATGAGGACAGTGGGCTGACATGGGTGCTCGTGTCGCCTGACATAGCCCGTGTCAGCAGGTCTGGAACGACACGTATTTGCAAAGAAGAAGTGGGCAAGAGTCAGAAAGCTGACACGGGTGACCGTGTCAGCTGACACGGCCCGTGTCAGCAGGCCTGGAGTAAAAGAAGTTTCGCACAAGAGTCAGTGGGCTAACACGGGTACCCGTGTCACCTGACACGGCCCGTGTCAGCAAGCCTGGGAGTACCTAATTTGCGATTTTTTCTCATTTGTTGAGTTTAGTGACCTGAGGGGTATTCTGGGAATTTCACGCTGTTTTAGTTGATTTGGAACTACTTAGGCTGTGTGGAGAGAGAAAAATAGAGACTTTTGACTTGACAAACAAAGTTACGATAGTGGGAGGTGATCAAAGAGATTTGGAGTGAAAGATCGTTCATGCACGGAAGCAATTGAAGGATCATTTTCAATCCGATCAAACTGTAATGTCTACTTTTAATCTTATTATTGTTTTTGTTTTGTATATTATGAGAGGCTAAACCCCCCAATGCTAGGGGGGTGTCCCTGAATTGTTATGTAATGAACATTTTCTGAATTAGTCAATGAGATTTTGCTTTCTTACCTTAATCTTTTATTATACAAATTATTTCATACTTTTTTCGATCGTACAAATTGGGAACGATTTACGATTAGGGATTTGGCCTGAAAAACCAATCTATTGTTTTGCATAATACATTACGATAGATATTGCCTAGGAATAGGGATACCTCGTAGTGACTCAAAGACCTTGTCAGAACTATTGATTGATGTTTTTCCTTGACCGCTAAGGAATTAGGGTCAAGGGAGAATATCAAAGGTTTTTCGGTTAAGGAATTTAAGAAAAATAATTGAGGGTCAGTAAAATTAAGGTTTGGAGGCATATCTCTTTGAGGATAATTTAGGGTTCTTGTTGAGCAATTCATACACCTTTCCTAGCATAATTTCTCATAATTGTTAAAGTCATTTTATTATTCTGCTTATTTCTTTCTGTCATTAGAATTAGTTTAAAAATCAAAACCCCCAAATGGAACTTTTGTCTAATTGAAATAACATCTGCACTTACAAATTATACGCAGTCCTCGAGAGATCGATTCTAGGGATAACCCCACTTATTACTACATCGTTAAAATAGTACACTTGCTATTTTTCCGATCAAGTTTTTGGCACCGTTGCCGGGGACTGCCAAATTTTAAGTGTTTGTTAATTCAATTGGAATTTTGTCACTCTGTGACTAAAATTTTTAATTTTATTTTTCTGTTATTTTTATTATTACTATTATCTGTCTAACCTGTATATGCGAGGTAATCCCTCAGCAGAATTTTCGTTTGACGCAGAAATCAAAAGAACTTTCCACGCAAGGCATAGACAAGCAAGACTGGCAGCTTCAGAAGCAGAACTGTCAGTCCAACTTCCAGAAGAAGAAAAAGTTTCTGTTCACTTAGAACAATATGATTCAGGGTCAGAAACAGATTCAGAAGCGGACAGCGATACTGTGAATATGGCTGGAAATCAATCAGCGGAGAGACTTCTGGGCGATTACGGTGGGGCAAATGCACCGGCTGGTAGGTTGACCATTGTGAACCAACCGGTGAAATATGCCGAATTTCCAGCTGCACCCTAGCACCATCACTCAACTTGAGAGGAGACCTTTCACCGGAAAGGTTAATGAAGATGCCAACAAACATCTGCAGAGATTTCTGACTATGAGCACCACTCTCAAGATTGAGGGGCACACCGAGGAAGCAAAAAAGTTAAGAATGTTTCCTTTCACTCTGGCGGAAGAGGCTGAAGAGTGGTTCTATTTGTTACCTGCTGGGAGTATTACCACTTGGGAAGAGATGGAGAAGGCGTTTCTGAATGAGTATTTTCCGGCCTCTGTTTATATCCGAAAAAGATATGATATTTTAAACTTTAAATAGAAGGACAGAGAATCTCTCGGAGATGCATACAAGAGGTTCAAGAAGGTTTTGGTAGCCTGTCCGACTCACAACATGGATCAAACTGAGCAGATGCAGGTGTTCGTCAATGGCCTACGAATGAGAACTAAGCAACTTATTGATACAACTGCTGGTGGATCATCCAACTTTACCACCGTAACTAGTATCAAGAAAATTATTGAAGCTATTGTAGCCAACGAACATTTAGAGTTATATGATCGAAGTGTGAGTAAATCTGAGGATGTGATTGATTTGAAGTTGAATAATTAGGTTGTGAAGGTAGAAGATCAGATTGCTGCGGAAGTTGAAAGAAGGTTAAAGGCTATAAAAGTGGTTACTCAGAGTGTGGCACAAGTTCAAACTGGTCAATCCGTGAGTTGTGAGATTTATAGTGGACCTCATTATACTGCACATTGTGTTGCGACTCTGCAACAAATTGAAGAGATAAAATTCCTAAAGCAGAATAATCCCTACGCTCAAACTTATAATCCAGGGTGGAAGAATCATCCTAACTTCTCCTGGAAAGATCATAATCAACAATTGTATTCACAGCAGCAACCAGCCCCTTAGAAAGCACAATGGGAGATTGCCATTGAGAAGATGGCAGCTCATAACATGCAATTTCAGGAAGAGACCCGGAATAGTTACAGGAATACCACAGCTTCCATAAAGAATCTAGAGGTTCAATTGGGTCAGATAGCTCAACAAGTTACAAATTCTCAAGCACCAAGCGCCCTCCCAAGCGCCACCATACCAAATCTGAAGAACCATGAGAATGCCAATGTTGTTACCACAGAAAACTAGGAAGTTGTAGAAGAAGAAGCCAGGCCAATCGAAGAGAAAAGAAAAGAAGCAGTTAAACCTAAGATCAAGTTACCGTATCCCTCAAGAGTGACAAAGAAGGAGACACAAGAAAAAGACTGAGAAATTCAGCTCATTGGTAAAAAAGTTAGAGATTAATATGCCCTTCTTTGAAGCACTTGAGCAAATGCCTCTATACAAGAAATTCATGAAGGAGGTCATTGGAAAAAAGAAACCTAGTGGAGAGGAGGTAAAGAGTCTGAGTGAGGAGAGTAGTGGGGAATCACAAGGTAGGAGAATTCCAATCAAACGGAAAGATCTTGGTTCTATGTCAATCCCCTGTGCCATAAATGACAGAACGTTTAAGAGAGTCTTGATTGATTCGGGTGCTAGCGTGAGTCTCATGCCCCTCTCAATTTTCAAAAAGCTGGGTATAAAGAAATTAAGTGAAACGGGAACAAATCTGAAGTTTGCCAACCTCACAACCAAACGGTCATACGACTTAGCAGAAGATGTACTTGTGACTATTGAAAACTTCATCTATCCAGTAGACTTTGAGATCATTGATCTACCCAAGGATGAGGAGATGACTATCATACTGGGTCGACCTTTCTTGATGACTAGTAGGTGCAGTATGGATATTGAGGCTGGTACTTTAACCTTGAAATATTTTGAGGAGGAAAGAACCTTAGAAGTGTTGGAGCTCGAGAAGCAAGGTCAAGAGGAAAGTAACCACCCATCAGTTGGAATGATCCGAACAGTGGAAAAAGGCAAAAGCTCAAAACCACTTCTTGAAAAAGTTTCTGGAATAATCCATCAGGTTGCAGCATCTGAGCCATCTTTTACACCTAGCAAGACTCCAACATCCAGTCAAAAAGTCAATCAGAGGAAGAAACATCAAAGAAAGAAGAGAAAGAAATATCAAAGGAAGAATGTGGAAGTTGGATGTGAGTTGAATCACAAGGTAGCTCTTAGTCCTGAATCTGACCGGTGCTCTGTTGTGGAAAGGTCAAGCAACAAAAGCAACAAAACGTCTAAGCTGAAGTACCCCCCATAGCATTGGGGAGTAACCCGTCGAGCCATGCGACGTTAAACGAAGCGCTACGTGGGAGGCAACCCACGCTTGTCTGATTAATTACTTTCTTTTTGCTATTTGTTTTGTTTTGGTTGCAGGAAATAATCTGGATCTTACATGTGCAAACGATGATGTAGCAGTGGTGTTGCATTACCGCCAGCATCCCGGAAGGATCTCTGTGAGTGACCTCTCTCGCTCTTGTTCTAACACATTGGGGCCAACGTGTAGTTCAAGTTTGGGGGAGGATTTACTGCTTTTAGTTTTTCCTTTTTTATACAGGTCATGTATATTTTGTGTGTTGAAAACCATTCTGAATTCTCCCCGAATTAGAACCGTTAAAATTTTTTCTTGTGAATACTATGATTTTGAGGTGGTCAAGAAAGTGTATAGAGTTTGAGGGAAGAGGAGTTAGAATTAGGGACATTGGGAAAGTTTGAAAACTTAGGAATGACCTGAACACCCTAGATTCCCTGGAGTAAGGAAACGAGTCCAACGTGTAGATTTGTGCCATAGTACTTGGATTTGAGAAGTATTCCCCGATTAGTTCTTAGTGATAATCCGGCATGACTAAAAAGAATTGCATGTACAAGGTTGATTGAGAGAATGACCTAAGGCACCGAAAAAAACTGAATAATAGCGATAAAGACAACCTGTCATTCTAAGTTGGGTAACTCTCACCCGGTTACTTAGCCTAACGGCGGTTGAGTCTCAATTGTTGTCCCAAAGTGGACTTAGAAACGCCAATGCGCGAGAAAAAAAAGAGATAATGGTGCTTAGAAAAACGTTCGATCAATTTTGTACGTGTGAGGGAAAACGCAAAAATGCCTTAATCTGATTATCTGAATTAAAGGGGTAAAAAATCGAAGAAAATACTTAAGCCCAAAGCATAGTTGGAGAGGTAACCAAAAAGGGGGATGTAGGTCCGTGGTTTTACCAGGATTTGTGTTTGTGTAATACCTTCGTTAACGGACGATTACCAAGAGAACTAGTTTTTGTCGATCGGAACAAAGGCTCACGTATGAGTACAGACACACCTTACCTTCACGAGTCTTTCATTTGATATGTACCGTTTGATCTAAAATTTTTATGCAAGCTTGTTGCTTGAGGTCAAGCAACAATTTAAGTTTGGGGGAGTTTGATCAGTGGTTTTCATACGTTATTTCGCTATTTGTTTTAGTTACTATTTTGTTATTGTTTATTTGTTTTACATCTCTTTTACTGCATTTTATGCCTTGGTTGTGTTCTTTAGTATTTTCAGGTTCACATAAACATTCAGGAAGAATCGGAGCGAAAAATCGAGAAACATCAGAAAATTTGGAATGAGAGTGGAATGAGGACAGTGGGCTGACACGGGTGCCCATGTCGCCTGACACGGCCCGTGTCAGCAGGTCTGGAGCGACACGCATTTGCAAAGAAGAAGTGGGCAAGAGCCAGAGAGCTGACATGGGTGCCCGTGTCAGCAGGCCTGGAGTAAAAGAAGTTGCGCACAAGAGTCAGTGGGCTAACATGGGTACCCGTGTCAGCAAGCCTGGGAGTACCTAATTTGTGATTTTTTCTCATTTGTTGAGTTTAGTGACCTGAGGGGAATTATGGGAATTTCGCGCTGTTTTAGTTGATTTGGAACTACTTAGGCTGTGTGGAGAGAGAAAAATAGAGACTTTTGACTTGACGAACAAAGTTACGATAGTGGGAGGCGATCAAAGAGATTTGGAGAGAAAGATCCTTCATACGCGGAAGCAATTGAAGGATCATTTTCAATCCGATCAAACTGTAATGTCTACTTTTAATCTTATTATTGTTTTTGTTTTGAATATTATGAGAGACTAAACCCCCAAATGCTAGGGGGTGTCCCTGAATTGTTATGTAATGAACATTTTCTTAATTAGTCAATGAGATTTTGCTTTCTTACCTTAATCTTTTATTATGCAAATTATTTCATACTTTTTTCGATCATACAAATTGGGAACGATTTTACGATTAGGGATTTGGCCTAAAAAACCAATATATTGTTTTGCATAATACATTACGGTAGATATTGCCTAGGAATAGGGATACCCCGTAGTGACTCAAAGACCTTGTCAGAACTATTGCTTGATGTTTTTCCTTGACCGCTAAGGAATTAGGGTCAAGGGAGAATATCAAAGGTTTTTCGGTTAAGGAATTTAAGAAAAATAATTTAGGGTCAGTAAAATTAAGGTTTGGAGGCATATCTCTTTGAGGATAATATAGGGTTCTTGCTGAGCAATTCATACACCTTTCCTAGCATAATTTCTCATAATTGTTAAAGTCATTTTATTATTCTGCTTATTTCTTTCTGTCATTAGAATTAGTTTAAAAATCAAAACCCCCAAAAGGAACTTTTGTCGAATTGAAATAACATCTGCACTTACAAATTATATGCAGTCCTCCAGAGATCGATTCTGGGGATAACCCCACTTATTACTACATCGTTAAAATAGTACACTTGCTATTTTTTCGATCAAAACCAACGCAAGCTTCGACTGGAGGAAAGGTGTTCGCTTTGACAGGGACTCAGACTTCCAGTGATGACCGACTAATCAGAGGTACATGTTATATTAATAATACGCCTTTGATTGCTATTATTGATACTGGTGCTACTCACTCTTTTATTGCTGCTGATTATGTGAGAAGGTTAGGCCTTGTTGTTTCTCATATGAAGGGAGAGATGGTTGTCGAAACTTCTACAAAGGGATTAGTGACCAGTTCTCTGGTTCGTTTGAACTGTCCACTATCAATATTTGATAAGGACTTTGGTGTGGATCTGATTTGCTTACTATTGGGAGGTCTCGATGTGATCTTGGGTATGAACTGGCAGGAGTTCAATCATGTTCATATTAACTGTTTTAACAAGTCGGTGCGGTTTCTTGCTCCTAAAGAAGGGGAATGAGATGATTTTCTATCTGCTAGAGAGTTGAGAAAGCTCTTGGAAGAAGAAGCTCGGGTGCTTGCATTGTTTGCATCCTTGTCAGTGGAGAGTGAGTCGGTGATTAACGAATTGCAGGTGGTGCGTGAATTTCCTGAAGTGTTTTCGGATGATATTGCTGATGTACAGCCAGAGAGAGAAGTGGAGTTTGCTATTGATCTTGTCCCTGGTACCAGACCTATTTCTATGGCACCATACAGGATGTCGGCATCAGAATTAACAGAGCTAAAGAAGCAACTGGAAGAGTTGTTAGAAAAGAAATTCGTGAGACCAAGTGTATCGTCTTGGGAAGCTCCGATGTTGTTGGTGAAGAAAAAGGATGGCAGTATGAGGTTATGTATCGATTACAGACAGCTGAATAAAGTAATAATTAAGAACAAGTATCCGCTTCTGAGAATAGATGACTTGATGGATCAATTAGTAGGTGCCATTGTGTTTAGCAAGATTGACTTGAGGTCAGGTTATCATCAGATACGGGTAAAGGACGAAGATATTCAGAAGACGGCCTTCAGAACTCGATATGGACATTATGAGTATGTCGTGATGTCGTTCGGAGTTACTAATGCACCTGGTGTATTCATGGAGTATATGAATCGAATTTTTCATGCTTACTTGGTGTCATACCCCAAATTTTGACCACTAAGATTTCCCATCATTGTTCAAATCATTATCACAATATGGATGTACTTTCATACCTCATCAGTCTCCCCAAAGATGAGTGAGCATTCACTACAATCAAGAATTAGGGTTTTAAGCCCTCTTAGAGAACTTACACAAAGGATCAATCAAGAAATGACATGATCTTCAACTTGTCTAGCCTCTCAAGCATCCACAAAGGATCAAGAGGGCTCCCACATCAAGAATCAAGCACAAGGTTGCAGCATTCTATGTGGATCAAGCCTCAAGATCGCCTGTGTCCCCAAATTAGGGTTTTGGTCGACTGAGGCCTCCAGATGAAAATTTCCATCTGGACATGAGCCAATGCCTCAATGTGTGGTCCTATAAACTCAAAAGGATCTCAAGAGCCCACCACAATGGCAAAATCACCTTGAAGGTCCATCTATCAAAAAATCAGGAATTAGGGTTTTGACCTAATTCAACCCTTGAGTTAACTTGTGAAGTGAGGCATGGGTTGAAGCTTCAAAATGAACTTCAAAGACTTCAAATACATCATGTTGACATGTTTACAAGATTTTATTGACTCAAAGAGCTCAAATCATAAGCCACAAGAGCTCAAAACCATCTGATCCCAAATTAGGGTTTCTGATGGAAAAAGTCAAACCCTATCCTTGACTGTTGGCTTACCCTTGATCTCAAACCTTGGGGAGGGGTCTAAGACATTCCTAAATACCCTTGGAGGCCATCCATGAAGTTTAATTGAACCCAAGGATTGATTTCACAAAAGAATCACAAAGTCAAAATTTCATCTGATAAAAAAAGTCAACTGTACAAAAGTCCAAGTTTGACTTTTTGGATTTTTGGTCAACCAAGGTTCCTTAACCCTAAAACAATGTTAATATGTGATTTGAATCATCATTCATCAAGAAAAATCAAAGAAAATGAGTTAACTTGTAAAAGGGGTAACCATAAAAAAAACTTAGAATTTTTCTAAGTTATGGAACAAAGTGGCTAGGGTACCAACTTCCAAGGACCATAACTTTAGATCTAAGCAACCATTTTAGGTGATCCAAAGATGGATTTGTAGGTCTTGCTACACTCTACAAAAGCTTCAACTACATCAAGTTCCAATTATTCATGGATTTTTAGTTAGTAATGGATCAAAGTGGTGAAAAAACCAAAATATGTCAAAAAACACTTAGTGAAAATTCTACCTTGTAATTTCAGCATGAAACATCAAACTTCCAAGGCATTTTTCACATTGATCCAAGATTAATCAATGAATTCTTCAAACATCAATGTTTTAGTACATCATTCAAGCTTTTCAAAAAGTATAAGAAGTCTCTCTAATTCATTTTGAGCTGAGAGATACATCCATGGGAAGTTAGCTCCAAAATCTGATTTTTCACTAAGTCAGAATTGTGCATTTGGTCGAATTTGCATATTATGAGTCATCAAAGACATGTTTATCCATCTGCACACCTCAGGGGGAGATCAAGGAGGAACAAACACTGATCCATAATCCTTCCAAGTCTTTGGAACTACATGTAGGTGTGCCATCCCTAAAAGCTAAAGATGCCTCAAGACTCCAATTTTGTTTTGAGACATTCAATGGATGCATAGAGCTGGCATGTATCAGTCCATGATCAACTAAATGAGTCAAGATAAGCTCATACAACAGAGGAGCATAGGCATGTGCTCTAATCTCAAGTCAATGGCTAAAGGAGACTTGAGATTCCATTTGATCCACATTGGCCAAAGGCCTGCTGCAGTTGCCACGCACTGTTGCTTGCAAAACAAACTTGACACACTATAAATAGGTCTCAATTGTGATCAGTTTGAGTACACCAAAGGTCCTAAACAGATGTCTTTCTCAAAATCACCACTTTCACTCCAAAAACACCTTTTCTTGCTAGTCACTATCGGGCTTTGCATTTGAGAGTGATTCCAACCAAACCAATGGTTCACACACCTCACATATAACATATATAGATGATCCAAACTCTTACAAAACATCTGGAACACCAATTTCACAAAATCACCAGCCAACTGCTCAAGTTCTTGACAGAGTTGCAGTTGAGGTACCATCTCAAGTTCTAGCTCATTTCAAACCACTCCAAGCATTCAGACACAACCCTTGGTACCTAAGGAAGCTGTCCAGATCATTGGAACCAACTTACAACACCTCCAACTCAGAATTCGATCATCAGCTGCAAGAGGTAAGCCTAACACTCTCAAACTCCATGATCCATGCATCATAAATGAATTTTTGAGTTACCATCTTGTTTCGGCATGTATATAGAGTAATAACCCTCAATCAATTGCCAGGAATCAATCGTGTATGGAATTTCATATTGGTTTGTGCAAATTAGGGTTCATCTGTGTTCATCACGATTATCTCACTCCACACTGAAAATAAATGAAATTAAGTACCATAGTCATGATCGTGAGTAAAAAACGAGCAAGTTTGATATTTGGATCATGTGATTTCATCAGGTAATCAGTGAGAAATCATGAATTTTGCAAATCAGCAAAAATTAGAACACGTGCGTGTTCTTGGCACCATTTTTTAAATTTTGAATATTTGAATTTTGTTATTTTATTTAATTGATTCAAAAAATTAATTTCTCTCTAAATTTTAATGATTTTGAGTTGATTCTTTTTTTTTCAAAATTCACAAAAATATTAAAATATTTTATTTTACAAGAATTTCCCAAAAATATTATTTATTTCATATATTTGATATTTTTGCAAAGAACTAATTTTTATTTGTTTTTGAACATTTAAAATATTTCTCTTTCTTGATTTTCCTAATTTTAATGATTTTTAATCATTCTATGGATAAAACATGATTTTTCAATTATTAATACAAGATTACAATTCATTTTTTCACATGTTTAATTAAATCTTCCATAATTTTATTAATTTTTAATCAAAATTAATTCCTTTTTTAAGCAAATTAGGGTTTTGATCATTTCCACCCTCACCATTACTTTTTTCAAACTCTTTGGGCCTCTAATAGAGTGTAAGACCCAACCCCTTTGTAAATACAAAACCTTTTTGGGCCTCAGTCATTGTATAAGTCCCAATATTCTAGGTGAACCTTTTCTCAGACTGTCACTATTAGAAATTATCAAAGAAATTTTACTCCCCAGAAATGATTCATTCTCGGTGAATGACATCTCTTGAATTTCTTCAAACCCCAGAACTGTTCAGATATGATTCATTCTCGGTGAATGACATCTCTTGAACTTTTCTTTGGTTTGGACCCACAAGCTTCCTAAAAGCATCCCCGCCTCCTCTTGGGCTTTGTACAAGGACCCTCTGGCTTCTTAGAAGTTCTCATGCCTTCTCGTGGGCTTAGTACAAGGACCCTGAAGACCTCTTAAAGGTATAGGACAGAACTTAGTCATCCTTCATTAGAGTTGTCTTTCTAAAAAGAGTCAAAACATCAGACCAATTTTAGGGTTGAAACTCATCCCTTAAAATAGTCAGCCTCCTCTTGGGCATTATACAAAGATAAACTATTCCATACCAGTAGACTTAGACAGTCTAAACCCCTTTCGGATCTCAAATACATTCTCAAGCACCTTTCAAATATAGGAGAAACCCCGGTCAGTCTGGATCAATCTCCAGCAGAGTTAAAACCCATGGGTTCTAAAACCCAGTCTCTCTCCTAAAATTCCCCAACCAGGGTCAGTTTATCATCAGTATAACATTATCCCAAATCAGAACCTCAAGGCATCTGATACCTCAACTCTTCTGTAACCCTCAGCAAGAGTTGATTCCCCATTTGGACCTGCCTCGGGATCTCAATAATCCCCAGCAGAAGCTAGCCTCCTCTTAGGCTTTGTATAAGGATCCTTCCTGTCTTCAGCATAGTCAGCCTTCGTCTGGGCTTTGTATAATGATTCTCCCCAGCGGAGCTAACCTTTTCAGACTCTCTTGTTAAGTTAATTAACTTTCAGACTCTCTTGTTGAGTCAATCACGTTTCAGCACTCTCTTGTTGAGTCAACCATTTTAGCCTCAATCTTGGGCTTTGTACAAGACAGATAAAACCATTCTCTTTTACAGCCTCCTCTCAGGCTTTGTATAATGATTTCCCCTAGCAAAAGTTAGCCTCCTCTTAGGCTTTGTATAATTATTTCTCCAGCTTATTCAACCACAATCCCGGGCTTTGTACAGGACCGTTAAAAGCACTCTCTTGTAGAGTCAAACCCTTTCAGTCTCAATCTTGCGCTTTGTACAAGACACCTAAAATATCCTCAGCCGAGTCAGTAAGGTCTCCTTTTAGCCTCAATCTTGAGCTTTGTACAAGACAGATAAAGATTTCTTTCCCACAGAGTAAGTCTTCTTTTCAGCCTCAATCTTGGGCTTTGTACAAGACACATACAAACCCTCCCTAGCGGAGTCAAAATCCTTTTTAGCCTCAATCTTGGGATTTGTACAAGACAGACAAAATATTTTCCTCGGAAAAGTCAAACTTTTAGCCTCCTCTTAGGCTTCGTATAATGATATCCCTAAAGAGTTAGTCTCTTTTAGCCTCAATCTTGGGCTTTGTACAAGACATATATAAACACTCTCTTGTTGAATCAGTCATTCCCAGCCTGCTCTTAGGCTTTGTATAAGGACTTCCCCAGTGGATTCAATCAACCTCTTAGCTTCAACCTTGGGCTTTGACCAAGGCATACAAAAATCAACATCCCCTCAGAGGAAATCAAAATCTCTCTGTAGGGAGTCATTTCTCTGTTTATCACTTATCAAAACAGACATTCAAAACAAACCCTAATCCCAGTTAACTGCTATAAGAGGCACACTTGTTGATTCAAATATCCAAGTTGTTGTCCATATTTAATCCTGGTAAATCTTCTCTTTCATCTAATTACTGTAAGCGGCAAGCCTCTGGATTATTTACATCCACACCACTGTCCCTCTCTTAGTATGAGAAATTCCTAAGGAAAAATGGCATTGCTCAACACTGAGTTAAAGTTTTATCCTTCAGGACAAATCCCTTATAAATGAAATTATGGCATTACTGGATTCATATATCCCAGTTAAAGTAATTCTCCTTTACAAACCAGTCACCCAACAGTTGTGATAAACAGACGAGATGTCTCCCTTTAGAGATGACAAATTCTCTCTCAGTCAAACTTTTAGCTTCAATCTTGGGCTTTGAACAAGACACAAATACTCAACCTTTTAGCTTCAATCTTGGGCTTTGAACAAGACACCAAAATATCTTTTTCCTCCCTTAGAATAGGAGGAACTACGATTGCTCTGATTTTCCTGTTTCATTTAAATGGGAATACGTAGGCATAAGATTGCGAAATCTTAGCGAGCATACTAATCAAAAATTGTAGGTCCAGTACCTTCATACCAATCAAAACTTAGGTCCAGTACCTTACCAAAAACACCAACAAAAACTCACTCTCTCTCATATTTCCCAAGAAATTTTCCCAACCCATTAACGGATAAGCACCATCAAGTACAAAGCAGAACCTAAAGCTAACAACCTGTGGATAACCACATATAGGATGGGTAATTGACAACTCCCCATTGTATAACCTGACCCCGAACTCCTCGAATCTCTTTAAGCATTTGTTCAGTTAAACATTCGCGTGCAAGGTTAGTTTGAGATAACTTCCCTTTCCCTTCCAGCTTCACGGGATAAATAAGAAATCAGAAAGTAGCACCCCACTCCTACCATTGCAGCGAGGAACCCATGGCGATAAGGTGGTCGCGTCACCGACAAAAATCGCACGCTACAGATAAATGGCGACTCTGCTGGGGAGGTCATTTTGTTTGTTTAGGATATATACTAGAATTCTTAAGAGGTCTAGGATGTTAGTTTTAGGAATGAATATATATATATATATATATTGCTTTTCCTACTTGATATCCGTGTTTATTTTTCTGCTAATGGGAATGCGTGTGATGCCGCATGTGGAAAGCTTGAGTGATACCTAAGATATGTGATGGCATAGACGGGTGGTCTTACGGGGAGTGATTCCTGAATAAACGATCCTGGTAGACCGTCAAATCAGTGGAGATGCCCTTGCGGATTCAATGTCTAACGACTTCGGTTATGAAAGAAGATTGTTCGATTGTGGTATCCATGAACTGAGGATTTAGTATACTGAAACCATGTGACTATTTTGTAGTGCGGAAGCTATCGGAAATAGTTGTCACGCGATACTAACCTCAATTAAGATTACTCAAAGATACTACAGCTCGCTCGGGTGAACCAACCTGCTGTTGTTATCCCAAGGGGGGTCAATGATTTTGAGGACAGGTACAAAATTCACCATAGTACAACCTTTGGGAATGGGTAGAGCCATGACTCCATGCTCGTGACGCTGAACCTTTGAACCCATGTTTTTTCTATGTTTTTGTGTGCTGCATTCATGCATTCATTTCATTTAAAAACTTTCAAACAAAGAAAAATTTTCTCTTCTAGTCTCTCTCTTTTTCAAATTAAACTAAGACAATGATTGCAAATATCAGAGAGAAAGATTGCGTTATGGATTTCGGTAGAAGGAAGACTCACATGTACACCTTCAAGGTTCCAAAATTAGAGGATTTAAGAGGGTTGGCAAGGATGATCACCAACCCTGATGCTTTCAGAGCTAAGTATGGAGGACTGCTGTCTCTGTTAAGGGTCCATTTAGTCGAAGGAATCCTATCCACGCTGATTCAGTTTTATGATCTAATTTATCACTATTTCACATTCCCGGATTATCATCTAGCACCAACATTGGAGGAGTACTCTCACCTGACTGATTTACCTATCACTGACCAAGCTCCCTTTTCTGGACTGGAAGAAATTCCAAAAGATCAAACCATTGCAAGAGCAATCTATTTGGACGAGTCAGAAGTCAGGACTCACATGACCGCTAAGGATGGAATCTGAGGTTTACCAGCCAAGTTTTTGATAGAGAAAGCCCTGTACTTTGCCAGTATAGGAAACGTTACTGCTTTCGAAGATATCTTTGTTCTACTCACATACGGGCTTTTCCTTTTTCCCAACATTGATAACTTCGTTGATATCAATGCCATTAAGATATTTCTGATTGGAAACCCCGTACAAACCTTGCACGCAGATGCTTATCATTCTGTACACTTAAGGAATTTGTACAGCAGAGGAATGATCACCTGCTGTGTACCCTTGCTTTACAAGTGGTTCACCTCTCATTTACCCAAGTCTGCTGCATTTTGGGATCATAAGAGTACTTTACATTGGTCACAGAGAATCATGTCTCTTACCAACTCTGATATAGATTGGTACAATCGAATCTATAACAGGATAAAAATCATTGACCGTTGTGGAAATTTCCCTAATGTACCCCTCATAAGAACTAAATAAGGAGTCAATTATCATCCAGTTTTAGTTCATCGTCAATTCGGATACCTGATGAGACATATCCCGCGTAATGTTCATCTGGAAGGTCTTTTCTTCAAGGAAGGAGAAAATGACAGGGCAGTAAAGACAGAAATAGTGCATGCCTGGAAGTGTGTTCACAGGAAAATAAGAGAGTCTCTAGGAAAACCAGACAGTGTCTCTGTGGAACCTTTTCTCCACTGGGTACAAACTAGAGCCCTCAAGCTGAGGATGCCTTACCCTCGTCAAGAAGTTCTTCCATTAAAGGAATATGTCCTTTATTTTATGTCTGATACAGAAAACCTCCAGGTCACTCTCAACAAAGTTCAACGGGAAAGGAAATCTTGGAAGAACAAGTACCGCATTCTCAATGTGGAGTGTACCAAAATACAACAACTATTAAAAGAGAAGGATACTCTGATCGAGATTTTAGAGCAACTTACTGTAGAAAGTCAAGAACACCGAAGAAACTTGCTCGCTCCTTTCACTTGGAAAAGGAATGACAACCCGACAACGGCTCAAGAGCCCCGGTCAAAGAAAAAGAAAATGCCAGAACCAGCTCCTGATCTCTCTTCATAAAGGACTCAGGATCCATAAGCCTAGACATTTCCTTTTACAGCACTTTGTAAATTATTGTATTTCCATTTCCGCAATCTTTGAATTCAATAAAACGGGGTTTCCCCACTGTATGATATTTCCAATCCAATTGTTGAAGTTTCTTTTGATAATAACAAAGAAAATTTTAATTAATATAATTATTGCATATCATTCATCATTCTCACATAACGCATTCTTCTTACCTACGAATCTCACATCTGTGTCTCGATTCTAGCGTCAAACTGTCTCATTCGTACAATACTCGGGCCAATCGACAAAAGAAAATGGATGATCTCGAGGAAGAGAACAGAGAGTTGAGAGAAGAAATTGACACTCTGAAAGAAGATTTGAGAAAACTTCACAGTGACATACAATCTCTGGCAACAGCTCAAAAGCAACAACAAAGAACTGTGATCTCAGAGATCACATCTACGCCTATAGTGGAGACGTATGATCCTCGGTACAACATGCCTAAAGATCGTCCCTGGGGCATGCCACTCAACTATATCCTGGAAGGATATATTCCGCCGATCACGGGAGATCCGGAAACTGCAGCTAGAACCGCTGGTCCTGAAGGTTACAAACTTCGGGAAAGCAAAGATGCAAGGGGCATGACAGCAACTCCTGAAGGTTACAAACTTCGGGATAGGGAAGCACCAAGAGTCACTGACGTAATGACTATACCACCACTCGTGGTACACGCTGTCCCGGAAGGACAGATTCCACATATACCTTCTAGTGGAAACGAAAGTATGTACGACGGAATGAATGAGTTCCAGGAATAATTCCTGGAGATACAGAAGGAACTGCATGCCATTCGTGGTCAGGATTTGTTCAAAAAGGACGCCGCAGACCTTTGATTGGTCCCCAATGTGAAAATTCCACACAATTTCAAGGTGCCCGAATTTGAAAACTACAAGGGCAACTCTTGCCCTCAAAGTCATTTGGTGATGTACGCTCGAAAGATGTCAACTCAGACTGAGAATCAACAGCTACTGATCCACTATTTCTAAGACAGTTTAACCGGTGTCGCCCTTAAATGGTACATGGGTTTAAACCACACTAAGATCATCACTTTCAGAGATCTTGCCGCTGCCTTTGTTCAACAGTATAAGTATAACCTGGACATGGCACCAGACAGAGATCAACTCAGAGCCATGTTGCAGAAGGATAAGGAAACCTTTAAGGAATATGCTAAGAGATGGCGTGAAATTGCCGCCCAGATTTGTCCACCTCTTGAGGAAAAAGAGATGACAAAGATCTTTTTGAAAACCTTGAGCTCATTCTACTACGGCCGAATGGTCGCTAGTGCGCCCAGCGACTTCACTGAGATGGTGAACATGGGAGTTCGTCTTGAAGAAGCAGTCCGAGACGGACGTCTGGTCAAAGATGCCAGACCATCAAGCAGTACCAAAAGATACGGTAGTACTTTCCCTAAGAAAAAAGAGCAAGATATTGGTAATATCTCTCTCGAAAAGAAAAGGCGACGGTACCAACCAGTAGCAGCTGTAACTCCTGCTATCAACCCTGTGCCTGTTCCAACGTATCAACCTCAGGTTGCTCAGAGCCAACCAAATCAACAACAATATCAGCAAAGGACACAACAACCTCTTCAGCAGTCTCGTCCTCAGTACAACAACAACCGTGCGACGCGACCACCAGGATTTGACCCTATACCAATGTTGTACGCAGACCTGTTTCCACTACTACTGGTCAAGGGGCACGTCCAAACCAGGTCCCCTCTTACAATACCGGAGAATCCGCCTTTTTGGTTCAAAGCAGATCAAACTTGCCCATACCATCAAGGAGGACTGGGGCATAACATAGAAAACTGTCTCAGCTTCAAATCCGATGTGCAGAAGCTTGTCAGGAACGGGGTCTTATCCGTCAAGGATACAAATCCAAATGTTCAGATGAACCTGTTGCCTCAACACGAGAAAGCTGCAGTAAATTTGATAGAGGAAGAGTCTAACCACAACTATCAAATTCACGATGTACTCCTATTGGAAACCAACCTGGTCAAGATGCATAGCTGACAGAGCGGATACGGTCATGTACCGTATCATAATTATCACCGGTGTGATATCTGCTCTAAACACAATCAAGGATGTTCTGTGGTGCAATCAGCTCTGCAGGGACAGATGGATCTCAGATGGATCCAAGATCACCGAATTCGTGAGGTCAACATGACTTATACATATTCCAACATCATTCAAAACCACGACATCCGTGCGATGAATGTCAACTTGGTGGAAATGCACTCAAGGCAAAGCCAACATCATGATCTGCCACGGCACGATTACGATTCATATATGATCTGCTTGGTAAATAATCGGGGATACTCTTTTGTACAAGAGGCCTTCCAGTGTCAGATGGATCTTGGATGGATTCAGGATTACCGTGATAGAAGTCATTATCAAGTCAATATGATTCAAATCTTTGATATTCACTTGATGAATACCAGCTCGGTGGAATTACACGCTAAGCAAGTCCAGCTCGGTTTTCTAACTTCACATGATTATCAGAGCTGTAAAGTGTGTCATGGAGATGACCAAGGATGTGAACTTATTCAAAGAACGCTTCAACACTTGTTGAACCACTGGTGGCTTCCGATTTATCTAGATGAAGACACACAATAAGTCAGTATAATTAACAGGAACCTTACTAGGCATCAAATTCAGGATGTTCGATCAATGGAAATAGATCTAGTGAGGTTACACTGCATACAAAGCAGACGTGGCCGGGTGCCACCACACAACTATGAGCGCTGTAGAGTTTGCTCAGAGGATAACCAAGGATGCTACCTTGTGCGAGCAGCCCTTCAAAGTCAGTTGGACCACAAAGAGATTTGACCATGTTTAAGCTCTGGTCCAGTTAACATAATGTCAGATTATCTTCCCAATCGAGGCCAGGAAGTTGTCTTAATCCCTAAACAAGAAGTGGCCAAAGGTGTATGCGCCATAATCCCTTTACTCCATGAATAAAGAGTTTCTCTTGATAGTGGAAAGACTCTCAACCTTGAACCAATTGAGGCCAGCTACGATGGTCAGAAAAATCAAAAGGCTCCTGTAGTTATCTATCTGGCGGGACCAGTACCATACAAATCCGATAAAGTTATCCCTTACAAATACGGTGCAACAACAATTGAGAATGGAAAGGAAACTCTATTACCCTCCGTCGTAAATATTGCAAACATCAGTCGAGTAACACGAATCGGTCGAATCTTCAACCGAGGAGTTGGAGAACCTACCAAAGAAAAGGAACCTCAAATAGAAGGTCCCATTCAACCAGTCGGTCAATCCAGTAATCCCGACCTTTCAAAGAACAACGATGAGATGCTGAAGCTCATCCAAAAGAGCGAGTACAACATAGTAGATAAGCTGTTGCAAACTCCTTCGAGAATCTCTGTGTTATCTCTATTACTCAGTTCTGAAGCTCACAGGGAGGCTCTACAGAAAGTCTTAGAGCAAGCCTTTGTGGAACAAGATGTAACAATAAGACAATTCGACAACATCATCTCCAACATCTCTTCCTGCAACAACTTGGGGTTTAGTGATGAAGAACTGCAGGAAGAAGGAAAAAATCACAACATGGTGCTTAACATTACAGTCAACTGCCAAGACGATGCTTTAGCCAGCGTACTAGTAGATACCGGATCAGCTCTGAATGTTATTCCAAAGTCCACTTTAATGCGACTATCATTTCAAGGATCTCCGATGAGGGGTAGTGAGGTCATCGTCAAAGCATTTGACGGGTCCAGAAAAACAGTTATCAGTAAAATCGATCTTCCCATAACTATCGGTCCTCACACTTTCTAAGTCACTTTCCAGGTCATGGACATTCGGGCAGCATACAGTTGTTTGTTAGGAAGACCTTAGATACACGATACTGAGGCAGTCACTTCGACACTTCACCAGAAGTTGAAGTTCGTCAAGAATGACCAACTAGTCACAGTCTATGGAGAGCAAGCCTTGATCGTGAGCACCTTATCATCATCCACTTGGGTAGAACCAGAGGAAGTTATTGGAACCCAGTTCCAAGTACTTTCGGTGAGCAATAACAACCAATCAGAAAAAGGAACATCGATTTCCTCGTACAAAGATGCTATCAAAGTGATCAAAAGTAACAATGCAAAAGGATGGGGACAGCTTGTCATTCCTACTAACAATAAGACAAAGAAAGGTCTTGGTTTTTCATCAACCTGTACCCAGACTACTACTAACGATGAAAGTTTTCATCCCATTCAGAACTTCATCCACAGTGGAGGTTTCCTTCACCCAATATCTCAAGAAGTACATACCATCAATGAGGGTGATTCCTCTGATACAGATGAGGAATGGAAGTCCTATCTTAACGAGGACGGTTATATGTCTCAGAGAGAGATGCATACGCCGTTTTGCTATCCCGCACAGAGTCCAAGATATATACCGAGATCAGATGTCAGGATGATATACGGAGATTGTGATCTTGAGGGATATCGTGCTCCGCCAAACTCATTAGAGGAGGACACTTTGATGAAAGACAACTTTGACCACGACTATTATGGCCCAATCGATGGCCTGCCTATCTGGCAGCCATACCCAGAAGACTTGGGTTAGAAGAGTCAGCCCAATGACGCTTATCAACTGAGCATCATTGAAAAGAATACTTGCGTCCCCACCGAATCATGGGATCATTACTCAGGGCATTTAGAAAATATCCAGCACGACGATGAATTTGCAAAGATTGCAGGACAAGAGTTCATCAACTACGCTTTTCCTGAGGTCAACGTCATCGAAAGGGATGACTCCTCCAGTTCCAAAGAAGTGTGGGACACCTTAGGACAACCGAGTGGCAAGTATGACTTCTTGGTCAAATACACCGCTCCTGAAAGCTCTCATATCAGGCTCGAAGACATCCAGCCCACTGGATGGGGAGATCCACCTGAGAGTACAAACACTGTGCAAAATTCAACAAAAGAGTTCGTCTACGACAACTCTGCCTAGGAGACAGACTCCAATGATCCTGCTCCACCAGAAATCAGAGTTATTTCTGAAGACAAGTCAAGAAAGAAGGTACTAGACTTTGTGATTCACCGAGGAGTTCGCCGCTAATGGATTGCTGTCGATGTTCCGAAAGTCGTCCATAAGTCTAAGTAATTGTCGTCTTTGTTTTAACCTTTCACCCTGCCCAGGTGAAATGGATGTTTTGATAAGACTCACTTTCTGTAAATGTCCCTCTTCGCTTCGCCCAAAGCGACAAAATTTTGTTTTATAGGGATGTAGTTTCAGGAATCGACCAAATCATAAATAAAATAACGTCGTTCTGTAATTTCCGCATTAATTACTGTTTTCACTTTTTGCTTTTTCAGAAAATGGTAATCCTAAAAAACAAACTCAGAATAAAAACAAGCATTTTTTAGGAAAATACACTGCACACACTCTTGCATTTCTCTTTATCTCTTCTAAAAAAAATAATCATCACGTCATGCAGATTGCTTGTTTTAAACCCCATTGAAACATCCGATCCAACGCCTTCTCCCAACTTTTAATTCCCAGTATTTGAGAATGAAGAAGAAAATGACGAAGAAATTCCATAAGAGATCTCCCGATTACTCAGACAAGAGGAAAGGTCCATTGAACCTCACAAAGAGCCGTTGGAAACAGTCAACTTAGGTTCAGAAGAAGAGAGAAAAGAAGTCAAGATTGGGGTACTGCTTAGTCTGACTGTCAAAGAAGGTTTGATAAATCTTCTCAAAGAATTTCCCGATGTATTCGCTTGGTCCTATCAGGATATGCCAGGATTGGATACCAGCATCGTGGAACATCATCTACCGTTAAGATCAAAATGTCCGCCAGTAAAACAAAGGTTGAGACGGACTCATCCAGACATGGCCATCAAAATCAAAGAGGAAGTACAGAAACAGATTGACGCGGGTTTCCTCGCCACATCAGAATATCCTCAATGGCTAGCTAACATATTACCAATTCCAGAAAAGGACAGAAAGGTCAGAATGTGTGTAGACTACAGGGATCTGAACAAAGCCAGTCCAAAGGATGACTTTCCCTTACCACACATTGACATGCTGGTAGACAGTACAACAAAGTTCAAAGTATTCTCCTTCATCTCGGGCTATAATCAGATAAAAATGGCGCCGAAAGACATGGAGAAAACTTCATTCATCACCCCATGGGGTACCTTTTATTACAAGGTAATGCCATTCGGTTTGAAGAACGCCGGGGTAACCTATCAAAGGGCCATGACTACTCTATTTCATGACATGATACACAAAGAAATAAAAGTGTATGTCGATGACATGATTGCCAAATCTAAGACAGAAGAGGAGCATGTGACCCACCTGTCAAAGCTATTCGAGCATCTAAGAAAGTACAAAGTCCGCTTGAATCCGAACAAGTGCATATTCGGTGTCCGTTCAGGGAAACTTTTAGGGTTCATCGTCAGCCAGAAAGGAATTGAGGTTGATCCTGACAAGGTCAAGGCCATTCAAGAAATGCCTTCTCCAAAGACTAAAAAATAAGTAAGGGGATTCCTGGGACGTTTGAATTACATTTCCAGATTTATATTCCTCATGACCGCGACATGTGCGCCGATCTTCAAATTACTCAAAAAGAATCAGGACCGCGTATGGACAGAAGACTGCCAAACCGCCTTCGACAGTATCTAGGAATACCTATTGAATCCACCGATTCTGTCACCTCCAGTAGAGGAAAGACCATTGATCATCTATTTAACAGTCTTGGAAGACTCCATGGGTTGCGTGCTTGGTTAACAAGACGAAACAAAGAGAAAAGAGTCTGCCATCTACTATTTGAGCAAGAAATTTACCGACTGTGAGACTCGGTACACTATGCTTGAGAAAACTTGTTGTGCTCTGGCTTGGGCAGCCAAACGTCTTTGCCAGTACATGATTTGTCACACTACTTGGTTAATCTCCGAAATGGATCCAATTAAGTATGTCTTTGAAAAACCTGCTCTCACGGGAAGGATCGCCCGTTGGCAGATGTTGTTATCAGAATATGACATAGAATACCACGCTCAAAAAGCCATTTAAGGAAGTATTTTAGCTGATCATTTGGCTCATCAATCGATTGACGATCAAGAATCAGTCGAATTTGACTTCCCAGATGAAGATGTCATGTACTTGAAAATGAAAAATTGCGATGAACCACTACCCAGTGAAGGGCTAGAAATAGGTTCCCAATGGGGACTAATCTTTGATGGAGCTGTCATTCATTATGGAAACGAAATTGGGCCAATCATCATAACACCTCAGGGTACCCACATTCCTTTCACTACCAGATTAATATTCAAGTGTACAAACAACGAGGCCGAATACAAAGCTTGTATTATGGGTCTCGAAGAAGCTATCGACTTAAGGATTAAGAACTTGGGTGTATATGGAGACTCAGCCCTGGTTATCAATCAGATCAAAGGAGATTAGAACACATACCAATCAGGACTAATTCCTTACAAAGATTACGCGAGAAGGTTGTTACCATTCTTCGACTGAATCGAGTTTCATCACATCCCTCGTGAAGAGAATCACATGGCTGATGCACTAGCCACTCTCTCTTCCATGATTAGTGTAGGTCAATGGAACAACGTACCTAAGAATGACATAATGCAACTAGAACGGCCCGCTTACATCTTCACAATTGAAGGTGTCATAGACGACAAACCTTGGTATCACGATATCAAATGCTTTCTTCAGAAACAAGAGTAGCCACTTGGGGCATTCAGAAAAGATAGAAAGACTCTCAGAAGACTAGCTGGCAACTTCTTTCTGAGCGGCGATACACTTTATAAGAGAAACTTTGACACGGTCTTACTCCAATGCGTAGACAGGCCAGAAGCAAACATGCTGATAAAAGAAATTCACGAAGGATCCTTTGGCACTCATGCCAACGGACACACAATGGCGAGAAAAATTCTAAGAGTCGGGTACTATTGGTTGATCATGGAATTCGATTGCTACAAGTACATGAGGAGATGTCATAAATGTCAGATATACTCAGACAAAATCCATGTACCGTCAACACATCTCAAAGTTCTTTCTTCCCCATGGTCTTTTTCCATATGGGGAATCAACATGAATGGCATGATCGAACCCAAGGCTTCGAACGAACATCGATTCATCCTGGTAGCCATTGACTACTTCAACAAGTGGGTCAAAGCAGCGTAATATTCCAATGTGACCCGACAAGTCGTGGTCAGATTTATCAAGAACAATCTCATATGCCGTTATGGTGTTCCAAGCCAGATCATTACTGATAATGGATCTAACTTGGACAAAAAGATGATGAAAGAGTTGTGCGATGAGTTAAAGATTGAACACCATAACTAGTCTCCCTACCGACCTAAGATGAACGGAGCGGTAGAATCGGCTAACAAGAACATCAAGAAGATCGTTCAAAAGATGGTTGTAACCTACAAAGACTGACACGAGATGCCACCCTTTGCTCTTCACAATTATCTCACATCTGTCCGCACTTCAACAGGGGCAATCCCTTTCTCTCTAGTATATGGCATGGAAGCAGTGCTCCCCATAGAAGTAGAGATACCATCAATGAGAGTATTGATGGAAGCCAAGCTAACAGAAGCTGAATGGTGTCAAAGTAGGCACGATGAACTGAACCTAATCGAAGAAAAGAGAATGACGGATTTATGCCATGGTCAGTTATATCAGCAAAGAATGAAGAAGGCGTTTGATAAAAAGGTCCGACCCCGTGCCTTCAGGGAAGGAGACCTTGTGCTCAAGAAGATACAATCATTCCGCACTAATTCTTGGGGCAAATGGACTCCGAACTTTGATGCCCCCTATGTGGTCAAGAAAGCTTTCTCAGGCGGTGCCTTGAAACTCGCAACCATAGATGGAGAAGAGTTTGCCTACCCCACAAATGTTGACGTAGTCAAGAAATACTTCGCCTAAACAAAAAAAGAAAAAAAAACATCTCGGTGGATTGAAAACCCGAAAGGGCGGTCAAGGCAAAAATTAGAGACACAAGCAAAAAAAAATCATCCCGGTGGATTGGAAATCCCCAAAGTACAATCCAGGCAAAAATTAGGGATTAATGGCAAGTAACTTCGTCTGACAAGGTTAAATCCCTCAGCAGTAATGCCATCCATCAGGAAAACTCCAGTCAAGGTCATCTTCGACAGAAGCTCAGGATGTCCAGAATTCAAAGTTGGTAGAAGGATAACGGTCGTTATGTTTCAATGTAGCCCTTTTCCCTTAAATTACCATTTTCTAAACTTTGTAAATACTCTATGGGATCATGCACTTGGCTGATTTCCATCCTATCAATAAAATTTGAGCCCTAGTACTTTTGTTTGCAATTCTTATTTGTTTTAGCTTTACAGAACGACATTTTAACATGATTAACGATTCTTGAAATAAAACAAAAATGAATTTTACTTGTCATTTTTTTCTCTCTGCTTTTAAAATAAAGATGGCAATTTCTTTTGACTGTTGAACATCGAAAGAACATCGACCGCTTCTCCCAAAGGCAATTAAGCTTCAAAGTGCAGAATCAAAGTACTCCTTCTCGAACCAGTATGCCTGAATGAAGGATCAGCTGTGTCAGATGCAAATATTTCATCTGACATCCCTGGCGGAGTTCTTACCTCCTAAGTTCGACCAACGTTGTTCCCCGCGGGAACTATTTTTTCCTAAGCGAGGCAGAATTACAATCTTGAACTAGTGATACTTTTCATCCCCATAGTGGCCGAGTATCCAGTCATGTTCATCCACTAGTTTGTATGTCGTGTCAGTTTTGTCAGCATAAACATACATACATCATGCATTATTGATTTGCATTCATAATTATATTGCATCACTATCACTCTAGTCGGTCTTATCCCCTAGTGATAAAAGTCGTCTCACTCGAGTTGTCAGTTCTTTCCTCGTCAGGAAGTGTTTCGTCTGAACAATTTCTTCTCTAGTTTATTTCTGGATTAAAGTTGGTCCTCGGCCAATTTGATAACTTGAACCTCTAAAAGGCAAGAAAACAGTCAACAAACGTCACTCTTCACCATTGAAGATGATATTTTCGCTTTCCCAGATTAAGGAAAATCCCTAGAGAAAGCCTCTTAACCGAAGACTCTCGGTAATACAGCAGTTTCTCTCCGAAAGGTTTGCTGTCAATGAGGTCACCAGCACCTCCAAATTGGATTACATCACATGGCATTTCTCTGAGAATATCTCAAAGAAAAGTATAATGTAATATCCCCAAGCAGGAAACAGTCTCTCAAAAGACTCATTTTCCCCAGTAGAGTCAACAGATGGCGTCTCTAACAGAGAAGTTCGTACACCTCTACAGATCAGACGGATGTGTTTCCCCAGCAAGTCTGACATCAAAATATTTTCCATCAAATGTCATCTCCCTCTGTAAAATTCGACGAGAAGTTTGATGAAAACCGCTACACATAGTGTCCCTTGTCAAGAAAGTTTATTGACAAAAGAAACTAAGACCAGTTCCTTGGCTGAAGACCAGGATCGAGGGGGAGTTTATATTAGAAACTAAGACCAGTTCCTTGGCTGAAGACCAGGATCGAGGGGGAGTTTATATCAGAAACTGAGACCAGTTCCATGGTTAAAAACCAGGATCGAGGGGAAGTTTATCGACGAAAGAAACTGAGACCAGTTCTGTGGCCAAAGACCAAGATCGAGGGGAAGTTTTTACCTTTTCTAAGCATCGTTGCTTAGCAAAAGAAGATGGAAGAGCAAGCTTCCATTCATAACCACCATCAAAATTTTGGGTATTCCGATATTTAGTCCTCTTGCACCCCGAATGCCCGAATACCTTCGCAATTCACACCTTCGGGTCCAAGAAGATTAAATAGGGGCATCTGTCATACCCCAAATTTTGACCACTAAGATTTCCTATCATTGTGCAAATCATTATCACAATATGGATGTACTTTCATACCTCATCAGTCTCCCCAAAGATGGGTGAGCATTCACTACAATCAAGAATTAGGGTTTTGAGCCCTCTTAGAGCACTTAGACAAAGGATCAATCATCAAATGACATGATCTTCAACTTGTATAGCCTCTCAAACATCCACAAAGGATCAAGAGGACTCCCACATCAAGAATCAAGCACAAGGTTGCAGCATTCCAAGTGGATCAAGCCTCAGGATCTCCTGTGTCCCCAAATTAGGGTTTTGTTAGTGAGTGCACGGGTGATGTGAAGAAATGCTTCAAGTGTGGACAGGCAAGATATTTGATTACTAACTGCAAAGTTAATGTGGTGACGTGTTACAATTTTGGAGAACATGGCCATATTAGTACTCGTTGCCAGAAACCAAAGCAAGCTTCGATTGGAGGAAAGGTGTTCGCTTTGACAGGGACTCTGACTTCTAGTGATGACCGACTAATCAGAGGTACATGTTATATTAATAATATGCCTTTGATTGCTATTATAGATACTGGTGCTACTCACTCTTTTATTGCTGCTGATTGTGTGAGAAGGTTAGGCCTTGTTGTTTCTCCTATGAAGGGAGAGATGGTTGTCGAAACTCCTGCAAAGGGATTAATGACCAGTTCTCTGGTTTGTTTGAATTGTCCATTATCAATATTTGATAAGGACTTTGGTGTGGATCTGATTTGCTTACCATTGGGAGGTCTCGATGTGATCTTGGGTATGAACTGGTTGGAGTTCAATCATGTTCATATTAACTATTTTAACAAGTCGGTGCAGTTTCTTGCTCCTGAAGAAGGGGAATGAGATAATTTTCTATCTGCTGGAGAGTTGAGAAAGCTCTTGGAAGAAGAAACTCAGGTGGTTGCATTGTTTGCATCCTTGTCAGTGGAGAGTGAGTCGCTAATTAACGAATTACAGGTGGTGCGTGAATGTCCTAAAGTGTTTCCGGATGATATTGCTGATGTACAGCCAGAGAGAGAAGTGGAGTTTGCTATTGATCTTGTCCCTGGTACCAGACCTATTTCTATGGCATCATACAGGATGTCGGCATCAGAATTAACAGAGCTGAAGAAGCAACTAGAAGAGTTATTAAAAAAGAAATTCGTGAGACCAAGTGTATCGTCTTGGGAAGCTCCGATGTTGCTGGTGAAGAACAAGGATGGTAGTATGAGGTTGTGTATCGATTACAGACAGTTGAATAAAGTAACGATTAAGAACAAGTATCCGCTTCTGAGAATAGATGACTTGATGGATCAGTTAGTGGGTGTCCGTGTGTTTAGCAAGATTGGCTTGAGGTCAGGTTATCATCAGATATGGGTAAAGGACAATGATATTCAGAAGACGGCCTTCAGAACTTGATATGGACATTATGAGTATGTCGTGATGTCGTTCGGAGTTACTAATGCACCTGGTGTATTCATGGAGTATATGAATCAAATTTTTCATGCTTACTTGGTGTCATACCCCAGATTTTGACCACTAAGATTTCCCATTATTGTGCAAATCATTATCACAATATGGATGTACTTTCATACCTCATCAGTCTCCCCAAAGATAGGTGAGCATTCACTACAATCAAGAATTAGGGTTTTGAGCCCTCTTAGAGAACTTAGACAAAGGATCAATCAAGAAATGACATGATCTTCAACTTGTCTAGCCTCTCAAACATCCATAAAGGATCAAGAGGACTCCCACATCAAGAATCAGGCACAAGGTTGCAGCATTCTAAGTGGATCAAGCCCAAGATCGCCTGTGTCCCCAAATTAGGGTTTTGGTCGACTGAGGCCTCCAGATGAAAATTTCCATCTGGACATGAGCCAATGCCTTAATGTGTGGTCCTATAAGCTCAAAAGGATCTCAAGATCCCACCCACAATGGCAAAATCACCTTGAAGGTCCATCTATCAAAAAATCAGGAATTAGGGTTTTGACATAATTCAACCCTTGAGTTAACTTGTGAAGTGAGGCATGGCTTGAAGCTTCAAAATGAACTTCAAAGACTTCAAATACATCATGTTGACATGTTTACAAGATTTGATTGACTCAAAGAGCTCAAATCATAAGCCATAAGATCTCAAAACCATCTGATCACAAATTAGGGTTTCTGATGGAAAAAGTCAAACCCTATCCTTGACTGTTAGCCTACCCTTGATCTCAAACCTTGGGGAGGGGTCTAAGACATTCCTAAATACCCTTGGAGGCCATCCATGAAGTTTAATTGAACCCAAGGAATGATTTCACAAAAGAATCACAAAGTCAAAATTTTATCTGATAAAAAAAGTCAACTGTACAAAAGTCCAAGTTTGACTTTTTGGATTGTTGGTCAACCAAGGTTTCTTAACCCTAAAACAATGTTAATATGTGATTTGAATCATCATTCATCAGGAAAAATCAAAGAAAGTGAGTTAACTTGTAAAAGGGGTAACCATAAAAAAAACTTAAAATTTTTCTAAGTTATGGAATAAAGTGGCTAGGGTACCAACTTCCAAGGACCATAACTTGAGATCTAAGCAACCATTTTGGGTGATCCAAAGCTAGATTTGTAGGTCTTGCTACACTCTACAAAATCTTCAACTACATCAAGTTCCAATTCTTCATGGATTTTTAGTTATTAATGGATCAAAGTGGTAAAAAAAACCAAAATATGTCAAAAAACACTTAGTGAAAATTTTGCCTTGTAATTTCAATATGAAACATCAAACTTCCAAGGCATTTTTCACATTGATCCAAGATGAATCAATGAAATCTTCAAACTTCAATGTTTTAGTACATCATTCAGTCTTTTCAAAAAGTACAAGAAGTCTCTCTAATTCATTTTGAGCTGAGAGATACATCCATGGGAAGTTAGCTCCAAAATCTGATTTTTCACTAAGTCAGAATTCTGCATTTGGTCGAATTTGCATATTATGAGTCATCAAAGACATGTTCAGCCATCTGCACACCTCAGGGGGAGACCAAGGAGGAACAAACACTGATTCATAAGCCTTCCAAGTATTTGGAACTTCATGTAGGTGTGCCATCCCTAAAAGCTAAAGATGCCTCAAGACTCCAATTTTGTTTTGAGACATTCAATGGATGCATAGAGCTGGCATGTATTAGTCTATGATCAACCAAATGAGTCAAGATAAGCTCATACAATAGAGGACCATATGCATGTGCTCTAATCTCAAGTCAATGGCTAGAGGAGAATTGAGATTCCATTTGATCCACATTGGCCAAAAGCCTATTGCAGTTGCCACACACTGTTGCTTGCAAAACAAACTTGACACACTATAAATAGGCCTCAATTGTGATCAGTTTGAGTACATCAAAGGTCCTAAATAGATGCCTTTCTCAAAATCACCACTTTCACTCCAAAAGCACCTTCTCTTGCAAGTCACTATCAAGTTTTACATTTGAGAGTAATTCCAACCAAACCAATGGTTCACACACCTCACATATAACATATAGAGATGATCCAAACTCTTACATAACATCTGGAACACCAATTTCACAAAATCACCAGCCAACTGCTCAACTTCTTGACAGAGTTGCAGTTGAGGTACCATCTCAAGTTCCAGCTCATTTCAAACCACTCCAAGCATTCAGACACAACCCTTGGTACCTAAGGAAGCTGTCCAGATCATTGGAACTAACTTACAACACCTCCAACTCAAAATTCAATCATCAGCTGCATGAGGTAAGCCTAACACTCTGAAACTCCATGATCCATGCATCATAAATGAAATTTTGAGTTACCATCTTATTTCTGCATGTATATAGAGTTATAACCCTCAATCAATTGCCATGAATCAATCGTGTATGAAATTTCATATTGGTTTGTGCAAATTAGGGTTCATCTGTATTCATCACGATTATCTCACTCAACACTGAAAATAAATGAAATTAAGTACCATAGTTATGATCGTGAGTTAAAAACGAGCAAGTTTGATATTTGGATCATGTGATTTCATCAAGTAATCAGTGAGAAATAATGAATTTTGCAAATCTGCAAAAATCAGAACACGCGCGTGCTCTTGGTGTGTTCTTGGCGCCATTTTTTAAATTTTTGAATATTTGAATTTTGTTATTTTATTTAATTGATTCAAAAAATTAATTTCTCTCTGAATTTTAATGATTTTGAGTTGATTCTTTTTTTCAAAATTCACAAAAATATTAAAATATTTTATTTTACAAGAATTTCCCAAAAATATTATTTATTTCATATATTTGATATTTCTGCAAAGAATTAATTTTTATTTGTTTTTGAACATTTAAAATATTTCTCTTTCTTGATTTTCCTAATTTTAATGATTTTTAATCATTCTATGGATAAAAACATGATTTTTCAAACATTAATCCAAGATTACAATTCATTTTTTTCACATGTTTGATTAAATCTTCCATAATTTTATTAATTTTTAATCAAAATTAATTCCTTTTTTAAGCAAATTAGGGTTTTGATCATTTCCACCCTCACCATTACGTTTTTCAAACTCTTTGGGCCTCTAATAGAGTGTAAGACCCAACCCCTTTGTAAATACAAAACCTTTTTGGGCCTCAGTCATTGTATAAGTCCCAATACAATTTTCAAAATGACGGTGCCATCACTATTTCGCCATGGGCCTCTCCTTGAGTTGTAAGCCCCATCACTTGTACAAAAATAAATCTTTGGGCCTCTAATAGAGTGTAAGACCCAACCTCCTTTGTACATAAATAATTTTGGGCCTCAGTCATTGTATAAGTTCCACTGTGTGTTAGAAAATCTCGGCGCGATCGCCTTTTTCAAATAAAATCAATTGGGCCTACCCTTCTGTTGTAAGTCCCATTTCTTTTAAAACTTTTTGGGTCTCTCCTTGAGTTGTAAGACCCATCCCTTTGTATAGAAAAAACTTCTTTGGGCCTCATTCATTGTATAAGCCCTAGTACAGTTTACAAACAACAGTAAAATTACTGTTCTTCATCTGGGCCTCTCCTTGAGTATAAGCCCCAATAATTTTTTCAAAAACAACTTCTCTTTTGATTTAGGTTTATATATACAGTTGTTATCAAAACTTTCTTTAATTTCTTTGAATAACTAACAATACAGCATGGAAGCTTGCTCACCTGTAAGTTTTTATCAGCTTTCATTTACTTGTTTTCATATATATAACTGTATTGTGGGAAGCTGCTCCCCTGTAAGTCCTTCTTTCATACCCTTTTAAATACTTGTCATATATCAACTATATATATACTAGTATATCTATTTAGAGTTTTCCCCGGCAACTAGGTCTAGAACTAGGTAAAGCCAGTTGGTCACTCTTTAATACAGTCAAAACTAGATCCCCATAGGATTTCCAGATACATTCTTGCCTTCTCTTGGGCTTAAACAATATGGAACAAAGAGAAAGGCAGTATTCTCGGTGAACCTTTTCTCAGACTGTCACTATTAGAAATTGTCATAGAAATTCTACTCCCCAGAAATGATTCATTCTTGGTGAAAGACATCTCTTGAATTTCTTCAAACCTCAGAACTGTTCAGAAATGATTCATTCTCGGTGAATGACATCTCTTGAACTTTTCTTTGGTTTGGACCCACAGGCTTCCTAAAAGCATTCCCATCTCCTCTTGGGCTTTGTACAAGGACCCTCCGGCTTCTTAGGAGTTCTCATGCCTTCTCTTGGGCTTAATACAAGGACCCTGAAGACCTCTTAAAGGTATAGGGCAGAACTTAGTCATCCTTCGTTAGAGCTGCCTTTCTAAAAAGAGTCAAAATCTCAGACCAGTTTTAAGGTTGATACTCATCCCTTAAAAGAGTCAGCCTCCTCTTAGGCGTTATACAAAGATAAACTCTTCCATACCAGTAAACTTGGACAATCTAAATCCCCTTTTGGATCTCAAAGACATTCTCAAGCACCTTACCAATATAGGAGAAACCCCGGTCAGTCTGGATCAATCTCCAGTAGAGTTAAAACCTATGGGTTCTAAAACCCAATCTCTCTCCTAAAATTCCCCAACCAGGGTCAGTTTATCATCAGTATAACACTATCCCAAATCAGAACCTCAAGGCATCTGATATCTCAACTCTTCTGTAACCCTCAGCAAGAGTTGATTCCCCATTTGGACCTGCCTCGGGAGCTCAATAATCCCCAGCAGAAGCTAGCCTCCTCTTAGGCTTTGTATAAGGATCCTTCCTGTCCTCAGCATAATCAGCCTCCTCTTGGGCTTTGTACAATGATTCTCCCCAGCGGAGCTAACCTTTTCAGACTCTCTTGTTGAGTCAATCAACTTTCAGACTCTCTTGTTGAGTCAATCACGTTTCAGCACTTTCTTGTTGAGTCAACCCTTTTAGCCTCAATCTTGGGCTTTGTACAAGACAGATAAAACCATTCTCTTTTACAGCCTCCTCTTAGGCTTTGTATAATGATTTCCCCTAGCAAAAGTTAGCCTCCTCTTAGGCTTTGTATAATGATTTCTCCAGCTTGTTCAACCACAATCCTGGGCTTTGTATAGGACAGATAAAAGCACTTTCTTGTTGAGTTAAACCCTTTCAGCCTCAATCTTGGGCTTTGTACAAGACACCTAAAATATCCTCAGTCAAGTCAGTAAGATCTCCTTTTAGCCTCGATCTTGGGCTTTGTACAAGATAGATAAAGATTTCTTTCCCACCGAGTCAGTCTTCTTTTCAGCCTCAATCTTGGGCTTTGTACAAGATACATACAAACCCTCTCCAGCAGAGTCAAAATCCTTTTTAGCCTCAATCTTGGGCTTTGTACAAGACAGACAAAATATTTTCCCCAGAAAAGTCAAACTTTTAGCCTCCTCTTAGGCTTCGTATAATGATATCCCCAAAGAGTCAGTCTCTTTTAGCCTCAATATTGGACTTTGTACAAGATATATATAAACACTCTCTTGTTGAGTCAGTCATTCCCAGCCTCCTCTTAGGCTTTGTATAAGGACTTCCCCAGTGGAGTCAATCAACCTCTTAGCTTCAACTTTGGGCTTTGACCAAGGCACACAAAAATCAACATCCCCTCAGAGGAAATCAAAATCTCTCTGTAGGAAGTCATTTCTTTGTTTATCACTTATCAAAACAGACATTCAAAACAAACCCTAATCCCAGATAACTGCTATAAGAGGCACACTTGTTGATTCAAATATCCAAGCTGTTGTCCATCTTTTATCCTGGTAAATCTTCTCTTTCATCTAATTGTTGTAAGCGGCAAGCCTCTGGATTATTTACATCCATGCCACTGTCCCTCTCTTAGTATGAGAAATTCCTAAGGAAAAATGGCATTGCTCAACACTGAGTTAAAGTTTTCTCCTTCAGGACAAATCCCTTATAAAGGAAATTATGGCATTACTGGATTCATATATCCCAATTAAAGTAATTCTCTTTTACAAATCAGTCACCCAATAGTTGTGATAAACAGATGAGATGTCTCCCTTTAGAGATGACAAATTCTCTCTCAGTCAAACTTTTAGCTTCAATCTTAGGCTTTGAACAAGACACAAATACCTAACCTTTTAGCTTCAATCTTGGGCTTTGAACAAGACACCAAAATATCTTTTTCCTCCCTTAGAATAGGAGGAGCTACGATTGCTCTGATTTACCTGTTTCATTAAAACGGGAATACGTAGGCATAAGATTGCAAAATCTTAGCGAGCATACTAATCAAAAACTCTAGGTCCAGTACCTTCATACCAATCAAAACTTAGGTCCAGTACCTTACCAAAAACACCAACAAAAACTCACTCTCTATCATATTTCCCAAGAAACTTTCCCAACCCATTAACGGATAAACACCATCAAGTACAAAGAGGAACCTAAAGCTAACAACCTGTGGATAACCACATATAGGATGGGTAATTGACAACTCCCCATTGTATAACCTGACCCCGAACTCCCCGAATCTCTTTAAGCATTTGTTCAGTTAAACATTCGCGTGCAAGCTTAGTTTGAGATAGCTTCCCTTTCCCTTCCAGCTTCATGGGATAAATAAGAAATCAGAAAGTAGCACCCCACTCCTACCATTGCGGTGAGGAACCCATGGCGATAAGGTGGTCGCGTCACCGATAAAAATCACACGCTACACTTGGATAAATTTATGGTTGTCTTTATTGGCGATATTCTAATCTATTCTAAGTCAGGAGAGGAATACACTGAACATTTGCGGACCGTGCTGCAAGTGTTGAAAGAGAAGAAGCTCTATGCTAAGTTGTCTAAGTACGAATTATGGTTGAGAGAGGTAAGTTTTCTTGGGCATGTTATTTCAGGTGATAGTATTGTCGTGGATCCGTCCAAGGTAGATGCAATTCTACAATGAGAGGCTCCGAAGTCGGTAACAGAGAATATAAGCTTTTTGGGGTTGGCTGGTTATTACTGTAGGTTTATTGAAGGCTTTTCGAAGTTGGAACTTCCGTTGACTCAGTTGACGTGTAAGGGTAAAGCGTTTGTGTGGGATTTTCATTGTGAGAAGAGTTTCATCAAGCTGAAGAAGAGATTGACTACAGCTCTAGTTTTGATTCTACCCAAACCAAATGAACCGTTTGTGGTGTATTGCGACACTTCTTTGATGGGTTTAGGAGGTGTGTTAATGCAGGATGGTAAGGTGGTGGCTTATGCTTCACGACAGTTAAGGGTCCATGAGAGGAATTATCCAACTCATGATTTGGAATTAGCTGCAGTGGTATTCGTATTGAATATTTGGAGGCATTATCTTTATGGTTCCAAATTTGAAGTGTATAGTGATTATAAGAGCTTGAGGTATCTATTTGATTAGAAGGAGTTGAATATGAGGCAAAAAGGGTGGTTAGAGTTCTTAAAGGATTATGATTTCGGCTTGAACTATCATCCTGGTAACGCTAATGTCGTAGCTGACGCTTTAGTCGGAAGACATTGCATATGTCTGCTATGATGGTTAAAGAGTTAGAATTGATTGAACAGTTCATAGATATGAGTTTGGTTTGCGAACAGACACCACATAGTGTGATGCTGGGTATGCTGAATATCAACAATGAATTTCTTAATAGTATCAGAGAAGGTCAGAAGTTGGATGTGAAACTGGTTGATTTGATGATTGGAAATTAACAGGTGGGAGGAGACGAATTCACAGTGGATGAACAAGGTGTGTTGAGGTTCCTGAAGGTGTGAGAAAAACAAAAGAAAGGGGGGTTTGAATTGGGTTTTACACTCTTTGCTAATTTTTCCCCTTTAATCATTGCTGCGTTAAGACATCAGAGTTTCGTTGAGAAACTTCAGACTTGCGATGCGGAAGCATATCAGAGTTGTGTGGTTCTGACTTGTTATGCGAGGTTCTGGTAAACGATACATAAATACAAACAATAAAGTAAAGCATAAGCAAGAGAAAAGAACACACGATATATCCTGGTTCACTTGAGCAACCCTTGAGCTAATCCAGTCTACCCTTCCAAGGTGATTTCGCCTTGAACTCAAGGACTTAATCCACTATAATCAGAACCGATTACAATTTGCACGGGCAACCGCCAGTGACTAACCTCTAATGAACCGTTCAGTGATCCAACAAGATATAACGTTCATTAACCCAACAGAATCCGATCTCGCAAGATCTCCTATCAGGATTTCAATGATATCCATCAGTGACCTCACAAGAGTCTGACCTTCATTTGGTCCTCTTTGAGATATGACTATCATTCATATCAAGTCTACTGATCTTCACTCGATCACTTGAGGAATAACTAATTCTAAAAATAGAATTGTTTTTCTGGAGGTTACATGAGCGCTTCTTAACAAGCAGAATTCTCCTAATTTAAGTACAGAATTACACAACAGTGTTTGAGCAAGATATGAGCAACAACTACTTGCTTTCTACGTGATTCTATGTGTTGTATATGATTTATAGTTGAGTTCCGATGATGACACCAACAACAGTTGATGGGTTGATTGTGCTCGAACCAACAACACATACGAATGCCTTCTCTTCATTTTATAGCCAAAGAAAATAGAGCCGTTGGAGGGCAGCTGGTCGTTGAAGAGAGTCGTTACACAAGGATGAAAATAGTATAGCCACATTTGTCCTTTTTCCATAATTTACGGTAGTGGAGAGGTAGTGGGATAAAGCATCTTCGTACAATGTACTCTCCTTGCTAACGGTAACATTGTCTTCTAATCTTCAGAGGCTTCTGATAGTATTTGATTGAAGCATGAGTAGAGACGTGATAGTTGGGTCTTCAGAATCTCAAGTCTTCAGTCTTCAAAACTTGTTCATTCAGAACCTTGTCTTCAGTACTTCAGCACTTGTCTTTGAAACCCTTTGTCTTCAAGTCTTCAGAGTCTTCAGAACCTTGTTCACTCAAAACGTTGTCTTCAGAGTCTTTAGCCCTTGATCTTTAGAACCTCAATCTTCAAATCCCTTAAGTCTTTAGAGTCTTTCTGCACTTGGTCTTCAGAGCTTTCAGCCTTCAGAACTTCATGTCATTTGAGTCTTCAGCACTTAGTTCTTCAGAAGATTGTTTCTTCAAGAGCTTCGCTTATCTTCAGAATCCGAAACACGTTCAGAACAGAATCCATAAGAGCATTGCAATAGCAATATCAACATCCTTGGATCTTTCTAATTGTTATCAGATGCAGAAGCAAACTCGCTTCTTCAACACTCTTGTGACTTGTGTTACACATAGTAACTCACATGTAATCTTTTACGCACATCTTTATATTGTTTGTTTGATCTTATATCTTCAATAATTATGATCTGCACAAAAACAAACATCAGAACATAAAATAGTTCTTTCACAAATACTCCATTGTTATCATCAAACTTAGAGACGACTTGCAGAGACAACTTTTGTTCTTACAATCTCCCCCTTTTTGACGATGACAAAACCATGTATTTTGATAGAACATTTTATACAGGGTAATCACCAAACGTAACATATTCAGTGTCCGGAACAACAACTCCTCCTTAATGTGTTAACCTAAAAATTTTATTTATGCTTGTTCAGAGTCTCCCCCTGATCCTAAGACTCATAAAATAGAAATTTTGATTTATCGGAACATAGAATAGAGAAGGAATACTTCCCCTTTTATCTCAAGAAGCATAAGCCTTCAACATCTGGACTTTGTTCAGCAGAACCTCTGTCTTCAGATCTTTAGAACTTGTCTCCTTTAGATACCGTATCTAAATCACATAACTTCAGAGTCTTCTGAAGCAAATACCACTGTTCAGCAGAACATATGTAGCGTTGATACCAAATAATTCTCTTTCTGATAAGATACCAATTAGTTCTCTTTCTAATAACTTAGCCACACTATTTATCAGAACAGAAACTTTCTTTCAGATGAGAAACTCCCCCTAAATCTTAGACTTGGTAGAGATCAGATATCCTAATTTGTGACCCTTCTGGGTAACCTCCGTTTGGTTGCAATCGATCGGATATTGAGATCTTTAGAGTCTTGATTCAGTTTCCATAAATCAATTGTACCAATTCAGATCACACACTTGATTCTTCAGAATTTAACTAGAACATAGGTCATCATCTCAGAACCTTGTTTCTTGTCATAACTTGATAATTGATTAGTGATTGATTCTTAATTATATTCTATGATCAATCAGAGCTTGATACTTATTGATTGAAGCTTGATTCTGAGTCTGATATCAATTAATTACAGCTTGATTCTGAGTCTGATACTAGTAAACTTCGGCTTGATTCTTGATTTGATTGAATGTATTTTGTGATCAATCAAAGCTTGATACTGAGTCTGCTACACTTGTAGTTTGATACCATTGTATGTTGATACTAATGAAGGTATTTTGAGATCACTCACAACTTGATTCTGAATCTGATATCATTGTAAACTGAGTCAGATACCATTAACACTATACTTCTTAGAGTATCAGAGTTTGTCTTGATTGCTTTCAGGAAGATTTCTTCTTCAAATTCTTATGTTCTGAATATCATATTCTCAGACAGCTTACAACTTCTGAACAATATGAAACAAAAATCACGATAACTTTGACTTTCAGAAAGTTCTCAACTTCTGAATAGTACTGGGTCTATCTGATTCTGAACATATGTTCACGAAGTGTACAACTTCGATTATATGAACAAACAGTTCTTAAGAAATTTAACAGAGTTCTTTCATTTTAACATGTTCTAAGAAGGCCTAGTGAACTTGTTCAGAGTTCCTCGGTTTAAACATCAAACAACGTTAGTGGTAAATGCATTTTATATCAGAGTTGATGTTTAGCATTCTTTTAACATATATCAAAATTATATTCTATTTCTCCCCCTTTTTGACATCATCAAAAAGTTAGAGTATTTAAGAATTTTAAAGCATGTTAAATATGATAATGATTCTTAATGTATATCCAAAATTAATTTCATCATAGCAAAAGATAGAGCAGTGCAGGTATGAGTATGAAAAAGAATAATTCAAAACAGAGCAGAAAACATACTTCATTAATTGAGACAAAAGTACAAGGCATAAAGAACACAGATACATGAACTCACCAAACCATTACAAACTGATAACACAACCTAGTTCTAAGAAATAATCATTTTATTTTATGAGAACCATTGGCTATCGAAAGTTTCACAGAATTTTCTTTCAAGAGCAGTGTCTGGACCGCCTCGAACTCTACAGACCGTTTGTACGATCCCTGCCCTGAAGAGGACTTCTGATAAGACTCTTCCATAGGGAATGAATGATTTGTTCATAGTTCTTGACAGAAGGATTGATTCTTTAAGATGCTCAAAGATTACTTGAGACAAATCTATAGGAGTTGGCTTAAGAAGACACATGATAAGAAGCTTATCCTCATGATACAGAAAATCTTTGTTAGTATTGCAAGGGCGAAGATTTGTCAAAATGAACTTAAACCATCCTTTTGCAACAGGCAGAAGTTTTTCTGGATTTGTGGGTTCAAAAGTAGAGTCTTTATCGAACAGGTAATGTATTTCAGTATTGGAAGTACATCGAATGGAGTCGTGATACCCTTTTTAGAATAATCAATGGCTTCAGTATTGTTTGCAGAGTTGAAGGAAATCGGAAGACCATAGATGTTAGAAGAGATAGATAGACCATCACTATTGATAGAGGCATTGATCCAGAAGGACTTTACGATGTTTGTATATATTGAACCTCTTAACATAGACATGTATCCATTCCAATTTTTGAAAATGAATCCCAAGATGAAAGTCTCGACTAGAGCCCGCTGGATTTGTTGGTTGTTTTTCATTGATGACTTCTAAGAGATCATCGTTGCCATGAAAGGTTCTTGGAGTCATTCTTGGTGTTTTAGGATTTCAAGAAGGTTTTGAACAAAGGATAGTGAAGGACTATAGGAATAATATATGAGTTTAAATAGGCAGAGGGAGAAACTAAAGTGAATACGTTAATAAATGAGAATGACTTGAAAAGATCAATTCATTATAACCTAGACGCTAGAGTAGGTACGGATGGTGTAAGGGACAAAGACAAATACAGAGTATAACAGTCTCTTAATCTATGGAAAACTAAAGATTACGCATACGAATTCTTTATTTAAATTTTTGACAGGAGTCAAAAACTCACAATGAATACATATTTATGAGTGACACTTGAGATTACTAACTCGAAGTGAAAGCAGAAAGACACGTTGCTTATTTTCAAGAAGACTTAACTCACAAGTCAAATAAATGCACAGATATAGGGTTAAGCATAAATGATTTTTACTATTTTTCAAAATAATGCGAATCCTAGTCTGTCAGTTCATAACTTCGCATGGTCAGTAGATGTAAAGGATTAGGAAATAATCAAGGTTACATGCGATGAAGATCCCTATGTTTGAGTGACACGTTAATATCTTCTACGTCTGAAAACGAACAGGTTTCCATCTGATCAGAGATACTTCTGACCGAAGCATCTCCTGATGACTGGGATTAAACACAAATGATTCTTAGTTTAAATGAAAATCTCATTACTTCAGACTTTGACTACAAACATCTGATTCTGATGAAATCTTACTTAAACACATAGCACCAGTATTATCACTAAGTTAAAGTTGTTATGTACTGTAAGGGTGACATAGATCAAGTGCAGAACAAATGACAAGAATTTTAAATGAAGGAGAATAGCATGAAACAATCTTCCTAAGGAAAATATACTATATAGGTTCCAAATAAGATTTCGAAAACAATGAGCATTTAGTAATGGCAAAGCAGAATATGTCATAAAGATATTGAACAGAGTTGCTTATGTCATATGAGAGATTTTTTCGCTCATTTTCGAGAAAACTTATGTTTTCAAAGATATATCATGATTACACATGATTCACAATAGTGAGTGATGTCACATTAGGTGCTCACACTATTCAAAGATTTTATCAAAAGATTTTCTCTTGAGAAGAGAGAATATTTTAGATCATTTAGCTTTCACTCATCAGAAAGTACACACTACTGCAATCTAAAATACTTCTGTTTTAAAACATCTTTTAACTTGTAGAAGTATTTTTATCTAAAGTTCTAAGAAGTCATAAATAGAGAGAAAATCACACCTTTGAGATTCTTAGATCTTTATGGGTATTCTTTATCTGAGTGCTTTCCATTTGACTCTGACTCGAGCTTCTTGTGTTGCAGCTTCTGACTTTCCTTAGAAGTTCACGTCATTCTGGTTCCTCGTGTATCTGATGATCTTTTAGTAGATTCTTCTTTCACAGCATTTGCGTACCATTAGACTCATCTTAAACTTATTCTGGTGACTGGGGCAAATGTTTATGCATAGTCTATTCCGTCTGGTTGACCATAATCTTATGCAGCCGATTTGTGCCTTGTTTCTAATGACTCATCTAGTTCCAATGACTTGGACACTTTTAGTCAGAACCAGAAATGTTTCATCAGAAGGTTTGAAAGCTTATCTGATTCTGATAGGAGTATCCTCGATGAAGCTTCTAATCAGCTTTGTTCTGATTCTGCTTTCTTCAGAGTGATCTATCAGAGGTTCTGAACAAGTACCTTCTGATTTCTTCCATTCTTAAGAAATTCTCTGTATTCTGATTTTGAAGAGTGTAGATATCTTCAAAATTCTGATCTCTAGTCTGAGAACTAGAATCAGTCTTCTCTTCAGATGATCTCTTCATTCTTCTGTTCAAACTTATCCATCTGATTTCTGAGAGCAATCTTCAGATACAGATATTCTGATCAACAAAACATCTTTCTTCCATCAAGATCTCTTCTAAACAAATGCTTGTTTTTAGAAGATCAGTAATTCCTTAGCTTAAACATAACTTCTGAGAGGTTATGTGCTTGAGAGAATTAACTGACATCTCATAGCATTTTCTGATTTCGTTTCCACGAACAGATGTAGAGCTTATTCAGATACAAGTATCATCAAACTTATGTGTAACACATGATGAGTTTGAATGACAACCTTGTTCTTGCAATGCTGATCTAACTTGTTTAGAGTTAGTCCATCAAAGGATTAACATCATATCTACTTCTGAAAAGAATGTTTACTGATTTCTTCATTCTGAAAAACATCAGTGACTTAAATCCTTTTGAGTCAGAATAGATGACTTCTGTTTTTGCATCTTGCCGAGCATCTTCTGATTTCAGGATTCATGCATCATGAATTTCTGAGAGGGATATCAGATAACAATCTAACACTTTACAGTTTGTTCAACTGAGATAGAATCTCAAGTTAACAAAAATTGGTTGTCTGTGTTACTTCAATCAATAATCAAAATTCATCCTTAATCAGATTCCTGATGAATCAATAGATTTCCTCTTTCTGAGTTTTCTTCAGTTTTTTGCAAAGCTTCTCAAGGAAACCGTATTCAATTCTTCGTTGAATCTTCTAACTGCTTGATCAGTTAAGCTTCAGATGTTGAATCATTTCTAAGGATTTGAATTCCTCAGTCCATGATTTCTGACTTTTCTTCATACTTCTTCATGAAGTTCTTATTTATCAGAATCATAACTTAACAATCTTTCTTCTTTACTTCAGAAAATTCCTAATGAGGTTTTCCTGAGAAAGTCAAGAGTGGACTAATCCGTTCCTTGAAAACATCTCATACTCACAAGGAATTAATCTTTAGCAAACAAGATTTCTTTTTTTCTGATGATTCGATCTTGAGCAAATACATTGTTCATCCAATCGTATTTCTAAGATAGACATTCAACATATATTATTCCTTATCTGATGAATCTATCTTGTCAGCTGATTCTTCAATCTACTTCCAAGCTTCAGTGGAGAAGATTTTGTTGTTGACAACTTCAAGACTTCAAGAATCAGTAACTTGCTCAAGGTAATCTGTTTGATTACAATTCAGTATTCAATCATCTTCTGATATGAGACTGAAATTGTGAGTGGATTGAAATCTTACCCAGAGTATTTCTTCACACCGCATCTGGATTTTTTTTTGACACTGTTAAGTGTTTGATATCCATCAATAATAGAACCGGAGCTCTGATACCAATTGAAGGTGTGAGAAAAACACAAGAAAGGGGGGTTGAATTGGGTTTTACACTCTTTGCTAATTTTTCGCCTTTAATCATTGTTGCGTTAAGACATCAGAGTTTCGTTGAGAAAGTTCAGACTTGCGATGCGGAAGCATATCAGAGTTGTGTGGTTTTGACTTGTTATGTGAGGTTCTGGTAAATGATACATAAATACAAACAATAAAGTAAAGCATAAGCAAGAGTAAAGAACACACGATATATCCTGGTTCACTTGAGCAACCCTCAAGCTAATCCAGTCCACCCTTCCAAGGTGATTTCTCCTTGAACTCAAGGACTTAATCCACTATAATCATAACCAATTACAATTTGCACGGGCAACCGCCGGTGACTAACCTCTAATGAACCGTTCAGTGATCCAACTGGATATAACGTTCATTAACCCAACAGAATCCGATCTTGCAAGATCTCCTATAAGGATTTCAATGATATCCATCTGTGATCTCACAAGAGTCTGACCTTCATTCGGTCCTCTTTGAGATATGACTATCATTCATCTCAAGTCTACTGATCTTCACTCGATCAATTGAGGAACAACTAATTCTAAAAATAGAATTGGTTTTCTGGAGGTTACATGAGCACTTCTTAACAAGCATAATTCTCCTAATTTAAGTACAGAATTACACAACAGTGTTTGAGCAAGATATGAGCAACAACTCCTTGCTTTCTATGTGATTCTATGTGTTGTATATGATTTGCAGTTGAGTTCTGATGATGACACCAACAACAGTTGATGGGTTGATTGTGCTCGAACCAACAACACATACGAATGCCTTCTCTTCATTTTATAGCCAAAGAAAATAGAGTCTTTGGAGGGCAGCTGGCCGTTGAAGAGAGTCGTTACACAAGGATGAAAATAGTACAACCACCTTTGTCCTTTTTCCACAATTTACGGTAGTGGAGAGGTAGTGGGATAAAGCATCTTCGTACAATGTACTTTCCTTGCTAACGGTAACATTGTCTTCTAATCTTCAGAGGCTTCTGATAGTATTTGATTAAAGAATGAGTAGAGACGTGATATTTGGGTCTTCATAATCTCAAGTCTTCAGTCTTCAGAACTTGTTCATTCAGAACCTTGTCTTTAGTACTTCAGCACTTGTCTTTGAAACCCTTTGTCTTCAAGTCTTCAGAGTCTTCTGAACCTTGTTCACTCAGAACGTTGTCTTCAGAGTCTTTAGACCTTGATATTTAGAACCTTAATCTTCAAATCCCTTAAGTCTTCAGAGTCTTTCTGCACTTGGTGTTCAGAGCCTTCAGCCTTCAGAACTTCAAGTCATTAGAGTCTTCAGCACTTAGTTCTTCAGAAGATTGTTTCTTCAGGAGCTTCGCTTATCTTCAGAATCCGAAACACGTTCAGAATAGAATCCACAAGAGCATTGCAACAGTAATATCGACATCCTTGGATGTTTCTGATTATTATCAGATACAGAAGCAAACTTGCTTCTTCAGCACTATTGCGACTTGTGTTACACATAGTAACTCACATGTAATCTTTTACGCACATCTTGATATTGTTTGTTTGATCTTATATCTTCAATAATTATGATCTGCACAGAAACAAACATCATAACATAAAATAGTTCTTTCACAAATACTCCATTGTTATCATCAAAACATAGAGACGACTTGCAGAGACAACTTTTGTTCTTACAGTTTCGTGATAGGATTTGTATTCCTGATGATTCGGAGTTGAAAATAATGATTCTAGAAGAAAGTCACAGGAGTAGTCTACGTATCCATCCAGGAGCTACGAAGATGTATCAAGACTTGAAGAAGACATTTTGGTGGCCTGGATTGAAACGTGATGTGGCTAAGTTTGTGTATGCTTGTTTGACTTGTAAGAAGTCGAAGGTGGAACATCAGAAACATGTTGGGTTGATGCAACCGTTAGATATTCCAGATGTAACGCCCCAAATAATTATAATATTTAATTAATTAAATTATTATGATTATTCGGTGTTTTGGTGCTTTGTGATGACTTTGTGACGTTGATGACTTTGTGTGGTGTTGTGGGGTAGTCTTGGGTTAAGGGAACGGTGAGGTCTCTTAGAAGTAATAATTAATCAGATTATTTATTTAATAATAATATTAGAATAATTTGAGTAATTAGAATATTATTTATATTATTATTATTGTTAATTAAAATAATTAGGAGACCATTAAGGGTAAGACGGTAATGTGGAGGGATTAATGAAGGATAATACGGTAAACTGTGATTAAGGCCCAAAACATAGGATTAACAAAAGAAAAATAGGGATTATGAGAATTAGTTTTGTGCAACCCTAAGAAGTGATTAGGGAGCTGAGGAAAGGAGGCTAGAACGAGGAATCGACCATAGAACCCCAAAAAACGAAGAATCTCTGCTGGAAATTCGAGGTATGGGGGGTAATCCGGGTTAATATGTTTGATATGGGTTTAAGGTAGGGGTAATTGTGTGTTTGTGTTCTGTTGATTTGTGCTAAAATCTGTGACAAATCTGTGACGATTTTTCGTAACTTTGTATATGTATGAACTCTGTTGCGAATCTGATATGTGTTGCTTTAATCGATGTTGAATCTGTATGCATGATGTTGATGCTACTGTGATGAACATGTAGGTAAGCCAGATCTAAAAAAATCGAAACTGATAATAACTGGTTAAGATGTAATCATTAGGAAAAAATTGATGTAGACAATGAAGTAGGATGAATAACATAGATCTGTGATGAATCGAAGCTAGTTTGAGGCTGATTTTGGTAGATCGAAGGTGCTGGAATGAGGAAATTTGCGTTCAGATGCGAGATCTGAGTTTTTGGGAAGCTTCTGGTGATACGTGTAACAAGGGAAGTGTTACGCGTAATGGGGGACACTCCCAGGGTATTACGCGTAGCGTACACACCCGTCCCTAATGGCCGGCATGACCCTCTGCTGATACGCATATGGGATTAAAGGCAATATGCGTAAGAGGAGGAAATACGCGTAATGGGAAGCGGAGAAATAGGGGGATACGCGTAATAGGGGAAATACGCGTATGGGTTTTGGGGAAGAATGTCTTACGCGTATAGGCTAGCCATTACGCGTAAGGGGGTATCTAAAAGAGAACTGAGAGGAAAACCCTCTCTGGTGATACGCGTATGATACGCGTAAGGGGTGGCGTGAAAATTGAGCCATAAGCGTAACAGGGGGTCCTTACGTGTATGGGTAGTGATGTGGGCAGATTTTCCCGTTTTTGCGATTTCTGTCCTGATTTCGATTGCGACGTGGTTTCTTTGAGACATAGGGCTATGTGGAGATAATAAGACACTAGTAAACTAGTAATGATGATGAACGGGATAAAAATCGGGGATTTTATGTGATGAATAAAATATGACGAATTGTGAGGTCTGATGATGAATTTTGATGAGTGCGGCTTGGTGTTATATAATGATGCTTGTTTGATGATGATTCATGAATGATGATGCAATTATGATGATTTTATGACAATGTTTATCATGCAGATTTGCATCATGCATTCATGGCATAGTTAGGACTTCGGTCCATTTGGTGGCTTCAATGCCATTGTGTGGATTGTAGCATTTTATGACGTGCTCCGGATCTTCTGTAGAATCGATCCTATTGGTGGGGATCTTTGGAGGGTGATGGCCCAGTGTCCATCGATTATGACGAGTTGGTACTACATGCATGAGTCTATGAGGTTGCATTGCATATTGTGTGGCATTGCATTATATTGATGTGATTTTGATGTATTCTGGCGTGTGAATGACTTGATGATGTTGTTGCTTGTGCTTTATCTTTTACTTATATCTTATATATTCATTTCGTGATTACTCACCCTGCCTGTTTGAATGTTGCCTCCATATGGGTAACGTGCAGGTGATCAGGCTTAGCTTCCTTGGCGCATGAAGATTTAGCTTAGAAGTATTTCCTTGATTACTCTGTCGATTAGAGGGCCTTGCTCTGATATGTAACATCGGGTCGGGACGTTTGAGTCGAACGATTACATTCTTTTGTTTTTTTTGACATGATGTTTTCATGAGTTTTATTTAAGAAGTTTTGAATTATAAAAGTGTTCTTTAAATTTTGATTTCTGCTGCGTGGTGTTTAACTATATTGTGATGGAAAAACCCGTGTTACGGGACAGGTGGCTATTATGATGATTTGTGACGATATGTGATGCCCTTTTTTGGGACTTTACTCTGATTTAATTGTCGTTTTATTCGTGATGGTTGTTAGGTAGAAAAAGGGTGTTACATTAGAGGTATCAGAGCAGGTCAGTCTGTCCGGACAAGTTTTATGTGATGTCAGTCCCCTGTCAGTTGACAAGTGTGTGTACACTGTCAATGTTTTGTTCCTTCTAACCTTGTTGGCGGTGTGCAGGATGGCTGAAAGAAATGATCGTGTTATTGCTGATGCATTGGAATCAGTTGCTCAAGTAGTGCCTCAACTCAATCTGAATGGTGGAGTTCCAGATGAGTTCCGTGTTTTGGGGAAGTTTCAGAGGAACATTCCACCGACTTTTGCGGGTACTCATGATCCAGCAAGTGAACACAAGTGGCTGAAGGTAATTGAGAAGATCTTTTGGGTGATAGGATGTAATGACGCGTAACAAGTTCAGTTTGGAACGCATATGCTGGAAGAAGAGGCTGAGGATTGGTGGGATAACACCTGTCAGAGACTGGAAGATGTTGGCACGGTGATAACCTGGGTTGTGTTTAAGAAAGAGTTTCTGGGAAAGTATTTTCCAGAGGATGCTCGTGGCAAGAGAGAGGTGGAATTCCTTGAGCTGAAACAAGGGGACATGATTGTGGCGGAGTATGCTGCGAAGTTCGAGGCGCTGGTGAAGTTCTTTCCTCACTACAACCGTGCTGATGCTGAGATGTCCAAGTATCTCAAGTTCGAGAACGGGCTGAGACCAAAATCGAACAGGGTATTGGGTATCAACAGATTTAAAAGTATGTTGAGCTGGTGGATAAGAGTAGGATCTACGACGAGGATAACCGAGCCCGATCTGCTCACTACAAGCAGCTGAGTGAGAAGAAAGGGTAGTATAGGGGGAAGCCTTATACGACTTCTGCTGACAAGGGGAAGCAGAAGGCTTCGGAGGGGAAAAAGACAAGTGGGGGAGCATCTCCTGCTTCTAGAAAGTGTTACAGGTGTGGCGAGCAAGGCCACCGTGCTGATGGTTGCACCAATAGTGTACTGAGATGCTACAGGTGTGGTAAGAAGGGTCATAGAGCTACTGATTACAAAGATGAGGGTCCAACCTATTTCAATTGTGGCGAGAAGGGTCACATCAGTACCCAGTGTCAGAAACTGAAGAAGACTGCTACTGCTGCTCAGAACAATGGCAGAGTGTTTGCGTTGAGTGGTGCAGAAGTGCCAGAGAAGGACAACCTGATTCGAGGTACTTGTTTTATTAATAATGTTGAGTTGGTCGCTATTATTGATACTGGTGTTACTCATTCGTTTATCTCACTTGAATGTGCTAATAGATTGAGTTTGAAATTGCCTGATATGAATGGTAATATGGTAATAGAAACTCCAGCTAATGGTTCTGTTACTACTACCTTTGTGTGTTTGAGATATCCTTTGACGATTTTAGGGAAGAGTTTTGTGATGGATTTGGTGTGCTTACCCTTGCACCAAATTGATGTAATCTTGGAATAAACTTGTTGGAGTTCAAACTTGTTCATATCAATTGTTATAACAAGACGGTAGAGTTTCCTGAGTTTGGTGATGGTGGGGAGTTGATGTTCTTGTCTGCTAAGCAAGTAGACGAACTTCTGGAAGATGAAGCCTTGGCGTTTGCAATGTTTGCATCATTTTAGATTGCTCGTGAAGCTGCAAGTGTCAAATTACCTGTTGTCTATGAATTTCCAGATGTGTTTCCAGATGACATCAGTGATTTGCCTCCGGAACGTGAAGTAGAGTTTGCAGTGGACTTGGTACCAGGTACGAGTACGGTGTCAATGGCTCCTTACCGGATGTCCGCTTCTGAGTTAAGTGAATTGAAGAAACAGTTGGAAGAGTTGCTTGAGAAGAGGTTTGTTCGACCAAGTGTTTCTCCATGGGGTGCTCCTGTGCTGTTAGTGAAGAAGAAAAACGGAAGTATGAGGTTATGTGTTGATTATCGACAGTTGAATAAAGTAACTATCAAGAATAAATATCCACTTCCGAGAATCGACGATTTGATGGACCAGTTAGTAGGTGCCTGTGTGTTTAGCAATATTGATTTTAGGTCGGGTTATCATCAAATTCGTGTTAAACCTGACGACATTCCGAAGACAGCTTTTAGGATGAGGTATGGTCACTATGAATACACTGTGATGCCGTTTGGAGTGTCCAAAGCACCTGGTGTGTTCATGGAGTATATGAATTGGATTTTTCATGAGTATTTGGATCATTTTATTGTGGTTTTCATTGATGATATTCTGGTATATTCTAAATTAGAAGAAGATCATGCTGAGCATTTGAGAACTGTGTTGCAAGTATTGAAGAAGAAGAAGTTGTATGCAAAGCTATCGAAGTGTGAGTTTTGGTTGAAGGAAGTGAGTTTCCTTGGCCATGTGATTTCAAGTGGTGGAATTGTTGTTGATTCTTCTAATATCGATGTTGTGTTACAGTGGGAGACTCCGAAGTCTGCTACTGAGATACGAAGTTTTCTGGGATTGGTGGGTTATTACCGCAAGTTTATTGAAGGCTTTTCTAAGTTGGCATTACCTTTGACTCAGTTGACTCGAAAGGGTCAAGCTTTTGTGTGGGATGTAGCTTGTGAAGAGAGTTTTGTGGAGTTGAAGAAGAGGTTGACGACCGCTCTGGTGTTAATTTTGCCAAATCTGAATGAATCTTTTGTAGTGTACTATGATGCATCGAAGATGGGTCTTGGAGGAGTACTGATGCAAAATGGTCAAGTTATTGCTTATGCTTCCGGGAAATTGAGGGTTCATGAAGTGAATTACCCAACCCATGACTTAGAATTAGCAGCTGTGGTATTTGTGTTGAAGATTTGGCAACATTATCTGTTTGGCTCTAAGTTCGAAGTGTTCAGCGATCATAAGAGCTTGAAGTACCTATTTGATTAGAAAGAGTTGAATATGAGGCAGAGAAGGTGGTTGGAATTGTTGAAGGATTATGACTTTGATTTGAATTACCATCCTGGTAAAGCAAATGTAGTGGCCGACGCATTGAGCATAAAGTCATTGCATATGTCGATGCTTATGGTGAAAGAGTTGGAGTTACTTGAATAATTGTGAGATTTGAGTTTGGTATGTGAAGCAACTCCCGACAGTGTGAAGTTGGGAATGTTGAAGTTGACTAGTGGTATTCTGGATGAGATCAGAGTGGGACAACAATCTAACTTAAAGTTGGTTGACCAGTTGACATTGATCAACCAAGGTAACGGAGGTGAATTTCGAATCGGCGAGAATGGTGTAATGATGTTCAGAGACAGGGTGTGTATCCCAGATGTTCCAGAAATTAAGAAGAGCATTCTTGAAGAAGGACATCGAAGTAGGTTGAGTATTCATCTCGGTGCTATGAATATGTACCAGGAATTGAAAAAGCTGTTTTGGTGGCCAGGTATGAAGAAGGACATTGCGGAGTTTGTTTATGCGTGTTTGACTTGTCAGAAGTCGAAGATTGAGCATTAGAAGCCTTTAGGTATAATGCATTCGTTGAATATTCCCGAGTGGAAATGGGATAGTATTTCCATGGATTTTGTGTCAGGATTGCCGAGGACTGCAAAGGGGAATGATTCGATTTGGGTGATTGTGGATAGATTAACTAAATCGGCTCATTTCTTGCCGATAAAAATTAATCATTCTATGCAGAAGTTATGAGATGTGTATATTGAGGAGATCGTGAAGTTGCATGGTATACCTTCGAGCATTGTGTCGGATAGAGACCCGAGATTTACATCGAGGTTCTGGAAGAGTTTGCAGGATGCTTTGGGTACTAAGTTAAGGATGAGTTTTGCCTACCATCCATAGACAGACGGTCAGACAGAAAGGACTATCCAATCTTTAGAGGATTTACTGAGGGCTTGTGTGTTGGATCACGGAGGATCTTAGGATATCCATTTACCATTGATTGAGTTCACGTACAATAATAATTTTCATGCTAGTATTGGAATGGCGCCCTATGAAGCTTTGTATGGGAGAAGGTGTAGAACTCCCTTGTGTTGGTATGAATCGGGCGAGAGTGCAATACTCGGACCGAAAATTGTGCAAGAGACGACTGAGGAGATTAAGATGATCCAAGAAAGGATGAAAGCTTCGTAGAGTCGACAGAAGAGTTACCATGATAAGAGGAGGAAAGCACTTGAATTCCAAAAGGGAGATCACGTGTTTTTGAGGGTGACGCCAGTGACTGGTGTGGGTCAAGCTTTGAAGTCTAGGAAGCTCACTCCACATTTTGTTGTTCCTTACCAAATCATGCAGAGGATAGGAGAGGTGGCCTATCAGATTGATTTATCGCCGATGCTTGCGAATTTGCATGACGTGTTCCATGTGTCTCAGTTGAGAAAGTACATTTCGGATCCGTCGCATGTGATTCAGATGGATGATGTATAAGTGAGGGATAATCTGACTGTGGAAGCATTACCTGTGCGGATTGATGATCGTGAAATGAAGCAAGTGCAGGGTAAAGACATAGCTTTGGTGAAGGTGCTATGGGGTGGACCAGCTGGCGAAAGTTGGACTTGGGAGCGTGAAGATTAGATGAAGGAGTCGTATCCGACTCTGTTCCCTTCAGATAATTTTTTAGGGAGAAAATTCATTAAGTGGGGGAGAGTTGTAACGCCCCAAATAATTATAATATTTATTTAATTAAATTATTATGATTATTTGGTGTTTTGGTGCTTTGTGATGACTTTGTGACGTTGATGACTTTGTGTGGTGCTGTGGGGTAGTCTTGGGTTAAGGGAACTGTGAGGTCTCTTAGAAGTAATAATTAATCAGATTATTTATTTAATAATAATATTAGAATAATATGAGTAATTAGAATATTATTTATATTATTATTATTGTTAATTAAAATAATTAGGAGACCATTAAGGGTAAGACAGTAATGTGGAGGGGATTAATGGAGGATAATACAGTAAACTGTGATTAAGGCCCAAAACATAGGATTAACAAAAGAAAAATAGGGATCATGAGAATTAGTTTTGTGAAACCCTAAGAAGTGATTAGGGAGCTGAGGAAAAGAGGCTAGAATGAGGAATCAACTGTAGAACCCCGGAAAACGAAGAATATCTGCTGGAAATTCGAGGTATGGGGGGTAATCCGGGTTAATGTGTTTGATATGGGTTTAAGGTATAGGTAATTATGTGTATGCGTTCTAATGATTTGTGCTGAAATCTGTGACGAATCTGTGACGATTTTTCATAACTTGTATATGTATGAACTCTGTTGTGAATCTGATATGTGTTGCTTTAATCGATGTTGAATCTGTGTGCATGACGTTGATGCTGCTGTGATGAACATGTGGGTAAGCCAGATCTAAAAAAATTGAAACTGATAATAACTGGTTAAGACGTAATCATTAGGAAGAAATTAATGTAGACAATGAAGTAGGATGAATAACATAGATCTGTGATGAATCGAAGCTGGTTTGAGGTTGATTTTGGTAGATCGAAGGTGCTGGAATGAGGACATTTGCATTCAGATGCGAGATCTGAGTTTTTGGGCAGCTTCTGATGATACGCGTAACAAGGGAAGTGTTATGCGTAATGGGGGACACTCCCAGGGTATTACGCGTAGCGTATGCACCCGTCCCCAAGGGCTGTCACGACCCTCTGCTGATACACGTACGGGATTGTGGGCAATATGCGTAAGAGGAGGAAATACGCGTAATGGGAAGCGGAGAAATAGGGGGATACACGTAATAGGGGGCAATATGCGTATGGGTTTTGGGGAAGAATACCTTACGCGTATGGGCTAGCCATTACGCGTAAGGGGGAATCTGAAGGAGAATTGAGAGGAAAACCCTCTCTGGTGGTACGCGTAAGGGGTGGCATGAAAATTGAGCCATACGCGTAACAGGGGGTCCTTACGCGTATGGGCGGTGATGTGGGCATATTTTCCCGTTTTTGCAATTTTTGTCCTGATTTCGCTTGCGACGTGGTTTCTTTGAGACATAGGGCTATGAGGAGATAATAAGACACTAGTAAACTAGTAATGATGATAAACGGGATAAAAATAAGGGATTTTATGTGATGAATAAAATATAACAAATTGTGAGGTCTTATGTGAATTTTGATGAGTGCGGCTTGGTGTTAATATAATGATGATTCATGAATGATGATGCAATTATGACAATTTTATGACGATGTTTATCATGACAATTTGCATCATGCATTCATGGCATAGTTAGGACTTCGATCTATTCGGTGGCTTCAATCCCATTGTGTAGATTATAGCATTATATGATGTGATCCGGTTCTTGTGTAGAATCTATCCTATTGGTGGGGATCTTTGAAGGGTGATGGCCCAGTGTCCATCGATTATGACGAGTTGGTACCACATGCATAAGTCTATGAGGTTGCATTGCATATTGTGTGGCATTACATTATATTGATGTGATTTTGATGTATTATGACGTGTGACAGAACTCTTCCCAAAAATCGTCAAAGGACATCTCAAACACACAAGAGTAGTAGTAACAGAACCATTAGCTGGAGTTTCTATTACCATATTCCCATTCATATCAGATAATTTCAAACCTAATCTATTAGCACATTCAAGCGAGATAAAAGAATGAGTAGCACCAGTATCAATAATAGCAATCAGCTCGATATTATTAATAAAACAAGTACCTCGAATCAGGTTGTCCTTCTCTAGCACTTCTGCACCACTCAAAGCAAACACTCTGCCTTACCACATTTGTAGCTTCTCAGTACACTATTGGTACAACCATCAGCACGGTGGCCTTGCTCACCACACTTGTAACACTTCCCAGAAGCAGGAGCTGCTCCCCCACTTATCTTTTTCCCATCTGAAGCCTTCTGCTTCCCTTTGTCAGTTGATGTCGTATAAGGCTCCCGCCTATACTGCTCCTTCTTCTCACTCAACTGCTTGTAGTGAGCAGATCGAGCTCGGCTATCCTCATCGTAGATTCTGTTCTTGTCCACCAAATCAACATACCTGCGGATCTATTGATACCCAATACCCTGCTTGATCTCTGGTCTTAACCCATTCTCGAACTTGAGACACTTGGACATCTCAGCATCAGCACGGTTGTAGTGCGGACAGAACTTCACCAATACCTCGAACTTCGTGGCATACTCCGCCACAGTCATGTCTCCTTGCTTCAGCTCAAGGAATTCCACTTCTCTCTTGCCACGAGCATCCTCTGGAAAATACTTTCCCAGAAACTCCTGCTTAAACACAGCCCAGGTTATCACGGTGCCAATATCTTCCAGTCTCTGACGGGCGTTATCCCACCAATCCTCAGCCTCTTCTGACAGCATATGAGTTCCAAACCGAACTTGTTGCGCGTCAGTACACCCTATAACTCGGAAGATCTTCTCGATCGCCTTCAGCCACTTGTGTGCACTTGGTGGATCATGAGTACCCACAAAAGTCGGCAGATTGTTCCTCTGAAACTTTCCCAAAGCACGAAACTCATCTGGTACTCCACCATTAGGATTGTTCTGAGCCACTACTTGAGCAATCGACTCCAACGCATCAGGAATAGCACGATCATTTCTTCCAGCCATCCTGCACACCACCAACAAGGTTAGGAGAACTAAGACATCGACAGTGTTCACACACTCGTCGACTGACAGGGGGCTGACATCATGTAAAACCTGGCCGGACGGACCGATCTGCTCTGATACCACTAATGTAACACCCTTTTCTACCCCACAAATATACACGACAAAATACACAAATTATCAGAGTAAAATTAGAACCACCTCAAAGGGTGCACATTTTCTCAATAAACTCAAAATAAAACATTTGCTCCGTAAACACGGGTTTTCCTCAAAATATTCAAAAACCATCAAATTTGCAGCGGAACCACCATAACCACAATAATAAAAAGGGTTTTAATAATAAAAACCATGATTCTTCAGAAATAACAACAAAATAACAACTCGACATGGTTCAACTCAATGACCCAACCCGATGTTACAATATCAGAGCAATGACCCTCTACATCGACCAAAAGCAAAATAAACTCCAAAAGTCCTCGAAGGCATCCAGCTAAGCCTAATCACCTGCACGTTACTCACATGGAGGCAACATTCAAACAGGCAGGGTGAGTAATCACAATTCATTATAATCAATATAAAAATAAGATATGCATAAAAATGACGTCATCATCATATACAACATCATCAGGTCACAAGGCAAACATCAAAAATCACGACATCATAAATTACATCAATGCCAAATAAATGCAATGCACAACAAGACTCATGCATGTGCTACCAATTCATCAAAGTCGATGGACACTAGGCCATCACCCTCCAAAGATCCCCATCAATAGGATCGATTCCACACAAGAACCAGAGCACGTCGTAAACAATTTAATCCACACAATGGGATTGAAGCCACCACTAGACCGAAGTCCTAACATCATCACAGGACCGAAATCCTAACATCGTTGTCATAACCCAAATTTTGACCACCAAAGATTTCCCATCATTGTACAAATCATCATCACAATATGGATGTACCTTCATGCCTCATCAATCTCCTCAAGGATTGTTGAGCATTCACTACAATCAAAGATTAGGGTTTCAAGCCCTCTCAGTGTGCTTAGACAAAGGATCAATCAAGAAATGACATGATCTTCAACTTGTCTAGCCTCTCAAACATCCACAAGGGATCAATAGGACTCCCACATCAAGAATCAAGCACAAGATTGTAACATTCCAAGTGGATCAAGCCTCAAGATCGCCAGTGTCACCAAATTAGGGTTTTGGTCGACTGAGGCCTCCAGATGAAAATTTTCATCTGAGCATGATCCAATGCTTTAAAGCATAACCCAAGATACTCCAAGGGACCTCATGGACCTAATCACCAAGTCAATTTGGCCTCAGGGGATGCATTTATAAAAAATCAGGAATTAGGGTTTCTTGACCTAATTCACCCCTAAGTTGACTTTTGGGACAAAACATGAGCCAAGACCACAGGACATTATTTGAGGGTCTCTAACACACTACATTGATCCATTTGCAACAATGTATTGATCCAAGAAGCTTGGCCCACAAGTTTCAATTTCATCAGGACCACAGTTAGGGTTTCGAGGAAAAAGTCAACTGTACCTTTGACTTTTGACCAAGACATGCTCCCAAACCCTGGGACATGATTCAATACACCCTATCAAACCTATGGAACATATCCATTAGGTTTTATTTAGGTCAAGGACTTGATTTCACAAAGGATCGCACAGTTTGGAATTCATCCGATAAAAAGTCAATTGTGCAAAAATCCAAAGTTTGACTTTTTGGATTTTTGGTCAAACAAGGTTCCTTAACCCTAAAAAAATGATAATGTGTGATTGGAATCATCATTCATCAAGAAAAATCAAAGAAAGTGGGATAACTTGTAAAAGGGGTAACCATAAAAACTTAGAATTTTTCTAAGTTATGGAACAAAGTGGCTAGGGTACCAACTTCCAAGGACCATAACTTGAGATCCAAGCAACCATTTTGGATGGTCCAAAGCTGGATTTGAAGATCTCATGGCATACTTTAAAAGTGTCAACTACATCTCATTCCAATTCCTCATGGATTTTTAGTTATGGAGTGATCAAAATGGCTGAAAACACAAAAGTAGAGGCATTTTTCATTATAATTCAGGTTGACTCAAAATCAAAGTTGGACATTATGTTGAAATAGGATATATCGGCTCTCCAAAATGTCCAAGAACTCCATCAAATTCCATCTGAGCTAAAAGATATGACAGTTGCAATATGCCTTGATGCAAACTGTCTTGCAAGGCAGATTTGTGCATTAGGGCTCAAATTGATCAAATTGTGCAACTCCAAGCATGGTTATCCATCTGCACACCTCAAGGGGGAACAAACAAGGGACAAGCACTGATCTATCAGCCTCCAAAGTCCCAAAATCTACAAGAAGCATGCCAAACCTAAAAAGCCTAAAGGAGGCCAAGACTCCAATTTTGTTTTGAAACATTTAATGGATGCTTAGAGGTGGCATGTATCAGAGTAAAGATGAACACTTCAGTCAAGCCTTATCCTTGAATCAAAGAACCATAGGCCTGTGCTATAATCTCAAGTCAATGGCTAGAGGAGACTTGAGATTCCATTTGATCCACATTGGCCAAAGGCCTACTGCAGTTGTCATTCCCTATTCCTTGCAAAACAAACTTGACACACTATAAATAGACCTCATTTCTGATCAGTTTAAGTACACCAAAGGCCTATAACACTTTCCTTTCTCAAAATCACACTTTCACTTCCAAAAATGCCTTCTAATGCAAGCTACTATTGGGTTTTGAATTAGAATGTGTATCCAAACACTTAAACAACATCTAGAACATCAATTCCTCAAAATCACCAGCCATCTGCACAAGCCTTTGACAGATTTACAGTTGAGGTGCCAAATCAAGTTCCAACTCAATTCAATCCACTCCAAGCATTCAGACACACTCCATAGCACCTAAGGAAGTTGTCTACACCATTGGAACCAAGCTGTAACACCTCCAACCTAGAACTCGATCACCAGCTGCAAAAGGTAAGCCTCAACTAGGTCATTTCATGATTCATGCATATTTCCTCGCACGATAATTTTGCCATATGTTCATAATCATGTATAGAGAGTTTCCCCTAAATTAATTACTTTGTATGAATCATGTATCAAATTTCTCAGCCTTCATGAACAATCTAGGGTTCTTGAGGTTTTGTCTTGATTTTTCATTCCATGCTTAAAATAAATGAAATTAAAGACCATAGACATGATTGTGAGTTGAAAACGAGCAGATTGATATGTGGATTGTGTGATTTCATCAAGTATTCAGTGAGATTGATGAAAAAAACGTAAATCTGGGGAAAACAGAGCACGCGGGCATGACCAAGATGTTCTTGGCGCCCTTTTTTAAATATTTGAATATTTGAATTTTTGTGATTTTATTTAATTGATTCAAAAATTAATTTCTCTCTGAATTTTAATGATTTTGAGTTGATTCTTTTTTTAATAATTCACAAAAATGTTAAAATATTTTATTTTACAAAAACTACACAAAAATATTGTTTATTTCATATACTTGATATTTTTGCAAAGAATTAATTTTTTATTTGTTCTTTAAAATTTAAAATATTTTTTCCTTCTTGATTTTTCAAACTTAAATGGTTTCCAATCATTTTGTTGATAAAAACATGATTTTTGAAACATTGATCCAAGATCACCACTCATTTGTCACATGTTTTCAATAATTTTTATTAATTTTTAAACAAAAGTAATTCCATTTTTAAACAAAATTAGGGTTTTGATTAATTCCACCCTTATCAATTTTTTTCAGACACTCGTGGGCCTTTAATAGAGTGTAAGACCCAATCACTTTTTAACCAAAACCTTTTTGGGCCTCAGACATTGTATAAGTCCCACTGTGTTAAAAAAATCTCGGCGCGATCGCCTTTTCAAAATGAAAACCATTTGGGCCTACCCTTGTGTTGTAAGTCCCATTTCTTTTTTTCTTTAAATAATCTTTGGGCCTCTTCTTGAGTTGTAATACCCAACCCTTTTGTAAGTAAAATATTTTGGGCCTCACATATTGTATAAGTCCCCCTGTATGTTTTCAAAAGTTCGGCGCGATCGTCGCCTTTGTAACAAACACAATTGGGCTTCTCCTTGAGCTATAAAACTCATCTTTATTCATTTTCAAACTTTTTGGGCCTCTAATAGAGTGTAAGACCCAATCCCTTTTTGAAACCAAAATATTTTGGGCCTCAGACATTGTATAAGTCCCAACACATTTTCAAAAACCTCGGCGCGATCGCCAGTTCAAAAATCAAATCACTTGGGCCTCTCCTTGAGCTATAAGTCCCATTCCTTTTCTTAAAAACACACTTTGGGCCTCTAATAGAGTGTAAGTCCCAGCCCCTTTGTAAATAAACAATTTTAGGCCTCAATCATTATATAAGTCCCAGTACAGTTTTTAAAATGACGGTGCAATCACTGTCTTTTAACCGGGCCTACCCTTGTGTTGTAAGTCCCATTTCTTTTCTTTAAATAATTTTTGGGCCTCTCCTTGAGTTGTAAGACCCATACCTTTGTACAGAAAACCTTTTGGGCCTCAGTCATTGCATAAGTCCCAGTACAATCTTATCAAAACAAATTCCCTTTGATTTGCTTCAAATATACAGTTGTTATCAAAACTTTCTTTAATTTATTTGAACAACTAACAATACAGCATAGAAGCTTCCTCACCTGTAAGTTTTATCCGCTTTCATTTACCCGCTTTCATATATATATAACTGTATTGTGGGAAGCTGCGCACTGTGAGTCTTCTTTCAATCTTTGAAATACATGTTAAATATATATAACTGTATTGTGGGAAGCTGTGCATGGTTAGTCTTCTTTCATACCCTTTTAACATACTAGTCATATATTAACTGTATATATACTAGTATAGTTATTTAGAGTTTTCCCCGACAACTAGGTCTAGAACTAAGTAAAGCCCCTGTTGGTCACTCTTAAATACAGTCAAAACTAGATCCCCATAGGATTAACGGATACAATCTTGCCTTCTCTTGGGCTTAAACAATAAGGAACAAAGAGAAAGGCAGTATTCCTCGTGAACCTTTTCTCAGACTGTCACCTCTAGAAATTGTCAAAGAAATTCTACTCCCCAGAGTTGATCTATTCTCGGTGAATAACATCTCTTGAGTTTCTCCAAACTGCAAACTTTCACTAAATGATCTATTCTCGGTGAATAGCATTTCTTGAACTTTTCTTGGTTTAGGACCCACAGGCTTCCTAAAGGCATCCCCGCCTCCTCTTGGGCTTTGTACAAGGACCCTCCGGCTTCTTAGAAGTTCTCACGCCTTCTCTTGGGCTTAATAAAAGGACCCTGCAGACCTCTTAAAGGTATAGGACATAACTTAGTCATCCTTCGTTAGAGATGTCTTTCTAAAAATGGTCAAAACCCTCAGACCAATTTTAGGGTTGATATTCATTCCTTAAAAGAGTTGGCCTCCTCTTGGGCATCATACAAAAGATAAAACTCTTCCATACTAGTAGACTTGGACAGTCTAAATACCCTTGAGTCTCAAAGACATTCTCAAGTTCCCTACAAAACATAGGAGAAACCCAGGATTCTAGATTAATCTCCAGCAAGAGTTAAAACTTGTGGGTTCTAAAACCCCGCCTTTCTCCTAAAAATCCCTCAGCTAGGGTCAGGTTATCACTAGTATAACACTATCTCAAATCAAAACCTCAAGGTTTCTGATCTATCAATTCTTCTGTAATCCTCAGCAAGAGTTGATTCCCCACTTGGACCTGCCTCGGGATCTCAATAATCCCCTACAGAAGATAGCCTCCTCTTAGGCTTTGTATAATGATCATTTCCTCAGTACCATCAGCCCCCTCTTGGTCTTTTTACAAATGATTCTCCCCCGCGGAGCTAACCTTTTCGGACTCTATTGTTGAGTAAATCACCTTTCAGTACTCTCTTGTTGAGTCAATCATTTAGTCTCAATCTCGGGCTTTGTACGAGACAGATAAAAAACACTCTCTTGTTGAGTCAATAACCTCCTCTTAGGCTTTGTATAATGATTTCCTTTAGCAGGAGTTAACCTCCTCTCGAGTTGTGTATGATGATATCTCCAGCTTGTTCAGCCACAATCTTGGGCTTTGTACAGGACAGATAAAAAGCACTCTCTTGTTGAGTCAAACCCCTTTTAGCCTCTATCTTGGGCTTTGTACAAGATATAAAATTTCATAACCTTCTCTTAAGCTTGGGGCCTAACATCTTCCCCAACAGAGTTATTTCCTCCGAGCCTTCCTTTAGACTTCGAGAAATAATTCCTAAGCAGAGTCAACCTTTTTCCGCCTCCATCTTGGGCTTTGTACAAGATAGATAATGCTCTCCAGCATAGTCAAATCCTTTAGCCTCTATCTTGGGCTCTGTACAAGACACATACAAGCCTCCCCGGCGAAGCCAAAATCTCTTTTAGCCTCAATCTTGGGCTTTATATAAGACATAAAGAACGTTTTCCCCGGAAAATTCAAAGCTTTTAGCCTCCTCTTAGGCTTTGTAGAATGATATCCCCAAAGAGTCAGTCTCTTTTTTGCCTCAATCTTAGGCTTTGTACAAGACACCGACATATACACTCTCTTGTTGAGTCAACCTTAGCTAAGTCAATTAACCTTTTAGCTTCAACCTTGGGCTTTGATCAAGGCACACAAAAATCAATAATTCCCTCAGAGGAAATCCAATCCCTCTTTAGAGATGACAAGTTCTCTCTCAGTTAAACCTTTTAGCTTCAATCTTGGGCTTTGAACAAGACACAAATACTCAACCTTTTAGCTTCAATCTTGGGCTTTGAACAAGACACCAAAACATCTCTTTCCTCCCATAGAATAGAAGGAACTACGATTGCTCTGATTTCCCTGTTTCGTTTAAACGTGAATACATAGGCATAAGATTGCGAAATCTTAGCGAGCATACTAATCAAAAACTCTAGGTCCAGTACCTTTACACATCAATCAAAACTTAGGTCCAGAACCTTACCAAAAACATCGGGAAGAACCCAAACATCAACAAAAACTCACTCTCCCTGTCATACTTTACCAAGAAACTTTCCCAACCCATTACCAGATAAACACCATCAATTACAAAGCAAAACCTAATGCTAATATCCTGTGGATAACCACATATAGGATGGGTAATTGACAACTACCCATTGTATAACCTGACCCCGGACCCCCCCCCCCCCCAATCTCTTTAAAGCGTTTGTTCAGTTAAACAATCGCGTGCAAGGTTAGTTTTAGATAGCTTCCCTTTCCCTTCCAGCTTCATGGGATAAATAAGAAATCTAAAAGTAGCACCCTTTCTCCTCGAGGAGGAAAACCCAAACTTCAGCGATAAGGTGGTCGCGTCACCGACAAAAATCGCTCGCTACAGAAAAATGACGACCCTGCTGGGTAGTTACATAAGGATCTGTTTTACCTTAGTCATCATCGTCCCCATTTTCCACAGTAAAATGGAGACTCTGCTGGGGAGCCATTGTCTATTTAGGAATAGGATTATTATAGCTCTTAAGAGGTCTAGGATGTTAGTTTTAGGATAAATATATATATCGCTTTTCCTACTTGATATCCGTGTTTATTTTTCTACTAATGGGACTGCGGGTGATGCCGCATCTGGAAAGTTTGAGTGCCACCTAAGATAAGTGATGGCATGGGACGGGTAATATTACAGGGAGTGACTCCCAAATAAGAGGTCCCGGTAGACCATCAAATCAGTGGAGATACCCTTTGCGGATTCAATGCCTATACGACTTCGGTTGTTGAAAGCAGATTGTTCGATTGTGGTATCTGAGAAGCTGAGGATTTTAGTAGACTAAGACCATGTTACTATTTTGTAGTGCGGAAGCTATCGGAAATAGTTGTCACGCGATACTACCCTCATCTGAGATCACTCCAGGATACATCAGCTCGCTGGCGATCCGCTTGCTGTTGTTATCCCAAGAGGGGTCAATGATTTTGAGGACAGGTACAAAAATCACCATTACAACCTTTGGGGATGGGTGGAGCCTTAACTTCATGACACCGAACCTTTGACCCCATGTTTTTTCTATGTTTTTGTGTGCTACATTCATGCATTCATCTAAAAAACTTCAAACAAAGAAAATTTTTTCTCTTCTAGTCTCTCTTTTTCAAATTAAACTAAGACAATGATTGCAAATGTCAGAGAAAAAGATTGCGTTATGAATTTCGGTAGAAGTAAGACTCACAAGTACACCTTCAAGGTTCCAAAATTAGAGGATTTAAGAGGTTTGGCAAGGATGATCACCAACCCTGATGCTTTCAGAGCTAAGTATGGAGGACTACTGTCTCTGTTAAGGGTCCATGTAATTGAAGGAATCCTGTCTACACTCATTCAGTTCTACGATCCGGTCTATCACTGTTTCACATTCCTAGATTATCAACTAGCACCAACACTAGAGGAGTACTATCACCTGACTGATTTACCCATTACTGACCAAGCTCCATTTTCTGGACTGGAATAAGTTCCAAAGGATCAAACCATTGTGAGAGCAATTTATTTGGACGAGTCAGAAGTCAGGACTCACATGACCACTAAGGTTGGAATCCAAGGTTTTCCAGCCCAATTTTTGATAAAGAAAGCCCTGTACTTCGCCAATATAGGGAACGTGACTGCTTTCGAGAGCATCTTTGTATTACTCACTTACAGGTTATTTTTGTTTCCCAACATTGATAACTTCGTTGATATCAATGCCACTAAGATTTTTTTGATTGGAAACCTGTACCGACCCTGCTCGCAGATGCTTATCATTCTGTACACTTAAGGAATTTGTACAGCGGAGGAATGATCACATGCTGTGTACCCCTGCTATACAAATGGTTCACTTCCCATTTCCCAAAGTCTGTTGCATTTTGGGATCATAAGAGTACTCTACGTTGGTCACAGAGAATCATGTCTCTTACCAACTCTGACATAGACTGGTACAATTGAATCTATGACGGGATCAGAATCATTGACCATTGTGGAAACTTCCCTAATATACCCCTAATAGAAACTAAAGGAGGAATCAACTATCATCCGGTTTTAGTTCATCGTCAATTCGGATACCCGATGAGGCATGTTCCGCGTAATGCCCATCTGGAAGGTCTTTTCTTCAAGGAAGGAGAAAATGACAGGGCACTAAAGACAGAAATAGTGCACGCTTGGAAACATGTTCATAGGAAAGGAAGAGAGTCTCTAGGAAAACCGGACTGTGTCTCGGTGGAGCCTTATCTCCACTGGGTACAAACTAGAGCCCTCAAGTTGAAGATGCCTTACCCTCGTCACGAAGTTCTTCCATTAAAGGAATATTTCCTTTATTTTATGTCTGATACTGAAAAACTTCAGGTTACTCTCAACAAAGTTCAACAGGAAAGGAAATCTTGGAAGAACAAGTACCGTATTCTCAATGTGGAGTGTAACAAAATACAACAACTGTTAAAAGAAAAGGATGCTCTAATCGAGATTTTATAGCAACATGCTGTAGAGAATCAAGAAGACCAAAGGAATTTGCTCGCTCCTTTCGCTTGGCAAAGGAATGACAATCCGACAACGGCTCAAGAGCCCCGGTCAAAGAAAAGGAAAGTACCAGAACTAGCACCTGAGCCCTCCGCAGTGAGGACTCAGGATCCATTAGCTTAGACATTTCCTTTTACAGCACTTTGTAATTACTATATTTCCATTTCCACAATCTTTGAATTCAATAAAACAGGGTTTCCACTGTATGATATTTGCAATCCAATTGTTGAAGTTTCTTTTGAAAACAAAAAAAAAAATACTAAATATAATCATTGCATATCATTCATCATTCTCACGTAACGTATTCTTCTTCCCTACAAATCTCACGTTTGTGTCTCGATTCTAGAGTCAAACTGTCTCATTCGTACAATACTCGGGCCAGTCAACAAAAGAAAATGGATAATCTCGAGGAAGAGAACAGGGAGTTGAGAGAAGAACTCGACGCTCTGAAAGAATACTTGAGAAAACTTCACAGTGACATGCAAGCTCTGACAGCGGCCCAGATACAAAGGACTGTGATCTCAGAGATCACATCGACGCCTATAGTGGAAAAGTATGATCCTCGGTATAACATGCCTAAAGATCATCCCTGGGGCATGCCACTTAACTATATCCCGGAAGGATATATTCCACCAATCACTGAAGATCCGGAAACTGCAGTAGGAACCGCTGGGCCTGAAGGTTACAAACTTGGAAAGCGAAGATGCCAGGGGCATGATAACAACTCCTGAAGATTACAAACTTCGGGAGGCACCAAGAGTCACTACCGTAATGACTATACCACCACCTGTGGTACACACTGTCCCGGAAGGGCAGATTCCCCATATACCTTCTGGTGGAAACGAAAGTATGGACGACAGAATGAAGGTGTTCTAGGAACAGTTCCTGGAGATGTAGAAGGAGTTGCAAGCCATTTGCGGTCAGGATCTATTCGGAAAGGATGCCGCAGACCTTTGTTTGGTACCTAATGTGAAAGCTCCGCGTAAGTTCAAGGTGTCCGAATTTGAAAGGTACAAGGGTAACTCTTGCCCTCAAAGTCATTTGGTGATGTACGCTCGGAGGATGCCAACTTAGACAGAGAACCAACAGCTACTGATCCACTATTTCCAAGGCAGTTTAACCGGTGCCGCACTTAAATGGTACATGGGATTAAACCGCACTAAGATCTTCACTTTCAGAGATCTTGGCATTGCCTTCATTCAACAATATAAGCATAACCTGGACATGGCACCGGACAGAGATCAACTTAGAGCCATGTAGCAGAAGGACAAGGAAATCTTTAAGGAATATGCTCAAAGATGGCATGAAATTGCCGCTCAGATTTGTCCACCTCTTGAGGAAAAAGAGATGACAAAGATCTTCTTGAAAACCTTGAGCTCATTTTACTACGACAGAATGGTCGCCAGTGCGCCCAGTGACTTCACTGAGATGGTGGGCATGGGAGTTCGTCTCAAGGAAGCAGTCTGAGAATGACGTTTAGTTAAAGATGCTGGATCATCAAGCAGTACCAAAAGATACGGTATCACTTTCCCTAAGAAAAAAGAGCAAGATATTGGTAATATCTCTCTCAGAAATCAAAGGTGGCGGTACTAACCAGTAGCAGCGGTAACTCATGCTATCAACCTTGCGCCTGTTCAAATGTATCAACCTCCGGTTGCTCAGAGCCAACCGATTCAACAAAGGATGCAACAGCCTCTTCAGCAGGCTCGTCCTCCGTACAATAACAATCGTACAATGCGAACGCCAGGGTTTGGCCCTATACCAATGTTGTACGCATCACTGTTTCCATTATTACTGGTCAAGGGGCATGTCCAAACTAGGGCTCCTCTTACGATTCCGGAAAATCTGCCTTTTTAGTTCAAAGCGGATCAGACTTGCCCTTACCATCAAGGAGGACCGGGGCATAACATAAAAAATTGTCTCAGCTTCAAATCTGACGTACAAAAGCTTGTAAGAAGCGGGGTCCTATCCTTCAAGGATACAAATCCTAATGTTCAGACGAACCCGTTGCATCAACACGAGAAAGCTGTGGTAAATTTGATAGAAGAAGAGGCTAAGCACAGCTATCAAATTCATGATGTACTTTTATTGGGGACCAACCTGGTCAAGATACATTGCAGACAAAGTGGATACGGTCACGTAGCGTCTCATAACTATCACCAGTGTGATATTTGGTCTAAAAACAATCAAGGATGTTTTGTGGTGCAATCAGCTCTACAGGAACAGATGGATCTCGGATGGATCCAAGATCACAGAATCCGTGAAGTCAACATGACTTATACGAATTCCAACATCATTCAAAACCACAACATCAGTGCGATGAATGTCAACTTGGTGGCAATGCACTCCAGGCAAAGCCAACATCACAATCTTCCTCGGCACGATTAAGATTCTTGTCTGGTCTGCTCGGTAAACAAACAGGGATGCTCTTTCGTACAAGAGGCCCTCCAGCGTCAGATGGATCTGGGATGGATTCAGGATTACCGTGATAGAAGTCAGTATCAGGTGAATATGATTAAAATATTTGATATTCGCCTGATGAATACCAGCTTGGTGAAACTACTCGCCAAGCAAGTCCAGCTCAGTTTTCTGACTTCGCATAACTATCAGAACTGTACAGTATGTCGTAAGAGCGACCAAGGACGTGCTCTTGTTCAAAGAAATTTGTAACACTTGTTAAACCACTGGTGGCTTCTGATCTATATGGATGAAGACACACAATAAGTCAGCATGACTAACGGGAACCCTACTAGGCATCAAAATCAAGATATTCGATTAATGGAAACGGATCTAGTAAGGTTGAACTGCATTCAAAGCGGATGTGGTCGAGTGTCACCACACAACTACGAGCGTTGTAGAGTCTGCTCGGAGAAAAATCAAGGATGTTACCTCGTGCGAGCAGCCCTTCAAAGTCAGTTTGACCATAAGGAGATTCAACCATGGTCAAGCTCTGGTTCAACGTCAGAATATGGTCATAATCGAGAAAAAGAAGTTGTCTTGATCCCTAAGCAAGAAGTGGCCAAATATATATGCGCCATAATACCTCTACTCCATGAATCAAGAGTCCCTCTTGATTATGGAAAGGTTCTCAACCTCGAAACTATCGAGGCCGGCTATGATGGTTAAAAAAATCATAAGGCTCATGTAGTTATCTATCTGCCGGGACCAGTACCGTACAAGTCTGATAAAGCTATCCCTTACAAGTACGGTGCAACAACAATTGAGAATGGAAAAGAAGTTCCATTACCCTTAGCCGTGAATATTGCAGACATCAGTCGGGTAACACGGAGCGGTCGAATCTTCAACCGAGGGGTTGGAGAACCTAACAAAGAAAGGAACCTCAAACGAAAGTTCCCAATCCACCAGTCGGTCAATCCAGTGATTCCGACCTTTCAAAAAATGATGATGAGATGCTGAAGCTCATCCAAAGGAGTGAATACAACATTGTTGATCAGCTGTTAGAAACTCCTTCAAAAATCTCTGTGTTATCTCTTTTACTTAGTTCTGAAGCTCATAGGGAAGCTCTACAGAAAGTCTTAGAGCAAGCCTTTGTGGAACAAGATGTAACAATAAGGCAATTCGACAGCATCATCTCCAACATCACTTCCTACAACAACTTGGGGTTTAGTGATGAGGAATTTCCAGAAGAAGGCAAAAGTCACAACATGGCGCTGAATATTACAGTCAACTGCCAGGATGATGCCTTAGCCAGCGTACTGGTAGACACCGGATCGGCTCTAAACGTTATACCGAAGTCTACTCTAATGTGACTATCATTCAAAGGATCTCTGATGAGAGGTAGTGAGGTCATCGTCAAAGCATTTGACGGATCCCAAAAAATGGTTATCGGCGAAGTCGACCTTCCTATAACTATCGGTCCTCACACTTTCCAAGTCACTTTCTAGGTCATGGACATTCGAGCAACATACAGTTGTTTGTTAGGAAGACCTTGGATACACGAGGCTGGAGCAATCACTTTGACACTTCTCCAGAAGCTGAAGTTCGTCAAGAACGACCAACTCGTCACAGTCTATGGAGAGCAAGCCTTGATCGTGAGTAACCTATCATCGTCCACTAGCGTAGAACCCGAAGAGGTTGTTAGAACTCAGTTCCAAGCACTTTCGGTGAGCAATGAGAATCAGTCAGAAAGAGGAACATCGATTTCCTCGTACAAAGATGCTCTCGAAGTGATCAAGAGTAACGATGCAAAAGGATGGGGGCAGCTTGTTATTCCTACTGATAACAAAACAAGGAAGGGTCTTGGTTTTTCCTCAACCTGTACCCAGACTGCTACTATTGAAAGTCTTCATCCCATTTAGGACTTCTTCCACAATGGAGGTTTCCTTCACCCAGTGCCTCAAGAAGTACATACCATCAACGAGGGTGACTTCTCTGATACAGATGAAGAGTGGAAGTCTTATCTTAAGAATGACAGTTATATGTCTCAGGAAGAAGTGCCTACGCCATTTTGCTATCCCGTGCAGAGTTCAAGATTTATACCAAGGTCAGATTTCAAAATGATGTACGGAGATTGTGATCCAGAAGGATGCCGTGCTCCCCCAAATTCGTTAGAAGAGGACACTCTGATGAAAAATAACTTTGATCACGACTATTATGGCCCAATGGATGGCCTGCCTATCTGGCAGCCGTATCCAGGAGACATGGGGTAAAAGAATCAGCCAAACGATACATATCAGCTGAGCATCATTGAAAAGAATACATGTGTCCCCACCATGTCATGGGATCAACACTCAGGGAATTCAGAAAATACCCAGCACGATGATGAATTTGCAAAGCTTGCAAGACTTGAGTTCATCAACTATGCTTTTCTTGAGGTCAACATCATCGAAAGGGATGACTCTTCTAGTTCAAAAGAAGTGTGGGACACCTTAGGACAACCGAGTGGCAAGTACGAATATTTGGTCAAGTACACCGTTCCTGAAAGCTCTCGTATCAGGCTCGAAGACACCCAGCCAACTGGATGGGGAGATTTACCTGAGAGCACAAACATTATGCAAGATATAGCTGAAGAATCCTCCTACGACAACTCTGCCTGGGAGACAGATTCCAATGATCTTGCTCCACCAGAAATAAGCGTTATTTCTGAAGACAAATCAAGAAAGAAGGTACCAGACTTTGTGATTCACCGAGGAGTGCGCCGCCAATGGGTTGCTGTTGATGTTCCGAAAGTGGTTCATAAGTCTAAGTAATTGCCGTCTTTATCTTAACCTTTCACCCTGCCCAGGTGAAACGGATGTTTTGATAGGGCTCACTTTCTATAAATGTCCCTCTTCGCTTCGCCCAAAGCGACAGAGTTTTGTTTTATAGGGCTGTAGTTTCAAGTATCGACAAAATCATAAATAAAATAACGTCGTTCTGTAAGTTCCGCATTTATTGTTGTTTTCGCTTTTCACTTTTTCAGAAAATGGTAATCCTAAAAAACAGCTCAAATAATAAAAACAAGCAGTTTTCCAAAGAAAATACACTGCATACACTCTTGCATTCTCTCTATCTCTTCTAAAAACAAATCATCACGTCATGCAGATTGCTTGTTTTAAACCCCATCGAAACATATGATCCAATGCCTTCTCCCAACTTTGAATTCCCAGTATTTGAGGCTGAAGAAGAAAATGACAAAGAAATTCTAGAAGAGATCTCCCGATTACTCATACAGGAGGAAATGTCCATTGGACCTCATAAAGAGCCGTTGGAAACAGTCAACTTAGGTTCAGAGGAAGAGAGTAAAGAAGTCAAGATTGGGGCACTGCTCAGTCTAACTTTAAAGAAGGTTTGATAAAGCTTCTCAAAGAATTTCCCGATGTATTCGCTTGGTCCTATAAGGATATGTCAGGGTTGGATACCAGCATCGTGGAACATCATCTACCATTAAGATCAGAATGTCCGCCAGTAAAACAAAGGTTGAGACGGACTCATCCAAACATGGCCATCAAAATCAAGAAGGAAGTGCAGAAACAGATTGATGCGGGTTTCCTCACCACATCAGAATATCCTTAATGGTTAGCCAACATAGTACCAGTTTCAAAAAAGGATGGAAAAGTTAGAATGTGTGTAGACTACAGGGATCTGAACAAAGCCAGTCCAAAGGATGACTTTCCCTTGCCACACATAGATATGCTGGTAGACAGTACAGCGAAATTCAAAGTATTCTCCTTCATGGATGGATTCTCGGGCTATAATCAGATAAAAATGGCGCCGGAAGATATGGAGAAAGCTTCATTCATCACCCCATGGGGCACTTTTTGTTACAAGGTAATACCGTTCGATTTGAAGAACGTCGGGGCAACCTATCAAAGGGCCATGACTACTCTGTTTCATGACATAATACACAAAGAGATAGAAGTGTATGTCGATGATATGATGGCCAAATCTAAAACAGATGAGGAGCATGTAACCCACCTGTCAAAGTTATTCGAGCATCTGAGAAAGTACAAACTCCGCTTGAATCCCAACAAATGCACATTCGGTGTTCGTTCAGGGAAATTACTAGGGTTCATCGTCAGCCAGAAAGGAATTGAGATTGATCCTGACAAGGTCAAGGCCATTCAAGAAATTCCTTCTCCTAAGATTGAAAAACAAGTCAGAGGATTCCTGGGACGTTTAAATTACATTTCCAGATTTATATTCCTCATGACCGCGACATGTGCGCCAATCTTCAAATTACTCAAAAAGAATCAGGACTGCATTTGGACAGAAGACTGCCAGACTGCCTTCTAAAGTATCAAGGAATACCTGTTGAACCCACCAATTCTATCACCTCCAGTGAAGGAAGACCACTGATCATTTACCTAACAGTCTTGGAAGACTCGATGGGTTGTATACTTGGCTAACAGGACGAAACAAAAAGAAAAAAATCGGCCATCTACTACTTGAGCAAGAAATTCACCGACTGCGAGACCCGGTACACTATGCATGAGAAAACTTGTTGCACTTTGGCTTGGGCAGCCAAACGTCTTCTCCAGTATATGATTTATCACACTACTTGGTTAATCTCCGAAATGGATCCAATCAAGTATGTACTTGAAAAGCCTGCTCTCACGGGAAGGATTGCCCGTTGGCAGATGTTGTTATCAGAATACGACATTGAGTACCATGCTTAAAAAGCCATCAAAGGAAGTATTTTAGCCGATCATTTGGCTCATCAACCGATTGAAGATCAGGAATTAGTTGGGTTTGACTTCCCCGACGAAGATGTCATGTATCTAAAAATGAAAGATTGTGATGAACCGCTACCCAATGAAGGGCCAGAACCAGATTCCCAATGGGGACTTATCTTTGACGGAGCTATCAATCATTATGGAAATGGAATTGGGGCAATCATCATAACACCTCAGGGTACCCACATTCCTTTCACTTCCAGATTGACATTCAAGTGTACAAACAACGAGACCGAATACGAAGCTTGTATCATGGGTCTCGAAGAAGCGATCGACTTAAGGATCAAGAACTTGGATGTATATGGCGACTCAGCCCTGGTTATCAATCAAATCAAAGGATATTGGAACACATACCAATCAGGATTGATTCCTTACAAAGACTACGCGAGAAGGTTGTTACCGTTTTTTAACATAATCGAGTTTCATCATATCCTTCGTGAAGAGAATCATATGGCTGATGCACTAGTCACTCTCTCTTCTATGATTAGTGTAGGTCAATGGAAAAACATACCTAAGATTGATATAATGCGCCTTGAACGGCCCGCCTACGTCTTCACGATTGAAGCAGTCCTAGACGACAAACCTTGGTATCACGATATCAAATGCTTTCTTCAGAAACAAGAATACCCTTCCTGGGGCATCCAGAAGACAGAAAGACCCTCAGAAGGCTAGCTAGCAGTTTCTTCCTGAGCGATGATACACTCTATAAGAGAAATTTTGGCATGGTTTTGCTTCAATGCGTAGACAGACCAGAAGCAGACATATTGATGAAAGAAATTCACGAAGGGTCCTTTGGCACCCATGCCAACGGACACACAATGGCGAGAAAAATTCAGAGAGCAGGGTACTACTGGTTGACCATGGAATCCGACTACTACAAGTATATGAGGAGGTGTCACAAGTGTCAGATATACTCAGACAAAATCCATGTACCGCCAACACGTCTCAAAGTTCTCTCTTCCCCATGGCCTTTTTCCATATGGGGAATCGACATGATTGGCATGATTGAACCCAAGACTTCGAACGGACATCGGTTCATCCTGGTAGCCATTGACTACTTCACCAAGTGGGTCAAAGCAGCATCGTACGTTAATGTAACCCGACAAGTGGTGGTCTGATTTATCAAAAACAATATCATCTGCCATTATGGTGTTCCAAGCCAGATCATTACTGATTATGGATCTAACTTGAACAATAGAATGATGAAGGAGTTGTGCGCTAAGTTCAAGATCGAACACCATGACTCATCTCCCCACCGACCTAAGATGAACGGAGCGGTAGAAGCGGCTAACAAGAACATCAAGAAGATTGTTCAGAAGATGGTTGTAACCTACAAAGAGTGGCACGAAATGCTACCCTTTGCTCTTCACGGTTATCGCACGTCTGTCCCCACTTCAACAGGGGTAATCCCTTTCTCTCTAGTATATGGCATGGAGGCAATACTTCCCATAGAAGTAGAGATCCCATCAATCTGGGTATTGATGGAAGCCAAGCTAACAGAAGCTGAATGGTGTCAAAGTCGGCACGACGAACTGAATCTAATCGAAGAAAAGCGAATAACGGCTCTATGCCATGGTCAGTTGTATCAGCAAAGGATGAAGAAGGCGTTTGACAAAAAGGTCCGACCTCGCATCTTCAGGGAAGGAGACCTTGTGCTCAAGAAGATACAATCATTTCTCACTGATTCCCGTGGCAAGTGGACTCCGAATTATGATGGCCCTTATGTGGTCAAGAAAGCCTTCTCAGGCGGCGCCTTGAGACTCGCAACCATGGATGGAGAAGAATTTGCCTACCCCAAAAATGTTGACGTAGTCAAGAAATACTTCGCCTAAATAAAAAAATAAAAATAAAAATAAAAAAATAAAAAACATCTCGGTGGATTGAAAACCCGAAAGGGCGGTCTAGGCAAAAATTAGAGACATAATCATAAATCATCCCGATGGATTGGAAATCTCAAAGTACAATCCAGGCAAAAATTAGGGATTAATGGCAAGTAACTACGTCCAACAAAGGGGCAAATCCCCCAGCAGCAGTCATGCCGTCTGTCAGGAAAACTCCAGTCGAGGTCATCTTCGACAAAAGCTCAGAATGTCCAGAATTCAAAGTTGGTAGAAGGATAGCGATCGTTATGTTTCAATGTAGCTCTTTTACCTTAAATTACCATTTTCAAACTTTGTAAATACTCTATGGAATCATACGTTTGGCTGATTTCCATCCTATCAATAACATTTGAGCTCTTGTGCTTTTGTTTGCAATTCTTATTTGTTTTACCTTTACAGAACGACATTTTAACATGATTAATGATTCTTGAAATAAAACAAAAATGAATTTACTTGTCAAACATTTTTTTCTGCTTTTAAAATAAAGATGGCAATTTATTTTGATTGTTGAACATCGAAAGAACATCGATCGCTACTCCAAAGGCGATTAAGCTTCAAAGTGCAGAATCAATGTACTCCTTCTAAACTAGTACACCAGAATGAAGGATCAGCAGTGTCAGATTCAAATATTCCGTCCGACATTCCTCGGCAGAGTTCTTATCTCCTAAGCCCGACCAACGGTTTTCCCCACAAGGATTATCTCTCTTAAGCAAGGCAGAATTGCTATCTTGAACAAATGGTATTTCTTCGTCCCCTGCAGTGGCCGAGTATCCAGTCGTGTTCGTCTGTTAGTCTGTATGTCGCGTCAGTTTTGTCAGCATATACATACATACATCATGCATTATTGATTTACATTCATAATTCATATTGCATCACTATCACTCTAGTCGGTCTTATCCCCTAGTGATAAAAGTCCTCTCAATCGAGTTGCAAGTTCTTTCCTCGTCAGGAAATATTGTGTCTGAGCAATCTCTCCTCTAGCTTATTCCTGGATTGAAGTTGGCCCTTGACCACTTTGATAACTTAAACATCTGAAAAGACAAGTAAACCTTCGACAAACGTCACTCTTCACCATTGAAGATGATATCTTCGCTTTCCCGGATTAAGGAAAATCCCTAGAGGAAGCCTTACAACCAAAGACTCTTAGCAACACATTGGATTTTCTCTCCGAAAAGTCAATGTTAATGAAGTCATCAGCACCTCAAAATTGGATTACATCACATGGCATTTCTTCGAGAAGATCTCGAGGAAAAGTATGATGTAATATCCCCAAGCAGAAAGCAGTCTCTCAAGAGACTCATTTTCCCCAGTAGAGTCGACAAATGGCGTCTCCAAACAGAGAAGTTTGTGCACCTCTACAACTCAGATGAATGGGTTCCCCAGCAAGTCTGACATCAAAAGTTTTTCCCATCAAATGGCATCTCCCCAGGAAAATTCGGCGAGAAGTTTGAGGAAAACTGCTACAAACAGCGTCCCTTGTCAAGAAAGTTTATTGACAAAAGAAACTGAGACCAGTTCCTTGGTAGGAAACCAGGATCGAGGGGAAGTTTATATCAGAAACCGAGACCAGTTCCTTGGTAGAAAACCAGGATCGAGGGGAAGTTTATATCAGAAACCGAGACCAGTTCCTTGGTAGGAAACCAGGATCGAGGGGGAGTTTATTTTAGAAACTAAGACCAGTTCCTTGGTAGAAAACTAGGATCGAGGGGAGGTTTGCAAAAGAAACCAAGACCATTTCCTTGGCTGAAGACCAGGATCGAGGGGAAGTTTATTTCGGAAACTAAGACCAGTTCCTTGGTAGGAAACCAGGATCGAGGGGAAGTTTTACCTTTTCTAAGTATCATTGCTTAGCAAAAGAAGATGGATGGGAAAACTGCCATTCATAACCACCATCAAAATTTTGGGTATTCCGATATTTAATCCTCTTGCACCCCGAATGCCCGAATACCTTTGCCATTCACACCTTCGGGTCCAAGAAGATTAAATAGGGGCATCTGTCATACCCCAAATTTTGACCACCAAATATTTCCCATCATTGTACAAATCATCATCACAATATGGATGTACCTTCATGCTTCATCAATCTCCTTAAGGATTGTTGAGCATTCACTACAATCAAAGATTAGGGTTTCAAGCCCTCTCTGAGTGCTTAGACAAAGGATCAATCAAGAAATGACATGATCTTCAACTTGTCTAGCCTCTCAAACATCCACAAGGGATCAATAGGACTCCCACATCAAGAATCAAGCACAAGATTGCAACATTCCAAGTGGATCAAGCCTCAAGATCGTCGGTGTCACCAAATTAGGGTTTTGGCCGACTGAGGCCTCCAGATGAAAAATTTCATCTGAGCATGAGCCAATGCTTTAAAGCATAACCCAAGATACTCCAAGGGACCTCATGGACCTAATCATCAAGTCAATTTGACATCAGGGGATGCATTTATAAAAAATCAGGAATTAGGGTTTCTTGACCTAATTCACCCTTAAGTTGACTTTTGGGACAAAACATGAGCCAAGACCTCAAGACATGATTTGAGGGTCTCTAATACACTACATTTATCCATTTGCAACAATGGATTGATCCAAGAAGCTTGACCCACAAGTTTCAATTTCATCAGGACCACAGTTAGGGTTTCGAGGAAAAAGTCAACTGTATCTTTAACTTTTGACCAAGACATGCTCCCAAACCTTGGGACATGATTCAATACACCCTATAAAACCTATGTAACATATCCATTAGGTTTTATTTAGGTCAAGGACTTGATTTCACAAAGGATCACACAGTTTGGAATTCATCCGATAAAAAGTCAACTGTGCAAAAATCCAAAGTTTGACTTTTTGGATTTTTGGTCAAACTAGGTTCCTTAACCCTAAAACAATGATAATGTGTGATTGGAATCATCATTCATCAAGAAAAATCAAAGAAAGTGGGATAACTTGTAAAAGGGGTAAGCATAAAAACTTAGAATTTTTATAAGTTATGGAACAAAGTGGCTAGGGTACCAACTTCCAACGACCATAACTTGAGATCCAAGCAACCATTTTGGATGGTCCAAAGCTGGATTTGTAGATCTCATGGCATACTTTAAAAGTGTCAACTACATCTCATTCCAATTCCTCATGGATTTTTAGTTATGGAGTGACCAAAATGGCTGAAAACACAAAAGTGACACTTTTCCAACACTTAGTGAATTTTTCACTAAGTCAGAATCTGCCTTTTTTTTCCCAAAAGTAGAGGCATTTTTCATTGTAATTCAGGTTGACTCAAAACCAAAGTTGGACATTATATTGAAATAGGATATATCAGCTCTCCAAAATGTCCAAGAACTCCATCAAATTCCATCTGAGCTAGAAGATATAACAGCTGCAATATGCCTTGATGCAAACTGTCTTGCAAGGCAGATTTGTGCATTAGCGCTCAAATTGATCAAATTGTGCAACTCCAAGCATGGTTATCCATCTGCACACCTCAAGGGGGAACAAACAAGGGACAATCACTTATCTATCAGCCTCCAAAGTCCCAAAATCTACAAGTAGCATGCCAAACCTAAAAAGCCTAAAGGAGGCCAAGACTCCAATTTTGTTTTGAAACATTTAATGGATGCTTAGAGGTGGCATGTATCAGAGAAAAGATGAACACTTCAGTCAGCCTTATCCTTGAATCAAAGAACCATAGGCCTGTGCTCTAATCTCAAGTCAATGGCTAGAGGAGACTTGAGATTCCATTTGATCCACATTGGCCAAAGGCCTGCTGCAGTTGCCATTCCCTATTCCTTGCAAAAAAACTTGACACACTATAAATAGACCTAATTTCTGATCAGTTTGAGTACACCAAAGGCCTATAACACTTACCTTTCTCAAAATCACACTTTCACTTCCAAAAATTCCTTCTAATGCAAGCTACTATCGGGTTTTGAATTAGAATGTGTTTCTAACCAAACCAATCACACATACACCTCATAAACATCATATAGAAGTGATCCAAACACTTAAATAACATTTGGAACATCAATTCCTTAAAATCACCAGCCATCTGCACAAGCCTTTGACATATTTACAGTTGAGGTGCCAAATTAAGTACCAGCTCAATTCAATCTACTCCAAGCATTCAGACACACTCCATAGCACATAAGGAAGCTGTCTACACCATTGAAACCAAGCTGTAACACCTCCAACCTAGAACTCGATCACCAGCTGCAAGAGGTAAGCCTCAACTTGGTCATCTCAATATTCATGCATATTTCCTTGCACAATAATTTTGTCATATGTTCATAATCATGTATGGAGGGTTTCCCCTCAATTAATTGCTTTGAATGAATCGTGTATCAAATTTCTCAGCCTTCATGCACAATCTAGGGTTCTTGAGGTTTTGTCTTGATTTCTCATTCCATGCTTAAAATAAATGAAATTAAAGACCATAGACATGATCGTGAGTTGAAAATGAGCAGATTGATATGTGGATTGTGTGATTTCATCAAGTATTCAGTGAGACTGATGAGAAAACGCAAATCTGGGCAAAACAGAGCACGCGGGCAAGACCAAGATGTTCTTGGCGCCCTTTTTCAAATATTTGAATATTTGAATTTTTGTGATTTTATTTAATTGATTCAAAAATTAATTTCTCTATGAATTTTAATGGTTTTGAGTTGATTCTTTTTTTAATAGTACCTCCGTTTTTTTTTATAAGTCGCTTTGGGAAAAAAATTTGTACCACAATATAAGTCATTTTATAATACCAATGAATCATTAATGTTATTTTTCCTACTATACCCTTAAATATTTATTATTCTCTCTCCTTTCAATTATGTAAATTTGTCTTTCCAATATCATTAATAAAGGACAATTTTGTAAAACCATTCATAATTTCTCTTTTCCATACTACATTTATTACATTTCTTAATATGTGTGAAAAGTAAAAAACGACTTATAAAAAAAACGAAGGGAGTAATTCACAAAAATGATAAAATATTTTATTTTACAAAAATTTCCCAAAAATATTATTTATTTTATATACTTGATATTTTTCCAAAGAATTAATTTTTATTGTTCTTTAACATTTAAAATATTTTTCCTTCTTGATTTTCCAAACTTAAATGGTTTCCAATCATTTTGTGGATAAAAACGTGATTTTTGAAACATTGATCCAAGATCACCACTCATTTTTCACATGTTTTCAATAATTTTTATTAATTTTTAAACAAAATTAATTCCATTTTTAAACAAAATTAGGGTTTTGATTAATTCCACCCTCATCAATCTTTTTGATACACTAATGGGCCTCTAATAGAGTGTAAGACCCATTCCCTTTTTAACCAAAACCTTTTTGGGCCTCAGACATTGTATAAGTCCCACTGTGTTAAAAAAATCTCGGCGCGATCGTCATTTCAAAACGAAAACCATTTGGGCCTACCCTTGTGTTGTACGTTCCATTTCTTTTTTTCTTTAAATAATCTTTGGGCCTCTCCTTGAGTTGTAAGACCCAACCCTTTTGTAAGTAAAATATTTTGGGCCTCACATATTGTATAAGTCCCCCTGTATGTTTTCAAAAGTTCGGCGCGATCGCCGCCTTTGTAACAAACACAACTGGGCCTCTCCTTGAGCTATAAGACCAATTTTTATTCATTTTCAAACTTTTGGGCCTCTAATAGAGTGTAAGACCCAATCCCTTTTTGAAACCAAAATATTTTGGGCCTCAGACATTGTATAAGTCCCAACATATTTTCAAAAACCTCGGCGCGATCGCGAGTTCAAAAATCAAATCACTTGGGCCTCTCCTTGAGCTATAAGTCCCATTCCTTTTCTTAAAAACACACGTTGGGCCTCTAATAGAGTGTAAGTCCCAACCCCTTTGTAAATAAATAATTTTGGGCCTCAGTCATTGTATAAGTCCCAGTACAGTTTTCAAAACGACGGTGCGATCACTGTCTTTCAACCAGGCATACCCTTGTGTTATAAGTCCCATTTCTTTTCTTTAAATAATTTTTGGGCCTCTCCTTGAGTTGTAAGACTCATACCTTTGTACAGAAAACCTTTTGGGCCTCATTTATTGTATAAGTCCCAGTACAATCTTATCAAAACAAATTCCCTTTGATTTAGCTTCAAATATACAGTTGTTATCAAAACTTTCTTTAATTTCTTTGAACAACTAACAATACAGCATGGAAGCTTGCTCACCTGTAAGTTTTATCCGCTTTCATATATATATAATTGTATTGTGGGAAGCTGCACACTATGAGTCTTCTTTCAATCTTTTAAATACATGTTAAATATATATAACTGTATTGTGGGAAGCTGCGCATGGTTAGTCTTCTTTCATACCCTTTTAACATACTAGTCATATATTAACTGTATATATACTAGTATAGTTATTTAGAGTTTTCCCCGACAACTAGGTCTAGAACTAAGTAAAGCCCCTGTTGGTCACTCTTAAATACAGTCAAAACTAGATCCCCATAGGATTACCGGATACAATCTTGCCTTCTCTTGGGCTTAAACAATGTGGAACAATGAGAAAGGCAGTATTCCTCGTGAACCTTTTCTCAGACTGTCACCCCTAGAAATTGTCAAAGAAATTCTACTCCCCAGAGTTGATCTATTCTCGGTGAATAGCATTTCTTGAGTTTCTCCAAACTACAAACTTTCACTAAATGATCTATTCTCAGTGAATAGAATTTCTTGAACTTTTCTTGGTTTGGGACCCACAGGATTCCTAAAAGCATCCCCGCCTCCTCTTGGGCTTTGTACAAGGACCCTCCGGCTTCTTAGAAGTTCTCACGCCTTCTCTTGGGCTTAATACAAGGACCCTGAAGACCTCCTTAAGGTATAGGACAGAACCTAGTCATCCTTCGTTAGAGCTGTCTTTCTAAAAATGGTCAAAACCCTCAGGCCAATTTTAGGGTTGATATTCATCCCTTAAAAGAGTCGGCCTCCTCTTGGGCATCATACAAAAGATAAAACTCTTTCATCCCAGTAGACTTGGATAATCTAAATACCCTTGAGTCTCAAAGACATTCTCAAGTTCCCTATAAAACATAGGAGAAACCCCATATTCTGGATTAATCTCCAGCAAGAGTTAAAACTTGTGGGTTCTAAAACCCCGCCTCTCTCCTAAAAATCCCTCAGCCAGGGTCAGGTTATCACTAGTATAACACTATCTCAAATCAAAACCTCAAGGTTTGTGATCTATCAATTCTTCTGTAATCCTCAGCAAGAGTTGATTCCCCACTTGGACCTGCCTCGGGATCTCAATAATCCCCTGCAGAAGATAGCCTCCTCTTAGGCTTTGTATAATGATCCTTTCCTCAGTACCATCAGCCTCCTCTTGGGCTTTATACAAATGATTCGTCCCCGCGGAGCTAACCTTTTCGGACTCTCTTGTTGAGTTAATCACCTTTTCAGACTCTCTTGTTGAGTCAGTCAATTTTACAGACTCTCTTGTTGAGTCAATCACTTTTCAGTACTCTCTTGTTGAGTCAACCCTTTAGCCTCAATCTCAGACTTTGTACGAGACATATAAAAAACACTCTCTTATTGAGTCAATAGCCTCCTCTTAGGCTTTGTATAATGATTTCCCCTAGTAGGAGTTAACCTCCTCTCGAGCTGTGTATGATGATTTCTCTAGCTTGTTCAGCCACAATCCTGGGCTTTGTATAGGACAGATAAAAAGCACTCTCTTTTTGAGTCAAACCCCTTTTAGCCTCTATCTTGGGCTTTGTACAAGATATAAAATTTCATAACCTTCTCTTAAGCTTGGGGCCTAACACCTTCCCCGACGGAGTTATTTCCTCCGAGCCTTCCTTTAGACTTCGAGAAATAATTCCTAAGTAGAGTCAACCTTTTTCCGCCTCCATCTTGGGCTTTGTACAAGATAGATAATGCTCTCCAGCAGAGTCAAATCCTTTAGCCTCTATCTTGGGCTTTGTACAAGACACATACAAGTCTCTCGGGCGAAGTCAAAATCTCTTTTAGCCTCAATCTTGGGCTTTATACAAGACAGAAATAACATTTTCCTCAGAAAAGTCAAAGCTTTTAGCCTCTTCTTAGGATTTGTATAATGATATCCCCAAAGAGTCAGTCTCTTTTTTGCCTCAATCTTGGGCTTTGTACAAGACACCGACATATACACTCTCTTGTTGAGTAAACCTTATTTAGCCTCCTCTTAGGCTTTATATAAGGAAATCCCTAGCCGAGTCAATTAACCTTTTAGCTTCAACCTTGGGCTTTAATCAAGGCACACAAAAATCAACTATTCCCTCAGAGGAAGTCCAATCCCTCTTTAGAGATGACAAGTTCTCTCTTAGTTAAACCTTTTAGCTTCAATCTTGGGCTTTGAACAAGACACAAATACTCAACCTTTTAGCTTCAATCTTGGGCTTTGAACAAGACACCAAAACATCTCTTTCCTCCCATAGAATAGGAGGAACTACGATTGCTCTGATTTCCCTGTTTCGTTTAAACGGGAATACGTAGGCATAAGATTGCGAAATCTTAGCGAGCATACTAATAAAAAATTTTAGGTCCAGTACCTTCACACATCAATCAAAACTTAGGTCTAGTACCTTACCAAAAACATCGGGAAGAACCCGAAAATCAACAAAAACTCACTCTCCCTGTCATACTTTCCCAAGAAACTTTCCCAACCCATTACCAGATAAACACCATCAATTACAAAGCAAAACCTAATGCTAATATCATGTGGATAACCATATATAGGATGGGTAATTGACAACTACCCATTGTATAACCTGACCCGAACCCCCCAATCTCTTTAAAGCGTTTGTTCAGTTAAACAATCACGTGCAAGGTTAGTTTTAGATAGCTTCCCTTTCCCTTCCAGCTTCATGGGATAAATAAGAAATCAGAAAGTAGCACCCTTTCTCCTCGAGGAGGAAAACCCAAACTTCATCGATAAGGTGGTCGCGTCACCGACAAAAATCGCTCGCTACAATCGTCAATAGACCGAAGTATAAATGTTATGAATGCATGATACACAACATCATTATCACCGTCGTCAATAAAAGTCATTACATGCATCAACATTCATAAAAAATCTCATGTTAATCATATCTTCATTTATTCATCAAAACATCATGAATCATCATCTCATAATCATCAATATACTCACAACAATTCATCAAAACAGTCACAACTCGAAACATCAAGACAACACAAGAATCACAAAAGAATTTCGTGAAACAGCAGACGTTCGCTAGGAAGTTCGCTTTGCGAACGTGTTCGCTGGGGTATTCGCCTAGCGAGCTGCTAGCGAATCCCAAAACCCCATACAAAAACTCAAGAACCCCACTCTGTCTTCCCTCGCTACCTCTATTCGCCTAGCGAAGTCGCTCGCTGGGAGGTTCGCTTTGTGAACTCAAGCTCATACTCAAAATTACACATCAGTATTTCAATCACACTCATCACGCATTCGCTGCTCCATTCGCTTTGCGAATTTGGGGCGAATGTTCGCTTTGCAAAGGATTTGTTGGCTTTGCGAGGTTGCGATTTCCTGCAATCACTACTACGCACCAGTAGCACATCAGACCCTAAAACCTTATGGGTTCAGCCCCAATTACCCCCAAAAACATCCACAAAACATCCCTAAGGCATCATGGCATCAAAGGAACAAAACCTACGACTATTAGATCGATTTATTACTCTGTCCTAAACCTCAAAATCACATAAACCTTCACAAAACCCCAATACCCGCAAAGTCCTCACAATCCTTTCACCTTCGTCATCAACCCACGAATACATCATAATTTCCTCAGTTTACTCTTAAACCCACAAGAATCACATAAACCTCACTAATACATCATAATTCCCTCAGTTTACTCATAAACCCCCAAAATCACATAAACCTCAAAATCAACTTTAAATACATTGAATCCCTATATTGAAAACAATGAAAGGTAATACTCCTCATACCTTAGATTGTTGATTCCAAGCATTTTTCTCTTGATTTCTTGGAAACCTTCTCGAATCCTAAGCTTTTACGTCTTTCCTCAGAGCTCTGGCCCTTTTTCCTCCTTTCACGATCTAACAAATGAATCATATTCCTCTCAAATTCTCCTTTTTGTTAAACCTAACTTTTGGGCCTCTAAATTGGGCTTTTCCCAATTTACCCTCACTAATCCTCCTCAAAAGTCCATCTTGCCCTTAATTCATCTAATACTATATAAATTAATAATAATACTAATATATTCCATATTATATACTATTATTTAAATAAATAACCAAAACTCTACAAAATACCGACGTCATCACAAACCACCAAAATTCACTAAAATTCACGAATATTATATTTAAATAAATTAAATAAATATTCTTACAAATTTGGGGTGTTACAGTCGTCGTATGATATCGTTGTATGCATACCATGTGCATAAGTTGCGAGATAAGTCGTGTGCCCATGTGGGGTGTGAGCGTCCTATCCAGATTCTTTAAAATAGAATCGTGTTGACGTTGTTGTTGAAGGTAATCGTGTGCCCATGTGGGGTATGAGCGATTACGAGTGTCGTGTGCCTATGTAGGGTGTGACCGACTTATATGGAAATTTCGACGGGAATTATGATCATGAAAAAGGGATCGAATTGGTACCACATGCATTGAGTCGAGTTGTGGGTCTCATTGCATTGCATTATGTTGTGTTGTATGGTGGATTGTATTATTGTCTGCTCATGTGGAAAAGTGTGATTTCGTTGATGTAGTATGATAGGGTGAATTGTGTAATTGATTAAATGCTTTTATACTTATCTTATGCATTTCTTTTGTTGATTTGAGAATCTCACCCCTTCTGTTTGAATGTTGCTTCTATGTGGGTAACGTGCAGATAATCAAGATTAGTGCGGAGTTAAAGTTAGTGAAGATGAAGTCTTCTATTTTATTTCGTTTGAGTCGGCGTCTGCTCTGATGTGTAACACTGGGGATTTGGAACACTTACTGTTATTTGTTTCATTGTCTGTTATTACTTTTATTTAATTGGTGATGACTATGTGGTATCAAACCTATAATGTTTTAATTGAATTTCTGCTGCTATATGAGAAGATTAGTTAAGTATGGTTTCGTCGGTGATAATTGTGTGTTACATGTTGTATGCATGAGCGGGTGTATTGTTGAAGGTAGCATCATAAATGTTGTATGTTTTATTTTACTCTGATATTTTATTATTAATTGTCGCGGGGGTTTAGGGTGTTACAGAACTCGCAAGAAATTTTGGGGTCTGGACTGTACAGAATCGCAACTGCAGGGTTCCTGATTCACACATTTTCGTCGGGCGGATGGGGTGTCTCGCCGGGCGAAGCGATCTCGCTTAGAGGTCGCCGGGCGAACTAAGAGGCGAGCGAATGGTGGAAAGTAGGTGCTAGTGGAATTTGTATGGGGGAGGAATTTAGCTTCTGCTTCGCCGGGCGAAAGGGAAATTTTGCAGGGCGAATGGAGATTTCGCCGGGCGAAGGTGAGTTCGCTGGCGTCTTGCTGGGCGAACATCAAGAGAGCAGAAACAGTATTTGGCTGCCACTGGAACGAACATAATTTTCTAAAACTTTAAAAATTCATATATTTTGATCCGTAGGTCCGTTTCAGTCGTCGTTTGAATCGTTGGAAAGCTGGTTTTGTGTACTTTCTATTAAAATTATTTTCGGGGCCATAATTCCAACTATTTGACGCTTTAATTGTGTTTCTGTGTACATTGTGATGTGTTGAACAGTGAAATGTTGAGTTCGATTGTGTGAATGTGTGTTGTAGCGGTGGATTGCAATTGTTGCATGCTTTGGCAGGTATATATTGTGTGTTGGACAGTCGTGGTGTGATGTATTGGCTGTATGATAGCCATATGCATTGGTCATCATTGTTTGTTGTTGTTGAATGCATATTATGTTGCATAAGTTGCATGGTAAGTCGTGTGCCCATGTGGGGTGTGAGCGCCTTATTAGGATTCCTTGAAATGGAATTGTGTTGTTGTTGTTGTTGAGGTAATCGTGTGCCCATGTGGTGTGTGAGCGATTACGGGTGTTTGTGTGCCCATGTGTGGTGTGAGCGATCACGGATGTCGTGTGCCTATGAGGGGTGTGAGCGACTCATATGGAAATTTCGACGAGAATTATGATCATGAAAAGGGGATCGAATTGGTACCACATGCATTGAGTCGAGTTATGAGTCTCATTGCATTGCATTGTGTTGTGTTGTGTTGTGGATTATATGATTGTCTGCTTGTGTGGGAAATTATAATTGTGTTGATGTTGTGATGATATGGTGAATTGTGTAATGATTGTATGCTCTTATATTTATATTATGCATTTCGTTTGTTGATTGAAAATCTCACCCTTCTGTTGGAATGATGCTTTATACGGCATCGTGCAGATAATCAAGGATAGTGCAAAGTCGAAGTTAGTGAAGATGAAGTTTTCTACATTATTTTATTTGAGTCGGCGTCTGCTCTGATGTGTAACACTGGGGATATGGAACACTTGTTGTTATTTACTTCATTAGCCGTTATTACTTTTTTTAATTTATGATGGTTACGTGGTTTAAACATATTATGTTTTTAGTCATTATCTCGAAGAAGTTTTCCGTTGCTTATTGAGAAGAATTTTTAATAAAGATTTCAGAGTACCGTTTATAATAATGAGTATGTGTTACATGTCGCATGTATGAGCAGGTGTATGTTGGAGAGTAACATCCTATGTGCTGAATTTTTATGAATTTTACTCTGATAATTGTATTATTTCACGCGGGGGTTTAGGGTGTTACATAGTGGTATCAAAGCAGGTCGGTCTGTCCGGCAAAGTTGTCGAGTCATTGTCGTGTGACAGTTGATTACTATTGATGTCATTTCCTTAACCGTTGTGTTTTGGTGTTGATGCATAACAGATTTAGAATGGCTGGAAGAAACGATGCCGGTATTGCTGCTGCTTTGAAGGCTGTTGCTCAGGCGGTACAGAACCCGCCTCATGCTAGTGAGAATGATGAGTTTCGGAAGAATAGACCGCCTACCTTCAAGGGAAGCTATGATCCGGATGGAGCGCGGGCTTGGCTCAAGGAGATCGAGAGAATCTTCCGGGTTATGGAATGTTCTGAAGCACAGAAGGAACGGTTAGGTACTCACATGCTGGCTGAGGAGGCTAATGACTGGTGGGTTAGCACTCGTCAACTGTTGGGAGCAACAGGAGAGATTGTCACTTTGGATGTGTTCAGTAGGGAGTTCTTGAGGAAGTATTTTCCTAAAAATGTCTGAGGGAAGAAAGAGATTGAGTTTCTGGAATTGAAGCAGGGTAACATGTCGGTTACGGAGTATGTTGCCAAATTCTCAGATCTGGCTAAGTTTTACTCACACTACAATGCGGCAACTGCCGAGTTCTCAAATTGTGTCAAGTTTGAGAATGGATTAAGGCCTGAGATCAAACAGGCAATTGGTTATCAAAGAATCAGAAGGTTTGCAGATTTGGTGGATTATTGTAGGATCTTTGAGGAAGATAGCAAGTCTCGATCGACTCACTATAAAGGGCTGGCCGAGAGGAGGGGAAAACAACTGATGAACCGTGGAAAGCCTTATGCAGCTCCAGCTGAGAAGGATAAACAAAAATACACTGATGGCAAGAAGCCAAGTGGGGGAGGTGCCCCTGTTCCTCTTAAATGTTACAGGTGTGGTGAGCTAGGTCATCGTGTTCATGAGTGCACGAGTGATGTGAAGAAATGCTTCAAGTATGGACAGGCATGACATCTGATTGCTGACTGCAAGGTTAAGGTGGTGACTTATTACAACTGTGGAGAACAGGGCCATATTAGTACTCGTTACCAGAAGCCAAAGCAAGCTTCAACTGGAGGAAAGGTGTTCGCTTTCACAGGGACTCAGACTTCCAGTGATGACAGACTGATCAGAGGTATATGTTATATTAATAATATGTTGTTGATTGCTATTATTGATACTGGTTCTACTCATTCTTTCATTGTTGCTGATTGTGTGATAAAGCTAGGCCTTGTTGTTTCTCCTATGAAGGGAGAGATGGTTGTCGAAACTCCTACAAAGGGATCGGTGACCACTTCCCTAGTTTGTTTGAATTGTCCACTATCAATCTTTGGTAAGGACTTTGGTGTGGATCTTATTTGCTTGCTGTTGGGAAATCTTGATGTGATCTTGGGTATGAACTGGTTGGAGTTCAATCATGTTCATATTAACTGTTTTAACAAGTCGGTGTGATTTCTTGCTCCTGAGGAAGAGGAAGAAGATGGTTTTCTATCCACTAGAGAGTTGAGAGAGCTCTTAGAAGAAAAATCTCAAGTGCTTGGATTGTTTGCATCCTTGTCAGTGGAGAGTGAGTCGGTGATTAATGAATTGCAAGTAGTGCGTGAATTTCTAGAAGTGTTTCTGGATGATATTACTGATGTACCACCAGAGAGAGAAGTGGAGTTTATTATTGATCTTGTCCCTGGTACCATACCTATTTCTATGGCACCATACAGGATGTCGGCATCAGAATTAACAGAGCTGAAGAAGCAACTGAAAGAGTTGTTAGAAAAGAAATTTGTGAGACCAAGTGTATCGCCTTGGGGAGCTCCAGTGTTGTTGGTGAAGAAAAAGGATGGCAATATGAGGTTATGTATCGATTATAGATTGCTGAATAAAGTGACGATTAAGAACAAATATCCACTTCCAAGAATAGATGACTTGATGGATCAGTTAGTGGGTACCCATGTGTTTAACAAGATTGACTTGAGGTTAGGTTATCATCAGATACGAGTAAAGGATGAAGATATTCAGTAGACGGCTTTCAGGACCCGATATGGACATTATGAGTATGTAGTGATGTCGTTTGGAGTTACTAATGCACCTGGTGTATTCATGGAGTATATGAATCGAACTTTACATGCTTACTTGGATCAATTTACGGTTGCCTTTATTGGCGACATTCTAATATATTCTAAGTCAGAAGAGGAACATGCTGAGCATTTGCGGATCGTGCTGCAAGTGTTAAAAGAAAAGAAGCTCTATGCTAAGTTATCTAAGTGCGAATTCTTGTTGAGAGAGGTAAGTTTTCTTAGTCATGTTATTTCAGGTGATGATATTGCTGTGGATCCATCCAAGGTAGATGCAGTTCTACATTGGGAGGCTCCGAAGTCAGTAACTGAGATTAGAAGCTTTTTGGGTTTGGCTGGTTTTTACCCTAGGTTTATTGAAGGCTTTTCAAAGTTGGAACTTTCGTTGACTCAGTTGACTTGCAAAGGTAAAGCGTTTATATGGGATGTTCACTACGAGAAGAGTTTCATTGAGCTAAAGAAGAGATTGACTATAACTCTAGTTTTGATTCTACCCGAACCAAATGAACCGTTTGTGGTGTATTGCGACGCTTCTTTGATGGGTTTAGGAGGTGTGTTAATGCAGGATAGTAAGGTTGTGGCTTATGCTTCATGACAGTTAAGGGTCCATGAGAGGAATTATCCAACTCATGATTTGGAATTAGCTGCAGTGGTATTCGTATTGAAAATTTGGAGGCACTGTCTTTATGGTTCCAGATTTGAAGTGTATAGTGATCATAAGAGCTTAAGGTATCTGTTTGATTAGAAGGAGTTGAATATGAGACAAAGAAGGTGGTTAGAATTCTTAAAGGATTATGATTTCTGCTTGAACTATCATCCCGATAAAGCTAACGTTGGGGCTGATGCTCTGAGTCAGAAGTCATTGTGTATGTCTGCTATAATGGTTAAAGAGTTGGAATTGATTGAGCAGTTCAGAGATATGAGTTTAGATTGCGAACAGACACCGCATAGTGTGATGTTGGGTATGTTAAGGATCAATAATGAATTTCTTAATAGTATCAGAGAGGGTCAGAAGTTGGATGTAAAACTGGTGAATTTGATGATTGGAAATGAACAGGCAGAAAGTAACGAATTCAAAGTGGATGAACAAGGTGTGTTGAGGTTCCGTGATAGGATTTGTATTCCTGATGATCCTGAGTTGAAAAGAATGATTCTAGAAGAAAGTCACAGGAGTAGCTTGAGTATCCATCCAGGAGCTACAAAGATGTATCAAGACTTGAAAAAGATATTTTGGTGGCCTGGATTGAAGCGTGATGTGGCTAAGTTTGTATATGCTTGTTTGACTTGTCAGAAGGCGAAGGTGGAACATCAGAAACCTGCTGGTTTAATGCAACCGTTAGATATTTTAGAGTGGAAGTGGGGCTGCATTTCTATGGATTTTGTGACTGGGTTGCCTAATACTCCGAGAGGGCATGATGCCATTTGGGTAGTGGTGGATAGACTGATGAAGTAGGCACATTTTATTTTGATTAATATCAGTTTTCCTTTGTAGAGGCTGGCAGAGATTTATATTCAGGTGATTGTGAAGTTGCATGGAGTTCCGTTGAGTATTGTGTCGGATAGAGATCCAAGGTTCACTTCCAGATTTTGGGAGAGTTTTCAAGAAGCCTTGGGATCGAAATTGAGATTGAGTTCAACTTATCACCTGTAGATGGATGGACAGACGGAGAGAACTATACAATCTTTGGAGGATTTGTGAGGGCTTGTGTGCTTGAACAGGGAGGTACTTGGGATAGCCATTTGCCATTGATTGAGTTCACTTATAATAACAGTTATCATTCTAGTATTGGAATGACGCCTTTTGAAGATTTGTATGGTCAGAGGTGTGAGACGCCTTTGTGTTGGCATGAATCTGGTGAGAGCGTAGTACTTGGACCTGAGATTGTTCAGCAGACTACTGAAAAGGTGAAGTTGATTCGGGAAAAGATGAACTTCATAGAGTAGGCAGAAGAGCTACCATGATAAGAGGAGGAAAGATCTTGAGTTTCAAGAAAGAGACCATGTGTTCTTAAGAGTCATTCTGGTGATCGGCGTTGGACGTGCATTGAAGTCGAGAAAGCTTACTCCTCAGTTGATTGGTCCATATCAGATTTCTGCAAGAGTTGGACCTATTGCCTACAGAGTGGCGTTGCCACCCAATTTGTCAAATTTGCATGATGTGTTCCATGTGTCACAACCTCAGAAGTATGTTCCAGATCTGTCACATGTGATTCCGATGGATGATGTAGAAGTAAGGGATAACCTTACGGTTGAGGCTTTACCAATACGGATTAAAGACCGCAAAGTGAAGCAATTGAGGGGTAAGGAGATCACTCTTGTGAAGGTAGTGTGGGAAGGCGGTGCCGGTGGAAATATGACTTGGGAATTAGAGAGCAGGATGTGAGAGTCGTATCTGGAGTTATTCATATGAGGTAAATTTTCAAGGACGAAAATCTTCTAAGTGGGGGAGAGTTGTAATGCCTCGATAATTATAATTTATTTGATTGATGATTAATTGTGTTTAATCTCGTGTATTTGTGAATTATGTGATATGTGGTGTTTTTTGATATGTTCATGTGTTGGGTAGTGTAGGACTATAGGAGTATTGTGGCTTACTCATAATTTAAATAATTTAAATTAGATTATTTAGATTTAAAAACAATTAATTGGAATTTTAGTAATAATAATTAGATAATTATTTTATTTAAATAATTTATTTGGAATTAGTAGATTTAAATAATTAGTTATTATTATTTTATTAATTTAAAAGTGGATAATATGAGTAGAGAAATAGTAAGGGCAAAATGGACCATTCACGAGGTTTAGTAAGGGTAAGGAAGGAGGATCATATTAGGAGTCTAAGGGTTATAGTAGGAAAGAAGAAAATTAGAAAGGGGGAGAATCATTTGTGAACGATAGTGTTTTAGAGAAAAGAGGAACAGAAGAGATGAGCAGAGCTAGGGCTTAGAGAGCATTTGAAGAATCATCACTAAGGTAAGGGTGGGGTTCTTTGATCACTTAAGGGATGAATAATATATGTATGAGGGTGGGTAAATCATTAGGTTCATCTCTATGCATCTCTCTAATTGTTTTGGTTGTTTTTGGTTGCATGTCGGGGTTCGTGATAACATGCAAATGGTGTACACTGACAGTTGGATTATGGTTTTTGTGTTATAGGAGGTTCTAATTGATGTGTGTTGTTGTTGTATGATAATCATGTGATTTATGTGCATTCTAGACTGTATGGTATTGAACTCGCAAGAAAATTTGGGGTCTGGACTGTGCAGAATCGCAACTGTAGGGTTGCTGATTCGCACATTTTCGCCGGGCGAATGGGGTGTCTCGCTGGGCGAAGCGATCTCGCTTGGAGGTCGCCGGGCGAACTGAGAGGTGAGCGAAGGGTGGAAAGTAGGTGCTACTGGAATTTGTATGGGGGAGGAATTTCGGTTCTGCTTCTCCGGGCGAGCCTTGTGCGAAAGGGAAATTTCGCTGTGCGAATGGGGATTTCGTCGGGCGAGGGTGAGTTCGCTGGCGTCTCACTGGGCAAACATCAGGCGAGCAGAAACAATATTTGGCTACCACTAGAACGAACAAAATTTTCGACAAATTTAAAAATTCTTATCTTTTGATCCGTAGGCCCGTTTCAGTCGCCGTTCGAATCGTTGGAAAGCTGGTTTCGTGTACTTTCTGTTAAAATTATTTTCAATGCCATAATTCCAAATATTCGACGCATTAATTGTGTTTCTGTGTATGTTGTGATGTGTTGAACGTTGAAATGTTGAGTTTGGTTGTGTGAATGTGTGTTGTAGCGGTGGATTGCAATTATTGCATGCTTTGGCAGATATATGTTGCGTGTTGGACAGTCATGGTGTGATGTATTGGCTGTATGATATCCATATGCATTGGTCGTTGTTGTTTGTTATCGTTGAATGCATGTCATGTTGCATAAGTTGCATGGTAAGTCGTGTGCCCATGTGGGGTGTAAGCGCTTTATCTAGATTCCTTGAAATGGAATCGTGTTGTTGTTGTTGTTGTTGAGGTAATCGTGTGCCCATGTTGGGTGTGAGAGATTACGGGTGTTCGTGTGCCCATGTGGGGTGTGAGCGATCACGGATGTCGTGTGCCCATGTGGGGTATGAGCGACTCATATGGAAATTCCGACAGGAATTATGATCATTAAAAAGGGATCGAATTGGTACCACATGCATTGTGTCAAGTTGTGAGTCTCATTGCTTTGGATTGTGTTGTGTTGTGTTGTGGATTATATGATTGTCTGCTTGTGTGGGAAATTGTAATTGTGTTGATGTTGTGATGATAGGGTGAATTGTGTAATGATTATATGCTCTTATATTTATATTATGCATTTCTTTTGTTGATTGAGAATCTCACCCTTCTGTTGGAATGATGCTTTATATGGCATCGTGCAGATAATCAAGGATATTGCAGAGTCGAAGTTAGTGAAGATGAAGTCTTCTACTTTATTTTATTTGAGTCGGCGTCAGCTCTGATGTGTAACACTGGGGATATGGAACACTTGTTGTTATTTACTTCATTAGCCGTTATTACTTTTGTTAATTAATGTTGGTTACGTGGTTTAAACATATTATGTTTTTAGTCATTATCTCGAAGAAGTTTTCCGCTGCTTATTGAGAAGAATTTTTAATAAAGATTTCGTAGTACCGTTTATAATAATGAGTATGTGTTACATGTCGTATGCATGAGCAGATGTATGTTGGAGAGTAACATCCTATGTGCTGAATTTTTATGAATTTTACTTTGATAATTGTTTTATTTCACGCTGGGGTTTAGGGTGTTACACCAACCATATTCGGGTTCGGGAGTCGGTTACGTGAGGGGAAGGTATTAACACCCCCTCACATCCGTTGTACTCAACGAAAACTTTTAGTCTAATTAGTGATTTTGAGTGTTAACTACGCTTATTTGTCTTCTTTGAATAATAAAAAGGAAAAAGATTTGCTAAAGGTTTTAACTAGGAAAAATGGTTGACTTTATTATTAAGGTGCTCACCAAGGATTGGGGCCCTTGTGCCTACGTATTCCCTTGTGCGATAGGAAAGTCAGAGCAATCGTAGTTCGTAGCTACTGGCTGTTAAAAATGGTCTCGAACGCACAGGGGCGAGAGAAAAAGTTGGTTAGTTGTTAATGGGCTCGCCAAGGAGTGTGATCCTTGTGCCTATATATTCTCAACAGGAATGAGAAATCAGAGCGTTCGTAGTTTGGGGCTATAGATTGTTGGTTTGTGTCTTTTAATGAACGCGTGTTTAGATCGCATTCTAACTGCTAAACATTGGCTTGTCTGCTCACTATGGGAGGCTGAAGAATTAGTTTATATGCGCGATAGAAGGAACTAAATAATGTTCTTTTGCAAAAAAGTGTTTGATCGCACGGGGGCGAGTAACTAGATTTGAATTGTTTTTTATAGATGTAAACTGCTCGAACACGAGAAAGACATCTCGTACCCAAACAATTGAAAGAGAAGAATGGAACACTCCACACCCCTCTTGTTTCATCTTTAGGGAAATAGTGTTAAGATATGATTAGGTATTTTAAGGAAATAATCGTTTGAACACGAGAAAGACATCTCGCATCCAAACAAAATGAGGAGAAATTTTGAAGATTCAAAACCCCTCCCTTTATTTTTAATAAAACAATGTTTAAATTAATTAGGTATTTTGAATTTGTTTTAAGAAAAATACTCGATATTGATCGAGATTCGAGAGGTTGATGGCGATGCATGAAGCGATTGACTTACAAGGGTGTTAAAATGGAACCGACATTGAATTGCGAGGTGTTTGATCTTTTTGAAAATGGTTTGATATGATTGTGAATTGATGGTGAGAATGGTTTTTAATTAACAAAACTATTCGATTAAAGTTTGATTAAATAATTTAATTAAGGGTAATTAAAATTAGTTATAAAAATTATTCGATTAAATGAAATTATCAAGCTAATTAAAATTAATTAATCAAAATTAACTAATTACACATAAGTTTAATTTATTAATTAATTTAACAAAATTGAAATAACGGATGAACAATGATCGAGGCAAAATAACACAAAATGTGCTCAAAGTCGGTTTGTACATAACGACCACGTAATCGAAGTGTCGTACGTAAGGACCGAAACGCGGCGAATATACCGAGTTAATATATGAAATTTTGGTGGCATAACAACATGGAATTGTCGAATCCACAAATTGGAAATCCAATTTAAAATGCAATGAAATAGAATAACCAACAACAACACAAAATTATATTTACATATTATAAAACTTATTTATAATGATAAAAACATGTTAATCTAACAAGATGCACATTTTATATTAATATAGAAAATAAGTAGCAAGCATATTCTAGCAAGATACTATAAACTATTTGAAATATAGAATACTTCAAGATAAGAGTCTAACAAAATAAAAATAAAAAATTACATTAGTATAACAAACAATGAAAACAAATAAAGTAAAAAAATAGACAAGATATATAATTGAAAATGAAATAGAGAAAGGATAAGAATGAGATTACCAATGGTGGCTACTTGGTATTGCGCTTGATTTGAATTGAAGTTGGGTATGTCTGCTTACATTTTTTTAATGCAAGATGTCTCATCTGATGACTTCTCTCTTTTTTTTTCTCCGAGTGTTGGTCTCTTGCCCTGTATATATAGTACTTCTAGGTTCTTTATATGAAGTAAGAAAAAGACAAGGTACTAAAAATAATTTAAAAAATGTTTTTGTGTTTTTTCATAAATGAGGCAAGACAAGAATACTAAAACGAAATAAAAACAAATGTTTTTGTGTTTTTCCTAAATGAGGCAAAAAAGACAACAATACTAAAATAAAATAAAAACAAATGCTTTTGTCTTTTTTCCTAAATGAGGCAAGAAAAACAAGAATACTAAAACGAAATAAAAACAAATGTTTTTGTGTTATTTTTATAAAAAAGGAAAGTATTAATAAACAAATTAAAAATAAAATTAATTAATTAAAAATAAATTTAAACTAAATACCTAATTAAATCTAAATAGATTAAATGATTATTCAACTAAAAATAAAACTAAAATAATTAAAAAATGAATAAAAAGTCGGGCACCAAAGTGCTCAAAAAATAAAATGAATGTAACAAAATGATCAGCGTGAAAAAAAATATTGGAAAAATACAACGTTTGGTCAAATTTTGAAATAAGCTTAGACCGGCTAAAAGGCTCAGACGGATAAAAATGTGACCAAAAAGTAGTCAAAAAATTAAAATGAGCACGTCAGACTAAATTACGCGAAATGTAGATTAATATAATAGACGTCGGCAAGCTCGATTTTGAAATTTTTCGTCCACTAATTTTACGCACAGTTAAAATTCAGTTCAACCGATATGTTTGTATATCTGAAAGCTCATTCTTGCTGACATTTTATTCATGGTGAAAGATAGCTAAAATTCAAATGCCCGGACAAAATTAGGGTATGACAACCACTACTACTATTGGGGATGTCGGATCCGACTTGCTTGGGGCTTGCGATAACATGATTCCGCTGGGGCTTTATAGTATTATGTGATCACAAATAATCGTTTATTTTGAAAACAAAATACTGAAAAAGATAACTGAGAAATCCATTGATGAATTTTATTGAATATGAAGAAATTTGTACATAAGGAGTGTACAATGATGCAAAAATAATTGATGAGGAAATTTAAAAAAATTGAAAAATAAAAGTAAATGGAAATGGTAAATTTGCATTTTGCATTGATTACAACATTGGATACCATTCCTTGTAAGATCTAGGTTCTAACACCTTGCTTTTGTTAAAGATGATTGGATCTCTCCTTTACCGTCTTAGGTCTAGCTGTGATGAAGATAGGCTCAAGTGTTTGCAGTCAAATGCCTTGATCCCTAATTTTTACCTGGACATTTTTCCTCTTTTTTTTTCGTCCACCAGGATACCCTTTTTTGCCTAAGTCGCCCTTTCGGGTTTTCAACTTAGCGGGCTTGTGTATTTGTTGTTTCATCCCTAACTTTTGCATGGACATTTCATTTTTTGGTCCATCGAGATACCCATTTTTTTCCTAGATTGTCCTTGCGGATATCAATCTAGCAAGCTCCTTATTCATCATTTTTTTCAGGCATAATATTTTTTTATTGCGTCGGAATTTACGAGTAATGGCAACTCCTCCCCATCCATGGTGGTGAGGATCAGGGCTCCGCTTGAGAAGACTTTCTTGACGACAAAGGGCCCTTCGTAGTTAGGAGTCCACTTGCATATGAAGCAACTTTGAACAACTTGGTGAAGTAATCGATAACAACCAGAATGAAGCGACGACCGTTGGAAGCTTTCCGTTCTATCATTCCAATCATATCAATACCCCACATGGAGAAGGGCCTAGGAGAAGTTAAAACATTTAATGGAGTTGGTGGCACATGGATCTTGTCACCATAGATTTGGCATTTATGGCATCTTTTGGCAAAGTTGTAACAACCAACCTCTATTGTTGTCTAGTAATAGCCAGGTCGAAGGATCTTCTTAGCCATGGCAGACCCTTTGGCATGTACACCTTCACAACCCTCATCTATGGACCTTATAATCGTGTGTGCTTCGTTTCTATCCACGCATCTGAGCAAAACAGTATCATAATTCCTTTTGTATAATACATCACCACTCAAGAAGTATTTGGCGCAAATTCGTATGAGAGCCTTCTTATCAGTGATGGTTATTCCCTCGGGATACTCTTGTTTTTTCATGTACCTTTTGATGTCATAGAACCAAGGCTTATCATCAGACTCGTCCTCAATTGCTAGACAATTTGCTAGTTCGTTCAAATGATCAATGTGGATAGCAGGTTCTTCGTTTCTCCACTTGACTTTGAACATGGACGCCAGGGTGGCAAGAGCGTGAGCTAGTTGATTCTCTTCCCTAGGAATATGATGAAAAGTGATTTCAAAAAAATAGGGAATCAATTTTGCAATGTGCCTTTGATATGGAACCATCTTGGTATCCCGAGTCTCAAAGTTTCCCCTGACTTGGCCAATTACCAGAGCAGAGTCTCCGTAGACCGCCAGAATCTTAATTCTCATGTCAATGGCCGCTTCGATCCCATAGATACATGCCTCGTACTCTGCCATATTGTTAGTGCATTCCAAGCATAACCTGGCAGTGAAGGGAAGGTAAAAACCTTTTGGAGAAATGAGGATAGCACCAATTCCACGACCTCGAGCATTGGAAGCACCGTCAAACACGAGCGTCCATCACTCCCATGGTTCGGGTCCTATGTCGGGGTCTGGAGTTTCATAATCTCTGATAAACAAAACATCCTCATCCGAAAAGTCAAATTTCATATATTGATAACCCTCCACAGGTTGGTGAGCAAGGTAGTTAGACAAAACACTCCCATTTATAGCTTTCTGGGTAACATGCTGGATGTCATACTCACTTAGCAGCATTTGCCACCTGTAATACCCCAAAATTTGCCCTCTCACTTTCACATCATGTAGCATGTGCTTTCATTTCATTGCATTCAAGCATAGAAAAATAAAACATAAAGCATTGCATTCAGCATAGGACATGTGATCAAGGCATTTTCCTTTGGTGTGAGCTTTCCGTATTCAGAAGATTATCAGTGAGCATCAAGGACCTCTGGTTGATCATGTTTCTTTCTGCTTCAGGACTTGTCTTCATTTTCAAGTTGTTCTCGGGGAATTGTTCTTGTATTGAGATTCTTGGTTATAAAGACAGGATATCTGTGGATTGAATTGCAAATTATTGGGTCATGGTCAACTAAGCTTATTGGTTGAGTTTTTAAGATTCATTGAAGATATGAGTTTGGCGGGGATTTAGAAGCTTGATATGAATTGGAAGTGTTAGGCTCAGTCACGGGGATTATTTAGAAGTTAGGTCCCAAACCCATTTTTGAATACCAATAAACCATTTTTCTACTAATATCCATTTTGTTTCTAACCAAATATCCAAATTACTAAACCAATTCCACTCAATATCCACATACAATCCATTTTACCATGTTCAAATATTCAAAGCCAAGTTTTAGCCCATATCCATATAAACCCATTTTTCAAGATAAACCGCATCCATTTTTATCCAATTTAATTAAATCCATTTCCAAATCATATCCAACTCCAGTTTTTAGATCATGATCCATATTAGCATTTTATGTCTAAATCCATGAATCCATAAACCATTGTTGAGAAATCAAATTCCAAAGTCTACTTCAAAATCAATACTAAAATTCCATTTCAATAGGCATGCACATAGAAAATTCAGCACAAAAAAAAAAATAAAGGTACACGGCCGTGAAAATTATATGAAAAAAGGTAACAGCAGCCAGATTGAGGAAACAGAATTTTCACACCAGAAAAATTCCAGAACCAAAGCTCTTAACTACTTATCCTAACTAACCAAAAACGGTTCCTGACGGGAAATAACAAAAAAAAACTTCCAACAGATTTTGAGAACAATCCGAACTGATAAACCAGAAATTCATCACAGAAGGAAAGGGATTCTAACAACTCATTCTAACCAATCTCTAACAATTCCTCTAACCGATTCTCCTAACCACTAACAATCATTCTTCAATCTTCTTCTTCGACTCACCATTTTCAATCTTCTACCTTGAATCTTCATTTTTCAATTCTCTGCAAAAACAGCTTCATCTTCATCCTCATGGAAACTCCAAAAACAGAATCACTCAACAAACTTCTAACTGAATTGCTTTCAATAAAACGCCATAGAAAACCTTTTCTCGAATCTTCAACCATCTTCTCTCATCTTCACCTTAAATCAACTTCTCAATCTCGCATCATCAGCACCTGTAAATCACAACACGCAGAAGGAAACTCGGTAAAACCACAACGAGAATAAGAATTGACGCAAGAAATACACTGAAGAAGAATTCACCATTCTCGCAGACGCAACGAGATTCACCATAAGCACTGGATTTCTCTGTAACTTCACACCACCACCAAAGCATCGAATCTGTAACAAGAATTCAACGACACTTCAATTCGAGCCAGAAATGCAACGCACAACGAACGAAGAATCGTGTAGGAGAAGAGAGGCACGCGGAAAGGAATTTTAGAAGAACATAGGAGCGTAGAAGAGTAAAGCGAAGAACAAGACAAGTAGCACGAGAGGTTTGTACCTGAAATAGAAGCTTGAAACACGTCAAACGCCTCCGTCAGAGCCGTCGTATTCGCCGCCGTTGATATAGGTAATCTGTCACTCTTTTCTTGTGATTCTTGATGCTATGGTGTAAAGCATGACGCCCTGAAGATTTCCCCCCAAGACCTCGTGGCCTGAAGCTTTAACATCATCATTTAATTAAGCTTTAGAACGCCTAGGGTTTTGTTATACTTGTGCTTGATTTGAGATGTGGAATAGGAATATGAGGAAATCCCTTATGGTTTCAGTTTGAGTGAATCGATACAGTAGGAGTGATGTAAGGTTTGTGTTAGAGTTTGCTCCATCGCCGCCGGCAGTGAGTTCCGGCGTGGCGGAGGTTGGGTTTCCGGTAATTTAAATTGAAAAAAGGAGAAGCGAGATGGTGAAGGAGGAGATACGGACGATGCGTGAATGGAGAGGTATAGTGTTGGTGTTAGGACGCCGTTTCGGTGACGGTTGAGGAGAAGAAGAGAGGAATGGCGGTGTGAGGACGGCGCAGAATGGAAGAAGAAGAGAGTGATGTTTGCGTTGAAAAGTCCTCTGAGGGTTTTCTTAAGAAAATGAATTCTCCAGGCTAGGAATCATCATGGATTGGGCTCAAAGCCCACGTCCTTCTCGTCTCACCATCAAAGGTACTAAATGCACCCTCCTGTTGCTGTTTTTTTTTATCTTTGTTGTTCATTAGATTTCAACGGTGATTAGGTTTTAATTAGTCTTAGAAATCATTTAATTGAGATTTAGAATTAGGTTTTAGAATTGATTCACAATTTTAGACTTTGCTACCAATTCTGAATTAGAAATTAACCTTGATCTCTTTTAACTAATTGATTTAGATAATAGCTTTAGACTTAGTTTTCTTTAGATTTAGCCTAAATGTTGTAATTAGTTTTAAAAATAGCTTTTTAGAATTAATGCAACTTTAGAATTGCTAAATTTCATTCCAATTAGATTTTCTTTCTGATACTAATTTTAGCATAGAAATTAATCTTGATTCTAATTGGCTTTTAACATGATTTGATTTTGATCAATTGCGACTAAGTGGTTGTAGATTTTGATAATGGTTTTTGCTTATTCATTTTTGTTGCTTAATGGTCCATTATTGGTTTTTGGTTTAGTCACTCCTTAATTGCTTTTGCCTAATGGCATTAATTATTTTCACTTACTAATTGTTTTTTTCTTGATGGCATTAATTGTTTTTGGCTTAATTGGTCACTAATTGTCCGTTAATTGTTCATTGGAATTAACTTTGAACCAATTGATATTGATATAGTTTGGTTTGACTTAGTTCTAACATTGACTAAACATAAGTTTTAGTGTTAATATTTTCATAATGGTTTCACTTGATAACTTTGTTAATAGTTTTTAATATGTTCTGCATAGATGGTTGGCTAATTGATTGTTTACGTTTTAGTATTGATTTCAATCACTTCTTATTGACATTTCCTTTTGATCTTAGTTGCTCACTTTGGTTATTTCCATTTGAACTTTGACCAATCTTTGAGTTTATTTTGTAGTGTTTCACATTAAACATAGAAGTTGTTGTAGTATACACAGCTGCTGTGCACAGAGGGTGCTGTAAAATGTTGATATCCTGGCTGGTTGCATATACACCCATCCTGTTCTGGAAATAGTAGCTGTTATAGACTGTTTGTACTTGTTGCTAGTTTTTACAGCTATGCAGGTGCTGGAGTGCTGTTGTTGCTGCTGTTTATGGCTTATGGCTTCGTTTTATTGTTTTTGAAGAGCATTTGGTTCCATGTCTTTCACGGACCCATTCCACTTTCTAACACCTTTGTTCATTTATGCTAGGTTATTAGAAGCTTGACGGCTTGCTTATGTTGCTACGGATTGATATCTGTGCGGTATCACTTCTCTTCTCTTTTACTAATTCCGCGTTTTTCCTTTTTTATGCCATGAGAAGTAGGATTGGGAGTCCGTGCCACTTGGCCGGCAATGATGAAAGTCCTCAAAGGAGGCTCTGTTTGTGATTGTTTAATATTGTGCCTGAAGACCTCTATGAGGCATCCCATTCCCATTTCCCTTGGTAAGACCTCCAAGAAGGCAATTGACGGGAGATAGGGTTCGCCATCGACCCCCGTTATTCTTGTCCCAGGTCGTTCTTAGCTCTCATTACATGATTGAAGCTTTGACATAACTCACTCTTGATATCGAGTCCGTCAAGTGGAAGAAGGGTTTAGCAATCAAACCCCCACGCCTTGTCTATAGCTCACATTGACCAATGCTGATGCTTATGTGATCTGACTCACATCTTCCCCTTTCTTATTCTGCTCTCTATGGTTCTTGATACCATTGGGTGAGCACACTTACTTCCCACAGCTAGCTTGTTTGCCTCGGTTGATATGACCCCTTGGCTAAAGCTCCCTCTTTCTTATTTTGACTGTGTGACATTACTGTTGACTGACACTGTTTACTCTGTTATTGCTTTTAATTCATTTTGTGATTGATTTATCCTGTGTTTACTTGTCTGATGACATGATCCCGTAGGATTCCTAGCTCCACTTAATTTTCGATTAAGTCGGAGGTAGGAGAGACATTAGGATAGCAATCCATGTATACTGACATAGGTAAACTTACCTCACCTAACCATAGGATCTCCGTGCATGATAACTTTAGGATCATTAGTCCCCCTCTTAGACTTTGTCCTTTTCGCTTTTGAGTCTCTTCTTCTCATCTCATAATAAAAGTAAAAAACACTTAATAAAGGCATAACACCTATTGTATTTAGGCCTTTCATGTGGGAACAAGGAAGTGTGGGGTCTTCTCTCACTTTCTTGGAATGTTTAGCATACGTCCTGTCTTGGGTCGATACGCGAGGCATTCGATCCTACATGAGGGACTTAAATACAATACGAGTTACAAAACACAAAAACATTCAAAACACTTCTTTTCTAAAAAACTTCAAACAAACAATAACGTTTTTCCTTCGGGAATTCTTTTCTCATCTCACTCATTCTCAACGTACGAACGTGCTCCTCCTCGTTCTCTTGCAAGATGGTAACGCACTCGGACCAGCGAGCCTGCAACACCTGAGCTAGAACGTTAGCCGTCCCCTTAAAAAACACAAATAATCCATCCCTAGTGAGGGGAACTATGTCGCTCTGATTCTCATGTTCCCGATGAGATACGTAGGCAGTGGGGTAGGGCCCATTCGAGCACTTCTTTTATTTTTCCTACATTTGTTTCTCTTTCTCTTTCCATTCCTATTTCAGTTCTTTTTCTTTCTTTCTTTCAGTTCCTTTTCCAGTATCCTTTTCTATCACCCTTTGATTGAAGAAGCAAGTGTGGATCCCATCGGGTACGATGGACGCGTGGGGGTGCTAATACCTTCCTCATGCATAACCGACTCCCTTACCCTTTCTCTTGGTCGTAAGACCATGTTATTTCCTTCCTTCAGGTTTATGCAGTGTTTCCTTTCCCTCTCTTGGGATGAATACACATTGCTGGCGACTCTGTTTCGGTGCCACTTTCGCGTTTGTACTTGGATGAAAATCCAGGGAGCGACACCACCGAGCAATTCTTCCAGTGATAGAAGGCTTTTCAAATATATACTTTATCGGATCCATTTTGGATATCAATAAAGTAGTATGGAAAATCATATATTGTCTTAGGTGTCAAGCGGCCCAAACTAGAGCATAATAAGTTTTCTCTAAGAGTGAGTATTTGGTCTCACAATCAGTGAACTTCTTGCTCAAGTAGTAGATTGCGTGTTCTTTTTTGCTTGTGTCATCGTGTTGACCCTATACACAACCCCTAGATTCATCAAGCATAGTGAGATACATGATCAAAGGCCTACTAGAAACCGGTGGTACTAAGATCGGTGGTTCTTGCAAGTAGTTTTTTATTTTGTCAAATGCTTCTTGACAATCATTATTCCACACAACCGAATGATTTTTTTTAGCGATTTGAATATCAGTTCATAGGTATCCGTCAGATGAGAAATGAATCTGGAGATGTAACTAAGTCGGCCGAGAAAGCCTCAGACTTCTTTTTTAGTTTTGGGAGGTGGTGTGTCTTGAATTGCTCGAACTTTGTCGGGATCAACTTTAATGCCTTTCTGACTCACAATAAAGCCTAATAGTTTACCAGATCAGACCCCAAAGGTGCATTTTGCAGGATTCAATAGCAACTTGAACTTTCAGAGTCTAGCAAACACTTTCCTCAAATGGTCCAAGTGATCGTCTTCAGTATTGGATTTGGAAATCATATCGTCCACATAAACCTCAATCTCTTTATGTATCATATCGTGAAAGAGGGTTACCATGGCACGTTGGTATGTTGCTCCTGCATTTTTCAAACCAAATGGCATGACTTTGTAGCAGTAGGTGCCCCAAGGCGTGACAAAGGTGGTTTTCTCCACATCATCTGGAGGCATCTTTATCTGATTATACCCTGAGAAACCGTCCATGAATGAAAAGACTGAGAAATAACATTTGCATCATCTTAAGATGGAGGATTTTGCTTGGATTAAAATCAACAAGTCTATCACTCGACATTTTAATGGAAAATGTCAACATCTTAAATACTATGGGGAATAGGAGAATTACATCTCAACTATGAAAATTACTCATGTCTTAACTTTTGAAAAGTTTTAAACGAAAAAGTGCACAAAGGCACAAATGTTTGAATGAGTTTTTGTATTTCTAAGTCTTTTTGAAATTAGTCAAAGTATGATTAACATTGATTGACATTTATTAAAGAAAAAGATTTTGAAAATCACTTGACAAAAGTCAAGGTTTTATTGTGAAAGAGGTTATAGTTTTGAAAAAAAACAAGAAGGTTTTGAAAAAGAGAGAAGATTATGAAAATTAAAGAAGGGGTGGAAAAGAAGTGATTATCCTAAAGCATGAAAATAAAAGCTAAGGATAAGAACAGTCTAACCACACAAGCAAGCTCCATAGCATGAGCATTCTTTCTTTTAGATTAGGCCTTGATCAAAATAAGTCTTCAAAGGAGAACTTCAAGTACCCAAAATCCAAGGTTTTCCATCACAAACTTCCAAGCATAGGTTAGGATCCTAATTCTAAGTCCAGAGTTCCATGTCCAAATGCAAAGGATAGTAACCATAACCCAACATTATGAGAACAAGTTTTTTAGAGGTTTAAGCCTTTATTAATATTTTTTGGGTCCAAATGTACAAAAAGAAAAGAGCATAAACATAAACAAATGGTCCAAGTGGACAAAGGGAAAAAAGCGGAAACATAAACAAATGGTCCAAGTGGACAAAGGAAAAATAACGGAAACATAAACAAATTATATGATATGATAGCATAAATCATAAAATAAATAAAGATAGATAGGGATCAAGAAGGAAACATAAACAAAATTAGTACAATAATATTGTTAGTGAGTTAGTGATTAGTTGTTAGAACAAATGATCAACGATGGTTAAATAATGAACCTAGGCCAAAGTTAATGAAGACTTATTAGAGGATTGATAAAATCAAAGCCTCCTAACAACAAGTTTCATAAGTAATGGACCCAAGACAAATAATCAACCATACTTGGACTTTCAAACATAAGTTTGAGCCACGAATGATCATTTTCTGATACGAGACACATGTAGTGCTATGATAAGCAATCGTAGCACAATCTATGAGGTAGATCATACTATACGAGACACATGTAGCGCTATGTTAAGCAATCGTAGCACAATCTATGAGGAAGATCATACTATGAGAGGTCTGTCAATAACAATGTTAGTGTTAATGCATGCAGAGCAGTCTCTTCTAACTGTACCAGGTGTAAAGCCTAAACCAGTTTTGCCTGGGTTATCAACCACATCAATGACTCGGCCTCAACCGTCAGAACGACCAGTCTCTAATACATGCAGAGCATCTTTAAAAGAAGAACCCATTCTTCTTAACAGCTTTATCATCGACGGAAAGAGCTTGGAATGGAGTTCCAACAATTTCGTCGGCATCAACATATAAAAATGATGAAAGATGGCTCCCAGCATCGCTTGCTCGCCTCCAATAATTAATAGCTTATCATTCTGAATAAATTTCAATTTTTGATGAAGAGTTGAAGTCACTGACCCAACTTCATGAATCCAGGGTCGGCCAAGCAGACAACTATAAGCAGGACGAATATCCATTACTTGAAAAGTAATTTAGAATAAGCATGGTTCTATTTTGATTGGAAGATCAACCTCTCCAATCACAGTTTTTCTAGATCCATTAAAAGCTTTAACCACAACCCCACTATACCTCATGGGAGCACCTTGGTACAAAAGTTTCGACAAAGTAGACTTTGGCAACACATTCAAAGAAGAGACTGTATCAACCAGCACATTGGAAAATGCATCTTCATAACAGTTCATAGAGATATGTAAAGCCAAATTGTGAGTTCTCCCCTCCTCGGGTAACTCTTTATCACATAAACTCAAATTATTGCGTGTTGTGAGTTTGGCAACAATGCTATCAAACTGATTAACAGTCACATCATGCTCAACATATGCTTGTTCTAATACTTTCTGCAAAGATTCTCTATAAGCTTCAAAATTTATCAATAGCTACAACACTGAAATCTTAGACGGGGTCTGCAAGAGTTGATCTACAACATTGTACTCACTCTTCTTGATCAATTTCAATACCTCATCCTCATAAGCCTTCTTATTCAAACCATTGGACTGACCGGAAATATCGTCATTATTCTCATCTTGAGGTCGTTTGCCAGCAACAACATTCTCCACAATCTTTGGAGCCTCAGAAGCAAAAACACGACCACTCTGGGTCACTCTACTAACATCAGCGAAGCTTACCACATAAGAAAAAGAAGGAATTGGGCACTTTCTTACCATCTTCTACCCTGGTAGCATTATATTTATACGGGACAACCTTGTCAGATTCATACGACACTGGACTGGGTAATAGAATAACCAAAGGCGTAGCAACGGACTTACGACTATCATAAGAGATAACAACTCATTTAGGAATATTAAAGTGTGGCACAATAACATTCACCTCATTCTGATATTCATCTCTTTTAGCAGTGACCTCAATCAAATTCTGATCCATCATTCCTTGAATGTCCCTCTTTACTATCACACAACCACGTGGGTTCACGGAACAGATGCAACAAGCTGCATAATCATGATCAATATCATGGTATTCACTCAAAAGCGCATGCATTTCCACAAGCGATCTTTGAATCCAATGGATATCAAAAATATTAAATGTACCAGGACAACCATGAACCATATTGACAGACATATTGCCACGATTGGGCAACGAGTTCGATTGTACATTAGGATTAATGTCTTCGAATGACAAAATACCACTTCTAACCAATCTTTACACTTCCATCTTCAATGGATAACAATTATCAGTGTCATGCCCAGCTCCTCCCTGATGGAAAGCACAATGAGCTTTAGGCTTATACAACCACGGTGAATCTTTAGGAGCAGCAGGTGGTGCACGGTGTCGCTACGCAAAAAATGCAGAAAAGTCAACATCGAACGTTATTTATCCCAACAAGGGGGAAAGGAAAACATTGAGAAAACCTAGGGAATAAGATGGTCTCGAGTCCAATATATGGATTTGGAAGTCGGTTATGCAAGGGGAAGGTATTAACACTCCTCACATCCATCGTACTCGATGGGAACCATCTAGGTAATCTACGCGTACATGGGTGTCGTTATCTAACATTTACTTGCTAAAGAGAAATGGAATGGTTTAAATAAAAGGAAACTCGGTAGGATCTCGCAATCCTATGCCTACGTATTCCCTCGTGCAATGGGAAAGTCAGAGTCATCGTAGTTCGGAGGACTAAGGGTGAATTGGTGGGAGGTTGCTCGCCAAGACATCGCATCTTGTGCCTACGTATCTTCATTGACAAATGAAGAATCAGAGCGTCCGTAGTTCGTGGGACCACGGGTTGTTGGTCTCAATTGCACAAGGGCGAGAGAAGGTTTATTGTTTTTGTGGACAAGATTAACGGTCGCATTCTAGCAGTTAAGCGTTGCCTGTATTGCGGTAGAACGGAGGTAGGGTGCCCTTTTTGGTATGTTTTAGAGTGATGCCCTAAGGCGAAGGAGCGGTGAAAGTTATTGGTTTTATCGTGTTTAATTATAGGTACTTAGAGGGGGATGAGTATCCGACCATAGGCTAAGTACGACCTACAATCAGATACTCGAGGTTGAGGGGACAATAGTATCCAAACCACCTACGATCACCCTAAAAGGACATATTAAACTCTGGGCTTGGTCTAAATGTTTTTAGGGATGGAAGAGGATGAAGATGATATGGAAATGATGGTTGATTAAGTCAAGGTAGGTTAATGGCGATGCGTAAGGCAATCGACTTACAAGGGTAGTAGAATACATACAAGGTTTGCTGGGTTTAAATGGAATGAGGTTGATAGAAGAGATGGAACGAAGTTGGTAGAGCAGATGGGGAGAACCCTAAGGCGATGGAGGAATGTGAAATTCATTTACTTATTTTGAAAAGTGACTCGACGTTGGATCGAGTTTTTATTTGCCTTTTTGTTTTGAAATTGTTTTCTAAACGTTTCTTGATTTTATCTTTCCTAACATATTAACATGCATAGCAGTCAGTCATACATATATGTACAGGAAAGTAAAGATCCTAAACTATTACATTGTAATCAGGGAGAGGGATGTATGAGAAACTCACCAAGGGGGGAAACCTAATCTAAAGCAGGGTACAATGATAATGTACAATTAATAAATGTCCAAATGTCCAATGTAGCTATAGCTCATATGAATACCTCACAAAACAAAACGAATAATATTCAAGTTCAATCAACATTAATCATGATTTCAATTAACAAAGCACCATATTTAATCAACAATATTGATCAAGAAAAAAACTAAATCATTTAAAATAGCTATCACAAAATAAATTATTATTAATGCTCAATTAGGATAATTAATCACTTAATTAAGTAAATTAATTCTGGACATGGCCAGAAAAGTAAAACTGGGGCAGGGGGTGCATTGGAATCCCGGGTGTGGAAAGTAATGGGATTGGGCCCGCGCCCAGGAAGCCCAAGGGAAATGGTCAAGGGTTCAGCAAGGGACCATTCGTTTTCCACATTCAGAAGGGGAATCTCTTTGTTTCATTTCACTCTCTCCCTCAAGTAACGGTAACATGCGATTGAACACCTAACCCTCCACCGCGCCGGAAATCGCCTCCGGCGGCGGCGTACCTCCTATTTAGGAATTAAACCGATCAGAACTTTCTCCTCCTCCCTCTCTACACTAACCCTAAGTTAATTAAACCTAACTCCAAGCCATGACGACATAATTCGGGTTTGAAGCAAACCCTAAGCATGACGGCGAACGGAGACGATGGAGTCCTTACACGCGAAGTGCTCTAAGCTCAAAGAATACACAACAACTGAAGGAAAACTAACAAAAAGAAGTGCAAAGGGAGAATGAGATACCTTGACGGCGGCGCGAATGAGAGTCTCCGGCGAATACGATGACGGCGGCGAGGAGTCCTCAGATAAGTCTCTTTCCCTTGCTTTAGCTTTATCTTCTTCTTCTTCCTATGTAGTCCGTAGGTTGAGCGTATACTGAAACCTTCGCTGAGTGTGCGAACAAGAGAGGCGAGGAGAGTAGTGATGCGTCCTTGTTGTTGTTGCGAGTGAACTGTGAGGTCTAGCTCAGGTTTACAGCAAGCTTCAATGTGAAGCTTGCTCAACCATGGAGGATTGTGAGCGTATAATGAAGATAGGTTGAGGGTGAGATTGAGGGAGATAGAAAAAGTGAGGGAAATGATGAGAGAATGATGAAGTGGACTTGGTGAAAGCTGGCGAGAGATTGGTGATTATCCCCAATGATTTGTAATGATGGATATTTATAGTGAGATGGAAGTTAGAATGAGAAGGAATGGCTTATGGAAAGTTTGTTATGAGTAACTGATGGAGTTAACTACCCTGACTCAGTCAGTTAGAGTGGACTCAGTGAGTGATTCAGTTATGGAGGTTAGAATGAGAAGTTAGTTATTGAGTGGTTATGAAACTCTTATGGACAACTGTTATGATGTTTTGATTGGAACTGTAATTGAAAGTTAGTTAGTACGTTGGTTAGTTGTTATGGAGCTGTTAGTTAACTGAAAATTTGTTGAGTTAGTAATTAGGGAAATGTTAGTTAGCTCAATAGTGAAGTTTTGTTAAAGAAATTAGCTAAACTGCAGGTGCTAATGGAGTTAGTAGGGCTATGCTGAGTGAATGGAAAAAGAAAGATTTCTCCATTAATTTCATTTTTGAATTTGGACAAAGTTATCAAACTCATGTCAGTTGGTTAATTGTTGAAGTTAGATATGAGGGCGAGGAAATCAATTAGGCTACTTTTTGAGTTAGTTACCATGTGGTTAAACTGTTATAAAGTTAGTTGCTGACGTTGGTTAGGACTTGAAACCTTTAGGGTTGGTTAACCCTTGGTTGATGTCTGTTAGAACTGTTATGACGCTACTGTTTTGGTTAATAAAAGCCATTAACTCTAATTGGCTAAAGGTTAATGGAATGACCTTGACAATTAGTGTGAACTAATCACCCGTTAGCTTGAAAAATCCATTATTTCAAAATAGTTAGGTTAAACAAAGAAAAGAGGAGTTGTTAGTTTAGGTTAGTCCGCACTGCAACTTTGACTGTTATATTAATTAGGGAAAAGAAATTAGTGCACTATTTAATTAATGTTAAAACTGTCATGAAGTGAGGTAGTAATTGGTCTATGAAGTGGATTCAATTTGAAATTAGCTTCCTCAAAATTCTGCTATTGAGTAGTGGATGTAGGTTTGTTATGCGATGCGAGTTATTTAAAAATCTGTTATGGTTTGATTTGTGTTCTCATCACCTAATTACTATCTTGTTCTACTGGTGTGTTCATGAATGTATCTAGTAGTGAGTACACGGTTTCAAAAACTGAGCTTAAATGATGGCTACTGTTAGTAAAGAAATTAATTGTCAATTGTGAAAAAATGGAAATCTTGCTTATAGTTGAAACTGTGTTGTGGATTTTGCACATGCCCTGTAATTCTGATGCGAAAAATAAAGTAATATGTGCTCCTTGTTAGCCATTAGTGTTCTTTGAATCATGATTGAGCTTGAGCTTTTGTGTTAGTTTGACACTGAATTGTGCTATGAACTTGATGTTAGAAAGTGGTTTGGCATGTTTTGTAGACTGAGATGCGACTGCCAGCTTTGATCTATGATTAATTGACTTGATTGGTGACTGTCATATCAATAGGGGGAGCATCATGAGCAATAATTTTTGACACAGTTGACCTACTTTGTCTTGGATCTCACTCTCCTTGTTTCCTTTTTTCTGCTTTGGGACTGAGAACTCTCTGTTTTTTTTTCTTTTGATTCATGGATGTGTATTCAACTTTTGTATTCATGCCTTTCCTTGGAAGTTGGAATGAATAAGAATTCTTGCTATGAGTTTTTGCTGTGATGTGCTTGAACTATATTTGAATGAGTTCTTGTGATTTCAACTTCTGTCACGGTTTTAACCGATATTGTTATGTTAGGTGTGGCTTGGAACTTGTTCATGGCAGCTTGGGAGTAATCTCGGATCATCTCGTACAGGCCTGCACATCTAGAAAGCGCCAAATAACTTCCATCAAGAGCTGTAGCCAGACTATGATCTGTGGACTTATGATGCAAAAGCTCGCGTACTACGTCAGCTAAGGGTATAAGTGACGTCTAAACCTAGCTTCCACTCTTGTTTATGGACGACACCTTTTTGTGACATCCTTCCTTCAACCTCATACCAACCGGATCGAAGAATGATATAGGAGCATTGAAACATGGATGAAGTGTAACCATCAATCCTTTAATGACGTTTGGGAAATTCACTTGATATAACCATCCAACAGGATGCACCCGTTGAAAACCCATTGAAACCTATCAAATCCATTAAGCCTAAGGTCTGAAGAAGCATCCCATATAACTCCCATCCAAACCTCTAATTTCTATTCTTCTTGGGTAAGCTGCTGGCCTCCAATACTTGTCTCACATATTTCTTCATTGTTTTTCAACTTTACAGGGTCATGTACTTTATATATTTCTTGAAAACTCTTTGGTTTTGACTATTTGAATTGGATACATTCATTTGAGATGGTTTTGAAGGACGTTTTGCAGGTTGGTGTGGCAAGGATTGACATGAAGTTTTGCAATGGAGTTTGTACATGAGGATGAAGAATATTTGGAGCCATAAACGGAGGATCAATGATGATGCATAAGGATAGTTCTAGGATTAAGTTGACTTTGGTCAATTATTTGACCAAAAGTCAACCTAGGTCAAACTGACACCTTTTGTGTAATTTGCAAATCCCTTTGTACTGTAATTTTGGAATTGGATTCCTTTGTACTGTAATTTTGGAATGGATATTTTTGGTAATGAAAATGGCTCCCATGAAATGAATTCAATTGTGACTTGGTTTTTTCTTAAGAGAAGTGGTTTCTCTCCAAAGATTGGTTTTGAATTGAACTTGGACATGGATCTTGGATAAATGTACTTAAACGGTAACAAAAGATTTGGATTGATAGAAAATTGGACGATTTAAATGGAAAAATGGATGTGGGCTTTAGGAAATGATTTTTGAATTAGGGCTTGAAAATGGTTTGGATTTAGGAAAATGGTTTAATAATGGATTAAAATGGTTTAGGAATTTGAGTGGACACATGACCTTGCACTCTATGATCTTGAACTCACCCAAATGTCCAATGAACTTCAAATCTAATGCCACACAATCCCTTCTTGATTCTCAACCGTCTTGCATCAAGGTAGCATCAACTTGATCCCGTGTACTTCTCGAAGGCCACATGATCAGGGAAAGAAACCCTAATCACATGATTATGGTGAGCACCATAGAATAATACCCTTGATGATTGCAGCGGTTAAACTTTGAGGATCCATCTGATAACCCTAAGCACAAGGGACAAAATCCTAACTCCGTGTATATCCATTTGAAACAAACCTGCGAAAGAGAATGAAACCATAATGCACTATGTGAAACCCATGTTCCATGATCATTGATCCAATATGCCAAGCTAGGTAATTGATGAATGTATGATGTGCTATATGACCAAATGTATATGCATGATATGAGGTATCTAGGTCCTAGGATGTAGGTAAAAAGGGTAGGGCGAATTTTAGGGTGTGACACACGGGTCTGAACAAGATTCTTCTGAATTAAACCAGGAAGCAATTTTGTATATGTCATCGCAATCGGATCAAAATCCTTTTAATAACGGCCTCATTAATTGTTCCGTTGATTAGAACGTTGTTGATGAGCAGCTTAAACAACAGGAATTAAATTGATAACTGGCGTAATAGATGCAACATGTTGCTGACATTGATTATTCTTACCATAACTCTTTCTGCGTCTTCCACGTGAAATAGCATTGGTCTCACCTTCTTTCTTCTTGGCAAGTCCTCCACCATATTTCTTGGAATTTCCAGCAGAATTACTATTTTATGACAATCGTCCCTCACGAACACCTTCTTCCAATATCATCCCCATATTAACCATCTCAGTGAAATCACTCGGGGCACTAACAATCATACGCTCATAATAGAAAGGACTCGGAGTTTTCAAGATTTTAGTCATCTTTTTTTCTTCCAAAAGAGGATTAATCTGAGCAGCAATCTCGCGACACCTCTGCGCATATTCTTTGAATTTCTTCTTATCTTTCTGAGCCATTGCTCGAAGTTGGTCACGATCGGGAGCCATATCCACATTATATTTATACTGCTTTACAAAAGCCTCACCCAAATCTTTGAAAGTGCGAATTCGAGTGCCGTCGAGTCCCATATACCATTTCAAGGCTGCACCAGACAAACTGTCTTGAAAGTAGTGAATGAGAAGATGATTATTATCGGTCTGAGTTAACATCTTGCGAGCATACATAGTCAAATGACTCAACGGAAAAGAATTACCCTTATACTTTTCAAAGTCAGGGACCTTGAACTTATGTGGGATCTTCACTATAGGAACTAGGCATAACTCATGAGCGTTCTTCCCAAACAGTTCTTTACCCCTCAAAGCTTTGATTTCTTTCTGCATTTCAGCAAATTGATCTTGAATCCCTTCCATTTTCTCATAAGCACTGATATTTTCACTCGGAGAAGTATGGAAAATCGGCTCTTCAAAAGGAACAGTATGAACCATAGGTTGCAGTACAAACATTATAGGCTGGATGGTAGGAACAACTAGAACTTCAGGAGATGGTGGTTGTTGATAACCTTTAGGAACAAAGTTATGAGGCATGCCCCAGGGGAAGCCAGGAGGCATGGAATGTTGAGGAACACTGGCAGGCGCCACAAAGATGGGCGTAGAGACATCCTAAAAAATGACTGTCCTTTACATAGGAGTTGAAGACGGAGGAGGAAGGGGTGGCTGATTCTGAGCAGCCACCAATGTTTTCATTATAGCAGTGAGTCTTTCCAAACTATCCTTCAGAGTTGTCACTTCCTCATGAAGCTCACGATTCTGTTGTTGCAATTGATCCATCTTTTTCTTCATATTGGCTCGAGTATTATACTGGTGCGACAGCTTGGCTGAATGAAGATCAAGAGAAACATAAGATACTTGGAAAAGGCAAAACACAATGCACAATGATGCGAAAGCTAAAACAAAATGCAAATGTTTCATTCATCTTTCAAGGGTCTTTAAAATATAAAGCAATTGCAAACATCGTAAAGAAATAACACTTTTTAAAATACTGATAAACATCTCATTTTATTGAATATTGGAAAGAGCTACACTTGTAAGTACAAGGTACAAAGGATCAAAATACAATGAGAAAAAGCTAGACCCTAAAGATCCTAAAGAGCATCTGATAACGATCCAAGCTGATACTTCCTTCGGAGTCTCTTAATCTCTCTCTCATAGTTGTCCTTCATGGCGGTCTTCTCTAACACGAGTCGATCCATGATACCCTTCCAAGCACCGGAAGTAGGAGAATGTGATGATGAAGTAGTAGAGGAAAATAAATCCTCTTCATGTCTCTGCTCAAGCAACTCAATTAAGTTATCTTTCTCCTTCATCTGCTTTTGCAACTCTAACTTCTCAAAGTTTGAAGCCCGAAACTTGGATTCCTAAATATCTTTTTCTTCCTTCATCTTGGCCAAAGCATCTTGAAGAGTCTTCACATCATCTGAAGGAATAGGGAGCGGTGTAACGACCATTGTAGACATGAGTTTCTCAAAAGAATAAGGCATTTTGAGCTCTTTAGCTCTCTCCTTCACCCAAAGCCTATAAGGTTCCAAGGCAATGCAACCTTGACTCCCAAGCTGTCCTCTATCCATCCTATGAATCTTAGTCCAAGCATGAGCCACCCTTCCTCTCAAACCCAGAGAGTCATTCCCTCCTTGAAAAAATAAACCCTCTAATAGAATATTTTTAGGCTTATCCTTCAACATATAACCAATCTGACGGCGAGCTAAACTCGGGTTATAGTTAATTCCACCTTGTGTACCAAGAAGAGGCACATTGGAGAATTCCCCACAACTATCAATAATTCAGACATTCTCATAAATAGAAGAAGACCAAGTAATGTCAGCATGAGTAAGGGACATGATCCTTTGAGACCACTTTAAACAACTCTTGTTCTCCCTAAAAGTCGATGACTGTGGCAAGTGCGAAATAAACCAGTTGTACAGCAGAGGTGTGCAATAAACAATGGCGCCATTCTCCTTTGAAGTCCTATGATGGATGGAGAAATAAGTATCACCAACTAAAGTCAGAACAGGGTTCCCAATCAAGAAAATCCTAAAAGCGTTAACATCCACAAAGTTGTCAACGTTAGGGAATAAGACTAGTCTGTAGATAAGCAAAGCAAATATAGCCTCAAACGCCAATGTGCTACCAGCATTAGCAAATAAAGTGGCTTTCCCAATCAAGAACTTTGAAGTCAAACCCTTGATGCCTCCCTTAACCATAAGGTTAGCATCTATATCAGTTTTCTTCAAATGGGTGGCTGCAGTAATATCTTGGGGCTTAAGAACTTCCTCCAAACTAGTATAAAGAACCTTATCAGAAACTGGTATACCCAACAGATAACATACTCCTCCAAAGTCGGCATGAGCTGATAATCAAGAAAACTAAAGCATCGGTAGACAAGATTATAGAATTGCACAAGGGTGTTCAAAATTCCATCTTCAATGTTGGTAGAAAGAACATATAGAAGTCACCCACGACGAGATCTGAAGTCTGCACGATCAACTACCAAGGACGCTAGCTTTTTTCAAATCTGTAAGATTGGGAGCTTGGAAACAGTACTTTTGAGTGTTTCACCTTCCAATGTCCATGATCACAATATCTGCGATGTTTGCAAAGGAAAATCTCTAAGATTCTTGAAAACTGATTGAAACAAAATGTCCATGAATGCATGAGTGCAAGATCCAGCAACCACAAACAAGATCACACAAGGCACACGAGTTCAAAGGTTCGGCGCGAGAATGGAGCCAATGGTAAGAACCCCTCACAATGGTATGTACTAGGGTTATATTAGCACCTGTAGACTAAGATTCTAAAAAGTTCCCAGAGTCATAGATTCATCTTTTGGATATTATAGGCTTAAACGACTACTCGTCAGCCAATAATATTCTCAAGGGAAGCTCGTCTGAGTGTGTTATCGCGTAACAACTGATTCAAGTCTACAGCTGAACAGCCACTACACCATATCCTAATAAGGCTAAGATGGGTTAAAGGGTTCTAAGATCCTCAGCTTCTCGGGCTCATAGGTTGGAAAAAGTAATGCCATATACGACTACTCGTATGACATCAGTAATCCCAAAGGGGCCTCCACTGAGCGGGGGATCTCAAGTCAGCTTAGTAAGGACTACTCCATGTAAGCCAAACAAGACTATGCCACCCTCATATCATAAGTGCACTCAAGTCTGGGTATAGGACTTATCTCACCACACAGATCACCAAGCACTCAAACAGAACAAGCAATAACAACAAATCAAATAGAAAGCGATAAATAAATCAAAGTTGGCTGAACCCACTAGGAACCAGAGATTCCCCAGTAAAGTCGCCACTTTTTTGTAGCGGTAAAAATTGTGAGTGTAAGCTATTGATTAACTTAACTCATAAATGCAAGAGTCGTCACCGCACTTTTATTTTATCCAAAAGGAAAGGAAAAAGAGCGAACAAAACCTAAAGAGTTCTAAAACAAGAACAAACAGAGAATGGGTAAGGGGGTTGGTTACGCGATGGGAAGGTGTTAGCACCCAAAACATCTATAGTACTCTATAGGAACCCTTTGAAATATCTACGCTTTTTGGTTTGAAAGGTTTGTTTGAAAAGAGATTGGGGAGATGAGAAGAGAAGTATTTTTTAAGATTTTTGTGTTTGGAGAGACTTATCGCCTCATGCCTACATACCCATAAAGTGCAATATAGGATCAAAACCTCGTAGTTCATGGTACAAATAACAAAATTTGTTTATTTTGGTTGATTTTAAATGAAAAGACAAGTCGTCATTTTAAGGAGAAAACTTCGACTAGTCGCCCACAAGTATAAGAAATAACATTTGCATCATCTTAAGATGGAGGATTTTGCTTGGATTAAATTCAACAAGTCTATCACTAAACATCTAAATGGAAAATTTCATTGCCTCTGAGCTGCTGTCAGGGATTGCATATCACTGTGAAGTTTTTCCAAACTTTCCTTTAGAGCGTCGATTTCTTCTCTTAGCTCTCTGTTCTCTTCCTCAAGATCGTCCATTTTCTTTTGTCGATTGGCCCGAGTATTGTGCGAGTAAGATATTTGACTTTAGAATCATGACATGTGCGTGAGATTCGAAGATGAGAAGACGCGTTAAGTGAGAATGATGAATGATATATATATATATATATATATATATATATATATATATATATATATATATATATATATTAGCTTTAATAAAAAAGAAACTCAAAAAATAGATTGCAAATATCATACAGTGGAGGGTAAAGACCCTGTTTTATTGAATTTGAAAGATTGCAAAAAGGAAAATACAGTATTTTACAAAGTGCTGGAAGGAAATGGCTAAGCTTATGGATCCTAAGTCCTCTCTGAAGAGAGCTGGGATGCTGGTTCTGGTACTTTCATTTTCTTTGACCGGGGCTCTTCAGTCGTTGTTGGGTTGTCAGTCCTTTGCCAGGTGAAAGGAGCGAGCAAATTCTTTCGATCTTCCTGACTTTCTATAACATGCTGCTATAATATCTTAATCAGAGCATCCTTTTCCTTTAACAATTCCTGAATCTTGGTACACTCCACGTTGAGGATTCGATACTTGTTTTTCCAATAGCTCTTCTCATGTTGAACTTTGTTGAGAGCGACCTGGAGTTTTTCCGTGTCAGACATGAAATAAAGGACAGATTCCTTTAACGGAAAAAATTCTTGGCGAGGGTAAGGCATCCTCAGCTTGAGGGCTCTAGTTTGCACCTAGTGGAGATAAGGCTCCATGGAGACACAATTTGGTCTTCCTAGAGACTCTCTTCTTTTCTTGTGAACATGTTTCCAGACATGCACTATTTCCTTCTTTAGTGCCCTGTCATTTTCCCCTTCCTTGAAGAAAAGACCTTCCAGATGAACATTATGCGGGATATGCTTCATCGGGTATCCGAGTTGACGGCGAGCTAAAATTGGATGGCAGTTAATTCCTCCTTTAGTTCCTATGAGGGGTACGTTATAGAAATTTTCACATCAGTCGATGACCTCTATCCCTTCGTAAATCCTATTGTACCAATCTACGTCAGAGTTGGTAAGAGATATAATCCTTTGTGACCAACGTAGAGTACTCTTGTGATCCCAACATGTAGCAGACTTGGGCAAGTGGGAAATGAACCATTTTTAAAGTAACAGCATGTGATCATTCCTCCGCTGTACAAATTCCTTAAGTGTACAGAATGATAAGCATCTGCGAGCAGAGTTGACATGGGGTTTCCAATCAGAAATATCTTAACAGCGTTGGTGTCAACGAAGTTTTCGATGTTGGGAAAAAGGAACAATCCATATGTGAGTAGGACTAAGATATCTTCGAAAGCAGTTACATTTCCTATACTAGCAAAGTACAGAGCTTTCTCTATCATGAATTTAGCTGGTAAACCCTGGATTCCTCCTTTAGTGGTCATGTGAGTCCTAACTTCTGACTCGTCCAAAGAGATTGCTCTTGCAATGGCCTGATCCTTTGGAATTTCTTCCAGTCCAGAAAATGGAGCTTGATCAGTGATAGGTAAATCAATCAGATGAGAGTACTCTTCTAGCATTAGTGCCAGTTGGTAATCCGGGAATGTGAAGTAGTGATAAATCGGATCGTAGAACTGAATTAACGTAGACAGGATTCCTTCAACTATGTGGACCCTTAACAGAGACAGCAGTCCTCCATGGTTAGCTCTGAAAGCATTAGGGTTGGTGACCATTCTTGCCAACCTCCTTAAATTCTATAGTTTCGGAGCCCTGAAAGTGTACTTGTGCGTCTTTCTTCTACCAAAATCCATAACGCAACCTTTCTGATATTTGCAATTATTGTTTTAGTTTATTTTGAAGAAAGAGGAGAAGATTTTTTCTTTGTTTAAGAGTTTTTTAAATGAATGCATGAATACAGCACACAAAAACATTGAAAAACATGGGTTCAAGGGTTCAGCGTCACGAGCATGGAGTCATGGCTCTACCCATCCCCAAAGGTTGTATTCTGGTAAATTTTTGTACCTGTAGAACGGGTTCTAGGTTCCCAAAATCATTGACCCCTCCTAGGGATATCAACAGCAAGTTGGTTCACCCGAGCGAGCTGTAGCATCCTAGGATGAATTTCATTTGAGTGTAGTATCGCGTATCAACTATTCCCGATAGTCACCGCACTACCAAGTGGTCATAAGGTTAATGCCTACTAAATCCTCAGGGTCACAAGCGCCGCACTGGGAAAACTCTGCTTTCAAGACCATGGGTTATTCAACAGTCAGAATCCACACAGACCCTCGCCTGATTTGGTGGTCTACCAGGTTCGCTTGTTCGGGATTCACTCCCTACAAGTTCCCCCGTCTATGCCACCCCTTATCTTAGGGTTCTCTCAAACTTTCCACATGCGTATCAATCGCATTCCCATTGACAGAAAAATAAACATGGATATCAAGTAGGAAAAGCATTATATATATATATATATATATATATATATATATATATATATATATATATATATATATATATATATATATATATAGTATGATTGCTAACAACCTAGACCTCTTAGCAATTCTAATCCTAGACAAAAAAAGACAGATCATAAATATCCCCAGCAGAGTCGCCATTTTTCTGTAGCGTGCGATTTTTGTCTGTGATGCGACCACCTTATCGCCATGGTTAGAATTAGGTGTTACTTTCTGATTTCTTATTTATCCTATGAAGCTGGAAAGGAAAGGGAAGCTATCTAAAACTAACCTTGCACGCAAATGTTTTCTTTAACAAATGCTAAGATATTGGGGGGTCCGGGGTCAGGTTATACAATGGGGAGTTATCAATTACCTATCCTATATGTGGTTATCCACAGGTTGTTAGCAATTTTCTTCTGCTTTTTCTACTTACTGGTGTTTTTCTGTTGTGGGTTGTGAAAGTTTCTCCTTTGGGAGTGTTGAGAGAGAGAGAGAGAGAGAGAGCGTATTTTGTTGATGTTCGGGTTTTTATGATGTTTTTGGTAAGGTACTGGACCTAAGGTTTTTGTTTAGTGTGCTCGCTAAGATTTCGCAATCTTATGCCTACGTATTCCTGTAATGATAACAGGGAAATCAGAGCAATCATAGTTCCTCCTATTCTATGGGAGGAAAAAGATGATGTTTTGGTGTCTTGTTCAAAGCCCAATATTGAAGCTGAAAGGTTATTTGTGTCTTGTTCAAAGCCCAAGTTTGAAGCTAAAATATTTGACTGATAGAGAATTTGTCATCTCTAAAGGAAGATATCTCATCTGTTTATCACAGTTGTTGGGTGACTCATTATAAAGGAGAATTACTTTAACTGGAATATACGGAATCCAACAATGCCATAATTTCGTTTATAAGGGATTTGTCCTGAAGGAGAAAACTTTAACTCAGTATAGAGCAATGCCATTTTTCCTTAGGAATCTTCTATGCTAAGAGAGAGACATTGGCTTGGATGTAAATAATCCAGAGGCTTGCCACTTACATCAATTAGATGAAAGAAAGGGGTTTACCAGGATAAGAGATGGACTACAACTTGGATTTTTGAATAAACAAGTGTGCCACTTACAGCAGTCATCTGGGATTAAGGTTTGTTTGATTTTCTGTTTTGATTTGTGATATACAGAGAAATGTCTTCCTACAGAGAGGTTTTAGATTTCCTCTGAGGGGATGTTGGTTTTAAGTGTGTGCCTTGATCAAAGCCCAAGGTTGAAGCTAAAAGGTTGACTCTATTTAGGGAGTTTTATCTGTCTTGTACAAAGCCCAAGATTGAGACTGAAAGAGACTGACTCTTTTGGGGAGATCATTATACAAAGCCTAAGAGGAGGCTAAACATTGACTTTTCCGGGGAAATATTTTGTCTGTCTTGTACAAAGCCCAAGATTGAGGCTAAAAGAGAGTTATTGACTCCACTGGGGAATATTTGTATGTGTCTTATGCAAAGCCCAAGTTGAGGCTAAAATGGTAATTGACTCTACTGGTGAGAGGTTTTATCTGTCTTATACAAAACCCAAGATTGAGGCTAAAATGGGAAACTGACTCTACGGGTGAGAGGTTTTATATGTCTTGTACAAAGCCCAAGATTGAGGCTAAAAGGTAAGAAACTGACTCTGCTTAGGGAGATCAAACCTAAAAAGAGGTTAGAAGGATTTGACTCCACCAGGGAGATTTTATATGTGTCTTGTACAAAGCCCAAGATTGAGGCTAAAAGATATTTGACTGACTCAGCTGAAGATATTTATGGGTGTCTTGTACAAAGCCCAAGATTGAGGCTAAAACTGCTGAGGAATGATCATTATACAAAGCCTAAGAGGAAGCTGACTTCTGCTGAGGATCATTGAGATCTAGAGGCAGGTCCAAATTGGGGAATAAACTCTTGTTGGAGATTGAAGAAGAGTTGAGATATCATATGCCTTGAGGTTCTGATTTTGGAAGGTGTTGTATTGATGATAAGATGACCCTAGCAGGGGAATTTTAGGATGAAAGATTGAGACTGAGTTTTCAAACCTATGGAGGTTCTAACTCTGCTGGAGATTGATTAAGTCATCAAGGTTCTTCCTGTGCTTTTAGGAAACTTGAGGGTTTCTTTGAAATCCAAAATTGGGGCGAGACTGTCCAAGTCTATTGTTATGAAAAGGTTTATCTTTGTATGAAGCCCAAGAGGAGGCTGACTTTTAAGGGATGAGAATCAACCCTAGATTGGTCTGATGTTTTGACTTTTAGAAAGACTACTCTAACAAAGGATGACTAGGTTCTGTCCTATACCTGTAAGAGGTCTTTTGGGTCTTTGTATTAAGCCCAAGAGGAGGCATGAGAACTTCTAAGAAGCCTGAGGGTCCTTGTACAAAGCCCAAGAGGAGGCTGGGGATGCTTTTAGGAAGCCTGTGGGTCAAAACTTAAGAAAAGTTCCAGAAAGGTTTCACCGAGAATTAATCCTTTATGTAGTGAACAATTCTAGGGTTTGAAGAAATTCAAGAGAGGTTTCTCCGGGAATTAATCCTCTCTGGGGGAAATGAATATCTTTGACAATTTTCTAATAGTGCCTTTCTCTGTTCCATATTTTATAAGCCCAAGAGGAGGCAAGACTATATCTGGGATTTCCTACGGGGAACTAGTTTTGACTGTGTTAAAAAAGAGTGACTACTGGTTTGATCTAATCTTATACCTAATTTTCGGGGAAAACTCTAAGCAGATAATATATAGGTATATACATATGAAATATATATACAAGTATGTTGAAGAGTGTAGAAGGACTTACAGGTGAGCAAGCTTCCAGCATTATAAACAAGTATATATAAACATGTATGTAAAAGAAAACTGATAAAACTTACAGGTGAGCAAGCTTCCATTGTAACAGCTGTATGGTTAGTTATTCAAGAAATTGAAGAAAGTTTTGATAACAATTATGAATTTGAATCTAAATCAAAAGGTAAAGTTGTTTAAAAGAAGATTGGGGCTTATACTCAAGGAGAGGCCCAAAGTTTATTTTTTTTTACAAAATGATGGGGCTTACAACTCAAGGAGAGGCCTAGAAATAACAGTGATTGTACCGTTGTTTTTTTTTAAGATCGTATCGGGACTTATACAATGGCTGAGACCCAAAAATTTGTTTTATGTACAAGGAATGAGACTTATACTCTATCAGGTGGCCCAAAGTGTTTTAAAAAAGAAAAGAGAATGGGACTTACAACTCAGGGAGAGGCCCAAATGATTTTTCAAAAACGACGATCGCGCCGAGATTTTTGACAATACAGTGGGACTTATACAATGACTGAGGCCCAAATTTATTTTGTACAAAGGGGGGTTGGGTCTTACACTCTATTAGAGGCCCAAAGTGTTTGAAAAATAAGAAATATGGGACTTATAACACAAGGGAGGCCCATATGAAAATTGTTTGAAAAGTGGCGATCGCGCCGAGATTTTTGAAATCTTATCGGGACTTATACAATGACTGAGGCCCAAATTTTTGTTTATTTACAAAGGGATGGGACTTACACTCTATCAAGAGGCCCAAAAATTTTAGAAATTTAAAATCAAGAGGAAACCCTAATTTTAAATCAAAATATCATTTTTTTCAAAGAAAATTTAAATAAAAAATGATATAAAATATCAAATATATTCAAAAATAAGTTGGAAGCTTTGAAAAATATTTTTAAAAACCAATTTTAATCACATAAAAGCTTGAAACTCAATTGGTTTTGAAAAATCAAGGGGAGAATCTCATTTAAAAATGTTTAAAACAAAATAAAATGAAATTATATTAAAAAATAAACTATATTAAATAAATAATATAAATGTGATTTTTTTGTAAAATAAAATATTTCAACATTTTTGTGAATTTTTAAAAAAAGAATCAATCCAAAAACACAAAAACTCAGGGAGAAATTAATTTTTAAATCAATTAAATAAAATATCAAAAATTCAAATATTTGAAAATTTGAAAAAGGGCGCCAAGAACACTTGGTTCTTGCCCGCGTGCCCTGTTTTCGCCAGATTTACATTTTCTCACTTTTTTCTCTGATTACTCAATGGTTTTGCATGATTCAAACACCAATCTTGTTCGTTTTTGAACAAGGATTACAACCATATAGATTAATTGCATTTATATTGAATATGGAGTGAGAAATCAAAGGATAACCTCAAGAACCCTAATTTCATAATGAACACAGTGAAATTTCATACATGATTGATGCATGGCAATTGATTGAGGGTTATCACTCTATATATATGCAGGAACAAGATGGTAACTCAAAAATTCATTTATGATGAATGGAATATAGAGTTTGAAGGCTTCAGGCTTACCTCTTGCAGCTGGTGATCGAGCTTGATGATGGAGATGTTACAGATGTGTTCCAATGATCTGGACAACTTCCTTAGGTGTCAAGGAACGTGTTTGAATGCTTGGAGTGGTTGGAAGCCCTTTGGTTTGATCAACTCGAATCCTTGCGCAGCAGATGGTGGATTTTGTGCAAATGGGGTACCACTTTGTGATTCTGATGTTACATATGTTGTTTTAGTGTTTGAATCACTTACACATGATGTATGTGAGGTGTTTACATCATTGGTTTAGACAAAAATGCTATGGTTTTGAAATTCATGATTCTCACTTTTGAAAAATGTGAAAATTTGGAGCAAGAGCAAGAAGAGAGTGAAAACAAGTGTAGTATTGTTTTGGTGGGATCTAAATGAGGCAATGTGACCTCTTTTTATAGGTGATCAAGTTTTGTCTTGGAGAAATAGTGAATGACTGCAAGACCAGATCACATTCAATGACTTTGGCTTGGTGGCATTTCTTCTTATGCAAGGCAAACTAGCCCCTCCAAGTAGCAAGACTATGTATTGACCAATTCCACATTCTGCGGATGTTTTAATTGTTGTTTAAGCATGAATCTTGACTAAGAAGATCAGCTTTGTTGAATGTGCACTATTGCACATAAGTTCACTTTGAATTCCAAGTATTTGTACAAAGACTCATTATGCCAAAGGATCAACTTTGAAGCATCTTGGCCTAATTTTGCAGGTTTTGATATGATTCAATCTGATCCTCATTGATTTAGGAAGATGACAAAGTTGGCAAGATGACAAAATTGTAAGTGGAAATCGTGTGGTGCAAGAAAAGGTCTCAAAATCTGTCTTGAAGACAGTTGCAGCAGGGCAACTTGGGAGATCTGTAACACCCCCAATCTATACCCCCAATTAATAAAAAGCAGTAAAAGAAATTCAAAATTTCGTCAGAGTATATTTAAATTATCATGGCATAGACCGGGAGGGTCGCATCAAATTGAAACAATTCATACAACACCTGGTCATAAAGATATGTAACAGTGGGGTAGCAAACAACAGAGGAACTCAGTTCCTTACACCCACATTTCAGAATTTAGAATAAAAGCGGAAAATCTAAAACTAAATAACATACATATATATATATATATATATATATATCACAAAAGTTTGCCATACATTAGGTTATACATGCACAGGCCAAAAGATATACATATACATAATATACAATTATCACAAACGGCCTCCCTAACTACCCGGTGTCACATATCAGAGCCGACCGACAAAAGAATGAAGACGCAAAGCTTCACAAAAATACCTCCAGCAGCTCTAATCTGCAATGCCTCATAGAGCATTATAAAATAGCAGAAGGGTGAGAAAAACAACCATAATATAATTGCATACAATTATATATATAACACGAAAATACACAATTATACGATTCTCACCACAACTCACGCCATAATTCAAACACAAGACATTACAGGACACAATACATATTTCCATCACCAACACATATCCATATATCCATTTATCCACAAATCCACACATAAACAACCATAAATGATTTATGCAAATGCAAGAGACCGACACAACGACTCTATGCATATGCACATGCGGTACTGACTTCCATTGTTTCTCATCACTAGTTCACTCAGGAACTCTGCTGGAACCATCGCTCGTTACATCACTGCAACTCTTCGTCGGGCCTACGATGTTCCCCACCTCTCACACCCCACACGGGCACACGGTGTTTATGGATCGCTCACACCCCACACGGGCACACGACCCGATCGCTCATACCCCACATGGGCACACGATCGTCTATAATCATCACTCACACCCCACATGGGCACACGAAGTTATAGCGAATTCCCTCTGGAATCCAAACCGTCACTCAGGACGTTTCAACAATGCATATCATGATGCTTGGCATACAAAGACCCATGACATTTAATATGCACACATAAATACATTCATTTATATCGATAAAATCACACTTTGCACCTATGCCCAAAACAATGCATTTAATTTCCATACGGCCACAAATCATCACAACACCATCTAAACACATACATTTACGTCATACAACAGCACCTTGCACAATACACATCAATTACGTACAAGTATAACGACAAAAGTCAACAACCGACACTATTCCCGATTTTCCGACATAATTAAATCAGCTAACTCTTTCGAAATCATCATAACAAGAAAGTACAACTCAATAGCTACGCAACGATACGAAGAATGTAAAAATCGGACAAACGGATCAAAAGTTACGAAAGAAAACGAAAAATGATATTTTGAAAAGTTCCATTTTGCAAAAGTCCTGTTCATACATGTACCACCATGAGCCATACGCGTATGAGCAAAGACTCATTTTTCCCAAAGTTCACGTGTAAATGTCCGTACGCGTAATGCCCAAGCCCGTACGCGTATTGCCCTAAAATGCTACGCGTATCATACGCAAATGGGCAGATGGCCGAGAAAACAAGCAACCCATACGCGTATTGGCCCTATGGCTCGCCCACCATACGCGTATTGCCAAGGTTCATACGCGTATGAACATGTCCCATACGCGTATGACCTGGAAATCTCAGAAAAATTCTTCTGCATAATTGTTCATACGGGTTCCAATCCAAAACCCTCCAAATCATCACTCAATACCCAGAAAAACACCAATACACTTACCAACAACATGCATCTATCATATACCAACAATAAGGAACACTAACCACATAATTTTCAACACATTTAATCAATTTCTAATCGATTTTACCACAAATGGGTTTACTAAAATATTTCCATTTCAATCCAACAAACATCACAAATATACATACATAATCATATACAAGTATACAATAATTGAATTTCGCACCCTTACCCGATTAAATCGATTCTAGAAGTTGATTTCTCTTGATTTTTTCAAGTTTTCCACTATTTCTCTTCTTCTTCTCTTTTCTCTCCTTTTTCTTTCTTTTCCTTTTCTTTCTTTCTCTTTTTCTCTCTACTATTTTCTATTTTTTCTTACTTAATCAAAAATATCCTAAAATGACCAAAATACCCCCACACTCAAATATCTCACAAACGATCCCAAAACCCGATAAAATATCACAGCATTGAAAAATAACATATTTTCAGATAAAAGTCAAAAATAAAATAAAATAATAATATAATAATCAAACGACTCGATTAAATAAAACGCACACGAAAACTGGGTCGTTACAACTCTCCCCCACTTAGAAATTTTCGTCCTCGAAAATATTACCTGAGACGAACAAATCTGGATATGACTCCCGCATCCGACTCTCCAACTCCTAAGTCAAATTGCCCTCAGTAGCGCCGCCCCACGCCACTTTCACAAGTGCAATATCCTTGCCTCTCAACCTCTTCACCTCGCGACCCAAAACCCTAACTGGTAATGCCTCAACTGTAAGGTTCTCCCTTACTTCGACCTCATCCATCGGAATCACATGCGACGGATCTGGAACATACTTCCGAAGCTGTGAAACATGAAACACATCGTGCAAATTCGACAGATTCGGCGGCAACGCCACCCTATAAGCCACAGCACCCACTCTCGCGGATATCTGGTAAGGACCAATAAACCGAGAAGTAAGTTTCTTCGATTTCAATGCACGACCCACACCTGTTACCGGCGTAACCCTCAGAAATACATGATCGCCCTCTTGGAACTCAAGATCCTTTCGTCTCCGATCATGATAACTCTTTTGTCTACTCTGAGAAGCTCTCATTTTCTCATGAATAAACTTCACTTTCTCTGTTGTCTGTTGCACCAACTCTGGTCCAACCACCGTTCTCTCACCAGATTCGTGCCAACACAAAGGTGTTCGACACCTTTGCCCATACAGTGCTTCAAACGGTGCCATTCCAATACTAGAATGGAAACTGTTATTATACGTAAACTCAATCAATGCAAGATAACTATCCCACGCACCACCTTGTTCCAAAACACACGCTCTCAACAAATTCTCCAAAGACTGAATCGTCCTCTCCGTCTGACCATCCGTCTGCGGATGATAAGCCGAACTCAATCTCAATTTAGAACCCAAAGCCTTCTGTAAACTTTCCCAAAATCTCGATGTAAATCTAGGATCTCGATCAAAAACAATACTCAATGGAACTCCATGCAACTTCACAATCACACTGATGTAAATTTCTGCTAACCGCTCCAAAGAGAAACTGATGTCAATCGGAATAAAATGAGCCGATTTAGTCAGCCTATCCATAATCACCCAAATAGCATTATGCCCTCGCTGAGTATTCGGTAACCCCGTCACAAAATCCATGGAAATACTATCCCACTTCCACTCAGGAATATCCAATGGTTGCAACAAACCACTAGGCCTCAGATGTTCCACCTTCGATTTCTGACAAGTCAAACATGCAAAAACAAACTGAGCCACATCTCTTTTCAATCCAGACCACCAGAAAATCTTCTTCAAATCTTGGTACATCTTATTCGCTCCCGGATGTATACTCAAATTACTCCGGTGTCCTTCCTCCAAAATCATCCTTTTCAACTCCGCATCATCTGGAATACAAATCCTACCTCGGAATCTCAAAACACCATTAATATCCACTTGGAAATCACTATTCGCATCTTTTCCTCCAACCAACATCAAATCCACAAATTTCACATCCAGCTTTTGTTTCTCACTTACCGTCATCAGAAAATCATTAGTAATCGTTAGCATACCAAGTCTAACGCTGTCCGACGTCACTTCATAAACCAAACTCAAGTCTCTAAACGATTCCAAAAGTTCCCACTCCTTAACCATTAAAGCGGACATATGTAACGATTTCCAGCTTAATGCATCGGCTACCACATTAGCTTTACCAGGATGGTAATTCAAGCCAAAGTCGTAGTCCTTCAAGAATTCTAACCATCTACGTTGCCTCATATTTAGCTCTTTCTGATCAAATAAATATTTCAAACTTTTATGATCACTAAAGACTTCAAACCTTGCACCGTAGAGATAATGCCTCCAGGTCTTCAACACAAAAACCACAGCCGCTAACTCAAGATCATGAGTAGGATAATTCTTCTCATGAACTCTTAACTGCCTTGAAGCATAAGCCACCACTTTACCTTCCTGCATCAGAACACCACCTAGACCAATCAAAGAAGCATCACAATAAACCACGAATGGTTCATTAGGATTCGGCAAAATCAAGATCGGAGCTGTCGTCAATCTTCTCTTCAGCTCAGTAAAACTCTCTTCACACCGAATATCCCAAATGAACGCTTGCCCTTTACAAGTTAACTGGGTCAAAGGAAGTGCTAGTTTAGAAAAACCTTCAATAAACCTGCGATAATAACCGGCCAAACCCAAAAATCTTTGTATTTCAGTAACAGATCGTGGAGCCTCCCATTGTAGAACTGCTTCTACTTTAGATGGATCCACAACAATACCATTACCGGAAATTACGTGTCCAAGAAAACTCACCTCCGACAACCAGAATTCACACTTGGCTAATTTAGCAAAAAGCTTCCTCTCCTTCAAAACCTGCAAAACAATACGCAAATGTTCTGCATGCTCCTCCCGAGACTAAGAATAAATTAAGATATCATCAATAAACACCACCACAAAATGATCCAGATGCTCGTGAAAAATACGATTCATGTATTCCATAAACACACCCGGCGCATTAGAAACCCCGAACGGCATCACAGAATATTCATAATGACCGTATCGTGTCCTAAAAGCCGTTTTCTGAATGTCTTCCTCCTTCACCCTTATCTGATGATACCCTGACCTCAAGTCAATCTTACTGAACACACAAGCACCAACTAACTGATCCATCAGATCATCAATCCTTAGAAGAGGATACTTATTCTTGATCGTCACCTTGTTCAACTGACGATAATCAATACATAACCTCATACTTCCATCCTTCTTTTTCACCAATAAAACTGGAGCACCCCAAGGAGAAACGCTTGGTCTCATGAACCTCTTTTCCAACAACTCATTCAACTGTTTCTTTAACTCCACTAATTCAGATGCCGACATACGATAAGGTGCCATAGAAACAGGTATAGTACCAGGAACTAGATCTATAGAAAACTCCACCTCTCTCTCTGGCGGCAAGTCTGAAATATCCTCAGGAAACACTTTCGGAAATTCACACACAACAGGAAACACCTCAAGTGAAACTTGACTATCCATAGTTAAAGATGCAAACAATCCAAACAACTGAGCTTCCTCCGCCAAAAGTCTCTTCAACTCTTTGGTAGATAAGAAACTCGAGTCTTCGTCTTCCTCAAGAGAAGGAAACCTTACCAACTTATGATAACAATCAATATGAACCCTATTGAATTGCAACCAATTCATTCCCAAAACCACATCTAATCCCTCCAACGGCAAACACACTAAATCCATCTCAAAGTCTTTACCATAAATGGTCAAAGGACATCTTAGACAAACCAAAGACGTAGTTACTGACCCCATTGCTGGAGTATCAATAACCATTCCACCACCCATCACAGACAACACAAGATTCAAATGCTTCGCGCACTCAGACGAAATAAATGAATGAGTCGCTCCAGTATCAATAATAGCAATCAAAGGAGTACTATTAATAAAACAAGTACCTCGAATCAGACGATCTGCACTCGAAGTCTGAGTCCCCGATAATGCAAACACTTTTACACCAGCTGGAGCTTGTTTCGGTTTCGGACACTTGGTACTAATATGCCCAGGTTCACCACAGTTGTAACATTTCACCACATTCTTCCTGGCACAATCAGCTGCAACATGTCCTACACCCCCACAATTAGTACACTTCCTCAAATCTTTCCTACACTCAAACTGACGATGCCCCAACTCACCACATTTATAACACCTCATAGGACCAGACATTCCTCCTCCACCTGACCTTTTCTCAAAATTCCCTCTTTGTTTACCTTTATCAGCTGGTGTCACATACGGACCACCACAGAACTGTTGCTTCCCTTTCCTCTCGCTCACACTCTTGTAATGAGTAGAACGAGCCTTACTGTCCTCTTCATAAATCCTACAACAATCTACCAAATCAGAAAACCTCTGAATCCTCTGATATCCAATCGCCTGCTTTATCTCAGGACGTAAGCCATTCTCATACTTCACACACTTAGAGAATTCAGCAGTAGCTTCCGCATAATGCGGATAAAACTGCACCAGTTCCACAAACTTAGCAGTATAATCAACCACAGACATATTACCTTGCTTTAGCTCCAAGAACTCAATTTCCTTCTTCCCTCTCACATCTTCAGGAAAATACCTCCTCAAGAACTCCCGGCTAAAAATTTCCCAAGTAATTTCTTCCTCTTCTGCAGCTTCCAACACACGTCGAGTACTAACCCACCAATCATCAGCTTCTTCCAATAACATATGAGTACCCATTCTCACCTTCTGATCTTCATCACAATCCATCACTCGGAAAATCCATTCAATCTCTTTCAGCCAAATCTGTGCACCATCCGGATCATATCTTCCTTTGAAGACATGCGGTTTGTTCTTCCTGAACTCATCATTACCCGCAGCATTAGGTGCACCCTGCACAACACGAGCCATAGCTTGCATAGCTGCAGCCAACGCAGCATCATTCCTACCCCCCATATTTTGTTCATTTCCAATAACAGAAACTATGGTTAAACAAACAACTCAACCAACCACAACGACCAACAAGGACTGACACAACTGACACGGACTGACACAAACTGGCTCTGATACCACTTAATGTAACACCCCCAATCTATACCCCCAATTAATAAAAAGAAGTAAAAGAAATTCAAAATTTTGTCAGAGTATATTTAAATTATCATGGCATAGACCGGGAGGGTTGCATCAAATTGAAACAATTCATACAACACCTGCTCATAAAGATATGTAACAGTGGGGTAGCAATCAACAGAGGAACTCAGTTCCTTACACCCACATTTCAGAATTTAGAATAAAAGCGGAAAATCTAAAACTGAATAACATATATATATATATATATATCACAAAAGTTTGCCATACATCAGGTTATACATGCACAGGCCAAAAGATATACATATACATAATATATAATTATCACAAACGGCCTCCCTAACTACCCGGTGTCACATATCAGAGCCGACCGACAAAAGAATGAAGACGCAAAGCTTCACAAAAATACCTCCAGCAGCTCTAATCTGCAATGCCTCATAGAGCATTATAAAATAGCAGAAGGGTGAGAAAAATAACCATAATATAATTGCATACAATTATATATATAACACGAAAATACACAATTATACGATTCCCACCACAACTCGCGCCATAATTCAAACACAAGACATTACAAGACACAATACATATTTCCATCACCAACATATATCCATATATCCATTTATCCACAAATCCACACATAAACAACCATAAATGATTTATGCAAATGCAAGAGACCGACACAACGACTCTATGCATATGCACATGCGGTACCGACTTCCATTGTTTCTCATCACTAGTTCACTCAGGAACTCTGCTGGAACCATCGCTTGTTACATCACTGCAACTCCCCGTCGGGCCTACGATGTTCCCCACTCCTCACACCCCACACAGGCACACGGTGTTTATGGATCGCTCACACCCCACACGGGAACATGACCCGATCGCTCATACCCCACATGGGCACACGATCGTCTATAATCATCGCTCACACCCCACATGGGCACACGAAGTTATAGCGAATTCCCTCTGGAATCCAAACCGTCACTCAGGACGTTTCAACAATGTATATCATGATGCTTGGCATACAAAGACCCATGACATTTAATATGCACACATAAATACATTCATTTATATCGATAAAATCACACTTTGCACTTATGCCCAAAACAATGCATTTAATTTCCATACGGCCACAAATCATCACAACACCATCTAAACACATACATTTACGTCATACAACAGCACCTTGCACAATACACATCAATTACGTACAAGTATAACGACAAAAGTCGACAACTGACACTATTCCCAATTTTCCGACATAATTAAATCGGCTAACAATTTCGAAATCATCATAACAAGAAAGTACAGCTCAATAGCTACGCAACGATACCAAGAATGTAAAAATCGGACAAACGGATCAAAAGTTACGAAAGAAAACGAAAAACGATATTTTGAAAAGTCCCATTTTGCAAAAGTCCTGTTCATACGTGCACCACCATGAGCCATACGCGTATGAGCAGAGACTCATTTTTCCCAAAGTTCACGTGTAAATGTCCGTACGCGTAATGCCCAAGCCCGTACGCGTATTGCCCTAAAATGCTACGCGTATCATACGCAAATGGGCAGATGGCCGAGAAAACAAGCAACCCATACGCGTATTGACCCTATGGCTCGCCCACCATACGCGTATTGCCAAGGTTCATACGCGTATGAACATGCCCCATACGCGTATGACCTGGAAATCTCAGAAAAATTCTTCTGCATAATTGTTCATACGGGTTCCAATCCAAAACCCTCCAAATCATCACTCATTACCCAGAAAAACACCAATACACTTACCAACAACATGCCTCTATCATATACCAACAATAAGGAACACTAACCACATAATTTTCAACACATTTAATCAATTTCTAATCGATTTTACCACAAATGGGTTTACTAAAATATTTCCATTTCAATCCAACAAACATCACAAATATACATACATAATCATATACAAGTATACAATAATTGAATTTCGCACCCTTACCCGATTAAATCGATTCTAGAAGTTGATTTCTCTTGATTTTTCCAAGTTTTCCACTATTTCTCTTCTTCTTCTCTTTTCTCTCCTTTTTATTTCTTTTCCTTTTCTTTCTTTCTCTTTTTCTCTCTACTATTTTCTATTTTTTCTTACTTAATAAAAAATATCCTAAAATGACCAAAATACCCCCACACTCAAATATCTCACAAACAATCCCAAAACCCAATAAAATATCACAGCATTGAAAAATAACATATTTTCAGATAAAAGTCGAAAGTAAAATAAAATAATAATATAATAATCAAACGACTCGATTAAATAAAACGCACACGAAAACTGGGTCGTTACAAGATCCATAACTCCTAGCTCAAATGGAGTTTGATTTAGTTCTTGGACATTTTGGAAAGCCCTCGTGACATACTTTAACTTTGATTTCCAAGATTGGTCTTGGTTCAGTTTGGATCAAAGTGAAAAATGGCCACAAAGTTTGGGAAAAGTGAGACAGATTCTGACTTTTTTGAAAATTTCACTAAGTGTTGGAAAAAGTGGCCATTTCCCATTTTTGTGATTTTGATCAATCCATAAATCAAAATCCATGAGGATTTGGAATTTCTTGTAGTTGACATATTTGAAGTATGTAAGATGAAATTTTATTTGAGCTTTGGATGAAAGAAAAAGGCCTTAGAGTTTGGGAGTTATGACCTTGCAAAGTTGGGTAAAAACCACTTTTGTTCCATAACTTAGAAAATTTTAGGTTTTCTAAGGTTGCCCCTTTTGCAAGTTAACTCACTTTTCTTGATTTTTCTTGATGAATGATGATCAATATCATACGTTAACATTGTTTTTGACTTAGGGGAATCATATTTGTGAAAAAATCCAAAAAGTCAAACTTGATTTTGGGCACAGTTGACTTTTTATCAGATGAAATCCAAACTGTGTGATCCTTTGTGAAATCAATTGCTTGACCTAATTCAAACATAATGGATTATTTCCATAGGTGTTATAGGGTATATTGAATCATGTCCCAAGGTTTGAGAACATGTCTTGGTCAAAAGTCAAAGATACTGTTGACTTTTTCCTCAAAACCCTAATTGTGGTCCAGATGAAAATGAAACTTGTGAATCACGCTTCTTGGGGTGAATTAGGTCAAGAAACCCTAATTCCTGATTTTTTATGAATGCTTCCCCTGAAGTTGTTTTGACTTTATGATTGGGTCTATGAGGTCCCTTGGAGCATATTGGGTCATGCTTTGAAGTATTGGCTCATGCCCAGATGAAAATTTTCATTTGGAGGCCTTGGTCGACCAAAACCCTAATTTGGTGACACTGGCGATCTTGAGGCTTGATCCACTTGGATTGTTGCAACCTCGTGCTTGATTCTTGATGTGGGAGTCCTTTTGATCCTTTAAGGGTGTTTGAGAGGCTAGACAAGTTGAAGATCATGTCATTTCTTGATAGATCCTTTGTCTGAGTACTCTGAGAGGGCTTAAAACCCTAATTCTTGATTGTGGTGAATGCTCAACCATCTTTGAGGAGATTGATGAGGCATGAAGGTATATCCATATTGTGGTGATGATTCTCACAATGATGGGAAATCTTGGGTGGTCAAAATTTGGGGTATGACAACGACAAGTAACTACATCTGATCAGTTAGACTCCTCAGCAGTAACGCCATTCATCGAAAAACTCCAGTCAAGGTCATCTTCGACAGAAGCTCAGGTTGTCCAAAATTCAAAGTTGGTAGAAGGATAACAGTCGTTATATTTCAATGTAGCCCCTTTCCCTTAAAATTACCATTTTCTAAACTTTGCAGATGCTCTATGGGATCACGCACTTGGCTGGTTTCCATCATATCAATAAAATTTAAGCCCTAATGCTTTTGTTTGCAATTCTCATTTATTTTTGCTTTACAGAATAACATTTTTAACATGATCAACGATTCTTGAAACAAAACAAAAATGAATTTAAACTTTCAAAATTTTCTTCTGCTTTTAAAATAAAGATGGCATTTCTTTTTAACTGCCGAACGCAAAAAGAACATCGATAGCTTCTCCGGAAGTGATTAACTTCAAAGTGCAGAATCAAAGTACTCCTTCTAAACAAGTGCACCTTAATGAAGGATCAACTGTTTTGGACGTAATGTCTCGTCTGATATCTCCAGCAGAGTTCTTACCTCTTAATACCGAACGAAGATTCTTTTCCCCCCACAGGGTCCATTCCTTTCCTAAGCAAGGCAGGATTGCTATCTTGAACCAATGATACTTTTTATCCCCCGCACAGGTTGAGTATCCAGTCGTGTTCATTCACTAGTCTGTATGTCGCATCAGTCTTGTCAGCATAAGCATACATATACCATGCATAATTGACTCACATTCATAATCACATTGCATTAATATCACTCTGGTCATTCCCAAGTGATAGAGTCCTTTTGTCAGTCAAGTCGTCAGTTCTTTCCTCCTCAGGAAATGTGTCGTCTGAGCATCTCTCCCAGTTTATTTCTGGATTAGAGCCTGTCCTCGATCACTTTGATAACTTGAATCTCTAAAAGGCAAGAAGGCGTTCGACCGACACTTTTTGGAACATCACTCTTCACCATCAAAGATGATATTTTTTCGCTTTCCTGGATTAAAGAAAATCCCCAGCGAAAGCCTCTCAACCGAAGACTCTCGGCAATACATCGGGTTTTCTCCCAAGAAATTCGATGTTAATGAAGTCCTCAGCACCTCAAAATTGGATCACATCATATGGCATTTCTCCGAGAAGATCTCGAAGAAAAGTATGATGTATCCCCAAGCAGAAAGCGGTCTTTCAAGAGACTCGTTTTCCCTAGTAAAGTCAGGAAATGGCGTCTTCAACAGAGAAGTTTGCACACCTCTACAGCTCAGACGAATGGGTTGCCCCAGCAAATCTGACATCAAATCTTTTTCCATCAAATGGCGTCTCCCCAGTAAAACTCAGCGAGAAGTTTGATGAAGACCGCTACGCATAGCGTCCCTTGTCAAGGAAGAAACTTAGACCAGTTCCTTAGCTGAAGACCAGGATCGAGGGGAAGTTTATCTCAAGAAGAAACTTAGACCAGTTCCATGGCTGAAGACCAATATCGAGGGGAGGTTTATTACATTTCAGAAACTTAGACCAGTTCCTTTGCTGAAGACCGGGATCGAGGGGAAGTTTATTTCAGAAACTAAGACCAGTTCCTTGGCTGAAGACCAGGATCAAGGGGAAGTTTTACCCTTTTATAAGTCTCATTGCTTGGCAAAAGAAGATGGATGAGCAAACTGCCATTCATAATCACTGTCAAAATTTCGGGTATTCTGATATTTAATCCTCTTGCACCCTGAATGTCCAAATACCTTCGCCATTCGCACCTTCAGGTCTAAGAAGATTAAATAGACGCATATGTCATACCCCAAATTTTGACCACCAAGATTTCCCATCATTGTGCAAATCATCACCACAATATAGATGTGCCAATATGCCTCATCAATCTCCTCAAGGATTGTTGAGCATTCACTACAACCGAGAATTAGGGTTTTGAGCCTCTTAGGAAACTTAGACAAAGGATCAATCAAGGAATGACATGATCTTCAACTTGTCTAACCTCTCAACCCCCCCCCCCCCCCCCCCATAAGGGATCAAAAGGACTTCCACATCAGGAATCAAGCACAAAGTTGCAACATTCCAAGTGGACCAAGGTCTCTAGATGAAAATTTTCTTCTAGGCATGAGCCAATGCTTCAAAGCACAACCCAAGATACTCCAAGGGACCTCATGGATCCAATCATCAAGTCAATTTAGCCTTATGGATCTCTCTTGAATTTCTTCAAACCCTAAAACTGTTCACTACAAAAAGGATTAATTCCCGGTGAAACCTTTCTGGAACTTTTCTTAAGTTTGAACCTACAGGCTTCCTAAAAGCATCCCCAGCCTCCTCTTGGGCTTTGTACAAGGACCCTCAGGCTTCATAGAAGTTCTCATGCCTCCTCTTGGGCTTAGTAAAAGGACCCAAAAGACCTCTTATAGGTATATGACAAAACCTAGTCATCCTTTGCTAGAGCAGTCTTTTTAAGAGTCAAAGCCTCAGACCAATTAAGGGTTGATCCTCATCCCTTAAGACACCTGCCTCCTCTTGGGCATCATACAAAGATAAACCTTTTCATAACAGTAGACTTGGACAGTTTCACCTCCTTTTGGATCTCCCGAAACCCTCAAGTTTTCCAAAGGAACACAGGAATAACCTTGATCATTCCATAAACACTCAATCTTTCATCTTTCATTCCCCAACTAAGGGTCATCTTACCATTAATACAACACTAGCCAAAAATCAGAACCTCAAGGCATCTGATACCTCAACTCTTCTTCAATCCCCAGCAAGAGTTGATTCCCTAATTTGGACCTGTCTCTGGATCTCAATGATCCTCAGTAGAAGCAAGCCTCCTCTTAGGCTTCATAGAAGGAATTCCCCGACCAGTCTCCTCTTAGGCTTTGTATAATGACCATTCCTCAGCAGTGTTAGCCTCAATCTTGGGCTTTGTACAAGACAGATAAAAACACTCTCTTGTTGAGTCAGTCAGTCTCCTCAGCCTCAATCTTGGGCTTTGTACAAGACACTCATAAATATCTTTACCTGAGTCAGTCAAATTTCTTTTAGCCTCAATCTTGGGATTCGTACAAGACAGAAAAAAATCTCTCACCAGTAGAGTCAGTTTCCGATTTTTAGCCTCAATCTTGGGCTTTATACAAGACACATACAAATATTCCCCAGTGGATTCAATAACTCTCTTTTAGCCTCAATCTTGGGCTTTGTACAAGACAGACAAACTATTTCCCCGAAAAAGTCAATGTTTAGCCTCCTCTTAGGCTTTGTATAATAATCTCTCCAAAAGAGTCAGTCCCTTTTCAGCCTCAATCTTGGGCTTTGTACAAGACATATATAAAACTCCCTAAACAGAGTCAACCTTTTTAGCTTCAACCTTGGGCTTTGATCAAGGCACACCAAAACAAATCAAACATACCCTCAGAGGAAATCCAAAATATCTCTATAGGAAGACATTTCTCTGTACAATCACATATCAAAACAGACAATCAAACAAACCCTAATCTCAGATAACTGCTGTAAGTGGCACACTTGTTGATTCAAAAATCCAAGCTGTAGTCCTTCTTTATCCTGGTAAATCCCTTATTTCATCAAATTGCTGTAAGTGGCAAGCCTCTGGATTATTTACATCCACGCCAATGTCCCTCTCTTAGAATGAAAGATTCCTAAGGAAAAATGGCATTGCTCTACACTGAGTTAAAGTTTTCTCCTTCAGGATGAATCCCTTATAAAGGAAATTATGGCATTGCTGGATTTTAATATCCCAGTTAAAGTAATTCCCCTTTATAGTCAGTCACCTAATAGTTGTGATAAACAGATGAGATATCTCCCTTAGAGATGACAAATTCTCTCACAAATAAGCTTTAGCTTCAATCTTGGGCTTTGAACAAGACACAAATACCTTTTAGCTTCAATATTGGGCTTTGAACAAGACACCAAACCATCATATTTTCCTCCCATAGAATAGGAGGAACTACGATTTCTCTGATTTCCCTGTTTTATTTAACGGGAATACGTAGGCATAAGATTGTGAAATCTTAGCGAGCACACTAAACAAAAACCTTAGGTCCCGTACCTTGCCAAAAACATCGAAAAAACCCAACATCAACAAAATACTCTCTCTCTCTCTCTCTCAACACTCCTAAAGGAGAAACTTTCCCCAACCCATGATAGACAAACACTAATAAGTAGGATAGTAGAAGAAAATTGCTAACAACCTGTGGATAACCACATATAGGATGGGTAATTGACAACTCTCCATTGTATAACCTGACCCCGAACCCCCCAATCTCTTAACATTTGTTAAAGAAAACATTTGCGTGCAAGGTTAGTTTGAGATAGCTTCCCTTTCCTTTCCAGCTTCATAGGATAAATAAGAAATCAGAAAGTAGCACCCAATTCCAACCAACTACGATAAGGTGGTCGCGTCACCGATAAAAATCGCACGCTACACCTTCGTCAGGCAAAGGCTCATCACAGTCTTTCATCTTCAAAAACATGATGTGCTCATCTAGAAATTCAAACTTCATCGGTTGATGATCCTCGATCGTTTGTTGAGCAAGATATTCTGACAGAACACTTCCCTATATGGCCTTCTGGGAAACATATTGAATATCTTACTCTATCAAAACCATCTGCCAACGAGCTATTCTCCCGGAAAGTGCTTGCTTCTCAAACACATATTTAATCGGATCCATCTTCGAAATTAACAAGGTTGTGTGATTTAACATATATTGTCTTAAACGCTTAGCTGCCCAAGCGAGTGCACAACATGTTTTCTCCAGCATTGACTATCTCGATTCACAACCAGTGAACTTTTTGCTCAGGTAGTAGATGGCATGCTCTTTTCTACCTGTCTCGTCGTGTTGACCGAGTACACACCCCATCGAATTCTCAAGAACCGTAAGATACATAATCAATGGTCGTTCTGGCACTGGCGGCATGAGGATCGGAGGTTCCTGCAAATATTCTTTTATTCTATCAAATGCGTTTCGACAATTTTCATTCCACCTGACTTCTTGATCTTTTCTCAACAATTTGAATATAGGTTCACATGTGGATGTGAGATGAGAGATGAACAGGGCTATGTAGTTCAGTCTCCCTAAGAAACCACGAACCTCTTTCTCCGTTCTCGGTTCAGGCATATCTTGTATGGATTTTACTTTAGCAGGATCTACCTCGATACCTCTTTCACTAACAATGAAGCCCAGTAATTTACCAGATCTCACCCTGAAGGTGCACTTGTTCGGATTCAACCTCAGTCTGAATTTCCTTAACCTTTCAAATAGCTTTTGAAGTTTCACCAGATGCTCTTCCTCTGTCTGTGACTTTGCGATCATGTCATCAACACAGACCTCAATCTCCTTTTGAATCATATCATAAAAGAGAGTCACTATAGCCCGCTGATAGGTTGCCCCAGCATTTTTCAATCCAAAGGGCATTACCTTGTAGCAAAAAGTTCCCCACGGTATTATGAATGTTGTCTTCTCCATGTCCTCTGGGGCCATTTTGATTTAGTTATACCTAGAGAAGCCATCCATGAAGGAAAATACAAAATATTGAGTAGTGTTATCAACTAACACATCAATATGGGGAAGCTAGAAATCATCTTTTGGGCTTGCTCTGTTTAAGTCGCGATAATCGACGCACATCCTGACTTTTCCATCCTTCTTAGGTACAGGCACAATGTTAGCAACCCACGGAGGATAATTCGTCACAGCAAGAAAACCAGCATCTAACTGCTTCTGAACCTCTTCTTTAATTTTAACAGCCATGTCCGGTCTTGTTCTCCTCAATTTTTGCTTAACTGGAGGACAATCCTCTTTGAACGGTAATCGGTGCACAACAATATTTGTATCGAGCCCAGACATGTCTTGGTAAGACCAGGCAAAGATGTCCACATACTCTCGTAGCATTTCAACCAATTTTCCCTTTACACTGTCTTCCGAGGCAGCCCTAATTCTGACTTCTTTCTTCACATCCTCGGTGCCCAAGTTGATAACTTCAATGTCCTCTTGACGAGGTAAGATGATTCGTTCCTCCTGTTTTAGCAGTCTGGCCAATTCTTCAGGCAAGTCACAGTCTTCGTCAGCCTCTTCTTCAGCCTGATAAATGGGATTGTCAAAGTCATACCGAGCGATAGCTAAATCATGGTCGGTGGAATCTGAACTGATAAACCTGCATGAGGGATGTTTTATGTTTATTATGAATGCAATCATGAACAAACAAAAACACATTGCCATTTTACTTTTAATAAATGCACAAAAGTAAAAATGAAAGACATGGATCATAATATTTGAATGCAAAAATGTTCTTTATTAATAATAAAAATTGAAAGTAAAACATCGTGTCCCTACAGAAATAATCGATACGTCTTGGGCAGAACATAGGATTGAACATGTAGAAAACAAGAACAATTACTCTTCGCACGAGACTTAGACAACTTCCTTAGCAGACCAATTACATAACTCCTGGCCAGGAATGCATGGGCGGATCCATTGGTCCATGTCACAATCATTGTCACCCTCGTCGTCTCCAATATCATTAATTTTGTTAAAGAAAACTCCCGCACTGGTAAACTGAACCGAACCATTATACTTTGGAGGCCCTTGAGATGACTCGGACGGCTTGTATCCCAGCCCATACCTATTCTTCTTCATCTGCACATCTATTACTTGACCCCATTTCTGAGAGTTTCGCAAATCCACCACGACGCGTGTGTCTTTGAATGAAGACATAGAAACTTCGGGTTCATCAACCTCCACAGGAGGCTCATTCCAGATTTGAACAACTTCGAAACCCTGACATAAAGTTTCATGTATCTCTCCATCCACTTCTACGTACTTGAAAGTTGACATATGACTGACCGTTATATCTTCTTCCCCACACACCGTAAAAACCTTTCCATAGGCCATATACTTCAGCTTCTGATGCAGCGTAGACGTCACTGCCCCAGCGTGGTGAATCCAGGGGCGCCCAGCAAACAACTATACACTGGTTGTATGTGTAACACCCTTCTAAACCACAAGGAATAAATATAAATAAATCAGAGTAATTATCATGCATTTAACAAAAGGGTGTCACATATAATTTCAAAACATCGCAAACACCTGTCATGCTCATTAACACTTAAATGATTTCATGCTTTTTAAAAACTTTCACTTAGCATGTAGCAGCGGATTTAAGTTAGTCATGATAGATATAAAGAAAGTCTCATGCTCATCTCATTCAAAATCAATACTTAGGCATAAAAGCCAAAACTTCAAACAATTCAAATAAACATAAAAGCATAAAGTAGAGTACATAATGTATCTCTCAAAATATAAACCGAAATGATCTCAGTGTTACATGATCAGAGCACGACTCGACCCAACATAAATAAAGAAACTAAATCATCTACTCCAATGGCTACCTCGCGCTAGAAGCACCTCTACTCCTCGGTACCTGAGCGATGTCGTACAAAACATCATTCCAACAGAAGGGTGAGAATTCACATAATTATTGAAATCATAAGATAATAATTAATTTAAAGGCATATATACATAATTATAATCATTCTCACACTTCAAAGTTTCATCAACAAAGTATTACTCAAGTAACCACACAATTCACCATTTCGTTAATTCAACAAGTCACATACATACACATACTTCCATATAACAAACATATATGCAATGTGACTCGATGCAAGACTTAGTGCAACTCATGCCATGTGGTACCAACAATTGTTATAATTTTTTTTTTTTACACTTAAACCTGGTCCATTCCCTAGACCAATAACAAACAAAAGCCCGTTCCCTAAGCTTTCAAACACCGCTCTAGGTTTGAGACAAGTCACTAGCTCCCACGGAACTAGCAAACATTGCCTCTTGACATAAATGATGCGTATGCAATCAACAATCATATGCGATTAAGACCATTCCCTAATCTTAATATCCAAGCATATCACCAATAATTCATCACACTTGAATTACCACACAAAATTGCACACACAAACACATTTTCAAAATCAAAATACTTCTACTTTAAACATCATCACCACAATTAGCAAGTAATACGCAAGGATCGACTCGATCCAATCACAATTCATAAAACACAAATTTTCGATTAAATATAGGATAATAAATCCGTCGTCAATAATCGAATCCAATATCCAATAACTAATTCAATATTCAATAAATAATAATCAATATTTAAATAGACAATCAATATTTAAATAAATAACCAATATCTAAATAAATAATCAATATCTAAATAAATAATTCATATTTAAATAAATAATTAATATTTAAATCAATAACCAATATTTAATTTAAATAATTAAATTTAAATAACTAATCCTTATTTTAATTAATTATGGGAAATTTAGTAAAACATATTTATTACTCCCTCTGTCCCAAAATGAAAGTCTTTTTAGTCAAAAAAATTTGTCCCAAAATAAGAGCCTTTTTAAATTTTTAATGCAACATTAATTAATTTTTACCAATTTTGCCCCTAATAATTATTGTCTACACTACTTTTAAGATATTACATCATACTATACTTTTGTGACAACCAATAGTAATTAAGGATAATATTGTAAAATTGTTACACTTAATCATTTAATCATTATTTTTCTTAATCTATGTGCAATAACCTTAAAAGACTTTCATTTTGAGACGGAGGGAGTATATAATATTCAATATCTAATAATCATTTAATTATTAAATAAGTTTCCTAATACCATTTCTATCATTACAAGTATATATACTACTTCATGGATTCATTTCTAAGACATTATTATTACTACATTATCTTGTGAACTCAAAGAAAGAAAAAGTGGGACCTATCGCTACAGTGTACAGAGAAAGGAAAAACATATTCATGTCTCGGCTACAGTGGATGGAAAGACTAGGTTCCCAATTATTTCTAGTAGTTTGTTGCTACAGTAAATATATGTAATGGTACTACTTATTTTAAAACCACATTCATGTTTAACATAGTCTTAATAAAATATATAATTAAATCAAATAGAAGAGTTATTAATAATTAAAAATTCGATACTCGATAAATATTCACTAATCAATTCAATATTCATTAATTATTCAATAAATAATTTCAATATATTAATATAAATCTAACATTTAATAAAGTTCCAATATTTAAATAATAACCGATATTTTAATAAACAATAAATATTTTAATAAATAGTCAATATTTTAACCAACAATCATTATTTTAATAAATAATCAATATTTTAATAAATAATTAATATTTGAATAAATAATTAATATTTAATAAATAATCAATATCTACTAAATAATCAATATTTAATAAATGTGCAAGAATATTCAATATATTAAATAGTTCTAATATTTAATAAGGTTTCAATAATTAACATAGTTTTAATATTTAATAAACATTCAATAATTAATATAACTTCAATAATTAAATAAATTCTATTCCACACTTACATATATTTTTTTATTTATTAATTAACATAGCCTATCATTATTTCCTTCTAGTGCTACATGACTTAAGGATTTCACAAATTCCATTCCCTAATTTCTTTGTACCGCTACAGTGGAATTGGTGACAAGAAGAGCCTTGGTTTCTTTGACTTATGAGTTTCCTTCATGTGTCATCTTCAGAGAATCAAATATAAATTTGGTAGTATCTATGTTGGTGATCTTCTCATACTCAGTGTATGAAATGGCATTTAGCAAAATGGTTCTTGCTTTGTGATGATTCTTATAATCCTTTTCTGTTGATCCATCATCACTCTTCTTTCGGTTTTATTGCCACTTGCATCTACTGGGTGTACGTAGCCATTGACTACTATATCCTATAGATCTACATCGTGACCTAGAAAGAAGGTTTATATTCTATCCTCCCAATAGTCAAATTTATCTACATCAAAAACTGGAGGTTTAGCATTGTAGTGATCTCCATCATTTGTTGAAGCAACTGGAGGTGGAACGGTAGCCATTGTGTTTCACACAGGATCTTTATCTAACATTGTTAGGTGTTTGATAATCTTATCAAGATTAAAGCCGGAGATCTGATGCCAATTGAAGGTGGCAAGAATCACAAGAAATGGAGGTTTGAATTGGGTTTCTAAAAAATTAACTCTTTTTCAAAACCAATTCAACAAGCAAACACACGAACAATAAAAATAACGCGTTATTTTTATACTAGTTTACTATTAACTAAGATACCTCCAGTCCACCCAACCAAGGTGATTTCGCCTTTGTAAGTTCCTGGATTGGCTGAAATTTTGGTAAAACAACAAGGTGTTCAATGCTGATGTCATGGTGTTGATGTTGCAGCATTGAGTCTTAGTACTGGGCTGTACTAAGTTGTGAAGGTTAACTATGTTTGATGTCATGGGCTTGATGTCATAACATTGTACTTAACACTGGGCTGTGTTAAGGTTGCTAGTTGCTGAAGTAGATGTCTGATGTCACATAGGTGATGTTGTAACATCAGACCTGCAGAACTGAAGCTAATGACAACATGGGCTTGTTGTTATTAGGGTCGCGTATTAGCTGGAATTGTGGAGAGTGTTGACTCGTTGGATGAGAATATCTTGGGCTAGATATTTTCTGTTACATGGGAGATTTGATTGCAGGTTTGTTGGAGAATTAAAAGGTGGAAGATTTAAAAAGATTTTGGGGATAAAATCTGTTTTAAAAGATTCAGTTTTTAATTAACAAATCTGATCAAATATTGTGACAAATCCAATCCAAATTCAAGGAGCTATATAAAGCGCACAAGACCAAGGAAGAAAGTACAGAAAACAGATTGAAGATCAAGAGTTGGAGGCTTAGAGTCTAGGGTTTGTTTAGAGTACTTGTAATCACACTATTCTAGGCTGAATAGGTGTTGAATTTTCTGTCCTCTCTAGAAGCTGTGAAGCAATAGAGAGTTGTTGATTGATCGAAGCTAGGAAGCAAGATCAAGGGATCTCAAAGAGGTTGTTCTTTGAGTGTTTTAGGGGATTGAGTAGTGTTCTCATATCTAAGTGGTTTCTTAGGTAGAAAGTCACTAGTAGAGTATAAGTTTAGGAGATTGTCAACTGGTGTGTTGAGTCTGTAAATTATATCTACAAGTAGTGAATTTCATCCCTGGCTTGGTAGCCCCCAGACGTAGGTAGTTAGACCGAACTGGGTGAACAATTCCTTGTGTTTTCCTGTTTCTTATTTTGTCCATTATTGCAGAGTGTGTTGTTGTGACATCGCACCTTAACATCACACGTCTGGTACCAGAATTTCAATTGGTATCAGAGCAGGCATCCTGTCTGTCTCTGGGTGAGATCTAGGGAAGTTACTTTCTGGTGAAAGATGGACAAAGAGGTTGGAGGATTCGTCAACAGACCCCCTATCTTGGATGGCTCAAACTATGAGTATTGGAAGCCTAGAATGACTATTTTTTAAAGTCATTAGACAGCAGAGCTTGGAAGGCTGTCATTAAAGAGTGGAAAGCTCCGGAGGTATGTGAGAAAGATGAGGCTGGCAAGGATAAAGAAGGCACCTCAAAGCCAAAACTTGAAGAAGAGTGGACCAAGGAGGAAGATGAGCTTGCCCTTGGAAATTCCAAAGCTCTAAATGCCATATTCAATGGAGTGGATAAAAATATATTCAGGTTGATCAATACCTGTGAAGTTGCTAAGGAAGCTTGGGGTATTTTGCAGGCAACACATGAAGGAACATCGAGAGTCAAGATGTCAAGACTTCAGATTTTAACATCAAAATTTGAAAGTCTGAAGATGAAGGATGAGGAGACCATTCATGACTTCCACATGAATGTTCTAGAGCTGGCAAATGCTTCCAGTGCTCTAGGTGAGAAAATGTCTGATGAAAAGCTGGTGAGGAAGATTCTTAGATCCCTCCCCAAAAAATACAAGATGAAGGTTACTGCTATTGAAGAGTCACAAGACATCAGCAAGATGAGAGTAGATGAGCTCATTGGATCTCTTCAAACCTTTGAGCTTGGGTTGAATGAGGAAGAACTAGAAAAGAAGCCAAAGAATATAGCTCTGGTGTCAAATGATCAAGAGGAAGAAGGGAAGAGTTCTGAATCCCAGGATGACTTATCTCAGGCCATAGCAATGTTGGGAAGATAATTCAACAAAGTGTTAAAAAGGTGGAACAATAACTACAAGCCTAGGGTCAAGAACAGTTCTTCTGACATCAGTAAGCCTAAAGAGAAAGATGAAAAGAAGCCTGCCCGGGATAAAGGTGTTCAATGCGTGGAATGTGAAGGGTATGGACATATTAAGAAAGAATGTCCCACATTCTTGAAGAAACTGAAGAAGGGGATGTCAGTCTCCTGGTCTGAATCTGATAGTGAAAATAAAGATGAGTCAGCAAGGCATGCTAGAGCCTTAACAGGAACAGTTGTGTCAGATGATGACAGTGATGAAGAAATAACCTATGAGGAACTAGCATCTACTTATCGAGAGCTGTGTTTGAAAAGTGCTGAAATTTGTCAAGAAAACAAGTGTCACAAACAACAGATTGCTCAGCTTGAAAGTGAAAAAGCTGATCGAGAGAACGAAGTTGTACTTGTTAAGTCTCAATTGGAGCAGATGACAAAATTTGTTAGGATGATGAACAGTGGTACTACTAATCTGGATAAAATTCTTCAGTCTGAGAAAGCAGCTGGAGATAAATCAGGAATAGGATATGTGGCCAGCACTTCAGGAACAACAAGAGAGATGTCTCAACCTGTGTCTCAACATCAACCCAAGAGACAGAATCCTACCTCAAAGAAGAATAGTCCTCAGTCTCAAGGAGTTAGTCAGCATACGCCTCCCTAATTTCACAAGAACTTGGAGACTGCTGGGTGCAATCAGAACAGGGTTCATCATCATAAGAACAGGAATGGAAACAAATTCAACAAAGCTGTTCCTCATTGCTATGGAAGAAGGAAGCCACATCACCATAGTAGACAGCCTAAGAGACAGCATCATCAGTACATGAAAAGACAACTCAACTATGGTATAAGAAGACAAAAGTATGAGTGGCAGTCACAGCCCTATCAAAGCAGAAGAAGATGCTTCTACTGTGGTAGGATTGGGCATATCCAGTCCTCATGCTTCAAGCTACATGGTTATCCTAATCCTGCTCCTCAACCCAAAGAGGTAAGAACTAAAGTGGTGAAGAAATGGATACCTAAAGTTATCAGCTTGATAGCTCACACCTCCTTAAGGGTTTCTACCAAAGATGACTGGTATTTTGACAGTGGGTGTTCAAGACACATGACTGGAGTAAAGAATCTGCTCGTTGATGTGAAACCTCAGACTTCTGGCTACGTGACATTCGGTGATGGAGTCAAAGGGGATTGGCAAACTAAATTGTGCCAATGCTCCCAGACTGGAGAATGTCCTACTTGTTAAAGGACTAGCAGCTAATTTGATTAGTATCAGTCAACTATGTGATCAAGGATTCAAAGTAGACTTCACTAAGTCTGAATGTGTGGTCAAAGATGACAAAGGAGAAGTAATCATGAAGGGAGACAGGTCAAAGGACAATTGCTATCTGTGGGCACCTCAAAACTCTAAGTCATCCACGTGTGTGCTTGCTAAAGAAGATGAACTCAAAATCTGGCATCAGAAGTTGGGACATCTTCACCTAAAGGGAATGAAAAGAATTATCTCCTCAGAGGCAGTCAGAGGGATTCCCAAACTGAGCATTGAGGAAGGAAAAGTGTGTGGAGACTGTCAAAAAGGAAAGCAGACAAAGATGTCTCATCCGAAGCTTCAACATGACACCACCTCCAAGGTGTTGGAGCTTCTTCATATGGATCTGATGGGACCCATGCAGGTTGAAAGTCTAGGTGGAAAGAGATATGCTTATGTTGTCGTGGATGACTACTCAAGATACACTTGGGTAAATTTCACCAAAGACAAATCTGAAGTGTTTGATGTCTTCAAAGAGCTCTGCCAAAGACTCCAAAGGGAAAAGGAGAGTAAGGTCATCAGAATAAGAAGTGATCATGGAAGAGAGTTTGAGAATAGCAAGTTTGAAGAATTTTGCTCAACTGAAGGAATAAGTCATGAGTTTTCATCACCTATCACACCTCAGCAAAATGGAGTTGTTGAAAGGAAGAACAGAACTATACAAGAATCGGCAAGAGCAATGATTCATGCCAAGAAACTTCCTTATCACTTCTGGGCAGAAGCCATGAACACTGCCTGCTATATTCACAACAGAGTTACCCTAAGAAAGGGGACTTCATCTACTCTGTATGAGCTGTGGAAGGGGAGGAAACCAAATGTCAAATACTTTCATGTATTTGGAAGTAAATGTTATATTCTGACTGATAGGGAGCAAAGAAGAAAACTAGATTCCAAGAGTGATGAAGGAATCTTTTTGGGATACTCTACCAATAGCAGAGCTTATAGAGTCTTCAACTCCAGAACCAAAGTTATGATGGAGTCTATCAATGTTGTGATAGATGATGAAGATAAGCAGGAAGTTGAGGATGTTATAGAAGATGTTGAAACACCTGCTGGTGAAGCATCTCTTGATGTTGAAGAAAGAAATACCTCTCCTGGTACCACTAATGCTGAGCCTGAACAACCTCAGAAAGATCCTTCAATCAGAATCCAGAAGGACCATCCTAGGGAACTAATTATAGGCGATCCAAATTCTGGAGTAAGAACTAGATCTAGAGAAGTCATTGCTAGCTCATGCTTTGTTTCCAAAATTGAGCCAAAGAATGTCAAGGAAGCTTTAACAGATGAATTTTGGATAAGTGCCATGCAAGAAGAACTGGAGCAGTTCAGAAGAAATGATGTCTGGGATCTAGTGCCAAGACCAGAAGGGGTGAATGTTATTGGAACAAAATGGATCTTCAAAAACAAGTCAGACGAGCTTGGAGTAGTTACAAGAAACAAAGCCAGACTTGTTGCACAGGGCTATACTCAAGTAGAGGGAGTTGATTTTGATGAGACTTTTGCTCCAGTGACTAGATTAGAATCCATCAGGCTTCTCTTAGGTGTGGCCTGTAACCTAAGATTCAAGCTGTTCCAAATGGATGTGAAGAGTGCCTTTCTGAATGGCTATCTGAATGAAGAAGTCTATGTTGATCAACCGAAAGGATTCACTGATCCAAACTTCCCCAATCATGTGTTCAAACTGAGGAAAGCTCTATATGGCTTAAAACAAGCTCCAAGGGCATGGTATGAAAGGCTAACAGAATTCTTAACAGCTAGTGGATATAGAAAGGGAGGGGTAGACAAAACCCTGTTTGTCAAAGAAGAAGGCGGAAAGTTGATGGTAGCCCAAATCTATGTGGATGACATAGTATTTGGGGGAATGTCAGAAGCTATGGTCAAACAGTTTGTTCAACAAATGCAATCTAAATTTGAAATGAGTTTGGTGGGAGAACTCAGCTACTTTCTTGGACTACAAGTCAGACAAATGGAGGACTCTATCTTTATTTCTCAGAGCAAGTATGCTAAGAGTACAGTAAAGAAATTTGGCCTGGATAAAGCAAATCACAAAAGAACTCCTGCTCCTACACATTTGAAGTTATCGAAAGATGAGAATGGAGTAAGTGTGGACTAAAGCTTGTACAGAAGTATGATTGGGAGTTTGCTATACCTCACAACAAGCAGACCTGACATTTCATTTGCTGTTGGAGTGTGTGCAAGATATCAGTCTGATCCTAAGGTAAGTCACTTAAACCAAGTAAAGAGGATTATGAAATATGTGAATGGGACAAGTGACTATGGGATGCTGTACAGTCATAATAATGGAACTGAGTTAAAAGGATACTGTGATGCTGATTGGGCTGGAAGTGCAGATGATAGGAAAAGCACTTCAGGAGGCTGTTTCTTTCTAGGGAATAATCTGATTTCCTGGTTCAGCAAGAAACAGAACTGTGTGTCTCTCTCAACTGCAGAAACTGAGTATATAGCAGCAGGAAGTAGTTGCTCTCAGCTGGTGTGGATGAAGCAGATGTTGAGTGAATACAATGTCAAGCAAGATGTTATGACTTTATACTGTGATAATTTGAGTGCCATTAACATCTCTAAAAATCCTATACAGCACAGTAGGACTAAGCACATAGATATACGACATCACTTCATAAGAGATCTGGTTGAAGATAAAATCGTTACCTTAGAACATGTAGCCACAGAGAATCAACTGGCTGACATATTCACTAAAGCCTTAGATGCAAACCAATTTGAAAGATTAAGAAGCAAATTAGGAATCTGCATTTATGAAGACTAAATTTGCAAAAGGGGTTGTGGGCAGTTGGAGGTTCTGGGCTTGTGTGTAGCCAACTGCCAGGAGATAATTGTCTAATTATGGCTAAAAAGGGGGAGAGTTAATAAATGCCATAAAGAGAAGAGTAGTAAAAATAAAAGGTGTTTAGTTAAAAAGTAATGATGCAGCTGTGGAGGGGGAGTATAGACAGCATAGTTGTGGAGCTGCTAGTGAAATATTCATAGCATTGAAGAGTGCAGAGTGCAGCAAAGCAGACATCAAGGGGGAGATATGCTGCACATTGTGAGCTACTGAACAGCTGTGATGTTGGTTCAAGTTTTTGAGGGGGAGCACCAATTGGCTGTTGTCAATAATGAAGATGGTGCTGCAGCAGATCAAGTAATGAAGACTATATGAAGATTGTCAAACTGCTGCAAGTTAATGTTTCAAAATATTGAAGATATTCCGCTGCTCAAGTCTCTGAAGATGCAGAGATTGTTTTAGCCAAAATTAGCCAAAGGGGGAGATTGTAAGTTCCTGGATTGGCTGGAATTTTGGTAAAACAACAAGGTGTTCAATGCTGATGTCATGGTGTTGATGTTGCAGCATTGAGTCTTAGTACTGGGCTGTACTAAGATGTGAAGGTTAACTATGTTTGATGTCATGGGCTTGATGTCATAACATTGCACTTAACACTGGGCTGTGTTAAGGTTGCTAGTTGCTGAAGTAGATGTCTGATGTCACATAGGTGATGTTGTAACATCAGACCTGCAGAACTGAAGCTAATGACAGCATGGGCTTGTTGTTATTAGGGTCGCGTATTAGCTGGAATTGTGGAGAGTGTTGACTCGTTAAATGAGAATATCTTGGGCTAGATATTTTCTGTTACATGGGAGATTTGATTGCAGGTTTGTTGGAGAATTAAAAGGTGGAAGATTTAAAAAGATTTTGGGGATAAAATCTGTTTTAAAAGATTCAGTTTTTAATTAACAAATCTGATCAAATATTGTGACAAATCCAATCCAAATTCAAGGAGCTATATAAAGCGCACAAGACCAAGGAAGAAGGTACAGAAAACAGATTGAAGATCAAGAGCTGGAGGCTTAGAGTCTAGGGTTTGTTTAGAGTACTTGTAATCACACTATTCTAGGCTGAATAGGTGTTGAATTTTCTGTCCTCTCTAGAAGCTGTGAAGCAATAGAGAGTTGTTGATTGATCGAAGCTAGGAAGCAAGATCAAGGGATCTCAAAGAGGTTGTTCTTTGAGTGTTTTAGGGGATTGAGTAGTGTTCTCATATCTAAGTGGTTTCTTAGGTAGAAAGTCACTAGTAGAGTATAAGTTTAGGAGATTGTCAAATGGCGTGTTGAGTCTGTAAATTATATCTACAAGTAGTGAATTTCATCCCTGGCTTGGTAGCCCCCAGACGTAGGTAGTTAGACCGAACTGGGTGAACAATTCCTTGTGTTTTCCTGTTGCTTATTCTGTCCATTATTGCAGAGTGTGTTGTTATGACATCGCACCTTAACATCACACGTCTGGTACCAGAATTTCAGCCTTCTCAATAAGAACTTAATCCACTATAACCAGACATATTACACACACCACAAAGACAACCATCTTTGTCTTCTCGAGTATACAGGCTAAACCCTAGTCACTCAAGGTAATCACTCAAACAGATTTAAGGTTTTACATATTGTGTTTACAATGGTTGCTTATACAAAGCTCATTAATACAATGTTTAAGTACAATGAAATACTCACATAGTATGAAATAAGTTCTTTGTGTGTTTATACAATATTCACAAGAAAGTATTATCAGAGAAAATGCAGCAGCGTGTGAATAGCTATTGCAGTGAGAATCAGATATCAAGTTATTAATTAACTTGAATCACAAATCATGAAGTTCACCACCGAGCTTTGATTTATCCAAAGGAAAGGGTAAAGATCGAAGAAAACCCATGTAACAACAAAGCTAAGAGATCTAAGGTCTGGGGGTTGGTTATACCTAGAGAAGGTGCTAGCATCCTAAGGATCTGTAGTACTCTATAGGAACCTCTTAGTAGTATTTGTGTTATGTCATTGTTTACTTGCTAAGGGAATTGTGCTAGGGTAAAGACCTAAGGGTATATACACTAAGTATGCTCGCCAAGACGTCGCATCTCATGCCTACGTATCCTGACTAGGATGGAAACAGAGCATTCGTAGTTCACCTAACTAGGGGTTAGGAACTCTTAACTGTGGTCAAGGTTCCAAGGGGAAGTAAGTATTCATGACCATGATACTTACATAAAGTTAACAAACTAGCTAAGAAGTTGACTTCTGACAAAAGTCAAAGAGGGGAAGTGAGTACTCAAAATAATGACACTCACATAGAGTTTACAAACTCTAAACTTATTTCTAAGTTGTAAGACAAAATGGCTCTAACAAGGCCAACAAAAGAAAATGAGTACTTATAACAATAGTACTTGCATAGGGTCAATAAACCATAACCTAAGGCTATGTTAAAGAGGAAAATGGCTCTAACAAGGCCAAGGCAAAGATCCTAACAAGGTCTCAAAAAGGGTAGGAAAGCAACTAAAATATCCTAAAGGTATGACTTACAAGTCAACAGGGGAAACACCAAACACTCAAGAAGGAGCAAAGATGAAGTTTTAAGCATAAGTGATAACAATCAAGAACAAACAAGAGAACACCAAAGACTCATCAACAACTCATGGACAATGTCAAGAAAGTATCAGTAAGCATCAAGTGTAAACATATCAACAAGGCAAGAATTAATCAATAATTTCTTCAAGAATCAAGTCAAACTAAAGGCAACAATGATTGATCAACGCTTAATCCAAAACCGGCATCAAAAGCTTCGAAGGTATCAAAAATCAAATTCAAAATCGAACAGCAAGAATTAACCAAAATAAAATCTAGGATTATCAAGATTAACTTAAGAATTAAATAAAATCTAATTAAAAACTAATTAATAAATTAAACTAAAATCTAATTAAAACTAATTAATAAATTCTAATAAAAAATTAATCTAATTAAAACTAATTAGAAAAACTCAAATTAACTAAATATAATTTTAAAAAACTAACTAAACTAAATTCTAAAAAACTCAAATTAACTAAATCTAATTTAATAATACTAACTAAACCAAATTCTAATTTAAAAACTAATTAACTAGATTCTAACTAAAAAAAACTAATTAAAATACTATTAACTAGACTAAGTAAGGTGCATGTTGGATAGAAACAACATGGGCTTCACAGCCCAACCAACCATCACAAGAAAAAGAAACACATGCTTAAAAAAAAAATCAAACCAAAGTCAGACAAGAGATGTGCATAACATGAGGGTGGTGTGCATTCTAGACCGGCCTCAAGCCCAGACGCCATGCGGAACAACAAGGTAACAACATGTTTTTTTTCTTTTTTTTTAAAAAAATCACAAAAAATCATGGCTCAAAACAAAGAAATATCATCAGGTTTCAAAACAAAAAAAAAACAGAAAAAATAAAACAAGCCACATCAAAATTATGCTGTAAACAAAATCCAGGTCAAAGAAACAATAAGACCCTCGACCAGGTTACAATCTATCTTCTCCTCCACTCTCAGAAGCCTCTCTCTTACACTTCCTACGACGATTTCTTTTCTCCTCACTCTTTCGTGACGCGGCTTTGGTTATGTTTCTCTACAACTTCTCTTGCGGTGTTGCTATTGTAATGAAGAGAGATTCGTTTGCGTGAGTGGTGTGCAGTTTTGTTGTAGTGGCGGTGATGGTTAATTAGGGCAAGTTCACGCATTTGCTGTATTCAGATGCCACAGAACAAATACTATTGAACATGGAGAAGTCGAGTTTTCTTCAACGGGTGATGTCGGTGGCCATGTGTTTAAAGGGTTTCTCTATGGTCACGGTGTTGATGAAAAAATAAAATACAATGCCTTGTGTTTCTGAACTTCAATTGGGAAATGATTGTGGTGGAAAGATTGGTGAATGTTGTGTAGGTTGGAAGTTGGTCCTTTTTTGAAGAGAGAAAGGACCCCTTATTCAACAGCTCCCCAAAAAGAAATTCATTCAGATTCGTTCCTCCCTCCCTTTCAAAAAAACGAGACCCTCCCCCCTGTTGCCAATCTCCTGCTCTTGGTTTAATCCCATTCGTTCCTCTTTTTCTGTGAAAATAATTTCATGAAATTAGTTTTTAAGGCTTTTTTGTCTGATTATGATACCATTCCTTTCTCTTGAAAATTAATTAAATTGAATCTTGTCCTGTTAGTTGTGATGAAAATACTTTCCTGGCAGGCTTTCTGTGTTTATAGAACATGCCTTGTTTTGATGCTTTCAAACAGCTAGGTATTGCAGGTCTATTACTGGTTGTACAAGTTTGTTTGGACGTGTATGATAGCAGGTCAAGTTACAGAAATGTGTAAAGCTTGATGGTTTCGGTTTGAGGTTTTGGCCAATGTGTAGCAGCAATTTTGCAGGTGTGAAGCGCAACAGGGCTTTTTGTATTTGACTCATTGTGAAAAGTGCTTGGAGGGAGAGCAAGTTTTGATGACTGAAATATTTGGGATGGTAGTATTTTGGAAAGTGAAAGCATATAGTGTAATTGGTTTTGGCATGCTTGCGTAGGACTTTTGGGTAGTGTGGGGTCAAATGATTTCCTATTTGTAATTTTTTGTAACAAATGTACATGGTTTTTATTTTGTGCGTAGTGGTTTTAATGTAAATGGGCTTTTTGGTTGTAAGAAAAGGAAATGGACTTAAAAGAAAAGTGGCAACGATTCCTTTGTTTTGTATGATTCTTTATGTGATGGACTTGAAATTGAGAAAATGATTTTGAAACTTTAAAATGAACTTGAAAATGTCATGGACTTGAATTTGGAATGGACTTGGAAAACTGAAATTCTTTTGAGTGGGATTTGTGACTTGATCCCATATTGCATTTTTCTTTGTATAAATATTCCTGATCAATGAATAAAAGTCATGGGCTTTAGAAACTACATTTCACACCTCACGCTTGAACAAACTTTGTCATGGTTATCAAAATCACACTTGGATTGAATTCGGGAATCACACTAAAAAACAAATCTTGAAAATGACTGAAAGTAACTTAATGCTTGAATTTTAACTGTTCTTGAGCCAAATTTGTGAGATACATGGGAAAGTGGACCAAACTTGAAATCCTCTTGAATAATTGGCCTGCTTGAATTCTCTTTGGATTAATGACATGAACCATGTAATCAAGGTTTGCAACGACTTAAAATTTAAGGCCAAATACACTGGATTTGAATATTTTGAAACTTGTCTTCCTTAGATAACTTGAACTTGAACAAAACTATGATTTGGATTCTCAAACACCAAGCCCATTAACTAAGCCACGACAGATGACTTGAGACATGATTTGTACTTCCACCGCATCAAACCCTAATTGAAAGTGAAATGGCTCTGATGATTACCCATCCTGAAACAGTGGTCCTTGCCACAACCTGATAACCTGATACTGAAACAAACCGCTTGCTTGACCAAGATTAGGTCAAACTTCCACTGAATTTCAAATCACACCGCACACACCCTTGACCTGATAACCTTGCCTGATCCTTGATTTGATCTTGCAAGACTTGATCCTCGAAGAACTTGTGATTAAACCATATTACACTGAATTATTGAGGGAGAGAGGTCTCTTGAGAGTATGATAAGTTTTCTGGTTAGTGATCTATCCAAAACTTTGATTGATCAGTCCATTGAACCTCTGAAATAAACCCTAATTCACAAATGAAACAAAACAAAGCAAAGGCTGATAAATTGGGATATCATGCAAGATGATTGACCTAGAATGATATGCAAAAGATCACTGAATCTAAGGGTAAATTTTGGGGTACGATAGTTTCCCATATTTAAATATTTTCACCGGATGACTTGAGTGATGATCATCCTCATAAAAATCAAGGTGAAAGATATTTAAATATAGCAAACTAAAAATTTTTCCTTCAGATGCAATGTTATGCTAAGGACAACAGAAACTATGCAAATGCTAACATGCCATAAACTCTAGCATGATGATATGATGATGCAAAATGCAGACGAAAACAGGGCACACAAAAAAAGATAGAGTTCAACAACCGAGGGATGACAACACAGGGGAAGTCTAGAGTGATCGAGCATCAAGTTCAGACGTGACCAGATGACACCTTAGAAGCAAAGATCCTCCCTGGAGATGGAACTAAGACAGATGGCCTCCACTGGGGAATATCCAGAGTAGTTAATCAATAGGTTCAGACATGACCAGACGATGTGCTAGGACGAAGACGAGTAGACAAACTCTTTACTATGGATAAAACCATAAAGAACTATGATCTCCACTAGGGATCTAGTTAAACAAGGGGTTGATCCTCTGACAAGAAAATCAAACAAAATAAGAAAATGTTCTTCTAACAAGAGATCAAAGAAACTGAGAAATGATGCTCTGACAATAGATCAGGCAAACATTGGGAAACAAAAAAGACTTTCTAGAAATTTCTTAAAATGAAGAGTTCAAACGGGATCTTCAAGACACACTAGAAAAAGACAGGGAAAATACAAACTCTATACGCGCCAAATGAATTGGACTTAGAACACAAGCCAAGGTAACAACCGGCTTCTGACAGGTCGATGCCAGTAACTACTAGACTTTCAAAGGGGACGTCGGTGACAACCAAACTTCTGATATCAAGCAAAGTTAGATAAGAGCGCCAATAACAATTGGACTTTAGGAACCAATAACAAATGGGTTATAAACAACGCCAGTAACCACTGGATTTTGGATACCAATAACCATCGGATTTCAACAATGCCAGTAACAACCGGACTTTAAAACAATGCCAGTAACCACTGGACTTTAGACACCAATAACAGTTGGATTTTAAACAAGGTCAATAACTATTGGACTCTTAGGTACCAATAAAAATCGGATTTCAGACAATACTAGTAACCACGGGACTTTGAATACCAATAAAAATTGGATTTTAGATAATGCCAATAACCACTGGACTAAGACAATGCCAGTAACCACTGGAATTTAGATACCAATAACCATTGGATTTCAAACAATGCCAGTAACCACTGGACTTTGGATACCAATAACAATTGGATTTTAAATAATGCCAGTAACCACTGGACTTAGGATACCAATAACAATTGGATTTTAAACAATGCCAGTAACCACTGGACTTTCAAACAATGCCGGTAACCACTGGACTTTAAATACCAATAACCATTGGATTTCAACAATGTCGGTAACCACTGGACTTTTAAACAATGCCAGTAACCACTGGACTTTAAATACCAATAACCATTAGATTTTAAACAATGCTAGTAACCACTGGACTTTCAAATAATTCCAGTAACCACTAGAATTTAGATACTAATAACAATTGGATTTCAACAATGCAGTAACCACTGGACTTTCAAATAATTCCAGTAACCACTGGAATTTAAATACCAATAACCATTGGATTTCGAACAATGTCAGTAACCATTGGACTTTAAATACCAATAACCATTGGATTTTAAACAATGCCAATAACCACTGGACTTTCAAACAATTCCAGTAACCACTGGACTTTAGATACCAATAACAATTGGATTTTGAACAATGCCAGTAATCATTGGACTTTAAATACCAATAGCCATTGGATTTCGAACAATGCCAGTAACCACTGGACATTCAAACAATGCCAGTAACCACTGGACATTTAAACAATGCCAGTAACCACTGGACTTTAAATACCAATAACTATTGGATTTTAAACATTGTCAGTAACCACTGGACTTTGGATACCAATAACAATTGGATTTTAGATAATGCCAGTAACCAGTGGACTTCACAGAGATATTGGTAACAATCAGATTAACAGAAACTAATAACTACAAACTTGAAAATGCCAACGACAATTGGACTTTCAAATAGCGGTGTTAGTAACCACTAAACCTCACGGAAGCACTGGTAACCACCAGAAAAACAATATCAAAAGGAGACACTGGTAACAGCTAGACTTCACAGGAGAAGCTGGTGATGACCAGACAAGCAAAAACAATAGGGATCTAGTAACAACTAGACTTCAAAGGAGAAATTGGTGACGACCAGACAAACAATACCAATAACGATTGGATTTACTATGAGTACCAATAACAATTGGAATTTCACCAGAGACTACTAGCAACGACTAGACTTCGAAGATGTGGTAACGACCGAATTCAACAATACCAATTACGATTGGATTTACTATGAAGATGCTAGTGAAAACTAGGCTTCCAGGGAATATAGGTAACAACAAAAGTTTAACAAAATATTAGTGACAACCAAAGATCTTAACAAAGATGCCAGTTACAACTGGACTTGGGGTAGAAGTTGGTGACAACCAAAGATCTTAACAAAGATGTCAGTCACAACTGGAATTTACAGGGGATCTCATAAAAGAGATGCAGGTTGGTTGTTTTATGAGCAAATTTTCTCAAATAAAGAGAAAAAAACATCAGTCTTCATCAACTTTCTCAAAGAGATGTCATTTGATAGAAGTAAACTGGATACAGGATTTGCCGAGGAATCATCTCTTGCAATAAAATCCTTGTAGAGAAGGTGGCTCAAATAAAGAGATACCATTTGTAAGGTCTTCGACAAAATCCTTTTGGATGACTTATAGGGGAGTACCAATTGTAATTGCAATAGGTTAAATAACTCTAAGGACGGATAAGCTTCTTAGGAAAGACTGCCACTTATCGCCATATAAAACAAGCTTCTCTAAGAGATTGCCACTTGTTACTGCAACATTTGAAGGAAACACCAAGGATGGATAAGCTTATCGGGAGAGACTTCCACTCATCGTCGAAAACATATCAAGGACAAAACAAACTTCTCAAGGAGACAGCCAATTGTTGTTGGGTATAAATTCCAAGGAGATGTTGTTACAACAACACTGCTGGAGAATGTATTTTATCTTAAATTAGGATCTGTAACAGATTCCTCCTGCGAGACACAGTGCAAAATAAATGCACACTCAAACTAGGTTCGGCGACCTACTCAGGTTCAAAAGCAACATTTGCCAGGGACTAAAGTTCAATTTAGGAACAATCTAGAAAGAAACGGTCAAACAAGACTCTACCATTGAGGAATAAATTCAAATGGGAATTTACCTTACCCAAACATGGAAAAGAAACTGAAACAACCATCATCCACGAGGATCAAACTTTGTGGGGAATTTAGAAAGGATGGACGCTTTATGCCTAAGGCTGACGACCCTGTTGGAGAGAAAAGACAAGCCCAATCACTTAGGGAATAAATGTCAAAGTGAACGAAATAGGTAAACACCGGGATGGAAGCAAAATGCTTGTATGCCATGCATATGTATGAATGCATGAATGCCATGTTACGTTTATGCTGACAAAACAAACAAAAGGAAGCAAACGAGAGATGACATAAACCTCTCGACAAGGATACCCAGCCAACTTCACTAGATTGGAACATCACTAGGGATAAACATGTAAAAATCATCATCTTTATTTCAAAGTTTCAACCTTCTCTAGGGAAAATACTATTCCACTTAGAGGCATAACGTCACAACTTCACTAAGGGATTGCCATCATGAGCTAGATTTCTGTGTTGGAAAAGAAAGATCCATGGGGAATTTCCAAGATCAATTGAAGTAACAACTTACTAGGGAGCTGGAAAAATATGTCACAAGAACAATGTAGTTCTGCACTCAAACTTGCATAATGATTATCACAATGAACAACGACTCTTGCAACAAATAATCTTCAAATCTTCTCTGCCCCAGATTACATGGTCTAAGGGAAGAAATTACCAAGGGGATTTTACAGAAGAATTGGCATACAAGATGTCTCAATATCTTCAAACTCTTGGAGAGATTCAACAAATCTCGACGTAACTGCCCCAGTTCAACTGCATTTGTGAAACAAAGTCCTCGAACTTGTCCTTCAGACTCAGACTATGGGAGTAACAACTGGGGAACAAACTTATCCCTGCTAGCTGGTTGATCTGTAAAGGAGTTGCCCCAGACTAACAGCATTTGAGAGATTTGTCTAATCTCGACTTGATTGCCTCTAATTAGCTGCATTTGCCTAAAAAAGTCCTCAAACTATGGGAGTGACAGATGGGAAATAAACTTGCCCCTGTTGGTGGGTCTTTGGAGTCCTTGCCTTGAAAGGAGTTGGGAAACAACTTGCCATGAGATGACCTTAAGACGACTTGCCCCCAATATTCCGAACTTTGAAGAGTTCTGCCTCTGATTCAACAACTCTCGGAATGGTTGATTAACAAATCCTCATAATTAGTTGCCTCGGGCTGAGCTTTCTTTACCAAGTTAAATTCCCTAGCTGACTACATTTATTGGGATTCCTTTGATATTGAGTTGTCTTGCAAACAGTATTGTTCATTAAAAATTGGCAATTTCGATGCAACATTCATGCAAGCTTTTGAAATCAAAGTTTATTGACAAAACACAATGTGGAGTGGTTAAATAATCAAAAACAAAGTGGATCTAGTCAATTACAGAATGATAGATAAAGTGATCAACACAAACCATTAACAAAGATCATTAGGAGTCAGGTTATCCAACCTTGTTGTAGTATGCTTTCAAAATAACCTTACCTCAATTATGTCTTTTAAAGGTTGTAACGTGGCTTGGTTCACGGCTCATGAAACAAAGGATAAAGGATCAAAATTTGTTTGTCCCCACCCAATCTTCGTGATGAACTTCAATCCTACATTCAGTTAACTCAGGCTATACATTCAGGTTCCTATAGGCTAGGAATTGAACTGATGATAGTTGGTGATGGTTCAGACACCTAGGGTAGTCACTACTCCCTTACAACCTTTGGTTGTTTTTGCTATTAAGGACTTTCAGAGTTAAAGCTTTAAAGAATTCCTCTTTTTATTATCCTTAACTTTTTCAAGAACTGTTTCTTTTGATACTTACAGTCAGCGGGATGCCCCAGTTTTTGCCTAAGTCTCCTTCATAGGTTTTAACTTAGCGGGCCTTTTTCTTCTTCTTTTTTTTTTTTTTAATTTTCCCTTTTTGAGAAAGAAGGTGACTATCTAGTTTAACGGCTACGGCGAACCATCATTAGCCTTTAGGCTTGGAAAACATCTTCGACACTTGCTTTTGTGTGCGAAGGAAAATCTGCGAGCATAACCTTTATATGAAAGGTGTTTTGTATGCACATATCGCCAAGTCAACTGAGAACTACCCACCCCAAGGTTAGGAAAGAAAACTCCTACTTCTAAGCTCAAAGTGGTTAACAAGGGATTATCTTCCTTATCTCTCCAGTGTTTGGAAATTGAAACAATGCCTTACATCATCGGCAAAGTTTAATTGAAAGCATATCAACAGCAGTTATGGGTATAATATTTGCGTCATCCTCCCCAATGTTTACATAAACAACAGTTTGATAAAGATAAGTGGATAGAAAAAAGATAAATATTTTGGCTTTTTATGACAATAAAAGGAAATGAGTGGATACGAATGGATTGACCCAAAAGATGAATAAACATTTCATTAATCTTGCCAATTTAATAAACAACAAAGCTTACAAGCAGACATGAAATCAAAAAGCAAGAAAAATACAACTGAAAATACTGAAATAATCAAAATATATCTAGCTTTGGAGAAAAGACTTTGGCAGACTTTAGTTTCCAGGTCCAGACAGGGGAACACCTTCATCAATGATTACTTGCTCCTTGTGGTACAGAACCTTGAGAGGCCTCATAGGTCCTTTGTCTTTTGCTTCGCGAGTCGAGACAATGGCATTTGGCTTACCTTCTTGAGGTTTCAACAGTAACAACAAGCTTTGCAATCTCAGCTCGAAACCTTTGCACTCTTCCACTGGATGCCCCATTGTCCCAGTACGGTACTTGCATTCAACTTCCGGGTGATCTTCTTCGAGGATCATATCTTTGTCATAGATCAGCTCTTGCAAAAAATATCCTAATGCCAGGAAAGTATCCAGGTCGCACCGTTCAGCCCCTTTGTGAAACTCACAAGTCAAGTTCGTGTTGTTCCATGGTCCTAGCACAGGGTTAAGAGGTCGCGGAGTCACCAACGAGTTATGAATCAACAACGGATAGAGCTTGCTCAGCGGCATAGGAATTTGCTTGTAGAAAACCTTATTCCTTTTGACACGATTCTTCTTCTTGTTCCTGTTTTGGCTTTGAGAGCCTTGAGGGGAAACAACCAATAGATGTTGAGACGCTCTTCTGGTAACCACCTGATGAGGATAACATTTTTGTGCAGGACCAAATGCTAGTTGACACGAAGTCTCCTCAAGGGTGTGTCCTTGATGTGGAAAAAACACAAGAGGTGGTGAAGGATTGTTGACTTGAGTGCCTTGAGGCGTGAATGAGACCATCTCAAAGTCAAGTAGAGTTTAAACTTTGCTCTTGAGCACCTTGGAGTCTTTATTTGAATGTCCCTGTGCCCCAGTATGGTAGTCACATCGGGCGTTGGCGTCAAAACCTGGTGGGTATGGAGGGATCACTGGATCTATCTCCTTTGGCAATATCAATCCACGTTTGATCAAATCTGGCAAGATCTGACTATACAGCATCAATAACGGAGTGAAATGCCTTTCTGCCTTCCTTGGCCTTTGCCGGGCGTGCTGACGCGGTTGACGGAGGTCTGACCATTGACACTAAGGAGGTCCTTGATGTGGAAGAACCACTGGAGATGAGAAAGTGATAACTTCTCTGGATGCAATAGGGTAAGGATGCCCCTCTTTCTTCATCAAGTTCTGCAAAGTCTCCAAGACCCAGTTCATCTGACCTTTGAGAATTCTGATCTCCTCCTTTAAGGCTTCCTAACTTTTCAAAAGTTCATTCATCGTCGCCATTTATCCAGAATGCGTGCTAGGTATCCTTCCTTGTGATATAGGAAGAAAAAGATGAGACTTAAGGTTGAGAAATACAAGGGAGATGCAAATGTGACGACATGCGCATGCAATGTAAATGCAAACCAAATGGTTTCAAAGAACTCAAAAGCAAAGTTGCAAACATTTTTTGGAAAAACTTCAGTTCATTAATAATAAGAAGAGTTACAACTTCAAAGTACAAATAAAGAAACCCAAAATACAAGAGGAAAAAGCTAGGCCTAAAGGGTCCCAAGAAACCCCATCTAAAAAAGTCCAACTTCATGCATCCTCTTCTGCCTCTTCAATTCGGTGTTTTCCAATACAAGCTTGTTGACGATCCCTTTCCAAGCACCTGATGTCGGAGGAATGTCAGAATACTCGTGAGTACTAGGAACCGGCTGCACGCTAGAGAAAAATAATTTCTCTTGTGCCACGTGTCTCTCTACAACACTCCTCTCGAGTAACTCGATCAAATCGTCCTTCTCCTTTAACTGCTTCTTCATCCCCAACTATTCAGCATAGATGGCATGGTACTTTCCTTTCCAAGTTTCTCGTTCAAGCTTCATCCTCACCAACACTTCCTGATATTCTTCTATACGCTCAACGGGGATAGTAGAAGATGACGCAACAATAGGTTGTGAAGGTTTTTTTAAAGAGATACGGCATCTTGAGTCACGAGCTCGAGATCGAACCCACTGAATGAAGGGCTCAAAGGCTACATAATTTCTCCTTCCCAAATCATTCTTAGTCCTCCTATGAATTGTCCCCTAAGCATGCAAAACTCTGTCCTTAGATTCTGTTATGGCTTCCTCATTAAGATAAAAGAAACCGACCAAGAGGATGTTGCTAGGTTTTTCTTCCATAGGGTACCCGAACTGACGCCTTGCAAGAATAGGATTGTAGCTAATCCCATCTCTGATACCAAGGAGTGGTACATTAGGAAATTGGCCACAACTATTATTGATGACTCCCTTGTCGTAGGCTGGGTCATACCAATGCACATCGGTATGAGTAAGAGACATGAGTATTTGAGACCATCGAAGCTTGTCTGGATTTTCCTTGAAGAGCTCAGTCCGAGGCAAGTGTGAAATAAACCACTTGTAAAGTAGAGGCACACAACACAGGATGGTCACACCTCCCTTAAGAGTCCTATGATGAATGGAGTGATAGGTATCACCAAGCATTGTAGGCACAGGGTTCCCACTTAGAAAGATCCGAATGGCATTGACATCAATAAACTCTTCAACGTTCGAGAACAAAACCAACCAATAGATAAGTAATGCAAGGATAGATTCGAAGGCGTCCGTGCTATTCTCCTTGACTAAGAAGAAAGATTTCTCTATCAAAAACTTAGAGGGCAGATCCTTAATTCCTCCTTTGGTTGTAAGGTTAGGTTTGACTTCGGATGTCTCCAAGTGAATGGCATCAGCAATGTCCTTTGGTGATGGAATCTTCTCTAAACCACTGAAAGGCTCCTTATCCAATACCGGCAAACCAACCCAATATGAATACTCCTCAAAAGTTAGGATGAGCTGATAATCGAGAAAAGTAAAGCAATAATAAAGAGGGTCATAGAATTGCACAAGCGTGTCGAGAACTCCCTCGTATATCTTGGTCTTGATAATGCTCAACAATCTTCCATGACGTTTTCTGAAATCCTCAGGACATGATACCAAGGCTCCTAGCTTTCTCAACTCTACTATGTTAAGTTTCTTGAAATCGTACTTCTTAGTGTTCCTCTTTCAAAAATCCATGATACCTATGATTTTTGCAAAGGAAAAGACAACTGAGTTCCTTGAAACCAAAAGAGGGTCATGAATGCATGAATGGATGCAGTGCACAAACACACGTATACATATATTCACATATTCACATATATACATGTAAACAAACAAAAGGGCCTAGGTTTGGAGATCACGAGCGTGGAGTCATGGTCTAACCCATCCCAAAAGGTATGTACTATGGGTATGTTCCTGCACAACGAGTTCTACAGAGTTCCCAGAGTCATAAATAAATATTTCAAATATTATCAGCTTACACGACTACTCATGCGGGCCAATAATATTCTCAAGATAAACTCCTCTGAGTGTAGTATCGCATGACAACCACCACAGGTCTACACCTGGATGATCACTGCACTACGTCCTAAAAAAGCTTGGAGAGGTAAAGGGTAACTAAAGGTCCTCAGCTTCACGGAATCCCAGGTCAGAAAAAAGTGATGTCAATACGACTACTCACATCAAACACCAGTAATCCCAAAAGGGCCTCCACTGAGCATGGTTATCATATGCTAGACATGTTAGGACTACTCCCAATAGCTAACTATTGATTATATCACAATCCTATCATAGGTGTACTCTCAAGTCCAGGTTAGGACTTATCTCACCACTTAAGGTAACAACCCTGCACACAGAAAAACCCAAGCACAAACAGATATATACACAGATATTTACAAATATACAAGTATACAAGCAAGCAAACATATAAAATAACACAAATACAAACAAGGTGGGCTTAACCCTCTAGAGATTCCCCAGTGAAGTCACCATTTCTGTTGCAGTGAGAATCAAATATCAACATATTAATTAACTTGAATCACCAATCATGAAGTTCACCACCGAGCTTTGATTTATCCAAAGGAAAGGGTAAAGATCGAAGAAAACCCTAAGTGCGCTATGCAACAACAAGGCTAAGAGATCCAAGGTCTAGGGGTTGGTTATACCTAGGGAAGGTGCTGGCATCCTAAGTATCTGTAGTACTCTATAGGAACCTCTTGTTAGTATTTGTGTTATGTTATTGTTTGCTTGCTAAGGGAATTGTGCTAAGGTAAAGACCTAAGGGTATATACACTAAGTATGCTCGTTAAGACGTTACATCTCGTGCCTAAGTATCCTAACTATAATGAAATCAGAACATTCGTAGTTCACCTAACTAGGGGTGAGGAAATCTTGATTGTGGTCATGGTTCCAAGGGGAAGTAAGTATTCATGGCCATGATACTTACATAGAGTTAACAAACTCCCTAAGTCTAAGTTGACAAACTAGCTAAAAAGTTGACTTCTGACAAAAGTCAAAGAGGGGAAGCGAGTACTCATAACAATGGTACTCACATAGAGTTTACAAACTCTAAACTTGTTTCTAAGTTGTAAGGCAAAATGGCTCTAACAAGGCCAAGAAAAGAAGGTAAGTACTTATAACAATAGTACTTACATAGGGTCAACAAACCCTAACCTAAGGCTATGATAAAGAGGAAAATGGCTCTAACAAGGCCAAGGCAAAGATCCTAACAAGGTCTCAAAAAGGGTAGGAAAGCAACTAAATTATCCTAAAGGTATGACTTACAAGTCAACAGGGGAAACCCTCCTTTGGAATTAGGGAAGCAACAACAAGGAGCAAAGATGAATTTTTAAGCATAAGTGATAACAATCAAGAACGACAAAAGAACACCAAACACTCATCAACAACTCATGGACAATGTCAAAAAAGAATCAGTAAGCATCAAGTATAAACAAATCAACAAGGCAATAACTAATCAATAATTTCCTCAAGAATCAAGTCAAACTAAAGTCAACAATGATTGATCAACGATTAATCCAAAATTCGCATCAAAAGCTTCGAAGTTATCAAGAATCAAATTCAAAATCGAACATCAAGAATTAACCAAAATAGAATCGAGGATTGTCAAGATTAACTTAAGAATTAAATAACATCTAATTAAAAACTAATTAACAAATTAAACAAAAATTTAATTAAAACTAATTAATAAATTCTAATTAAAAATTAATCTAATTAAAAATTAATCTAATTAAAACTAATTAGAAAAACTCAAATTAACTAAATATAATTTTAAAAAACTAACTAAACTAAATTCTAAAAAACTCAAATTAACTAAATCTAATTTAAGAATACTAACTAAACCAAATTCTAATTTAAAAACTAATTAACTAGATTCCAACTAAAAAAACTAATTAAAATACTAATTAACTAGACTAAGTGAGGTGCAGGTTAGATAGAAACAACATGGGCTTCACAGCCCAACCAGCCATCACAAGAAAAAGAAACACGGGATTCAAAAAAAAAAACAAACCAAAGTCAGACAAGGGATGTGCATAACATGAGGGTGGTGTGCATTCCAGATGGGCCTCAACCCATACGCCATGCGGATCAACAAGGTAACAACAACATGTTTTTTTCTTTTTTTTTTTAAAATCACAAAAACTCATGGTTCAAAACAAGGAAATATCATCAGGTTTCAAAACAAAAAAAAGAAAAAAATAAAACCTTAAAACAAAACAAGCCACATCAAAATTACGCTGTAAACAGAATCTAAGTCAAAGAAACAATAAGAACCTCAATCAGGTTACAATCTATCTTCTCCTCCACTCTCAAAAACCTCTCTCTTACACTTTCTGCGGTGATTTCTTTTCTCTACACTCTTTCCCGGCACGGCTTTGGTTTTATTTCTCTACGACTCCTCTCGCGGTGTTGCTGTTATACTGAAGAGAGGTTTGTTTGCGTGAGCGGTGCGCAGTTTTGTTGTAGTGGCGGTGATGGTTAATCAAGGAAAGTTCACGCATATGCTGTATTCAGATGCCACAGAGCAACTACTATTGAACATGGAAAAAATGAGTTTGCTTCAATGGCTCATGTCGGTGGTCATGTATTTAAAGGGTTTCTCTATGGTCAAGGTGTTAATGGAAAAATAAAATACAATGTCTTGTGTTTCTGAACTTCAATTGGGAAACGATTGTGGTGGAAAGAATGGTGAATGTTGTGTAGGTTGGAAGTTAGTCCTTTTTTGAAGAGAGAAATGACCCCTTATTCAACAGCTCCAAAAAATAATGCAGGTTCGTTCCTCCCTCCATTTCAAAAAAAAGAGACCCTTCCCTCTATTTCCAACTCCTGCTCTTTCTCTAATCCCCTCTGTTCCTTTTTTCTGTGAAAACAATTTCATGAAATTAGTTTTTAAGGCTTTTCTGTCTAGTTATGATACCTTTCCTTTCTCTTAAAAATCAATTAAATTGAATCTTGTCCTGTTAGTTGTGATGAAAATACTTTCCTGGCAGGTTTTTTGTCTTTATAGATTAAACCTTGTTTTGATACTTTCAAACAGCTAGGTATTGCAGGTCTATTACTGGTTGTACCAGTTTGTTTTGACGTGTATGATAGCAGGTCAAATTGCAGAATTTTGTTGGCTTGTGGAGCTTTGTGTATGTGCAGAGCTGGCTGGTTGCGGTTTGAGGTTTTGGCCAATGTGTAGCAGCAATTTTGCAGGTGTGAAGCGCAGCAGGGCTTTTTGTATTTGACTCATTGTGAGAAGTGCTTGGAGGGAGAGCAAGTTTTGATGACTGAAATGTTTTGGATGGTAGTATTTTGGAAAGTGAAGTATATAGTTTACTTGGTTTAGGCATGCTTGCGCAGGACTTTTGGGTAGTGTGGGGTCAAATGATTTCCTTTTTGTAATTTTTTGTAACATATGTACATGGTTTTTATTTTGTGTAGTGTTTTAATGTAAATGGGCTTTTTGGTTGTAAGAAAAGGAAATGGACTTAAAAGAAAAATGAAAATGGTTCCTTTGTTTTGTATGATTCTTTATGTGATTGACTTGAAATTGAGAAAATGAATTTGAAACTTTAAAATGAACTTGAAAATGTCATGGACTTGAATTTGGAATAGACTTGGAAAATTGAAATTCTTTTGAGTGGGATTTGTGACTTGATCCCATATTGCATTTTCTTTGTATAAATCTTCCTGATGAATGAATAAAAGTCATGTGCTTTAGAAACTACATTTCACACCTCACGCTTGAATAAACTTTGTCATGGTTATCGAAATCACACTTGGATTGAATTCAGGAATCACACTAAAAAACAAATCTTGAATCTGACTGAAAGTAACTTAATGCTTGAATTTTAACTGTTCTTGAGCCAAATTTGTGAGATACAACGGAAAGTGGACCAAACTTGAAATCCTCTTGAATAAATGGCCTGCTTGAATTCTCTTTGGATTAATGACATGAACCATGTAATCAAGGTTTGCAACGACTTGAAATTTAAGGCCAAATACAACGAATTTGAATATTTTGCAACTTGTCTTCCTCAGATAACTTGAACTTGAACAAAACTATGATTTGGATTCTCAAACACCAAGCCCGTGAATTTAGCCACGACAGATGACTTGAGACATGATTTGTACTTCCACTGCACCGAACCCTAATTGAAAGTGAAATGGCTCTGATGATTACCCATCCTGAAATAGTGGTCCTTGCCACAACCTGATAACCTGGTACTAAAACAAACTGCTTGCTTGGCCAAGATTAGGTCAAAATTCCACTGAATTTCAAATCACACCGTACACAACCTTGACCCGATAACCTTGCCTGATCCTTGATTCGATCTTGCGAGACCTGAGCCTCGAAGAACTTGTGATCAAACCATATTACACTGAATTATTGAGAGAGAGAGGTCTCTTGAGAGTATGAGAAGTTGCTTGGTTAGTGATTTATCCAAAACTTTGATTGATCAATCCATTGAACCTTTGAAACAAACCCTAATTCACAAATGAAACAAAACAAAGCAAAGGCTGATAAATTGGGATATCATGCAAGATGATTGACCTAGAATGATATGCAAAAGATCACTGAATCTAAGGATAAATTTTAGGGTATGACAATAGTGTATTGATATTGTTAACCTCATTCAGTCTTCCAAGTCTTCCTTATATAGCCAAGAAAATATCTGTTGGAGGGTAGAAAAGTAATCTTCCTGAATGAGTTGGCACCTTAAATAACCGTCATCAATGGTGCGAGACAGAATCATACAACATAAAACAATTTATTCTTGTCATCTTCTAATCATCAGAGGATTCTGAATGTAGTTGTTGAAGCATGGTTAGAAGAATCAAGGGCCTTGTTGAGAATCTTCAAAACTAAAGTCTTCAAAGCCTTGACATTGTTCATCAGAACCTAGTCTTCAGAATCTTCAGCTTGAATACAAAATCATGAAGGTAAACAATCCTTCAGAGGCTTCTTTAGTCAGGTAAATAATACAGAATCATGTGTAAGTGGTGATTTGAATCAAACTGGGCAGTGTGTGATATGAATCAGGTGCAACTTGTGATTCGAGTCACAGTGTTATATGATTTGAATCAAGTGAAAACTGTTATTCGAGTCACAGATCCAAAAATTTTCTTGTTTTCCTATGTTTGAATTGATTTAAATCAAGGCTTGTGAGTGATTCGAGTCACACACATGAAATCTTAATTTTAAAATTTTTCAAAACAGTTTGAGATTCCACTTGACACATAACCTGAACCAACATTCTAGTATTATATTTTTACTTGGCCCTAAGGAGAGGTAGCTTACGAGGAAGGCCATTAAGGAGGCCAGAGTAGAGACGCCCAGTGAAGCCACTGCCCACCCGAAATGAGCTATGGGGCAGCACAGAATAGGCCTAGAGGTCACCCAGATGCGATAATAAAGCTCGCCCTATTGGGCTCCCGTTGCCCTAATCGCCCAATAGACGTGGTTGATGACATGGACTTATAATGATTAACTAAATAGAGTCAGTCAAGAGGGAGAACCACTTTCGTCATGGTTCTAGGAAGACTAAGTCTTCCCTTGACCACTTCATTGGTCATGAAGGTGAGGCATAATTGCCCACTAACTTTACAACCAAGGCTCAAGAGAACCTCTATAGATATCTCTCCCCGGAAGGGAGAAGGGATGGACTCAAATTCATACTTACTCTCCACTACTCAAATAACACTACACTCTCAACAGCCGCAACACACGATCAACCTAACCGCCCGTCTGTAATCAAGTAGCGTCGGCCACCTACTGGGCCTCTCACCTCACGTGCGCTAGTCCCTTAAACAGTCCTAAAATCCACATCACATGGCTTCTCGGCACCGTGAACAAGCCCTCACTATCCAAATTTTAATATAGCCAAATAAAATTGACCCGGATCTCAAGTTTAATCCATGAGTTGCAACCACCGGTGACGACGACAACAATGATGATGATGATTCGAAGGTGCAGCCAATAATTTTGCTTGATAACAAGCTGAAGTTATTTTGTTCTGAAAGAGATACTAGGCCCGTTTGTTTTGGATTTTTTTTAAAATGATTTTTATAGTGTAACATAATTTTGTGGAAAAAAAATTTACAAAAAAACTTTTCATAAAAGCTTCAAATGAAAATTTGGTTTGAATAGCTATTCTTAAAATGCTATTTTAGGTATTTCATCATTTTATCGAAACTTTTTTTGGATATCAAAATTTCAAAAAATCACTTAATTTTGAAGCTATTTCAAATAGATTTTCATAAAAATCATTTTTAAAATACAACTTTTTGAAAAAATTATGATGTTGACTATGTTTTGATCGTCAATAATGTATATTTATGTTATAAAATGTCAAAATTAGTTTTATAATTTATAAAAAACAAATTTAAAAAAACTTATAATATTTTAAAAAACATTTTTGTAGAATCCATTTTCAAAAATACAAAAAAAAAAATCTATTTTTTAAAAGCTAAAACAAACTGACCCTCTATCATGTGTGTCTTTCTCTTATTATGATTTAATGGAAGGTAATGTTTTTACGCATAGATAATTGCTATATGAAATGGCCAGTACCTCTTAATATCAATGACGCTTGGATAAAATTAGGGTTATTAAGAGAAAATTTTATCGTCTAAGAAATTAAATAAGTGGGACAAAGAGAGAGTTGACCGCATGACTCTTAACAAATTCTACATAGAATCATATTATTTAGGTTTGTCTATGTGTTTAGGTTTCAATTGAAAATCATCTTGTGCGGATCAGCTCCTTATTTGTGAAGATGATCCCTAGCTATTCAAGTCGGTTACTTCCATAGTCGAGGAACCGTGTAACTTACTATTTAATATTAATTGTCTCTGTCTCTCATGATCATTGTTAGTAATATCTTACTATTAAATTGTTATCTTACAAATGGTGGACAATCGTGTAACAACTAGAAGAGAGTTCTGAAAAAGGGGCGTTATGGAGGATCAGATCGTTGGCTTCCAAAATAGTATTGATAATTTCTAAGTAGTTAACGATAGGGATGTGCATGGTTTTAAAATCAAATCAAATTGAACCAAATATATGGATCAGTTTGATTTTTAAAACTATTTTGACAAAACTGGTTTATTTTTTTAAAACCGGTTTATATTTGGATCGGTTTGGTTAATAATCGATTTGCAGCAAAAAAACCAATGTATATTTGGACCAATTTTAAAACTAAATTGTTTTTCACTAAAACTTAACTGTCAATCTAACAATTTATTTTTAACTCCATCCAACCATTTTTGAAATAAATAATCAGCCAATAAATTACATAATTCAATAAAATTGAATTGAATTAATAAATAATAATTATGAAAAAAATGTTAAGGAACTGTAAAAAAAAAAAAATTCAATCAGAATCATTTGATAAATAGTTTTAAAAAAGTGGCTTTGAAAACTGTTTGTTTTTTAGATTTAAAAACTAAAAAACCAAAACTTGTTAAAGCTGTTTTGAGCTGTTTTGCTTTTTAAGTTTTTAAAACACCAAAATTGAAAACACACAGAAAACTATATTTTCATTAATGATATGAACGTAATTCTATTGATTTGTTAAATATGAATTTAACATAGAAAATATGTTTTTGCTATATTGATATGCATACATAATTATATGTACGGGTAGAACTCAACAAATCAAATCAACCAAACAAATTTTTTCTTTTATTATCTCAAAAACAGTTTTATAAAATACTACTTCCAAATGGATTTTTATTTTGTTTTCATCTTAAAAACAATTCTTAAAACTAATTTATAAAACAGTTTTTAAAAAGATGAAATTGAAATTGAATCAAACAAGCCCTCAATCTCTTTACCATACATATAATTTTCTCTCATTTATAAAAAAACCTTTTTTTTTTCACCTTTTCAAAAAAAATCTCTCTATATACTATTTTACACTTACTATTTTTCTGACTCCACTTTAGTGGAAAAGATTTCAAATAAAAAACATATAACTTTTGAAAAGTGGATTAACCATTTATGTATTGGTTTTAAAAATAGGACATTGGTTTTTTATGGTTTTAGTACAATAAATTTAGGCTAGTTTTTAAACCAAATAATATGGACTTTTGAAATTGGTGCACCATATTTTTAAATTTGGTTCTTGTTAACCAGTTTTTTTGCACACCCCTAGTTAACGACGTTATGAAGTTGCATTGAAATCCATAGCTCGTGTGAACAAAATATGAAAAGGGTAACCAAAAATGACTGAGTCAGTTATGAGTTCCAACCTTGTGAATATGTAGGAGAATAGTTCGGCAAGTTGTTCCTCAGAGAGTAGTGGCGTGTTGGCAACTTGGTTTAAATTGCGGTAGTCACTGCATCAGCATCAGACCGCGAGCCGCAATCGCGGTGTGATTTGAAATCACGCATCCAACTACATTAGAATTTTCATCAAACAACTTCATCCATGTTTTTTTGACATATTTTCATCATAACTCAAAGTTTGAGACTTAAAAACTCAATTTACATCTCATTTGTAATATAAAAGATTAACGTCAAGAGTTTTTCAACGGTATATTTCAAATATTTTTCAATAAAAATTCACGCTGCAATGGCCGCAATCGCAACAAACGCAACCGCTTCCGCGACCGCAACCGTAATTTAAAATCATTGACAATGCTGGCGAGGCTATAGCCCGCAAAATTGTTTCGAGAAGGTCGACAATTCAGAGGAATGATTAATGAAACGTAATTTGGTGATCTCGCCGGACATGTTCTCTCTTATCGGCGATAACTCCTTCCTTTTTGGACTAGCAACAGAGAAGTTCGTATATATATGGACCTCTCTTTCGCCATAGATTCTTTGAAGGTCGCCAACTAGGGTAAACGGCGGTGCCTTCCCTTCTGCTTCTCCAGATTCTGACTAGGAGAAGTATAATTGGCGAGCTGCTGTCCAATTTCAAAGCAAAGGAAACCGTGTGAAAAGAAAACATCATGTTACGAGATCTCACTCTTTTGCATATACTTATGGTTAAATTTATTTATGATGTAGTTCTTGTTCTATTCAAGACTAAACGATACATACTACATAATACTAAATATGAATTTGTTGAGTACATAGATTTATTTAACATATGATTAGAGGAATGGAAAGTTAAAACTGTAGTTTTACATGTGATATAGAAAGGAAAGATCTAAGGGTGAGATCTGTCTTTGCTCTTATTCGTTGATACCATTTCTATGGTAGCATAACGCCACTATCCATAAACTGCCATTTAAACATGTAGGATTTAGTTTTTAGGTCCCGCAATGATGGCTTTAGGTTAGTCGCCTTAAGTGGCATTATATCTATTGGCAAAAATTAAATCTTGCCATAATAATGGAAAAGGGACACCAATAGTCCAACTAAAACCCTATCCCACATTTATATTATAAAAAGAATATATACCTATCAAAAGAAAGGGGGTATTATTTCCAAATTCTAGCAAATATTGAGGAACAACTGTAGTGATTCTACAAGTACATAGCTAAATAAGTTTTGACTCAAGCTGAAATATGAGAGCCAGTAGGTCATCGTATTAACACAAAATGTAAAGGTGTGCAATTTAAGCATTATCGATTTAGCCGCATGGTTTTCACTTAGCCATAGATCTGTTAGATCTCCAATAACTTCTAGAATTAGCGTTGACTCCGTTTCTATTGAATTCACCAATATTATGCACGCAGGGACAGAGCTATTCACAAAAAAAGTGGGTTCATGCCCCCCACTAATTTTTAAACTATCTATACACTTGATATTATCACACTCATGTCATTTAATTTCATGTGCTTTTAATTTTATGTAAGTTGGTCTCTTGCATTAAATATACTAATGTTATTTAGTTAGTTGTCCTTAGGGATGAGTATAAATCAGACTAATTAACAGGTACTTACGGTCAATTATCAGAAAAGCTGTTTGGTAGGTGTAAATATCTGTCAGCATTGGCTTAGAGTCGCAACTAAAGCCCTTCGGTGTAAGGTGGGTTCGCTACCGCTCATATACTTAGGGATACCGATTGGAGCAAACCATAGATCCGAAAAGACGTGGAAACCCGTTGTGGACATAGTAAGAGCTAGATTATCAAAATGGAAATGTAAGAATTTATCCATTGGTGGGAGAGTGGTTGTGCTGAAATCTGTATTGTCGGTAATTCCGGTATATTTCTTTTCATTCTTCAAGGCCCCTTTAAGTGTCATTTCTAAAATTGAATCCTGCTTTAAGAACTTCCTGTGGGAAGGAGATGAGAACGAGACGAAGATTAATTATGCAGACATGTAGAAAGCGAATGCTTGGGTATAAGGAAATTAAGTGAATTTAATAGATCCTAATAGGTAAATGGATATGGAAGATTAGAAAGGAGAGAAATGACCTATGGTTTAAGGCTTTAAAGGAGAGATACGGCAATAGCAAAGGTTTATCAAGAGTCTTCGATAAGAATAGTTCGTTGTGGTGGAGAAATGTATGCCGTGAAGACATAGGAGAACTTGAAAACATGGAGGTATATTCAGTTAAGGAGAGTTACAAGGCGTTGAGGGTTCTGGAAAATTCAGAAGCTGATTTAGAATGGCCAGTGGTATGACACAAGTCGGTACCGTTAAAAGTTTCGTGCTTAATGTACAATAGGATTCCAACTAAAAGTAACTTAGTAAAAAGAGGTGTCATCGGTCAAGATAACATTATATGCGTTGGCGGGTGCAGTGAGGAAGAAAATGGATCCCATCTTTTCTTCAAATGTCCTAAGTTTTCAGGGACTTGGTACCAAGTAATCAAGTGGTTAGGCGTGCAGATTGCTTTACCAAGAGGCTGCTGGGATCACTTAAAGCAGTTCGAAGGTATTGTTGGAAATGTTAGAAAGTTGAGCAATAAGGTTAGGGTGATTTGGTTCGCATGCATATGGAGTATTTGGAAAGCTAGAAATAATTGCATTTTTAAAAACAAAAGCGTCACCGTTGAGCACATAGTGGAAAACGCTCAAAGATTATCTTGGCTTTGGCTGAGGGGAAATCATAAGCAATTGAGCTGCGACCTGCTGCAATGGCATACGAATCCGAAGTTAATAATTGGTGATTTGTCCTAGTGCGGCTCTTATTCCAAGGGTGATTAGGATGAATTGATTGTCGTACTGTCTAGTTTGCTTCATGACTGATTCTCAGTGCTATAGGGTGTAGCTCCGGTTTTCGTGACACAACCACTACCGCATTTGGTGCTACTTTCTCATTTCTAATATTTATCCTGTGAAGCTTAAAAGGAAGGGAAAGATATCTTAAAGTAACCCTGCGCGCAAGTGTTTTCCCTACAAATGCGAAGAGATCTGGATTCGGGGGTTGGTTATATAAAGGGAAGCTATTAACACCCTAAATATCTACAGTAATCTATAGGAACCTTTATTTTATATATTTCTACTGTTGAATTATTTACTTGCTTAAGTTTGTTTGCTGTTTAATTGGGAAAGTTTCTCCTTTGTGAAAACTGAGGAAATGTTTTTGTTGTTTTTATGATTTTCTATTGTTTTTCGAAGGTACCTAAACCTAAGGGTTTTTATTAGTGTGCTCGTTAAGATCTTACGAACTTATGCCTACGTATTCTCAAAAAGAGAATTGGGAAATCATAACGTTCGTAGTTCCTCCTAATCTATGGGAGGAAAAAGTTTGTTTTGTATCTTGTTCAAAGCCCAAGATGATGAAGCTAAAAGAGTATTTGTATCTTGCTCAAAGCCCAAGATGATGAAGCTAAAAGAGTATTTGTATCTTTTTCAAAGCCCAAGATGATGAAGCTAAAAGAGTGTTTGAAAGATTTGACAAATTGTCATCTTAAAGGGAGATATCTCACCTATTTCACTAGAATTATTTGAGAGTGATGTCATAAGGAAAAAAGCTTTAAACTTATTGTGTTAAGAAATGCCACATTTTCCTTTATGAATTCTTTACATACTAATAGAAGGACTTTAACTTGGATATAAAATCAACAAGTGTGTCACTTATATCAGTTAGATGAAAGAAAAGTTTTTGAACCATGATAAAGGAGGGACTCCAACTTGAATTTTGAATCAACAATAGTGTCACTTACATCAATTATCTGGAAAAAGTTTTGATTGTTCAACTTGAATTGTAGTGATTAGAAGATGTATCTTCCTACAGAGATGACTCAAATCCTCATCTGTTAGGAGATGGATTTATTTAGGTATCTTGATTGAAGCCTAAGATATGAAGCTGAAAGAAGATTGAAAACTGATTCAACTAGGGAGTTTTATTTGTCTTGTACAAAGCCCAAGATTGAGGCTGATTGACTGGGGAAATTATTTATATAAAAGCTTGAGAGAAGGCTAATGACTTTTTGAAGAGACTGACTTAATACTGAGGATTTGACTGACTCCTTTGGGGATTTTTATTTGTATCCTGTACAAAGCCCAGGATGAATGAGGCTAAAAGAATTTATTTGTATCCTGTACAAAGCCCATAATGGATGAGGCTAAAAGATTTATTGTATAGATGACCAAGACTTGACTTATGCTTTTAAGAAGCCTGAGGGTCCTTGCATGAAGCCCAAGAGGAAGTTGTGGGGAATTGAATGAGACTTCTCAAGTCTCCTTGTATGAAGCCCAAGAGGAGGCTATCTTGCTGGGGAGATTCCTTGTATGATGCCCAAGAGGAGGCAATGATGCTTGTATAAGGCCCAAGAGGAGGCCATGATGCTTGTATAAGGCCCAAGAGGAAGCCAGGGAACTAGTTGTTTGAACTGAGTTGCGATTTGAAGGGATTCTATTGTTTGACCTATGTCCAAACAAAGGATGATATAAATGTCAAGAGAAACTTAACAAAATATGAACAAACTTGATTGAAGATTAACAAGTATGGACATTGATATGACATGTTTGAATTCATGGAAGATTTTGCATATTTAGGGTTGATGTGTTAAATGTTTTTATTTGTGTGTTTTATTCTATTCACAAAGGTGTTGGGTCTTATACTCTAAGCATAGGCCCATGACTTATTGAAAAAAAAAGAAAAGGTGGTGGGTTTTACACTCTAGCAGAGGCCCAAGATTATTCTCTATTTACAAAAGGTGTTGGGTCTTACCCTCTAGCCGAGGCCCATGACTTGTTGAAAAGAAAAGAAAAGGCGGTGGATCTTACACTCTAGCAGAGACCCAAGATTATTCTTTTTTGAAAACAGAAGATGATTTTGAAAGAGAGGGATGAGACTTACACTCTGAATAGAGGCCCAAGATTTAAAATAATTAATTTTGAAAATGTGAAAAGTGATGGGTCTTACACTCTAATAGAGGCCCATGGATTTTGATGATTTAAAAATTAAAAGGGGTTGGGACTTACACTCTAGCAGAGGCCCAAGATTTAAAACAATTTAAAAACCCTAATTTTGAAATATTTGATCAAAGGTGTTTTTCAAATGAGTTTAAACATGATATAAGTGATGTGTAAGTCAAAATGAACATGTTGTGATCTTAAAACAATGTTTGAAACATTTAGGTTTTATCCATATGAGAATCAAAATGCATTAGGTTTAAAACAATTAAGAAGAATCAATTTTCAAGATTTTTTAATCATAAAAAACACTTATTTTCAACTTAATAAAAAGTGATTAAATTAAGTTCTTTTTTTGAAATTTTTTGTGGATTAAATTAATAGAGTGGATGTGTGACATGTGTACTAAAAATCATTTAAAAATAATTAATTTTGCATATTAAAACAATTATTTGAAAATTATTATGAAAAATGTGAAAATATGAAATATGGTAAAAAAAATAATGGCACGGCCAACTGAGTCACGCCCTCACGCCTCCAACTCTCAAAACACGCCTTGGCCAACTGAGCCAGCGTGTGCTGGTGATAATTATACCAAAAAAACACATAATAAATGAAACATGCATGGTAAAATTCAAATTTTCGCGCGAAGAACTTCATCTTCTTCCTTCAGCCAGAATTTGCAAAAACTATCATATCTCCCTTAATACGTAATGAAATGGGATAATGTAAACATGAAAATTGCTCGTTTTAAAACAAGGAACTCAATGGTGGTATTTAATTTCATTTCTTTTTTGTGTGGAGTGATTTATCATGTATGAACACAGAAACCCTAGAATTTGCAAAATCTAATATGAAATCCTATACACGAATGATAAACAACAATTGATTGAAGATAAATGATCTATCAACTACCAAAAGCATGTTGGTAACTTGGAATATCATTTATGATGCATGATTCATGGAGTTTGAAAAGTTTCAGGCTTACCTTGCAATGAGGAGATTGAATCCTCAGTTGTAGGTGTTACAGATGTGAAATGATGATCTGAACAGCTTCCATATACCTCAAGGAATGTGTTGATGTGCTTGGAATGGATGGAAACCTCCTGGATTGAAAGGCTCGAATCAACTGCAGCTTGATCAAGTGAGGTTCGAGGATGTTGATCCTGGTGTTACAGAAGGCTTAGAAGTATTTGGATCACTTCTATATGATGTATGTGAGGTGTGTGGATGATTAGTTTGAGTGGAATTGCTCTAGAATGAGAAATTCGATTTCCCAACTTTTGAACTATGGAACTTTGAAACAAGAGAGGAAATGTGAGAAAACAAGCTTTGGTATTGTTTTAGTGTGTTTTAATTTATCAAAGAAGTCCTTTCTTTATAGGAAAATGTTTTGGTTTTGGATGAATAGTGTCGGATGAGGGAGCATGCTTTTTTCCAATGGATATAGCCATGTAGCTTTGACTTAAATGCTAAGGTACCATTAGTCTTCTCTAGCATAACTAGAATCTTGACGCAATTGGCATTTTGCAGGTTTGAACACTCATTGTTTCTGAACATATCTGAACTGGTGCGGCTCATTTCTTGCTAATTCAATGTTTCACATAAATGCCAAATGACAAACTTGACTTCATGGCTTTGTAATGATGATTCTCACATGCTAAAGGATAGATCCTTGACTCATTAGCATATTCTTACAGATTATGTGTGACTCTACAAGATTTATGTTGATCTTGAATGATGACAAAGCTTGTAAAGTGACAAAAATTGAAGGTGAAAATCGTGTGACACAAGTAATGCACCAATGCCGTCTTGAAAATTAGTTTGATCATGGCATGTTGTGAGGATCATATCTCCTTGCTCAAGTAGAATCAATGGATGTTCTTGTACTTTTTGGAAAGCTGAGATATCATACTTCAACTTTGATGTTCACAATCGGTCTTGATTCAATTTGGATCATTGTGAAAAATTCCCTTAAAGTTTGGTGTTTCATGCTGAAGAACACTTGGCAGATTTTTTTTAAGTGTTGGAATTTCACAACTTTTGATCATGATTTTGATCAATCCATAACTCAAAATCCATGCATTTTTTGGAGATGGTTCAGTATATCAATCTTGTTGTATGGAAGAAGATCTATCATTTGATCTTTGGAGTACAAAAAATGGTTGCTTGGATCACAAGTTATGGCTTTGTAAAGTTGGGTACTTGAACATGAATTTCCATAACTTAGTGAAATTTTCAATTCTTCTAATTTTGCTTCTTTTGCAAGTAATCTTGATTTCTTGATTAATCCTTGATTAAATGCAACTATGGATCATATTTTCTTGAATAATAGTCCTTGATGATCAATTTTGCCCAAAAAGTTAAACTTTGACTTTGGGTATCAGATGAATTTTGAGCAAAGAAACCCTAATTTCTGATTTTAATGGATGCATCCTCTGAGGCAATTTTGAACTTATGAATGGGATCCTAAGGAATATTTGAGCTCCTTGGATCATATCTTTAGGTATTGGCTCATGCTCATATGAAAATTTCTCTCTGGAGGCCTTGATTAACCAAAACCCTAATTTGGTGCCTTAGATGACCTTGGGGCTTGATCCACTTGAAATGATGTATACTTGTGCTTGATTCTTGATGAAAGAGACCTCTTGATCTTTATAGATGAATGTGAGACTTGATAGGTTGAAAATCATGCCAATTTTTGATTGATCCTTTGCCTGAATCTTTTATGAGGCTCAAAACCCTAATTTGCAGTTAAAAATGAAACAAGCAATAAACTTTGTGCTCTCTAATGGGTTGCTGATGCATGAAAGTATATTCATATGATATAAAAATGATGTGGGATCTTAGGTTCAAAATTTAGGGTATGACACAGGGTATCGTGTATCGGTTTTGGACTCAATTTGTTATGTATCGCACGGTGATGCAAGGTTTAAGGGTGCTTTGGGAGCTGCTGCCTAGTTGTTGATGGTCTTCCGCAGCTGATGATGGCCAAAGGATCTTCTCTGGTGTCATGAATTTTCTTGCTGCAAGTTCCTTAAGATGAACGAGAACATCGCCTAGTTCTGCCAGATCATGTAGATGGAGGCTTATCTCTAGTCTGTTGTGTTCAAGTGGAGCCGCATTGAGGCATTCATGTTAGGTTGTGGATCTTTCTGCATCGATCATTCTTGCGGTTCGTTGGTTTTCTAGTTTTACGTTTCGAGCTGGTGTGTCGGATCCCTTAAGGCATTGAAACTGCAGTCATTTGCTGGAATGGCAGTCCATATTGGGTGGCTTCCTTGTAAATACCTTGGTGGCATTTTGGTGTTGGACTTTTTTAGTTTGTTTCTGCAGGTGGTTTAGGGGCATTTAAAGTGTTTGTTGTGTGGTTACTCTGGCATTATTGGGAATTCTTGTTTGCTCTGGCGTGGTTTTGCTCTCTTTAGGACCAATCACCAGACGTGGAGATGGAAAAAGGATGGAGATTTTTTTTCTGCGGCTTATCAGTTCTGCCTCATCTCCTTGTGTTATAGGTTTTGAGGCTGGAAGGCTCTTATAAGGGGTAAGTCGTGATTGTTGTCTGTGAGATCGATAGTCTCTAGGTCAGGCCTTGTTGCTGGCCTTGCAGTGCCTGATCTGGATGTTTTATTGATTGGTTTTATACTTTATTGTGGGAGGAGTCCGGTATTAGCTATTGATGCGACGTGATGATGTGTTTATGGTCTGGATAGATCCTCGGTATGCAAGGCATTCTCATGGTCTTGGTAGTTGCATGAGTTTCATTATGTGTGGCTTCTTTGTTTGTGCCAGCTGCTTTCAAAATCATCTCTCTTTGGAACTGACTGGAAGGTGGCTGCAATCCTTCTTCTGGTGCGTTATCACTCGGCATTTGTTTTTTTTTTAATTTAGAGGTATGTGCTGCACTAGAAATAATGTGTTCTTATGTTATGGCTAGAGTTCTGTATTTTGAAAGATTATCAAAAGAGCTAGGGAGGTGTGGCTAGTATGCATTTGGAACATTTGGAACATTTGGCTAGCATGGAATAACTGCTATTTGAAGATAAAAAATGTCCCTATTGATCAGATTCTTGAAATTGTCCATGTGTTGGTGAAATATAGTTAGCTTCCAAGTCATTGTGCTGGTGTTATTTGCTTATTGGCATCTGTCGTGTAGTTTTGCAGGCGTATTAGGGTTTCGTGCAGTGGTTGGTGTAGGGGTAGGAAAGTGGTTTGCTGGTTTTGTTTGATCATCTGTCAATTGGAATTTTTGTCCCAGTTTTTATTCTTTTTCATTGTAATGGGTGTTGTGGTTTGTGGTAGCATCTCCGGGGGTTTTAGTTTCTGTAGGTGGATGTTATTTTGTCTGTGCTAGGTGCTTATGTTCCTTTTTTGTGATTAGTCTATTATGGCTTATTTGCTGGAAATGTATTTGTAATATTGGGGCTCTTTCTTGCATTTCTTAAGCAGGATTGAGTTTAGTGAATAAATTATTTTGTCTTTTAAAAAAAAAAAGAACCTACAGTCTAACCTACATAGGTCAAAGTCAGGTTAGTTTTTTTATTAATAAAAAAGGTCTAAGCTTTTTTTTATAAGTCTATTTAGTTAAATAGGCTAATTTGCAGACCATACAAAAAGTCTTATAAACCCATGAGGCCGACCTATTTATCAAATATGAATGAATTTATTGTTTTTATATTATATTTTATACTTTATATTAAAATACAAAAGTAAAACTTAGTTATATTTCAAAACTTATGAAAATAAGTTGAAAGAAATTCTATGAATAATGTTATAAGGTGTTTTTATAAGTTTTCTAAAAAAATCATCTCACAAAATTTATGCTACTAGGTAAGCTCAGATAAGTCAATGGAAACAAACATTTAATCTCATAGTACTTTTGATTCTCTAGTATATTTAAACATTAGTTGAATTCTTATTTACATATGTTCAAATGTTATAGGCTTTTTAAGTAGACTAGTAGACCAATCAAGCATTCGAAAATGTCAAACTCAGGTCAAAAAATAAACCTTTGATAGATTACAGACAAGGCTTAAGCTTTGAATTTTTTAGCAGATCAGACTCAGGCTTGCCAAAGCCTAACTCGACTCAGCCTATTCTCATCCCTAATTACAATTTTTTAAGTTAATTACACTATTAACTTTTGAGGATCGTTCTCCATGACATATATAAAAATTTTATACTATATTATCTATACACAATGTCATACTATACTATACTATAATATATATATATATATATATATATATATATATATATATATATATATATATATATATATATATATATATATATATTTATTGTATATTTTCTAATAATATCATATAAATATTCAATTTAAAAATTGTTTCATATATATAATACTATTATATACATACTTTTAATTTCTAAATTATTTTTTTGAATGTGATACAAACATCTTTCGTTAAAATCGATCAACAAACAACTTTTTGTTATTCAAAACTACGTAGCTTTGAGTTCCCCATCGCACCTGGGAATACGTAGAAGCAAGATTCAACATCTCGTGAAGCATTCTAATAAAAAATTCTTGATTTTTCTATTTCTCGTAAATATTTTTAATAATAAGAAGAAACCCAAACATTATTAAGCTAACACTCATTCACAAAATTAATTAAACGGTTCTCCTTGAGTACAATGGATATAAGGGATGCTAATACCTTCCCCACATATAATCAACTCTTGAACCTAAATTTGGTTGTGATGACCATATTTTCGTCCTTCAAGGGTTTTATTGACGTTTCCCCTTATAAAAATAAACTTTGGTGGAGACTTCATTAATTTCAAATGTTTATTCACCCGAGTATTTTTCACGTTGCGACAATGCTGCCTATTCTTTATTTGTTTTATAGAAATATTTTAAGCACTTTCATTTATCAAAGAATTTTTAATTGGACATCATTTTTCTAACCTCCTCAATTCATTCCTTCTTGTGTTTGGAGTCATTTATCCAAGTGAAATCAGAGTCTAACACCTGTTATAAGACTAATTGTCTCAGGATGTAGAATGATGCCTTCAAATAATTCTTTTAATTTGAAAATACACATCCATCTTTTGATGGTGAAAGGTTTGACATATGGAAAGCTAGAATAAAAATATTCATGGAAGCTAATAACTTTGAATTGTGGAACACTATAGTTAATGGTTAGTTTATTCCAAAAGCTAATTCAGAGCGATGATCACTCAAATATTTTGTTTTTCTTACCATACTTTTTAAGAAAATTTTATTTTATATTTTATGTTTGGTCATTTTATGTTTCTGGGTCCGGTTCTCTTAAAGCCCAAACCTTTGTTATATTTATTCGCGCTTTAGGAATCAAAATAAGGGAAGATGATTTATAGAATTGAAACACAAAATTTGTAATAAGAGAACCTCATATGACCATTTACACTTTTCTTTCGATCCATGATTTCGTCAATTTGTTAAAACTTAAGGTTTTTACGTAATATCTTTAATTTCATTATAATTATTCCTTTATTATCTAATTTTGTTTTATTCTGATGCTTAATTTGAATTATGATAGAATTGATAGGATTTAGTTTGCTATAAATTTCTTCCATATGACATAATTAATAGGTTATATTTTTACTACGCTTGATTTTTTAACTATAGCTCACTGTCAACCGTGATGCTTTATCCTCTAATAGGAACTCAAATTCGCATATGGTCGATTAACGCTTGCTTAATGTACTTTATTGTCAAATAAGAATATAATTGAAATTAGAGATTGAACAATAGAACCGATAAATCAAAGTTGTCGGTTTAACCTATCAATTGATTTTTACTCATACATATTTTTATCGAATTTCCCTAAAAGTTTCCAAACTCAAAAAAGCACCCTTTATAACTTTATTGATTATAAATTTATGTAATTGAATTAGGAGTAACTATGATATAATCTAGTTTCGCTTCCCTAAACTATCTTTTTAATAACTCGTTTTGATATGTGTGTGACAGTGGATCATGCAATTTGATCTCAGACCTTTATCGAAAATACAACACTTCAGCTTGTCGTTGGCTTGACCTACCTTAACTACCACCTCGGTAAACCTATCGATGTACTCTCGAAGTGTATCCATCTTCTTATAATGGATTCTTCAAAGAACAAATGTCATCTAAGGATGACATCTCCTTGGTGTAAACTATGAGGTAAAATCATTGCATAATTTCCTCCTTGAATTGAGTGAGTTGTTTTTTCAAAGCTTTGAACCATGTCATAAGATCTCCTTGAAGGTGTGAAAAGTACACAAGAAGGGGGGGGGGGGTTGAATTCTGTTTTGCGTTTTCTTATTATTTAGCTTCTGATCAGAGTTTCAAAATCAGAACTGATGTTCAGATTCTGAGTTAATTCGCTTGGCAGCGGACACAACAGAAGTAAATAAAATAACAGCACAAGACACAAAAGATTTATATTGGTTACTCCCCTAACTGAGAGTAGTCCAGTCCACTTGCCTCACAAGAGCTTTTCATTATAACCACTTTATGATTACAATCGCTTATGCTTCTGCATAATACTTTTACAACTGCTCAGACCAACTGTCTAAGAGTTCCCTTACTTAGAGCACATGTCTAAGGCTTAGCCTTTGCTCACACCATCTGACTGAACCGCCTGCTCATTTGTCTTCAGGTTGAGACTTCCCTTTGCTTAGAGCACATGTCTAAGACTTTCCTTTGCTCACATCCTCTGGCTAAGCCACCTGCTCTTCTGGCCATCCAGACTGAGACTTCCCTTGCTCAAGCTACACTCGAGACTTCTAGCTCTCGCCCCTCAGACGGAGACTTTCCCACTTGCTCTATCAGACTATCTGAATTAGACTTTCACAACTCAAGCACTTAAGCAATGAGACTTACGTGGCTTAAGCATCTTGGCTCAAGACTTTTTGCTTGAATCCCAATGAGATAAGACTTTTTGCTTAAGCACATAGTAGGAGACTTAATCTAAACTACTGAAGGCTCATCAGAATAGAGAACAATGTGTACATGATGCAAGCATCAAAGGTACGAGAGATCACCATAAGAAGACCTAAATCACTTAAGATTTCTAATATATACAGGGGTAAGAAATCTTAAGGCTTTTACATTTACAACCTAAAACAGGAAATATGCATATTACATAGAGTTAATAATTGCTTGATCTTGCTACTTCTTCAACAGAAGAATCCTTGTTAAAATTCAAGCTTGAATCTTTTGCCATATATATAGCCTTTCCAGAAACTAGTCGTTGAGAAGGTGACTTGATCAAGTGTCTTTGCTTTTGCTCCATAGTACAAGAGATGTTGAAGATGGATGCACAACAGATTCTGAATCCAGTGTGTAACACATTTAACCTTTGAGTCTTCAAGAAGTTTTGTACTAATTGAGTTGTTGGGAGCAGACATCCATAGAACGTACCGGCTTTTCTTGAGCCTTGTAATCTTGTAGACTCGAGCTGACAGGCTGATAAGATAATACAACTTGCTTTCAGTAGTACGGATAATCCACAGCTTTATCACCAACTCTGAATGGTACCAAATGCTGATATACAATTACTAAGTCTAAAAACTCGTCTGAATGCTGAGGCCTTCAGTTCAGAGTCTTTGTCAAACCACACTAGAAATTGTTCTTCAGACTCTGCCACCAGAAGCTAGCAATGAAGCAACTCCAAATGTGTCTAAGTAAAATAGATTCTGATTATTTATGTACAAGAACACAAACCTGCATAAATAATACACACATCAAATAAACCATTGTTCTTTTAATACGTTTGTTATCATCAAAACTAAAAGTGAATATGTCAAGAATAAATCTTGTTCTTACAATCTCCTCCTTTTTTATGATGACAAACACAAGTATTTAAAGGAAAATGTTGGCCATTTAATTTTCTCTGCAACAACATGGTATGAGGTTTGTAAGCTTCCCCTGAGTCTGATAGCATTAAGAACCATTTTTCAAGAAAAATAAATTAGTCTTCTTAGTAACATTAGGGTCTGAGGTTTGTAAGCTCCCTGAGTCAAATAGTTCCAAGGTTGAGGTTTGTAAGCTCCCCCTTAGTTCCTATTTTAAGAACACCATGATAACAACATTTTAACTTCTTTTGGCCACACCAGAATACGAGGTTTGTAAGCTCCTTATGAGTCTAATAGGCTAAGAGTACAAGAGAGTTAAAATATGTTGCCTTTTTTAACTTTCCTTGGCAACACCAGTGTCGTACCCTACATTTTGACCCGTTTTATATGATTTCTAGTACCACTTTATTTCGAATAAGTAAAACGGCACAATTGGTAGAAAGAGGGGTATAAGGGTTATAAGTGTGAGAGGTTGTGAGTTCAAATTCCACCTTCCTCACTTTTATTGTTTTATTTGTTTTTTCTTTATTACTAACTTTTTCTATTTTATTCTTAATAAATAAAATCATAAAAAGATTATTTTTTAATATTTAATTTTTAATTTTCATATTTTTATTTAATGCATTTTTAAAAAATATGATTTTCTCATTAAAACCATTATTTTATGAAAAAATCTCAAAAAATCATAAAAATAAAAAAAATCAAATCTTTTTTCATTATCATTTCTTTTTTCTCTCATTATTATTATTTAAATTAATTCTTTATTTATTTAAATTCACCAAGCCATGAATCCATCCAGATTCATTGGCTTGAGCTCTAAGAAATAAATAAAATCAGGTCAAATTAAATCTTTCCTAAACTGATAAATCACATTTAATTTTTTTGACCTAATTTTATCTATAAATAGAGATTGATTTCCACATTATTTCGGACCCACAATTCACAGAAATACTATCTCTCAGTTGTTGCTCTTCACATCGAAGAACAACAACAAATAAACTCTAAAAGCCTCCATCATCAACTGGAAAAATAACTTGAAAAGAGGAAGGGATCAAATCAAAGGGGAAAGACTTGAGTTGGTGAAGAAAGCGAAAACAAAAAAAAAAAAAAAATATTTTTACGAAATCCTCATTCCTGTAGGTTGGTCTGCCATCCCCACATAACTATTTTTTATTGTCGTAGTATGTTATCAGTGTTTTTTTTTAAATCGCATGTGTAAGGTATATTGAACTGCTGTTATTATAAAATTGTGTGGTCTTAACTTGTTATCTATGTTTGTTGTGATTCTATGTTTAAAGGGTACTAATTAAGCTTTTTATTATTACAAATTAAAAAGTTATATTCAATTTTATTCACATAAAACAATAGTTTTAGAATATATATGGGTGCACATGACGGTACTGATCAAATAAGTTGAGATTAGGGGGTAACTTTGCCAAACAAATCCATAGCCTGCATAATCAATCCGTAAGTCAAACAATCACTCACACTAAAACTATTACTGTTAAAATCAAAGAAAACCTAAAAGATAATACATAGCCAAATCTTTCAATGACATATTACAGTAACAACAACAATTTACTAAGAACCATAACTTTTTTCTTCATAAATTACAACCTGTTCCAAAATTAACTCACAGCTAATTTCAAACCGAAATCAATAGAAAATCAAATAGGAACCAAGTCAGGACGAATTCGGAAGCAAATGGAAACCAGTTCCGAATCTGTAGTTGAATCAGATCTGAAATCGAATCCACTTGCGCTTGCGATTTCGATTACGCCACCACGATCCTCCCACCGCCGGCTGCTCCTCCGTGCACGGCCCACAATCGCATCGTCGGAATCCTCCGCCGATCGCGAAACCACCCACCTCTTCAATCGCGATCGCGGCCACCCAAGATCCACTGCTCTGGGCTTGCCTTTTCGATCCGTTTATTGTTCTGTTGGGAATTTTTATTGAGAGGATGAAGATGTGAAGGAGAGGGAGAGAGACGTGCGAGATGAGAGAAAAGAAGGGGAGTTTAATTCAATTTCTTTCCCTCAAATATATTCACCTGCTGCTTATGTCTATTCCTTTAGTTACTAATTAATTGTTTTTATTATTTTTAATGTAACGAGGAGCCTGTGTTTTTAACTTAGAAATTTGGTTTAGTTACAAATTGAAAAAAGTCAAAATTTGTTGGATTTCTTTTGGTTATGAATTAGGTGCGTTGAATTTTATTTAAGATTACATTTTAAGGAGAATTAAACGCCACCTCCATTTTTATGCTTTGTATTATTTTATTTTTTTATATAAATATAATTAGGGATTCAAATTAGAGATTAATTTTGGAACAAGTAGGTACTACAATTAGGGACTAATTTTTTTAATGGAATAATATATAATAAAAAAATATATGATTAATTATTTAATTAGGATTTTAATTAGGATATATGCAGGGTTACATTCATGATAATATTAAAATTTAATTTGGGATACAACTTTAAACTAATTAATTTAATTTGAGATTTTTAGCATAATAATATTAATGCAAGAAATAAGTAATGGGTTTTAAAAATAGGGAAAATTATTTGTCTAAATTAGATTTTATTTAAATTGGGATTTTATGAAAAAATATATTTTTGGATTGGAAATTATAATTATATTTTTGGGGATTAAGTTTATGTTGGGATTAAATTATATTGGTGGATTTATTATATTTTAGTATGGGATTAAATTATATTCGTGGGATTATTATACTTTGTAATGCGGGATTAAATTGTATTTTTGAGTTTATCATGTTTTATTTTTAATATGGGCTTAAATTATATTTTTGGGATTTAAAATATGGGTTATTATTTTTTATATTGAGTCTTAATTTTTAATCTTGGATTCTTAAAATGGGGATTTATTTGAGTCTTAATTGGATTAAAGATATTTCTCTTGGTTGTTTTTCTTATGGATATTTAAAGGAATTCTTTTTCGGGATAAGGGATTATAATAAAATTATAGTAATTATAATTTAAACATTAAGGGATTGTTATAAGGAATTAAAAGGGATATTTAAGGAATTAGAATAAGGGGTAAAACTCTTTGTCTGAGAGTCTAAATAAGGGATGGAATTTAGGGATAGGACTCTTAGGTTCCAAGAGTATAAATATAGGCCAAGGGATAAGGGATTTTGGGATAGAACTCTCCATCCGAGAGTATAAACAATGGATAAGGGATTTTTAAGGGATAGAACTCTTCATCCGAGAGTATAAACAATGGATAAGGGATTTTTAAGGAATAAAACTCTCCATCCGAGAGTATAAACAATGGACAAGGATTTTGGGATAAAACTCTTCCTCCGAGAGTATAAATAAACGGGTCGGGATTTAAGGGATAGAACTCCTTATCTAGGAGTATAAATAATAGATTAAGGGATAGAACTCCTTATCTAGGAGTATAAATAATATATTTGGGGATAAAACTCTTTATCTAAGAGTATAAATAGTGGATTGGGTTTGGGATTAGGGTTAGGAATGGGAATAGGGATAGGAATAGGAGAGGTGAACTACGGTTACTCCGATCCTTCAAAATTGAAGGTACGTAGGCATATGGTTGTAAACCCTAGCGAGTACAATAATAAAAAACTTAGGATTCTTTTGTAAATAAAGAAAAGACAACAAACAAACATACCCTAAAACATAAGGAGGATCCCATTGAGTACAATGGAGGTGAGGGGTGCCTAACACATTCCCCTCACTTAACCGACTCCCGAACCTTAGGAATCTCTACCCTTAGGATAAGGAATTTAGGTTTATCATTTATTTCCCTTAAAAAATATGATGGCGACTCTATATTTTTGCCGGCCGCGACAACCAGAATATGAGGTTTGTAAGCTCCTTCTGGGTCTAATAGGCTAAGTCTGAGGTTTGTAAGCTCTTCCTTAGACTTATCTACAAGAAAGTTAAAAATGTGCCATGGACAAGGTAACATAAAATAAATGACCAATATGTACAGGACATGTATTCAATGGGTTCAGTTTCCACTTAAATACTTATTATTATTTTCCCCCTTTTGTCACATCAAAAAGAATAAAAGGAAAAGAAGGAAAGAGAAAAATATCACTAATAAATGTAACTCAGATCATCATTACAGGATCAGTTTCCTCAAAGGAAGAATAATCAAGTAATAAGAGTCATTAAGATTTGTAAAGTGCACGCTTTGAAGTCTTAGTGGTCGTTACTATTCCAAGAATTAAACATGGATTAATTTTAGACTCTTGGTATCCACATAAGTCATTATAAAAACATCCAACTCCTAAGTCATTTTCATCAATCACCAACCTAAGGATATGGAATCAGCAACTGAGAGTTATAATGCATCTGTCGTAATAGACGCAGCCGAGAGCTCTACAAGTTTGGCAATCCAATCCCCTCAGAGATGAGCTGCTTCTGAGTCATCTGCAACTGTACCTCTGCTCTCAACACAACTTGCTTCTGAACAGGCTACTTTAGCAGTACCTGAACAACCTTCAGAAGGTGGTTCAACAGTAGCTGCCTTGAAGCCTTTGAGAAAAAGCATGAAGAGGTCAAGGAAGAAGAAAATGAGGGTCAACAAGAAGTTCTACCGCTCTCTTCCAGACATAGAAAAGGAAGAAGTGATTGATTCAGAAGATGAGGAGGTGGACTATAACAATAGTTGACGCCGCTGAGCACGAGATGCAATGGCTAGGGATGAATTCTAGAAAACATCTTGTACCCCCTTTTTTGTTAAAAAAATGTAATCCACCAGTTTAATTAATGAAAGAGTTTTTCAGACCAATACTTCTTTAGCATTTATTTACATTCCATAAATTTCTTTAGATTTTTTAAAGGTACACTATAAAAGTGAAACTGACACAGAAACGAACTCATAGTTATTCAGAGAATCTTAATAGGTTAGACTACTAGATTACATTACCAAGAGTCATTATTAAAATATTGATAAAATTTAATCAGTACTTAAATAATATTAAACTCAAGACAATAAATGTAACACACCTATAAAAGGACTATAGTAAGCTTTCTTCCATCATCATTTAATCCCTAAAACACAAAGATGTATAAGCAAAAGCAAGTACGGATTTCAAAGAGAGATTTCAGGAAGGCAGCACTACTGAATGCAGCAACTCAAGCAAATCAAAGCAAGACAGCAGCTGAAGAACCTGCAAGCAAGCAGACAGCTTCAGAAGTGCTCTCCTCTTCAGCATCCTTTATGAAGACTCACAGAAGAAGAAGATCTTATGGATCTAGACGTAGAAAAAACTGAGGAAGGAGGCTTTGGAGTTTGCTAAGGATGAATGGAAAGATTTCTTAGACAATCTAGACATGTCAGATGATCATAGGGAGTTCCTTAGGAAACATCCATTAGACTATAAAAATTCTAATTGTCTTGTAATAGCTTCCTTTTTATAATAAAATAAGTTGCAAACATTTGAGTTCTTTTATCTATTTCAGATTCTCAGTGAATAACAAGAATAAATATTAATCAATTAAAACTGAACACAAGCATGAACAAACTCTGAATTTATTAATAAGATGTTTAATACAAAGATTTCAACAACAATACAAAGCGTAACTATGCAGAAATCTAACATCAAAATCTTTTATAGATAACTTCAAACTTGTCTCTCCAAATTGGAAGAACTAGTCTCAGAACTTATGTTAACCCCTTGTTGAACAAGTATTTCAGAAATAACTCGTCCAAAAGGTATGAAGAAGGTATTTCCCTTTTGAAAAGAAGAAAGAGACCTCTTCAGATGGTCAAACATAACTTGAGGAAGATCAATCTTCAAATCTGAATTAAGAAGTAGAAGCAGATCTTTTTCAATATGGTCTTCTTGGTCTAAATCTTTATACTTAGGCAGTAAGTTTGAATTCAGAATCTGACTCCAAACAACAACATCAGGAAAAAGATTAGAAACCAATGATGTATTAGATGGATCTATAAAGATACGCCAAGTAGGAATATAGTGTTCCCAAACAAGAGTTCCTGGGATTTCTCCAATCTCCTCACAATTGATCACATTTGCAATCGCTTAAGAGGTTATTGTAATAGAAACACCAATTACTCTAGATAGAATAACATACTTCGAATTCAACTCAATAATGGATGCATTGATCCAAAACTCTTTGACAAGACTTGGATAAGTGAAACCATAGAGCATCTCAAAGTAGCCATTCAACCTTTGATTAGACACAGTCTCCCAGAAGTTGAAACTAGTTTTAAGCAACTCATCAAAATCCACAAACTTTTCATTGATGACAACCAGCTGATTCAAAGGAGGATAAACTGAAGAACTTGTCTCAGGTTTGGTTTGTTCAGCACACAAACAAGAGGAAAAGAAGAAAAAGAAGAAGAAGATGGATAAGAAACCGAACAAGAATCTTACAAAAATAAAAATCTTATCAGAAAAAGGACACAATGATGTTTCACAGGACAGGGAATAGTAACAGCAAGTACTAAAAGAGAAAACATCATTACCCAAAGGTTCTTTATCCAGAAGATATTTAAATTCCACCAGATGAGTTTCACCTTTATTAAAGGTTAAGTAATAAAAAAGCTTTTAGAAAACTTTTTACTTAAAATTCTATGACACTAAAAAAGAATCTTCTTTCTGAATCTCAAAAACTGACAACTTTTAGAAGCTATCAACTATCAGAGTCTAGTACGTCTAGACTTAGACAGAGATATCATCTGCCAGTCACAAGTCTCTAAGGTTATATTCAAAACTAGCACTTTATCTTGAAACAAGAGTTATGAGTGATAGATGAATATTGAATTGTCTTCTTTAGACAACTAACAAGCAATAGTATCAACACAAAAGTGAGAAACTGTTTTCATAAATGTGATCATCATCTGGCTTGATAAGACATTCAGTATAGACCAACACAATAGAGTTTCCTCTTAAAGATTTCTGAAGTTCTCTTTTTCAAAAGAACTTATCTAGAGATCTAACAAAAACTTTGTATTTGTATCTAAACAAATGTTTCATTGAATCAAGAGATAAGCCAGAAAAGAACAAACATACCACACACTTTTTTTTTGTTTAGCCATACTCGATTCAGTATTCATACTTGACCAATAGAGTCTGAACACAACTTTGAGTAGATTCTGATTCAATGGGTGTCTAACCACTGATTCCACTACTCTGACCAAATTCAGTAACACCAGTACTTGAATCTGGGTTGTTGGCTCTTCTTCTAATCAATGTTGTAAACAACCTTATAGAAGATGCCTCTTCTACTTTCCTTGATATTTGTAGCAGATACATTATGATACTCATATTTCTATAAGACCATACATGTAAGTACAAACAGACTCTTCTTTGCCTTACATATCAATCTAACAGCAGACCATAAGTCACTCCAGAGTATGACTCTAGAATGGGATATGATAGGAACAAAATCTTGTTCTAAGCAATGTCAATAATCTCATTATCTTGGATTAAATCTTTTGACTTTGAAATCATTGACAAGCTCAGAACCAGATGGTGTTAGCTATCAGAGATTGACATCAAGTAGATCAGAGTACTCTCTTAGTACGGGTAACAGAGCTCAAAGAGAAGTTGAAGGTTTCTCATAGAAATGCCTTTTAAAATAACTTCCATGATGGTCCTCAACCAAGAAGCAATGGAGTTTCTTAAGATATCACCTTAAAGAACAAACTCCATATAATCAAATATTTTGAAACAAGATAGCTTTAAAAACATCTCTTGCTTTTCAATACTTGATTTTTTATTTCAGAACACAGATGCTTCTTTTCATATGCATCTTGCACTAATATGAGCTTCAAACGATTAAACATTGAAGAGCATCCGATATTAGGTTCTGGTAGTATTTTCTTCTTGCTTTCAGATTTGGGAAATCAATTGAAATACAAATATTTCAGAAGCTCTTGAAGTTACTCTTCTATCAACAGATATCAGAATCCATTCAGCCAGTATGAAAGTCCTTCTGACAAGAAACCTAAGTTTCTCATCATTAGTCATTCCAAAGAACTTAAGCTAAAAAGAGAAAGTGATATGTTGAATAGTTTTTCATCATCCAATTTCATTTATTTCCTTTGAAGACTGCAAGACAAATCTTTAGAACACAGTAGATTCAAGATGTAAACATAAAAAAACTGTGACTTTAGATTTAAGTCAAGGAACAATCTTCTCAGAATTTGCATGAAAAGATTAGATGAAATATAACTACTTCAAGCTTCAAAAACTGATCTCCACAAACCCAAGCACAAGACTTCAAAGATAGTCCAAGCATCAGACATATCAATGATGTTGATATACTCAGAAGTGAGATAGTGCATCTACCAGAATGCAACTACCTCTAAAGATATTCAATATGCATCTTCTGAGTTGGTGAAAGAGATTTTCAAAATGATCATATTTAACACCATCAACTTCTATAGTAATACCTTTTTCAAGGATATTCTATAGACCTTCATAAACCCTTTATCAAGTCCAATGAGTTAAAAATATGTTTAGTTTTCCATCATTTAAATTCAATGGAATCACCCATTTGAATATGGTAGGAAAAGTCGTATGATATTTTTCATGTGGCACTTGATTCCTTCTTGAAGAAGAAATATACTTTTCTTATTGGATCATTATCTGCACCACTGCTAAGTGTTAAGTACAAACCATGCTCTGATACCAATTAAAGGTGTGAAAAGTACACAAGAAGGGGGGGGGGGGTTGAATTGTGTTTCGCGTTTTCATATTATTTTGCTTCTGATCAGAGTTTCAGAATCAGAACTGATGTTCAGATTCTAAGTTAATTCGTTTGGCAGCAGACGCACCAGATGTAAATAAAATAATAGTAGAAGACACAAAAGATTTATACTGGTTCCTCTCATAACTGAGAGTAGTCCAGTCCCCTTGCCTCACAAGAGCTTTTCATTATAACCACTTTATGACTACAATCTCTTACGCTTTTGCATAAGACTTTTACAATTGCTCAAACCAACTATCTGAGACTTCCCTTGCTTAGAGCACATGTCTAAGACTTAGCCTTTTCTCACACCATCTGACTGAGCCGCCTGCTCATCTGTCTTCAGGTTAAGACTTCCCTTTGCTCACATCCTCTGGCCGAGCTACCTGCTCTTCTGGCCATCCAGACTGAGACTTCCCTTGCTCAAGCTGCACTCGAGAATTCTTGCTCTCGCCCCTCAAATGCAGGCTTTCCCACTTGCTCAATCAGATTAGATGAATAAGACTTTTACAGCTCAAGCACTTAAGCAATAAGACTTACGTGTCCTAAGCATCTTGGCTCAAGAATTGTTGCTTGAATCCCAATGAGACAAGACTTTTTGCTCAAGCATATAGCAGGAGACTTAATCTAAACTACTGAAGGCTCAGCAGAATAGAGAACAAGATGTACATGATGCAAGCATCAGAGGTACGTGGGATCACCAAAACAAAGACCTAAAGCACTTAAGATTTCTAATATATACAGGGGTAAGAAATCTTAAGGCTTTTACAATTACAACGTAAAACAGAAAATCTGCATATTACATAGAGTTGATAGTTGCTTGATCTAGCTACTTCTTCAACAGAAGAATCCTTGTTAAAATTCAAGCTTGAGTCTTCAGCCATATATATATAGCCTTTCCAAAAACTAGCCATTGAGAAGGTGACTTGATCAAGTGTCTTTACTTTTGCTCCATAGTACAAGAGACATTAAAGATGGATACACAGTAGATTCTGAATCCACTGTGTAACACGTTTAACCTTTGAGTCTTCAAGAGGTTTTGTACTTATAGAGCCATTGGGAGTAGACATCCATAGAACGTACCAACTTTTCTTGAGCCTTGCCATCTTGTAGACTCAAGCTGACAGGCTGATAAGATAATACAACCTGCTTTCAGTAGTACGGATAATCCCCAGCTTTATCTCCAACTCTGAATGGTACCAGATGCTGATATACAATTACTAAGTGTAGAAACTCGTCTGAATGCCGAGGCCTTCTGTAATACCCTTTTCTACCCCACAAATATACACGGCAAATACACAAATTCTCAGAGTAAAAAAAATCAGAACCACCTCAAAGGGTGCACATTTTCTCAATGAACTCAAAATAAAACATTTGCTCTATAAACACGGGTTTTCCTCAAAATATTCAAAAACCATCAAATTAGCAGCGGAACCACCATAACCACAATAATAAAAAGGGTTTTAATAAAAACCATAATTCTTCAGAAATAACAACAAAATAACAACTCAACATGGTTCGACTCAACGACCCACCCAACCCGATGTTACAATATCAGAGCAAGACCCTCTACATCGACCAAAAACAAAATAAACTCCAAAAGTCCTCGATGGCATCCAGCTAAGCCTGATCACCTGCACGTTACCCACGTGGAGGCAACATTCAAACATGCAGGGTGAGTAATCACAATTCATTATAATCAATATAAAAACAGGATATGCATAAAATGGCGTCATTATCATATACAACATCATCAGGGTCATCACAAAGGAAAACATCAAAATTACGATATCATAAATCACATCAATGCCAAATAAATGCAATGCACAACAAGACTCATGCATATGGTACTAATTCGTCAAAGTCGATGGACACTAGGCCATATCCTCCAAAGATCCCCGTCAATAGGATCGATTCCACACAAGAACCGGAGCACGTCATAAATACTTCAATGCACATAATGGGATTGAAGCCACCACTGGACCGAAGTCCTAACATCATCATTGGACAGAAGTCCTAACATCGTCAATAGACCGAAGTCTAAATGCTATGAATGCATGATACACAACGTCATAATCATCATCATCAACAAAAAGTCATTACGTGCATCATCATTCATCAAAATCTCTTGTTAATCCATATCATCATTTAATCATCAAAACATCATGAATCATCATCTCATAATCATCAATATAGCTCATGGTAATTCATCAAAATAGTCATGTATCATCATCTCATAATCATCAATATAACTCATGGTCATTCACATCATCATTTAATCATCAAACATCATGTATAAACATCTCATAATCATCAATATACTCATAGTAATTCATCAAAACAGTCATAAAATTATCAATATACTCATGGTAATTCATCAAAATAATCACAGCTCAAAACATCAAGACAACACAAGAATCACAAAGAAATTTCGTAAACAACAGCCAATCGCTGGAACGTTCGCTTTGGCGTTCGCCTAGCGAGTTGCCAGTGAACTCCAAAATCCCACACAAAACCCAGAAAAACCCCATTCTGTCTCTCCTCGCTACCCTCCATTCGCCTAGCGAAGTTATTCGCTGAGAGGTTCACTTTGTGAATCTGGGGCGAATGTTCGCTTTGCGAAGGATTCGTTCGCTTTGCGAAGTCGCGATTTCTTGCAATCACTGCTATGCACCAGTAGCACATCAGACCCCAAAAACCTTACGTGTCCAACCCCAATTACTCCAAAAACATCCCCAAAACACCCCTAAGGCATTATGGCATCAAAGGCACAAAACCTACGACTATTAGATCGATTTATTACACTGTCCTAAACCTCAAAATCACATAAACCTTCACAAAACCCCAATATCCCCAAAGTCCTTACAACCCCTTCACCTTTGTCATCAACCCACGAAAATATCATAGTTTCCTCAGTTTACTCATAAACACACAAAAATCACATAAACCTCACTAATACATCTTAATTTCCTCAGTTTACTCATAAACCCACAAAATCACATAAACCTCAAAATCCACTTTAAATACATCGAATTCCTATATTGAAAACAATGAAAGGTAATACTCCTCATACCTTAGATTGTCGATTCCAAGCCTTTCTCTCTTGATTTCTTGGAAACCTTCTCGAATCCTAAGTTTTTCCCTCTTTCGTCAGAGCTCTGACCCTTTTCCTCCTTTTCACGATCTAACAAATGAATCTTATTCCTCTAAAATTCTCCTTTTTGTTAAACCTAATTCTTGGGCCTCTAAATTGGGATTTTCCCAATTTGCCCTCACTAATCCTCCTCAAAAGTCCATCTTACCCTCAATTCATCTAATATTATTTAAATTAATAATAATACTAATATATTCCATATTATATACTATTATTTAAATAAATAACAAAAACTCCACAAAATACCAACATCAATACAAACCACCAAAATTCACCAAAAATCACGAATATTATATTTAAATAAATTAAATAAATATTCTTACAGATTTGGGGTGTTACAACTCTCCCCCACTTAAAGAATTTTCGCCCTCGGAAATTACCTCAAGGAAATAGAGTCGGATACGACTCCCTCATCTGATCTTCACGTTCTCAAGTCCAACTTTCTCTAGCTGGTCCTCCCCACAGTACCTTCACCAAGGTTATCTCTCTACCTTGCAGTTGCTTCCTCTCTCGACTATCAATTCGCTCAGGTAATGCTTCCACTGTCAGGTTATCCCTCACTTGTACATCATCTATCTGAATCACATGCGACGGGTCCGGAATGTACTTCCTCAACTGAGACACATGGAACACGTCATGCAAATTTGCAAGTGACGACGGTAAAGCAATCCGATAGGCTACTTTTCCCACCCTCTGCGAAATTTGATACGGACCAACAAAACGTGGAGTAAGCTTCCTAGACTTCAAAACTCGTCCCACACTAGTCGCTGGCGTCACCCTAAAAAACACGTGATCTCCCTCTTGGAATTCAAGTGTCTTACTCTTCTTATCATGGTAGCTCTTCTGGCGACTCTGCGACGCTCTCATCCTTTCTTGGATCATCTTAATCTTCTCAATCGTCTCTTGCACAATCTCAGGTCCGAGTACAACACTCTCGCCCGACTCATACCAACACAAAGGAGTCCTACACCTTCTCCCATACAAAGCTTCATAGGGCGTCATTCCAATACTAGCATGAAAACTATTATTGTACGTGAACTCGATCAATGGTAAATGGATATCCCAAGATCCTTCGTGATCCAACACACAAGCCCCCAGCAAACCCTCTAAGGATTGGATAGCCTTTTCTGTCTGACCGTCCGTCTGCGGATGATAGGAAGAACTCATCCTCAACTTAGTACCCAAAGCATCTTGCAAACTCTTTCAGAACCTAGATGTAAATCTCGGATCTCTATCCGACACAATACTTGAAGGTATCCCATGCAACTTCACAATCTCCTTAACATACATCTCGGCTAACTTCTGCATAGAATGATTAATCTTCATCGGCAAGAAATGAGCCGATTTAGTTAATCTATCCACGATAACCCAAATTGAATCATTCCCTTTTTTCGTCCTCAGCAACCCCGACACAAAGTCCACGGAAACGCTATCCCATTTCCATTCTGGAATATTCAACGACTGCATCATACCTAAAGGCTTCTGATGCTCAATCTTCGACTTCTGACACGTTAAACACGCATAAACAAACTCCGCAATATCCTTCTTCATCCCTGGCCACCAAAACAACTTTTTCAAATCCTGGTACATCTTCGTAGCACCGGGATAAATACTCAACCTACTTCGGTGTCCTTCTTCTAGAATACTCTTCTTGATTCCTGGATTATCTGGAACACATACCCTATCTCGAAACCTCATCACACCATTCTCATCAATCCGGAATTCTCCTCTATTATCTTGGTTAATTAAAGTCAATCGGTCAACCAACTTTAAATCAGATTCCTGTCCCACTCTGATTTCTTCCAGAATACCACTAGTCAACTTCAACATTCCCAACTTCACACTATTAGAGGTCGCTTCGTATACTAAACTCAAATCTCGGAATTGCTCAATTAATTCCAATCCTTTCACCATAAGCATTGACATATGCAATGACTTCCTACTCAATGCATCAACCACTACATTTGCTTTGCCCGAATGATAACTCAATTCAAAATCGAAATCCTTCAACAGCTCTAACCACCTCCTCTGCCTTATATTTAATTCTTTCAGATCAAATAAGTACTTCAGACTTTTATGATAACTGAACACTTCAAACTTAGAGCCAAACAGATAATGTCTCCAAATCTTCAACACAAACACCACATCGGCCAATTCTGAGTCATGTGTAGGATAACTCCTCTCATGGACTCGCAATTGTCTCAAAGCATAGGCAAAACTTGTCCATTCTGCATCAATACTCTACCAAGACCCATCTTCGACACATCACAGTACACCACAAAAGATTCGCTCGCATTAGGAATAATCAACACTGGAGTAGTCGTCAACCTCTTCTTCAATTCCACAAAACTCTCTTCGCAGGCTACATCCCACACAAAAGCTTGACCCTTTTGAGTCAACTGATTCAAAGGTAATGCCAACTTAGAAAAGCCTTCGATAAACTTGCGGTAATAACCCACCAATCCCAGAAAAACTTTGTATCTCGGTAGCAGACTTCGGAGTCTCCCACTGTAACACAACATCAATTTAAGAGGGATCAACAGCAATCCCGCCACTTGAAATCACATGGCCAAGAAAACTCACTTCCTTCAACCAAAACTCACACTTGGACAACTTTGCATACAACTTCTTATCCTTCAATACTTGCAACACAGTTCTCAAATGCTCATCATGTTCTTCTTCAGATCTAGAATATATCAAGATATCATCGATAAACACCACCACAAACTTATCCAAATACTCATGAAAAATCTGATTCATGTACTCCATGAACACACTAGGTGCATTGGATACACCAAATGGCATCACAATGTATTCATACTGACCATACCTCGTCCTGAAAGTCGTCTTTGGGATATCAACCGTCTTAACGCGAATCTGATGATAACCAGACCTCAAATCAATCTTACTGAACACACAAGCGCCTACCAGCTGATCCATTAAATCTTCAATTCTCGGGAGTGGATATTTATTCTTGATCGTCACTTTATTCAACTGTCTATAATCCATACACAATCTCATAGTACCATCTTTCCCCTTCACCGACAACACAGGAGCACCCTGCAGAGAAACACTCAGTCAAAAAATCTTTATCCCAAGCAACTCTTCCAATTGTTTCTTCAATTCTCCTAACTCCGATGCAGACATCCGGTAAGGAGCCATTGACACCGAACTCATACCTGGTATCAAATCCGCCGCAACTTCTACCTCACGCTTTGGATGAAAATCACTTACGTCATCTGGAAACACTTCCGAAATTTCACAAACAAAAGGCAAAACACCAACTTCTCCACCTTAACTAATACTCAAAGTTTCCCTCAACATAAACATCTCAGCACCATCCTGCATCGACTCATCAAAACAATCTATAAGCACTTGGCTTAACTCTAAACAATTCACTGTGCATACCACTTAAGCTCGCAAGACACGTCTATCCCATTCAACATGATCCAGTCTATTACCAATAAGAGATTAAGGGTGATCAGTTCCTCAATTTGTCAATAACAGCCGACTATCATGAGGCGGTCCAAACTATCTTTACCAAACTATCGTAGCGTCCAACACCACACTTAGCCATTGCTCCACACTTGAAGTATCTTGGAGAAGCACCATCTTCTCCCCCACTTGTCTCATTCCCAATCTGCAAATGAAAAAAAAAACAAGCATCGACAGTGTTTTCATGCACATGTCGCACACTAGGGAATAGACAATATTTGACAACCTGGCCGGACGGACGGACCTGCTCTGATACCAATAATGTAACACCCTTTTCTACCCTACAAATATACTTGGCAAAATACACAAATTCTCAGAGTAAAAAAAATCAGAACCACCTCAAAGGGTGGACATTTTCTTAATAAACTCAAAATAAAACATTTGCTCCGTAAACACGGGTTTTCCTCAAAATATTCAAAAACCATCAAATTAACACCGGAACCACCATAACCACAATAATAAAAAGGGTTTTAATAAAAAGCATAATTCTTCAGAAATAACAACACAATAACAACTCAACATGGATCATCTTAATCTTCTCAATCGTCTCTTGCACAATATCAGGTCCGAGTACAGTGTAACGACCCAGTTTTCGTGTGCGTTTTAATTAATCGAGTCGTTTGATTATTTTATTTTTATTTTATTTTATTTTCGACTTGTATCTGAAAATATGTTATTTTTCAATGTTGTGATATTTTATCGGGTTTTGGGATCGTTTGTGAGATATTTGAGTGTGGGGGTATTTTGGTCATTTTAGGATATTTTTCATTAAGTAAGAAAAATAGAAAATAGAAAGAGAGAAAAATAGAAAGAAAGAAAGGGAGAAGAAAGAAAAAGGAGAGAAAAGAGAAGAAGAAGAGAAATAGTGAGAAAAGCTTGGGAAATCAGAAAAATCAACTTCTAGTATCGATTTAATCGGGTAAGGGTGCGAAACTCAATTATTGTATGATTGTGTATGATTATGTATGTGTATTTGTGATGTTTGCTGGATTAAAATGAAAATATTTAGTAAAACCCATTGTTGGTAAAATTGATTAGAAATTGATTAAATGTGTTAGAAATCATGTTTTAAGTATCCATAATTGTTGGTATGTGATAGATACATGTTGCTATGCATTGTATTGGTAATTTTTCTGGGTGTAGGTGGAAATTGGATGAATTTGGGAAAGAAAACGTAGAACCACGTTCTGCAGAAGAAATTTTTCTGGTTTTTCCAGGTCATACACGTATGGGGCATGTTCATACGCGTATGGACCTTGGCAATACGCGTATGGAGGGCGAGTCATGGGCCAATACGCGTATGGAATGTTATTTTGCTCGGCCATCTGCCCATTTGCGTATGATACGCGTAGTATTTCAGGGCAATACGCGTACGAGCTTGGGCATTACGCGTACGAACTTTTACACGTGAACTTTGGGAAAAATGAGTCTCTGCTCATATGCGTATGGCACAGGGCAATACGCGTATGGACAGGACAATTGCAAAATGGGACTTTTCAAAATATCGTTTTTCATTTTCTTTCGTAACTTGAGTCCCGTTTGTCTGATTTTTACATTCTTGGTATCGTTGTGTAGCTATTGAACTGTACTTTCTTATTATGATGATTTTGGAATGGTTAGCCAATTTAATTATGTCGGAAAATCAGGAATAGTGTCGGTCGTCGACTTTTGTCATTATAACTGTGCGTAATTGATGTGTATTATGCAAGGTGCTATTGTATGAGGTAAATGTATGTGTTTAGATGGGGTTGTGATGAATTGTGGCCGTATGGAAATTAAATGCATTGTTTTGGGCATAAGTGCAAAGTGTGATTTTGTCGATGTAAATGAATGTATTTATGTGTGCATATTAAATGTCATGGGTCATTGTATGCCAAGCATCATGATATGCATTGTTGAGACGTCCTGAGTGACGGTTTGGATTCCAGAGGGGATTCGCTATAACTTTGTGTGCCCATGTGGGGTGTGAGCGATGATTATAGACGATCGTGTGCCCATGTGGGGTGTGAGCGATCGGGTCATGTGCCCGTGTGGGGTGTGAGCGATCCATAAACACCGTGTGCCCGTGTGGTGTGTGAGCGGTGGGAAACATCGTAGGCCTGACGGGGAGTTACAGTGATGTAACGAGCGATGATTCCAGCAGAGTTCCTGAGTGAACTAGTGATGAGAAACAATGGAAGTCGGTACCGCATGTGCATATGCATAGAGTCGTTGTGTCGGTCTCTTGCATTTGCATAAATCATTTATGGTTGACTATGTGTGGATTTGTGGATAAATTGATATATGGATATGTGTTGGTGATGGAAATATGTATTATGCCTTGTAATGCCTTGTGTTTGAATTATGGCATGAGTTGTGGTGAGAATCGTATATTTGTGTATTTTTGTGTTATATATATAATTGTATGCAATTATATTATGGTTGTTTTTCTCACCTTTCTGCTGTTTTATAATGCTCTATGAGGCATTGCAGATTAGAGTTGCTGGAGGTATTTTTGTGAAGCTTTGCGTCTTCATTCTTTTGTCGGTCGGCTCTGATATGTGACACCGGGTAGTTAGGGAGGCCGTTAGTGATCATTGTGTATTCTGTATATATATCTTTTGGCTTGTGCATGTACAACTTGATGTATGACAAACTTTTCATGATATATATATATATATATATATATATATATATATATATATGTATGTTATTCAGTTTTAGATTTTCCGCTTTTATTCTAAATTCTGAAATGTGGGTGTAAGGAACTGAGTTCCTCTGTTGATTGCTACCCCACTGTTGCATATCTTTATGAGCAGGTGTTGTATGAATTGTTTCAATTTGATGTGACCCCTCGGTCTATGCCATGATAATTTAAATATACTCTGACGAAATTTTGAATTTTCTTTTACTGCTTCTTATTAATTGGGGTTATAGATTGGGGGTGTTACATTAAGTGGTATCAGAGCCAGTTTATGTCAGTCCGTGTCAGTTGTGTCAGTCTTTGTTGGTCGTTATGGTTGGATGAGCTGTCTGTTTAACCATAGTTTCTGTTATTGGAAATGAACAAAATATGGCTGGTAGGAACGATGCTGCTTTGGCTGCTGCTATGCAAGCTATGCCTCGTGTTGTGCAGGGTGCACCTAATGCTGCGGGTAATGTTGAGTTCAGGAAGAACAAACCGCCTGTCTTCAAAGGAAGATATGATCCGGATGGTGCACAGATTTGGCTGAAAGAGATTGAGAGGATTTTCCAAGTGATGGATTATGCTAAAGATCAGAAGGTGAGACTGGGTACTCACATGTTATTGGAAGAAGCTAATGACTGGTGGGTTAGTACTCGTCGTGTGTTAGAAGCTGCAGAGGAGGAGATTACTTGGGCTGTGTTTAGTATGGAGTTTCTGAGGAGGTATTTTCCTGAAGATGTGAGGGGAAAGAAGGAGATTGAGTTCTTGGAGCTAAAGCAAGGTAATATGTCTGTTGTCGATTATACTGCTAAGTTTGTGGAACTTGTGCAGTTTTATCCTCATTATGCTGAAGCGACTTCGAAAATCTCTAAGTGTGTGAAGTATGAGAATGGCTTGCGTCCTGAGATAAAGCAGGCGATTGGATATCAGAGGATTCAGAGGTTTTCTGATTTGGTAGATTGTTGTAGGATTTATGAAGAGGACAGTAAGGCTCGTTCTACTCATTACAAGAGTGTGAGCGAGAGGAAAGGGAAGCAACAGTTCCGTGGTGGTCCGTATGTGACACCAGCTGATAAAGGTAAACAAAAGGGAATTTTGAGAAAAGGTCAGGTGGAGGGGGTATGTCTGGTCCTTTGAGGTGTTATAAATGTGGTGAGTTGGGGCATCGTCAGTTTGAGTGCAGGAAAGATTTGAGGAAGTGTACTAATTGTGGAGGTGTAGGACATGTTACAGCTGATTGTGCCAGGAAGAATGTGGTGAAATGTTACAACTGTGGTGAACCTGGGCATATTAGTACCAAGTGTCCAAAACCGAAACAAGCTCCAGCTGGTGGGAAAGTTTTTGCATTATCGGGGACTCAGACTTCAAGTGCAGATCGTCTGATTAGAGGTACTTGTTTTATTAATAGTACTCCTTTGATTGCTATTATTGATACTGGAGCGACTCATTCGTTTATTTCGTCTGAGTGCGTGAAGCGTTTGAATCTTGTGTTGTCTTTGATGGGTGGTGAAATGGTTATTGATACTCCAGCAATGGGGTCAGTAACTACTTCCTTGGTGTGTTTAAGATGTCCTTTGACCATTTATGGTAAAGACTTTGAGATAGATTTGGTGTGTTTACCGTTGGAGGGTTTAGATGTGGTTCTGGGTATGAATTGGTTGCAATTCAATTGAGTTCACATTGATTGTTATCATAAGCTGGTAAGGTTTCCTTCTCTTGAGGAAGACGAAGACTCGAGTTTCTTATCTACCAAAGAGTTGAAGAAACTTTTGGCAGAGGAAGCTCAGTTGTTTGGTTTGTTTGCATCTTTAACTGTTGATAATCAAGTTTCACTTGAGGTGTTTCCTGTTGTGTGTGAATTTCCAGAAGTGTTTCCTGAGGATATTTCAGACTTGCCGCCAGAGAGAGGTGGAGTTTTCTATAGATCTAGTTCCTGGTACTAGACCTGTTTCTAGGGCACCTTATCGTATGTCGGCATCTGAGTTGGTGGAGTTAAAGAAACAGTTGAATGAGTTGTTGGAAAAGAGGTTCGTGAGACCAAGTGTTTCTCCTTGGGGTGCTCTAGTGTTATTGGTGAAAAAGAAGGATGGGAGTATGCAATTATGTATTGATTATCGCCAGTTGAATAAGGTGACGATCAAGAATAAATATCCTCTTCCAAGGATTGATGATCTGATGGATCAGTTAGTTGGTGCGTGTGTGTTCAGTAAGATTGACTTGAGATCAGGGTATCATCAGATAAGGGTGAAGGAGGAAGACATTCAGAAGACGGCTTTTAGGACACGATATGGTCATTATGAATATTCTGTGATGCCGTTCGGGGTTTCTAATGCGCCAGGTGTGTTTATGGAATACATGAATCGTATTTTTCACGAGCATCTGGATCGTTTTGTGGTGGTGTTTATTGATGATATCTTAATTTATTCTAAGTCTCGGGAGGAGCATGCAGAACATTTGCGTATTGTTTTGCAGGTTTTGAAGGAGAGGAAGCTTTTTTCTAAATTATCCAAGTGTGAATTCTGGTTGTCGGAGGTGAGTTTTCTTGGACACGTGATTTCAGGTAATGGTATTACTGTGGATCCATCTAAAGTAGAAGCAGTTCTCCAATGGGAGGCTCCGAGATTTGTTACTGAAATTTGAAGCTTTTTGGGATTGGCCGGTTATTATCGCAGATTCATTGAAGGTTTTTCGAAGCTAGCACTTCCTTTGACCCAGTTGACTTGTAAAGGGCAAACGTTCATTTGGGATATTCGATGTGAGGAGAGTTTTAATGAGCTGAAGAGGAGATTGACGACAACTCCGATTTTGATTTTGCCGAATCCTAATGAACCATTTGTGGTTTATTGTGATGCTTCTTTGATTGGTTTAGGTGGTGTTCTGATGCAAGAAGGTAAGGTGGTGGCTTATGCTTCAAGGCAGTTAAGAGTTCATGAGAAGAATTATCCTATTCATGATCTTGAATTAGCGGCTGTGGTTTTTGTGTTGAAGATCTGGAGGCATTATCTCTACGGTGCAAGGTTTGAAGTCTTTAGTGATCATAAAAGTTTGAAATATTTGTTTGATCAGAAAGAGCTAAATATGAGGCAACGTAGATGGTTAGAATTCTTGAAGGACTACGACTTTGGCTTGAATTACCATCCTGGTAAAGCTAATGTGGTAGCCGATGCATTGAGCCGGAAATCGTTACATATGTCCGCTTTAATGGTTAAGGAGTGGGAAATTTTGGAATCGTTTAGAGATTTGAGTTTGGTTGTGAAGTGACGTCGGATAGCGTTAGGCTTGGTATGCTAACGATTACTAATGATTTTCTGATGACTGTTCGTGAGAAACAGAAGTTGGATGTGAAACTTGTGGATTTGAGGTTGGTTGGAGGAAAAGATGCGAGTAGTGATTTTCAAGAGGATGTTAATGGTGTTTTGAGATTTCGAGGTAGGATTTGTATTCCGGACGATGCGGAGTTGAAAAAGATGATTTTGGAGGAAGGGCACTGGAGTAATTTGAGTATACATCCGGGAGCGAATAAGATGTACCAAGATTTGAAGAAGATTTTCTGGTGGTCTGGATTGAAAAGAGATGTGGCTCAGTTTGTTTATGCATGTTTGACTTGTCAGAAATTGAAGGTGGAACATCTGAGGCCTAGTGGTTTGTTGCAGCCGTTGGATATTCCTGAGTGGAAGTGGGATAGCATTTCCATGGATTTTGTAACAGGGTTACCGAATACTCAGCGAGGGCATAATGCTATTTGGGTGGTTGTTGATAGACTGACTAAATCGGCTCATTTTATTCCGATTGATATCAGTTTTACTTTGGAGCGGTTAGCTGAGATTTACATCAGTGTGATTGTGAAACTGCATGGCGTTCCATTGAGTATTGTTTCTGATTGAGATCCTAGATTTACATCGAGATTTTGGGAGAGTTTACAGAAGGCGTTGGGTTCTAAATTGAAATTGAGTTCGGCTTATCATCCGCAAACGGATGGTCAGACGGAGAGGACGATTCAGTCTTTGGGGGATTTGTTGAGAGCTTGTGTTTTGGAACAAGGTGGTGCGTGGGATAGTTATCTTGCATTGATTGAGTTTACGTATAATAATAGTTTTCATTCTAGTATTGGAATGGCACCATTTGAAGCACTGTATGGACGAAGGTGTCGGACACCGTTGTGTTGGCACGAATCTGGTGAGCGAATGGTGGTTGGCCCAGAATTGGTGCAACAGACGACGAAGAAAGTGAAGTTTATTCGTGAGAAGATGAAAGCTTCTCAGAGTAGACAAAAGAGTTATCATGATCGGAGACGGAAGGATCTTGAGTTTCAGGAGGGAGATCATGTATTTTTGAGGGTTACACCGGTAACGGGTGTGGGTCGTGCATTGAAATCGAAGAAACTTACTTCTCGGTTTATTGGTCCTTACCAGATATCCGCGAGAGTGGGTGCTGTGGCTTATAGGGTGGTGTTGCCGCCGAATCTGTCGAATTTGCACGATGTGTTTCATGTTTCACAGCTTCGGAAGTATGTTTCGGATCCGTCGCATGTGATTCCTATGGATGAGGTAGAAGTAAGGGAGAACCTTACGGTCGAGGCACTACCAGTTAGGGTTTTGGATCGCGAAGTGAAGCGGTTGCGGGGCAAATATATTGCACTTGTGAAAGTGGCGTGGGGCGGCGCTGCTGAGGGCAATTTGACTTGGGAGTTGGAGAGTCGGATGCGGGAGTCGTATCCAGAGTTGTTCATCTCAGGTAATATTTTCGAGGACGAAAATTTCTAAGTGGGGGAGAGTTGTAACGACCCAGTTTTCGTGTGCGTTTTAATTAATCGAGTCGTTTGATTATTTTATTATTATTTTATTTTATTTTCGACTTTTATCTGAAAATATGTTATTTTTCAATGTTGTGATATTTTATTGGGTTTTGGGATCGTTTGCGAGATATTTGAGTGTGGGGGTATTTTGGTCATATTAGGATATTTTTCATTAAGTAAGAAAAATAGAAAATAGAAAGAGAGAAAAATAGAAAGAAAGAAAGGGAGAAGAAATAAAAAGGAGATAAAAGAGAAGAAGAAGAGAAATAGTGAGAAAAGCTTGGGAAATAAAAAAAAATCAACTTCTAGTATCGATTTAATCGGGTAAGGGTGCGAAACTCAATTATTGTATGATTGTGTATGATTATGTATGGTTATTTGTGATGTTTGTTGGATTAAAATGAAAATATTTAGTAAAACCCATTGTTGGTAAAATTGATTAGAAATTGATTAAATGTGTTAGAAATCATGTTTTAAGTATCCATAATTGTTGGTATGTGATAGATACATGTTGCTATGCATTGTATTGGTAATTTTTCTGGGTGTAGGTGGAAATGGGATGAATTTGGGTAAGAAAACGCAGAACTACGTTCTGCAGAAGAAATTTTTCTGGTTTTTCCAGGTCATACGCGTATGGGGCATGTTCATACGCGTATGAACCTTGGCAATACGCGTATGGAGGGCGAGTCATGGGCCAATACGCGTATGGAATGTTATTTTGCTCGGCCATCTGCCCATTTGCGTATGATACGCGTAGTATTTCAGGGCAATACGCGTACGAGCTTGGGCATTACGCGTATGGACTTTTACATGTGAACTTTGGGAAAAATGAGTCTCTGCTCATACGCGTATGGCACAGGGCAATACGCGTATGGACAAGACAATTGCAAAATGGGACTTTTCAAAATATCGTTTTTCGTTTTCTTTCGTAACTTGAGTTCCGTTTGTCCGATTTTTACATTCTTGGTATCGTTGTGTAGCTATTGAACTGTACTTTCTTATTATGATGATTTTGGAATGGTTAGCCGATTTAATTATGTCGGAAAATTGGGAATAGTGTCAGTCGTCAACTTTTGTCATTATAACTGTGCGTAATTGATGTGTATTATGCAAGGTGCTGTTGTATGAGGTAAATGTATGTGTTTAGATGGGGTTGTGATGAATTGTGGCCGTATGGAAATTAAATGCATTGTTTTGGGCATAAGTGCAAAGTGTGATTTTGTCGATGTAAATGAATGTATTTATGTGTGCATATTAAATGTCATGGGTCATTGTATGCCAAGCATCATGATATGCATTGTTGAGACGTCCTGAGTGACGGTTTGGATTCCAGAGGAAATTCGCTATAACTTCGTGTGCCCATGTGGGGTGTGAGCGATGATTATAGACGATCGTGTGCCCATGTGGGGTGTGAGCGATCGGGTCGTGTGCCCGTGTGGGGTGTGAACGATCCATAAACACCGTGTGCCCGTGTGGGGTGTGAGCGGTGGGGAACATCGTAGGCCCGACGGGGAGTTACAGTGATGTAACGAGCGATGATTCCAGCAGAGTTCCTGAGTGAACTAGTGATGAGAAACAATGGAAGTCGGTACCGCATGTGCATATGCATAGAGTTGTTGTGTCGGTCTCTTGCATTTGCATAAATCATTTATGGTTGACTATGTGTGGATTTGTGGATAAATTGATATATGGATATGTGTTGGTGATGGAAATATGTATTATGCCTTGTAATGCCTTGTGTTTGAATTATGGCGTGAGTTGTGGTGAGAATCGTATATTTGTGTATTTTTGTGTTATATATATAATTGTATGCAATTATATTATGGTTGTTTTTCTCACCTTTCTGCTATTTTATAATGCTCTATGAGGCATTGCAGATTAGAGTTGCTGGAGGTATTTTTTTGAAGCTTTGCGTCTTCATTCTTTTGTCGGTCGGCTCTGATATGTGACACCGGGTAGTTAGGGTGGCCGTTAGTGATCATTGTGTATTCTGTATATATATCTTTTGGCTTGTGCATGTACAACTTGATGTATGACAAACTTTTCATGATATATATATATGTATGTTATTCAGTTTTAGATTTTCCGTTTTTATTCTAAATTCTGAAATGTGGGTGTAAGGAACTGAGTTCCTCTGTTGATTGCTACCCCGCTGTTGCATATCTTTATGAGCAGGTGTTGTATGAATTGTTTCAATTTGATGTGACCCCTCGGTCTATGCCATGATAATTTAAATATACTCTGACGAAATTTTGAATTTTCTTTTACTGCTTCTTATTAATTGGGGGTGTTACATACAACACTCTCGCCCGACTCATACCAACACAAAGGAGTCCTACACCTTCTCCCATACAAAGCTTCATTGGGCGTCATTCTAATACTAGCATGAAAACTATTATTGTACGTGAACTCAATCAATGGTAAATGGATATCCCAAGATCCTCCGTGATCCAACACACAAGCCCTCAGCAAACCCTCTAAGGATTGGATAACCTTTTCTGTCTGACCGTCCGTCTGCGGATGATAGGCAGAACTCATCCTCAACTTAGTACCCAAAGCATCTTGCAAACTCTTTCAGAACCTAGATGTAAATCTCGGATCTCTATCCGACACAATACTTGAAGGTATCCCATGCAACTTCACAATCTCCTTAACGTACATCTCGGCTAACTTCTGCATAGAATGATTAATCTTCATCGGCAAGAAATGAGCCGATTTAGTTAATCTATCCACGATCACCCAAATTGAATCATTCCCTTTTTACGTCCTCAGCAACCCCGACACAAAGTCCACGGAAACGCTATCCCATTCCACTCTGGAATATTCAACGACTGCATCATACCTAAAGGCTTATGATGCTCAATCTTCGACTTCTGACACGTCAAACACGCATAAACAAACTCCGCAATATCCTTCTTCATCCCTGGCCACCAAAACAACTTTTTCAAATCCTGGTACATCTTCGTAGCACCGGGATAAATACTCAACCTACTTCGGTGTCCTTCTTCTAGAATACTCTTCTTGATTCCTGGATTATCTGGAACACATACCCTATCTCGAAACCTCATCACACCATTCTCACCAATCCAGAATTCTCCTCTATTATCTTGGTTAATTAAAGTCAATCGGTCAACCAACTTTAAATCAGATTCCTGTCCCACTCTGATTTCTTCCAGAATACCACTAGTCAACTTCAACATTCCCAACTTCACACTATTAGAGGTCGCTTCGTATACTAAACTCAAATCTCGGAATTGCTCAATTAATTCCAATCCTTTCACCATAAGCATTGACATATGCAATGACTTCCTACTCAATGCATCAACCACTACATTTGCTTTGCCCGAATGATAACTCAATTCAAAATCAAAATCCTTCAACAGCTCTAACCACCTCCTCTGCCTTATATTTAATTCTTTCTGATCAAATAAGTACTTCAGACTTTTATGATAACTGAACACTTCAAACTTAGAGCCAAACAAATAATGTCTCCAAATCTTCAACACAAACACCACAGCGGCCAATTCTAAGTCATGTGTAGGATAATTCCTCTCATGAACTCGCAATTGTCTCAAAGCATAGGCAACAACTTGTCCATTCTGCATCAATACTCTACCAAGACCCATCTTCGACACATCACAGTACACCACAAAAGATTCGCTCGCATTAGGAAAAATCAACACTGGAGCAGTCGTCAACCTCTTCTTCAATTCCATAAAACTCTCTTTGCAGGATACATCCCACACAAAAGCTTGACCCTTTTGAGTCAACTGATTTAAAGGTAATGCCAACTTAGAAAAGCCTTCGATAAACGTGCGGTAATAACCCACCAATCCCAGAAAAACTGTGTATCTCGGTAGCAGACTTCGGAGTCTCCCACTGTAACACAACATCAATTTTAGAGGGATCAATAGCAATCCCGGCATTTGAAATCACATGGCCAAGAAAACTCACTTCCTTCAACCAAAACTCACACTTGGACAACTTTGCATACAACTTCTTCTCCTTCAATACTTGCAACACAGTTCTCAAATGCTCATCATGTTCTTCTTCAGATCTAGAATATATCAAGATATCATCGATAAACACCACCACAAACTTATCCAAATACTCATGAAAAATCTGATTCATGTACTCCATGAACACACCAGGTGCATTGGATACACCAAATGGCATCACAATGTATTCATATTGACCATACCTTATTCTGAAAGTCGTCTTCGGGATATCAACTGTCTTAACACGAATCTGATGATAACCAGACCTCAAATCAATCTTACTGAACACACAAGCGCCTACCAGCTAATCCATTAAATCTTCAATTCTCGGGAGTGGATATTTATTCTTGATCGTCACTTTATTCAACTGTCTATAATCCACACACAATCTCATAGTACCATCTTTCCTCTTCACCGACAACACAGGAGCACCCTGCAGAGAAACACTCAGTCAAAAAAACTTTATCCCAAGCAACTTTTCCAATTGTTTCTTCAATTCTCCTAACTCCGATACAGACATCCTGTAAGGAGCCATTGACACCGAACTCATACCTGGTATCAAATCCGCCGCAACTTCTACCTCACGCTTTGGAGGAAAATCACTTACGTCATCAGGAAACACTTCCGAAATTTCACAAACAAAAGGCAAAACACCAACTTCTCCACCTTAACTAATACTCAAAGTTTCCCTCAACATAAACATCTCAGCACCATCCTGCATCGACTCATCAAAACAATCTGTAAGCACTTGGCTTAACTCTAAACAATTCATTGCGCATACCACTTAAGCTCGTAAGACATGTCTATCCCATTCAACATGATCCAGTCTATTATCAACAAGAGATTAAGGGTGATCAGTTCCTCAATTTGTCAATAACAGCCGACTATCATGAGGCGATCCAAACTATCTTTACCAAACTATCGTAGCATCCAACACCACACTTAGCCATTGCTCCACACTTGAAGTATCTTGGAGAAGCACCATCTTCTCCCCCACTTGTTTCATTCCCAATCTGCAAATGAAAAAAAAACAAGCATCGATAGTGTTTTCATGCACATGCCGCACACTAAGGAATAGACAATATTTGACAACCTGGCCGGACGGACCGACCTGCTCTGATACCAATAATGTAACACCCTTTTCTACCCTACAAATATACTTGGCAAAATACACAAATTCTCAGAGTAAAAAAAATCAGAACCACCTCAAAGGGTGGACATTTTCTTAATAAACTCAAAATAAAACATTTGCTCCGTAAACACGGGTTTTCCTCAAAATATTCAAAAACCATCAAATTAGCAGCGGAACCACCATAACCACAATAATAAAAAGGGTTTTAATAAAAAGCATAATTCTTCAGAAATAACAACAAAATAACAACTCAACATGGTTCGACTCAAAGACCCAATCCGATGTTACAATATCAGAGCAAGACCCTCTACATCGACCAAAAGCAAAATAAACTCCAAAAGTCCTCGAAGGCATCCAGCTAAGCCTGATCACCTGCACGTTACCCACATGAAGAAAACATTCAAACAGGCAGGGTGAGTAATCACAATTCATTATAATCAATATAAAAATAGGATATGCATAAATTGGCGTCATTATCATATACAACATCATCAGGGTCATCACAAAGGAAAACATCAAAATTACAATATCATAAATCACATCAATGCCAAGTAAATGCAATGCACAATAAGACTTATGCATGTGGTACCAATTCGTCAAAGTCGATGGACACTAGGCCATCACCCTCCAAAGATCCACGTGAATAGGATCGATTCCACACAAGAACCGGAGCACGTCATAAACACTTCAATCTACACAATGGGATTGAAGCCACCACTGGACCAAAGTCCTAACATCATCACTGGACCGAAGTCCTAACATCGTCAATAGACTGAAGTCTAAATGCTATGAATGCATGATACACAACGTCGTAATCATCATCATCAACAAAAAGTCATTACGTGCATCATCATTCATCAAAATCTCATGTTAATCCATATCATCATTTAATCATCAAAACATCATGGATCATTATCTGCACCACTGCTAAGTGTTAAGTACATACCATGCTCTGATACCAATTAAAGGTGTGAAAAGTACACCAGAAGGGGGGGGGGGTTTAATTGTGTTTCGCGTTTTCTTATTATTTAGCTTTTGATCAGAGTTTCAGAATCAGAACTGATGTTCAGATTCTAAGTTAATTCGTTTGGCAGCAGACACACCAGAAGTAAATAAAATAATAGTAGAAGAGACAAAAGATTTATAGTGGTTCCTCCCGTAACTGAGAGTAGTCCAGTCCCTTTGCTCGCAAGAGCTTTTCATTATAACCACTTTATGACTACAATCTCTTATGCTTCTGCCTAAGACTTTTACAGTTGCTTAAACCAACTATCTGAGACTTCCCTTGCTTAGAGCACATGTCTAAGACTTAGCCTTTTCTCACACCATCTGACTGGGCCACCTGCTCATCTGTCTTCAGGTTGAGACTTCCCTTTGCTCACATCCTCTGATCGAGCCACCTGCTCTTCTGGCCATCCAGACTGAGACTTCCTTTGCTCAAGCTGCACTTGAGAATTCTTGCTCTCGCCCCTCAGAAGGAGACTTTCCCACTTGCTCAATCAGATTAGCTAAACAAGACTTTCACAGCTCAACCACTTAAGCAATAAGACTTACGTGTCTTAAGCATCTTGGCTCAAGACTTGTTGCTTGAATCCCAATGAGACAATACTTTTTGCTCAAGCACATAGCAGGAGACTTAATCTAAACTACTAAAGACTCAGCAGAATAGAGAACAAGGTGTACATGATGCAAGCATCAGAGGTACGTGAGATCACCATAATAAAGACCTAAAGCACTTAAGATTTCTAATATATACAGGGGTAAGAAATCTTAAGGCTTTTACAATTACAACGTAAAACAGAAAATCTGCATATTACATAGAGTTGATAGTTGCTTGATCTAGCTACTTCTTCAACAGAAGAATCCTTGTTAAAATTCAAGCTTGAGTCTTCAGCCATATATATAGCCTTTCCAGAAACTAGCCATTGAGAATGTGACTTGATCAAGTGTCTTTACTTTTACTCCATAGTACAAGAGACATTAAAGATGGATGCACAGCAGATTCTAAATCCAGTGTGTAACACGTTTAACCTTTGAGTCTTCAAGAGGTTTTGTACTTATAGAGCCGTTGGGAGCAGACATCCATAAAACGTACCAACTTTTCTTGAGCCTTGCAATCTTGTAGACTCAAGCTGACAGGCTGATAAGATAATACAACTTGCTTTCAGTAGTACGGATAATCCCCAGCTTTATCTCCAACTCTGAATGGTACCAGATACTGATATACAATTACTAAGTGTAAAAACTCGTCTGAATGCCGAGGCCTCTGTAACACCTTTTTCTACCCCACAAATATACACGGAAAAATACACAAATTCACAGAGTAAAAAAAAATAGAACCACCTCAAAGGGTGCCGATTTTCTCAAGAAACTCAAAATAAAACATTTTCTTCGTAAACACGGGTTTTTCTCAAAATATTCAAAAACCATCAAATTAGCAGCGGAACCACCATAACCACAATAATAAAAAAGGTTTTAATAAAAACCATAATTCTTCAGAAATAACAACAAAATAACAACTCAACATGGTTCGACTCAACGACCCGACCCGATGTTACAATATCAAAGCAAGACCCTCTACATCGACCAAAAGCAAAATAAACTCCAAAAGTCCTCGAAGGCATCCAGCTAAGCCTGATCACCTGCACGTTACCCACGTGGAGGCAAAATTCAAACAGGAAGGGTGAGTAATCACAATTCATTATAATCAATATAAAAATATGATATGCATAAAATAGCGTCATTATCATATACAACATCATCAGGGTCATCACACAGGAAAACATCAAAATTACGATATCATAAATCACATAAATGCCAAATAAATGCAATGCACAACAAGACTTATGCATGTGGTACCAATTCGTCAAAGTCGGTAGACACTAGGACATCACCCTCCAAAGATCCCCGTCAATAGGATCGATTCCACACAAGAATCGGAACACGTCATAAACACTTCAATCTACACAATGGGATTGAAGCCACCACGGGACCGAAGTCCTAACATCATCACTAGACCGAAGTCCTAACATCGTCAATAGACTGAAGTCTAAATGCAATGAATACATGATACACAATGTCATAATCATCATCATCAACAAAAAGTCATTACGTGCATCATCACTCATCAAAATCTCATGTTAATCTATATCATCATTTAATCATCAAAACATCATGAATCATCATCGCATAATCATCAATATAGCTCATGGTAATTCATCAAAATAATCATGTATCATCATCTCATAATCATCAATATAACTCATGGTTATTCACATCATCATTTAATCATCATACATCATGTATAAACATCTAATAATCATCAATATATTCATAGCAATTCATCAAAACAGTCATAAAATCATCAATATACTCATGGTAATTCATCAAAATAATCACAGATCAAAACATCAAGACAACACAAGAATCACAAAGAAATTTTGCGAACAGCAGCCAGTCGCTGGAACGTTCGCTTTGCGAACTTTTTACGCTTTGGCGTTCGCCTAGCGAGTTGTCAGCGAACTCCAAAATCCCACACAAAACCCAGAAAAACCCCATTCTGTCTCTCCTCGCTACCCTCCATTCGCCTAGCGAAGTTATTCGCTGGGAGGTTCGCTTTGCGAATCTCGGGTGAATGTTCGCTTTGCGAAGGATTCGTTCGCTTTGCGAAGTCGCGATTTCCTGCAATCGCTGCTACACACCAGTAGCACATCAGACCCCAAAAACCTTATGGGTTCAGCCCCAATTACTCCAAAAACCTCCCCAAAACATCCCTAAGGCATTATGGCATCAAAGACACAAAACTTACGACTATTAGATCGATTTATTACACTGTCCTAAACCTCAAAATCACATAAACCTTCACGAAACCGCAATATCCCCAAAGTCCTCACAACCCCTTCACCTTCGTCATCAACCCACGAAAATATAATAGTTTCCTCAGTTTACTCATAAACACACAAAAATCACATAAACCTCACTAATACATCATAATTTCCTCAGTTTACTCATAAACCCACAAAATCACATAAACCTCAAAATCCACTTTAAATACATCGAATTCCTATAGTGAAAACAATGAAAGGTAATACTCCTCATGCCTTATATTATCGATTCCAAGCCTTTCTCTCTTGATTTCTTGGAAACCTTCTCGAATCCTAAGTTTTTCCCTCTTTCCTCAGAGCTCTGGCCCTTTTCCTTCTTTTCACGATCTAACAAATGAATCCTATTCCTCTTGAATTCTCCTTTTTGTTAAACCTAACTCTTGGGCCTCTAAATTGGGTTTTTCCTAATTTAACCTCACTAATCCTCCTCAAAAGTCCATCTTACCCTCAATTTATCTAATATTATTTAAATTAATAATAATACTAATATATTCCATATTATATACTATTATTTAAATAAATAACCAAAACTCCACAAAATACCAACATCAATACAAACCACCAAAATTCACCAAAAATCACGAATATTATATTTAAATAAATTAAATAAATATTCTTATAGATTTGGGGTGTTACACCTTCAGTTCAGAGTCTTCGTCAAAACCACACTAGCAATCGTTCTTCAGACTCTGCCACCAGAAGCTAGCAATGAAGTAACTCAAAGTGTGTCTATGTAAAACAGATTCTGATTATTTATGTACAAGAACCTGCATAAATAAAACACACATCAAATAAACCATTGTTCTTTTAATACTTTTGTTATCATCAAAACTAAAAGAGAATATGTCAAGAACAAATCTTGTTCTAACACTCCTTTTAAGACAAGTACAAATAACTTCTATTTCACCGCACTCCATAACCTTATGATAATCAAGTACATTGTCCACATGCTTGATATGCTCATAAGGGTCTCTGGAACTGTCATAGTTCAATATATTCGGTGGTTTCTCGAAGAACTTGGAAAATTTTCAAATTAATGATGTGTTAGGCGAACAAATTTTTTTATGATGAGTTGAGGCATGTTGGAAAGTAACTTGCTTGTTTCCCTTGTGAGAACTGTGTGAAGATGATATCCTGGGATGATGATATTCAAGTGGTTTGGTTGTCGTTTCAGCCCCCAGGGTCATGAGGAGGAGAAATGTGACCACGGTAATGACAATCATGTTTCTATGGAAACTCTTGTGCTCTTTTTGGCTGTGACATAAAGTCGTTTGAAGCGCCTCTCAGAGAAACTTCAGAGTGACCCTTCCATCACCTCTAGATGAGATACGATCTACCAAGGAATCTTATCCTAATTCTCATTGATGCAAATGAGTCTATTGTTCTATTGTTGTATTAGGTTCAAGATGTTCATCATGAGTTTGTTAGCGCAAGGTACTCCTAGCATGGTTTGGACTTTGTAAATGATGTGTGATAACTTTGGTCCCACTACAAGGAAAAAAGGCAAGTTATAAAGGTTATTTTGGAAAGTTACGATGATTTGAACCGCTATAATATTTGTGTCGGGACGTTTTTAGTTCTGCCACAAAAGCGTGTGTCCCCTATATGTATTACAACGGTTGCAAAAGACGACATTCTAATTGTTGTTATTATTTGCGATGGGTAGCAAACTACCTTAAATAGTTATTTGTGACAGTTTTAAACTGTCATAAATTTTATTTGGAGCTTCATTTTCAATGCTAATTACGAAGGTTTTAAACTGATGTGAGTGTTAAATTGTGACAGTTCAAACTATCGCAACTTGTTTTACAAATCCTTAACATAATTTATCTGAAACGGTTTAAAACAATACTAATTATTTAATTTTATACTTTTAGCAACAATTTAAACTATTATTAATTAACATTTCAAATTTTTTATTTGTAGTTTTTTTCTTTAACTTTTATTTTTATTTTTAGTGTTATTTTTGTTTTGGTAATATGTCTTTGTCTTTTTTCTTTAACTTTTTATTTTATTTTCTATAAAATTTTAACAAAGTGCTACCAAGAACTATGTAGTTTTGAATCTTCATCGTAGTTGGGGATACATAGAAGCGAGATTTAATATCTCGTCAAGTACCCTAATAAAAAAATGTATTTTTAGTCATTTTTGTTTTCAGATAAACACTTTAATAAGTAGAAGAAAACAAATAACTTAAGTTAGCACTCATATTCGCAAAGCTAATTAAACACTTTCTGTTGAGTACAATGGATGTGTGGGGTGTTAATACCTTATGCACACTTATTTGACTCTCAAACTTGAATTTGATTGCGATGACCATATTTTTGTTCTTTTAGGGTTTTATCAACGTTTTCCCTATAAAAAGAATAAACTTCAGTGGCGACTTTGTTGTTATTTCGAGCATTCACACGCTTAATTATTTTTCGCGCCACGACAGTTGATAGACTCATGGTACTCATAGTTTGATGTTGAATAGACCATGTTCACTATATGATATATTCAACATAACACAAAAATAGACTAACCAAATCCTAAAACTAAAACATGATATTTAACAGAACTCACTTTTGGCTATCTAGTGAAATTTTGTTCAACACAGTAGTATTTTCTAAGCATGTTATGCATTTCATGAATATCTTGATCAACATACTAGTATATTTCCAAAACATGTTGCATATGATGCATTCTATTGATTATTAGCTACTCTGGAAGCTACCTTTCCCAAATCATAAAAATAAAAAAACATGCATATATATTAGTCAAGTCATAGCCATCACTTAAAGTAAACCCTGAACTAGAAAGACAATGATAATTGTTCGTCATACTTATGTACAATTAGTTATATTCCTAATCAATAGAATACAAACATGACATTCAATTTTCTCTATTATTTATTAGTTGTCTAAGTTTGATTCAATAGTTAAACTCAACACTATTAATTTTGTCGTGTTAGAAATTTGAAAGAGAAAAGAAAACAAAAAATAATTTGGTAGTTTTAAGGAAATTTAACAAAACTAGAATGACGTGATCTAAAATTTTGTTTTGGTACACCAAAAAAGTCTCGAATTTTTGGAAATCAAAGCTAAGGTAGTTTATAAGCAACACCTAGTATCTTAACATGTTCTTAAACTTATGTTTGTTCCAGTCATTTGAAAGAAATGATAAAATCAAGACAGTGTTCAGGGTTCAGGTGAAGAATCAAGACATTGTTTCACAAGTATAACCCATGTGTCCTAATATGGTTTTAAATTGTGAACCGCATCACCTGATGCAACCGCAATATTGCGGTTGCAGTAGTGTTCGTATCTGGATCAGGCCGCAATTGCGGTGTGATTGTAAATCACACTAAAACCCGCATCATAACACCGTATCTGCCCGCATCGGATTGCATCAACGTGCAACATATTATGCATTGCTTGAAAAAAAATACTTGGTTTACCTTCCTTTCTATTTATATTATAGATTAAAGGCATGTTTTAAATGGATTAGAGAGATTCAAAGTGATGCGAATTGTTAATGAGAAAAATATAAAAATTTAGAGAGGAAATGGATGACATATGAAACCTAATATAAATAAAAAAATATACTATTTTATGTTGATAAAAAATAAACCCACACCCCAACGACCGCAATCCGCATCACAATAGCCGCAACTGCAGTAACTGCAACGACAACCGCATTCGCAACCGCAACCGCAATTCAAATCCATGTGTCCTACAACCCCTAAAACTAGAAAAAGCAATGGGTTTTGTTCTGGACTGGGCAGGCGCCTGGCCCATAATAGGGCAAGGCCTAATCCAGTCCAGCTCTTGGCTAGGCCCAATAGGCAGAAACTAGCCGTTGGACAGAAACTAGTCGTTGGGCATGTCCCCCTCACTCGCTTGGCAGTTCACGCGACCAATTGTTTCCCTGGATCTCACGAAAACAGTTGGACCAGGTCAAAGGGTCACGCGCCTGACCCCCCGCCCGGCAGTCTCCCAGTGGTCGACCAGACATTTCGGCCACAGGGGAGACCTTGGCCCCACGCTGGGGGTTACTTCTATAAATACCCTCTCACTTGAGAGGGGCAGGTTTGATCACTATTCAATACTTGAAATCTTACCTTTGTACTTGCTTTCCCTCTCTTGCCTAATTAATTACTTTGGTATCGGAGTACCTTGCAGGTACACCCCCTTTCCTCTCCTACAAGCATCCTCATCTGCCCTATACGAAGGCCACGACGATCCAGTCTGATCACCTCATATCAGTGGTGCCGTTTGTGGGAACAAGCTTCCCCGTCTTTTTGATTCAAGATTCCCTCTTTTTCGCCTAAAAGACCAAAGCTCTCTCTAAACTTCATCCGATCATCATGGCCTCCAACAGGAATGATGACGCCCATCAAGAACTTGTCGTCGTCGCTATCACTGATAACGTTGATCACCTCGTCCCCGGAGCTACCTTTCCAGAGACAGATCATCGGGATGGAAAGACCGCCTCTCCTACCCCCGATGATGTGAAGTCGCACGTACAAGATGTTGGCCCCATTTTTGAGCCTATACATGTCCCTCAAAACTCAGACCCAAGCACTACCGCCCTAATCGCCTCCCTCAGTAGGTCCAACTTTCTGATCTTCCAACAGGGCGAAAATATCAACATGCTCGAACACGCCCTCCAGGAGCAGCGTCCCTCGCAGAAGCCCAGCAGTCCTTCTCCGCGACCACAGTCTCCTCCTCCTCAGAAGCATAGACGAGACAGGCCCAAGAGTCTTTCTCCCGCCCGAATACGCTCAAGATTGGAGGAACCTAATTCACAACTCACCAGACGACGACACCAATCTCCCCTGCAGAGATCCAGACGCTCTCCCATGCCGAAGAGGACCAGCCCTTCGAGGAACCATTACGAGCATTGCAGGTCACGCAGACATTCTCCCCGTTGCAGTAGAAGCCGCGGGCATAGCAACTCCCCCTGTTGGTCGTCCAACACAAGCGGTGACGACGATGTCCATGGGCCCTTATCTCAGGAGATCATGGACATGCGTATTCCTCGTGGATTAGAGAAGCCACCTCCCCTGGCCACTTACGACGGGACCACCGACCCAGGCGAGCATATAGAAAACATCAAAGCCATGCTCTACTATCATAATGTAAGCAGGGCTATCAAATGCAGGCTGTTAGCCATCACTCTCAGGAAGAGGGCCATGGCCTGGTTCAAGCGGCTTCCCCAGGGTTCGTTCACGTCTTGGAAGGATCTAAAGAGCCATTTTGCCTGCCATTTTACCGCCTCCTGACGACACCCTAAGCCGGAGGCCACACTGGAAGCCATTATGCAGGGCAAGGATAAGCCTTGCGTTCATATATCGAGCGTTTCAACAAGGAGGTTGTTGAGGTCCACACGACGGACTATATGAAGAAGTATCTCCTCGAAAAAGGGTTGAGATCGAAGAGAGAATTCCACAAGGTGGTCGGCATAGAACCTCATTGCACCCTGGCCGAGTTACTCCGTAATGCTCATTCGTATATACAATACGAGGAGAAAGAGGTAGCCTACAAAACCCAGGACTCTAGGGATCAAGAGAGTTCCCGGGCAACAAAAAAAGACGAATCAGAGGCTCCCAGACGCGTTAGAGAGATACGGCGAGATGATCGCCCTCTTAAAGGCAAGGAAGGGACCCGCTGGTCATTTTACAGAGTATACCCTACTGACGATTCCCCGCGAGCGCATTCTCTCTGAATGCATCAACGCGGAGTTCAAGCAGGGGTGTGTCTGATTCCCCAAACCAACGTCGTTCAAGGGCAACACAGACAAGAGTAAATACCACCGTTTCCATCGTAGCCACGCCCACGTGACCGAAGACTGCGTGCACCTGAAGGACGCCATTGAAATCCTTATCAAGGAAGGTCACCTAAAGCAATATACGAAGGAGGGTGAATCCTCTCGACGAGAGACTTCAGAGACCAAAAAGGAAGCAGAGTCTACGCCGCCCAGTCCTCATCCTCAGGTCGCTATGTCCATAACGCGGCCCGAGGACTTCATCGTCCCCGACCATATTGAGGATCCTCCTCAGATATCCGTACACAGCACGTGGGAGACCTTTCTGACGGCCATGGTTATCTCATGTGGGGGATACAGCAAGCTCACATTGGGGTCAGTTAAGAGAAAGTTCGACCAGCTCATCGACGGCAGTCCCGACCAGCTGTCCACGCTCGAGAAAGTTCATGGGCAGTCCCAGCCAATCACTCTTTACCAGGAGGAGCTGCTCGGGGGCTCCCCGAACTCACACATTCCTTTGCTCATCAGAGCGATACTTGCCGACACCGATGTCCGACAGATCCTGGTCGACCAGGGCAACTCTGTGGACATCATGTACACTGGTTTGTTCAGAGCCTTGAAGGTGGACCAAAAGAACATGTCACCGTACGTAGGATCTGACCTGCAAGGATTCAACGATGCGACTTCCAGACTCTGGGGGTACGTGGAGCTTCCAATTACTTTTGAGGAAGAGGAGGCGTCGAAGTCGATCAAGACTCAGTTTCTGGTAATCAATTATCTTTCACTGTACCAATGCATCCTTAGCAGACCAACCTTAGTGGAGTTGATCGCTGTTCCTTCGACCGTTCATCTCAAGATGAAATACTATACGAAGATAGACCACGTCGCAACATTGCACGGGGATATAGAAGTTGCGAGGAGGTGCTTTGAAGCAGTTAACCGAGGACAAAGCTCGATCGGTGCAGCACCCAAGGCCGCCAAGCGGGAAAGGGAGGAAGACCATCCCGACGAGGAAAGCCAGCCTGACAAGAAGCCGACCCTCCCTGTGCACATCATCGACCTCGAAAGCCGAATTTCTGAAGAGGGAGAGGTCTGTGTTGAAGGCACATCAACGGGGATAGGTAATTCCTCTACAATGGCCCTCATGCGCCCTGTCTCAGATGGGGAGTTCGAGGTCAACACCTTCGAAGCCAACCCGAGCAGAGGAGTGAAGATAGGGACAGGGCTGCCCGACGAGGTAAAGCAGCACTTGAAGACATATCTGGAAGACAATGCTGATTTGTTTGCATGGAGTGTTGCGGACATGCCTGGTCTGGACCCTGAGACCGCATGCCATCAACTGACTATTGACCCAGCTGCTCGAGCTGTCGCACAACGTAGGCGCAAGCAATCCGATGAGAAGGCACGGGCTGTCGAAAAACTTGTACAAGACCTCTTAGAGGCAAAATTTATCTCGGAGGCCAGGTATATAACCTGGCTGTCCAATATTGTACTTGTCAAGAAACATAGTGGAAAATGGCGCATGTGCATTGATTATACTGATCTCAACCGGACTTGCCTGAATGATGCTTATCCTCTGCCCAGCATAGATAAGCTCGTAGATAATTCTGCAGGTTTTAAACTCTTGTCCTTCATGGACGCCTATTTGGGATACAACCAAATCCCTATGGCCGAAAAGGACAAGAAGTATACCGCGTTCATGACTTCGTCGGGGAACTATTACTACAACGTAATGCCCTTCAGTCTGAAAAACACTGGGGCCACATACCAGCGTATGATGAACAAGGTCTTCCGATCAGAAATCAGAGACATGCTCGAAGTATACATGGACTATATGATCGTGAAGTCCCGAGAGGAATCCAATCACACAGTCCACTTGCAAAAGGTCTTCGACCAAGCGAGGAAATGAAAAATACATTTTAACCTAGAAAAATGCACTTTTGGTGTGCGGGCGGGGAAGTTCCTTAGATTCTACCTTACCGAGAGGGGGATAGAGGCCAATCCTGACAAATGTCGGGCATTCGCTGAATTTCCCACACCCAGGTCGAAGAAGTCCATACAGTCCCTTAATGGGATGCTCGCTTCACTCTCTCGCTTCGTGGCCAAGTCTGCCCAGCATGCTCTGCCCTTCTTTAAACTCTTCAAAAAGGAGGCCACATTCGAGTGGACTGAGGAATGTGAGCAGGCTCTGACCCACCTTAAGCGAGCCTTATCTGAACCCCCTGTGCTTTCACGACCAGAGCAGGGGGAGACATTGTACCTGTATCTCTCTGTCACCAGCGAAGCCATTAGTGCTGCACTCATTCGTGAGACAACAGACGGGCAAAAACCCATTTACTTCACGAGCAAGGCCTTACAAGGGCCAGAACTCAGATATGCGCAAATAGAGAAGGTCTCCCTTGCCATCGTCAACGCCGCGAGAAGGCTCATGCATTACTACTTGGCCCACACCATAGTAGTGCGTATGGACCAGTCCATAAGACAGTTGCTTTGTCGACCAAACATGGCCGGCAGAATGCTTAAATGGTCCTTGGAGCTGTCAGAATTTGACATCCACTACGAGGGCAGGAAGGCCCTCAAGGCACAAATCCTGGCCGATTTCATGGCGGAGATGACACCGCCATCATCCCCACCAGGCGGAACGCATAGATGCACCTGTCGTAACCCGAAATTTGACCCCCCTTTTGCCTTTTGCATAAGCATGTGCATTCGCATCGCTGGCATAAGCATTCACATCTTTTTCTCTATGGGTTTTGTTGCAGGAATATTCAGGTTCTCCAAGCCCGAGTAATCGCATCTTCACAAGGTCATCAAAACAAGCACAATAAGGGTTTCAATGCCTATTCATCAAAATAAGAGGTGGATAATCGAAACCAGGACTTCAGCACTTGTTCCTGAGCAATCTGGGCAAAATTTGCCTAGAGTAACCAGTTACTCAATATAGGATAACCGGTTACTCTGCACAGATTTCCAGATTCTGCTGCATTTTGGGACAGCAACTCTGCACTCTCTTTGTTCTTGGATTCTACATGGTTCTAGCAGTGTGTGGAACATTCTAGACATCTCTAGACATTTCAATATTATTCAAGACACTCCACTTGCATTTATTCCAATGCCATACTTTAATTTAAGTGCACCATGTTCCTTGATTTCCAAGCATTTCAACTTTTGATTTGAAGCTTACATTGGGATTGCTACCAAGTTAACTTCCTAACTAACCGAGTTAACCGCTTGACTCGGTGAGTCAAGTGTAACTAACTCTAATCCTAATTCCAGACCACCCTAAGCTAGCTCTTATCCTAATTCCAAACCTCTCACACTCCAAACCAAAACTCTATATAAACAAACCTTTAATCATTTTTCAAGGGAGCCACCATTTCATACACATCACTCACACTTCACTCTCAATTCTCTCACATTCTCTCTGATTTTTTCTGCAACTTCTTCATCTTCATCTAGATTTTCTTCCCAAACATCACCATAGCTCTTCACCATTGAAGAATAATCACTTCTACATTGGAAGTGATTATTTCTTGAGCTCAACCTTCATCATCTTGCATTTATACTTGGATTTCTGGAGTTTTATTAGCATTTGGATTCATCTCAAGTGTTTGCTTCAAGATTCAACGGTTTGAATTCGGTGTTTCGTCGCAATTTGCTCGGTTTCGGTACGATTCGACTCTAATTGAAGATTCCTCTGGTTTTCTTTAATTATTTTCATCAAGATTTCTTTACAACAATCACCAAGCCAACTCTCCGGCTTGTAGGTTGGTAAATCTCACTCATTTTACTGTTTCACACATTTTCGTATTATTCGCGATGTAGTTTCGATGCTTTTTGTGTGTGAATTGATTATACCATTACACGATCCATGATCTTGATGTGATAATTGATTCCATTGCTGGATTTTTGTTGTTATTAAGTTTGATTTTCATGCACAAATTCATACCCTAGCATGTGGTAATTTGAACAAGTGATTTGGATGCTTTAAGTGCTTTTCAAAAGCTACTTTTGCCACTGTTACAGTGGTAACCGGTTAATCTTCACAAATTTTACACCAGCACTGCTTTTTTCAACTGAGTAACCGGTTACTCAATATAGGATAACCGGTTACTCTGCACAATTTTCTCCAGATTTGCTGTTTTCAAGCAAGTAACCGGTTACTCACTTTAGAATAACGGATTACCACTGTAACAGAGTGCCATTTTTGATGTTTTTCAAGCTTGTTTACCATGCTCTCTCCTTCTAACTTCCATGGATTGATATGATTGATTTTTATGGATGTTTTAGACGTTGTTTCACTTCAGTTGGAAGCATGATTGTGAATTTTCCAATGCTCGATCTTTCGATTTCATAATTATGCTCATTCTTGACATTGCATGAACATGATCATTCTTGCACATTTTTGTCCACATAATAGCATGATTTGTGTTGCATTTTGAATTGTCATTTGGCACTATTTTTCACTCTTATTCATGTTTGAATTAAGTTTGTTCTTCAAGGAATAAGCTTAATCTTGTATAATCAATAATGCACCCTTTTGCTTTAATAATTTTTCATTCCATTTTGGAAAATTATTAGCATATTCCTCCCTTCTGATTAATTAGTCGAAACCTCGTTTCGATTATTATTCTTCCCATTGGCGTTTCTCTTTAGGCTTCCTTTAGAGCTTTTTCTCTCCTCTCCCCTACTGAGTCAGAGTTTTTCGTGCGACACTGGAGCACAATAGAACTTGGAGCTGTTACGCTGTTCGTTTCAACTTCTGAACTACACCATGTGTGTTAGAGAAGGAATGAGAATGGAGAATTCCTACTCTCATTCTGACTACTTCAGGTAGGGGATGAATGACCCTGTGCCTGGCTTAGGCATCTCTATCCCCGGGCGGTAGCGTATCTCCTTTCCCAGTTGAGTCGATCCCTGATCACTCTTATTCTCTTTCAATCTCTCTTTTGATCATTCACCACATTCTTGGTTAAGATCATTGTCTTGGGTTAGCACCCATATCTTGCCTCATTTGTTTTTTTCTTGTGGTCAATCATTGCTTTTTGATTCCCCAGATCAAACCCTTTTCTTCGGTTAATCACAGTCTTTCTGTGAAAACCAAATCCCCAGGAGTTCGCAACCTTCTCTTGGTTCTTCTCCCTTTGTTTGGTTAACCACTGCATGTCTGTTAAAACACCAATTTGCACGTCTTTTCAGTTAATCACAGCCAGTCTGTTAAAATACTGAGCCCTTTTTGAGTTAATCACCTTCGCTTGGTTAATCACTCGTTTCTTTTTGGTTAATCACAGTTCTTCTGTTAAAACCAATACCCTTGTGAGTTAGTAACCTTCTTTTGGTTCATATACTCGCACCTTTGGGTTAGTAACCTTCCTTTTGGTTCAAATACCCTTTCTTCGGTCAGGTACTTATTTGTTTAATCAGTGTACCAAACTTCTTTGGGTCACGACCTTCTCTTGGTCCCACGTCTGTCCTTTGAGTTACGACCTTCACTTGGTCCCACATCCGTCCTTTGGGTCATGACCTTCGCTTGGTCCTACACCCGCCCTCTTCGTTGATCACGGTCTATCTGTTAACCACTATTTATCAGTTAATATACCGAAATCCCCTCAGAGTCAAACACCTTCTCTTGGTTCAGTACTCTATCTTTTTGGTTCATCACAGCCTGCCTGTTGACGCTAAATCCTTTATCCCCATCGGAGTCTTAATCTCTTTTTATTCCGTTAACCATCGCCAGTCAGTTAACATACCGAACCCTTTTTTCTTTTGGTTTCTACACCATTCCTTCTTTTGATCCCCAGTAGGTTCGGTTACCCTCTGATCCCTAGCACAATTCCTAGCTCTTTCACCTCCCTAGTGGAATCTCTTACTCCTTTACTCCTCTTTCTCCTTGGTTTCTACACCACTCCTGCACTTTATCCTCAGCACAATTACTATCATTCCTTTGCACTCCTTGGTTTTGACACCATTTCTTGGGAATCCGCAGCGGAGTTTCCTTCTTTCTTTTGCTCTTGGTTTTGACATCACGTCTCTCTTTTCTTTCTTTTTCCGTCTTAGTTCCACGAACTACGGAAGCTCTGATTCTTCATTCTTTCGAATGTAAGATACGTAGGCACGAGATCGCGAGATCTTGGTGAACACACTTCCACCCTTCCACTTCTTCCATTCTCCTTTCTTTTCCCTGGTTCCATGAACTACGACGCTCTGATTTCTTCATTATGAGGGTACGTAGGCACGAGGGCCCTAATCCTCCGCGAGCACTTTCTTTGTTTCTTTCCTTTTCTCTTCTCTCTCTCTCTCTCTCTCTCTCTCTCTCTCTCTCTCTCTCTCTCTCTCTATTTTAGCTAGAAGCCTTTAGTAGATAACCCATCCAAGCCTAGAAGCAAGCGAAATGGTTCCCGTCGAGTACGACGGATGCGTAAGGTGCTAGTACCTTTCGCATAACCGACCCCCCTTCTCGTTTCTCTTCCCTTGGTTTTTATCGATATTTTCCCTGTCCTTTGGGACTAAATAAAGTTTGGTGGTGACTTTGTTGTATCTTTGAGTGTGTGATTCACTCAGGTATAAACCAACCATCTTCAGTTGGTGACTCTGCTGGGGAGTCCTTGCTCTTGCAAGATAGGGTCTCGCCTAGTTTTGTTTGCTTTCTTGCTTGTTTGGGTGTTTATCTTTTACGCTTTACTAGCTTTATCTTCATGTTTTACTTTGCTTTAGCTTAATGTTTATTTACTGCATTTCTTTACTGCTTTGAATATTCATATACTGTATATTTTGGATATCTGCTATATTCTGTTGTTTTTGGGATGGGTAGATATTATTGGAGAGAAAAGTCCTAACACCGGGCTTAGCATACACATAGGCTAGAACATGGATAGTCGTGAGGCCTGCATTTTGCACGTTGGGTTACCACGAGAGCCACATCCCAGATCGTGATTAGCTTGAGAACACTTCCGTCCTGCGAGAATTCGCTACGACGGGGGGTTTTCATTCTGAGTCCTATGGTTTGGGCGACCTTTCTAGGGACCACCTTGTTGTGTCTAGATCACACCTGTGAGGGGGATGGGTTTTTTCAGGAAACCAAGCCACTTCATACCTTTGTTCTCTCACACACATCAGATTATGTTGCACCGACACAGAATTATATGCAGATATTCAGATTATTCAGATTTGATTATTCAGACAATGTTGGCTTCTTATTCTTGTGTTGCATATCATTTCATCATGTAAATTAATTTTTGCATATGCATTTCCAGGTTATTCAAAGACTTATTCTTTGTTGACATTATCATAGAGATGAGTACTGGTTGCCGCGGCATTTTTAGCTACAAGTTTGTGGAGCCTAAGCTGAATACATTGAGAGGTTTATCATCCCGTGTGGTTGAATATAACAGAGGGGTTTTCAAAAATAGTTATGGTAATCTGTTGACCATCCTCAACAATGAAGTAAACATCATTGCTATTCATACTCTGGTTCAGTTCTATGACCCACCACTTAGGTGCTTCACATTTCATGATTATCAGCTAGCACCTACACTCGAGGAGTATGCTTATATCTTGGGGGTTGAGATCAAGAAGTGGGTTCCTTTTGTCTACACTAGCGGTTGTCTGAAGTTTCCCCTTATTGCTGATGCTCTTTGCATTATTAAGAAGGATGTGGAAGCTAATCTCAATACAAAAGGGAAGGGTATTCGAGGGTTTGCTTTGAAGTTTCTGATCGACAAAGCCACTTCCTTTGCTATAGATGGAAACTGGAAGGCTTTCAACGTCGTTCTTGCTTTGCTGATATATGGGATTGTCTTGTTTCTGAACATGGAGGATTTCGTAGATCAGGCTGCCATCAGTATATTCTTGTCCAAGAACCTTGTTCCGATACTTCTTGTTGATACCTATCATTTTATTCATTCGAGGAATGAAAAGAAGAAGGGAACCATTGTCTGTTGTGTTCCTCTGTTGTATCGATGGTTCATGTCTCACCTTCCACAGAAGGGTAATCTCAAGTGGTCTCAACGAATCATGTCTCTTACTGCTGATGACATCTCTTGGTATTCTCGAGTCTTCGACGATACTAAGATTATTCTTCATTGTGGTAAATTCTCCAATGTGCCTCTCCTGGATACAAAGGGTGGAATTAACTACAATCCGAGACTTGCTTTCTGACAGTTGGGATATCCTATGGTTGCCAAGCTAGATTCTGAGGTAGTGGAAAAGTTCATCTTTCATGAATGAGTTGATGACATGGGTTTGCTGAAGAGGTTTAGTGCCGCTTGGACTCAGATTCACCTCGAAGGAAGAGCTGATTTGGGTAAGAAGAATTGCATAGCCAAGGAAGCTTACACACTTTGGGTCAAAGAGCGCGTCAAAGAGATCTTGTTGCCATTTTCTTCCGAGCCTTCCATGAATGCTAAGCTTCTTGAACTTTCCATCGTTCCTCCATCTGAAGTCGACCAACTCAAGCTGACTATTGAGATATTGAAGAAGGATAATGTTGATCTTCGGCTCAACCTTGATAGAATCACATCCGAGAAGGATAGCCTACAGATTGAGCTACATCAGAAGCGTGAGCGCATGCTCAAAGAGGTGGAGGTTGAACAGAACAAGTGAAGGAAAGTGGGTGATGCTTTGAAGAGTACCTATGAGGGACTTACTTCAAAGAAGAGGCAACTCGCCGATACCCAATATCAAGCCTACAAGGATAAGTTGAGCTTTAAGAAGCAACTTGAAGAGCTTCGAGGGAAGTTATCCGAGTACAAGACAAAGTGGCAAAGTGAGCAAGACCGTGCTAACCAGTTGGCAAAGGACTTTTCTCAGTGTCAAGCCAAGCTCGACAAAGTCTTCAGTGAGATTCAGAAGCTGCAAGATCAAGCACATCAGAGCAGAGAGCAGACCAGTCAGCTCAACACAGAGAGTACTCATTGGGAGCAACAAAGTCGTCGTCTGCAAAACCTCATGGATCAGAAAGAGGCCTTTCTTCAGGATATGCTTCAGGGACCTAACCATTATTTGTTACGCAACCTCATGAAGGATGTGAAGTATTAGAGTGAGAGGCATGGTCGTCTAGCCAGGTTTGCTGAGCACGCGCTTGAGGACTTACCTAGGTTGTTGAGGGATGCATATGCTAATGTATTGCCGCACAAGACTCCTTGGGCTGTTTTCCACTTCTTGTCTATTTGTAGGGTGGTCTTCGATAGGATCCATGCTGATCTTGTTATAGCCCAAAAGGCAGATATTTAATTTGTAATTGACTTGTACTTCTTTCCTTTATTGTTGATGAATGAATGCAGCTTCTTTCCACATTTATCTTTTGCACCTTTACTTGTATGCTTTATGATTTTTGTTAACAAAGATAAGTTTAAGAATTCCTGGAATTTAAAAACTTTATTTTTGCATGCATATCATACATTCATTTGCATACATATGCACGCCCCTTCATCCGAAAAACCGTTGCTTATCCTTGCCCGTCTTCTGCTTGTAGCAAGACGACGGCTTGACATCGGTATTTCACTCGCTCAAGCAAATCCAGAATCATGGCTGACTTCGAAGCTGAGAACGCTGCCTATAAGGAAACTCTGGCTCAATTTCAAGGTCGGATGGATCAGTTTCAGACGAATATGGACGCTATTATGGAACTCCTTAGTGCTCAGAAGGACTTCTCTGCTGCTGCCACTGTTGTCACAACTGTTACCGATGCAACCGTTGTCACTCCTGTTGTGACTATATCTCCTGTTGTTACGGCTACTCCCATTGTTATTCCTTCTCCTGCTACGGTTGAAGTGGTAGTTGAGCCTGTTATTCAGTTTGCGGTTCATCCATCAGGTTCTCAATCTGGTTTGAACAAAATGTCTGCTGCTTTTCCTTGGGGTATGCCTCCGAATTACACTCCTCAGATTGCAAATAATGGTGCCTTCGTACCATATAAGCCTTTTGTTGTGCCCATGCCTAATGGGAATGCTGCCGCATATCCGTGGGGTATGCCTACTCCGATTCCACCTCCAATGATGAATGATGATCATGAGATTCTTCAGGGTCAGACTCATCAGACTCCTGTGTTGCCTGACATTGAAACTCCTGATGAAGAAGAGCATGTGTGTAAGGGTCCTCCTATTCATGTTCCGATTTCATCCCAAGCTGCTCAAACTGCCGTTCAGAATGTTTATTCTGGAATGTTCTACCCTGGGGTATCCTCAGCTGCTGTGATACCTCCTCCGAATTATTTGTTTGGTGTTCAGATGGGTCAGAATGTTGGTCAGATGATGAATCCAGATTTGATATATCCTTCTCAGTTTGCTACTCCGCAAGTGCACGCTCCGACCGCATCTCAGCTGCCAAATCCTCAGATTCTTATCAGGCCTGCTAATCAAGATAGACCTTCTGGTTACAAGCTGTTGGAAGACCGTATCAAAGCTATTGAAGGGTTTTCTGCTTTTGGCTTGGAGGCCAAAGACTTATGTTTGGTTCTGAATGTTGTATTGCCGCAGATATTCAAGATACCTAAGCTTCCAAAGTATAAAGGTTTGAGTTGCCCGCGTAGTCACATCACTATGTACTGTAGGAAGATGGCATCCTATATTGATAATGGTGAATTGTTGGTTCATTGTTTTCAAGATAGCTTGTCTGGTGCTTCGTTGGATTAGTACATGGGCTTAGAGCGCATCAAAATCCGTACTTGGAGGGATTTGTTTGAAGCGCTTTTGAAACAATACAAATATAATCTTGATCTGGCGCCTACCAGATTGCAGTTGCAAAACCAGTCTCAATGCTCAGTTGAAACATTTAAAGAGTATGTACAAAGATGGCGCGAGATGGAATCTCGTGTGCGACCTGCTCTCTCTGACAATGAGTTGGTTTACATCTTTATGGGCACGTTGCAAGGATCCTACTATGAGAAAATGGTGGGAAGCTCTTCATCGAATTTTGCTGACATCGTCACCATCAGTGAACGGATTGAGAATGGTTTGAAGACTGGAAAGATTCCTGGAGCTACTTCCCAGCAGCCTGCCAACAGAAAGTCTCAAAACAGTCAGTCAAAGAAAAAGGGAGGTGAAGCCAACACTATGATAGCTCAAGTTTCTCCTTAGTATCAAGCACCCCTACCTCCCATGCCTTACTCTCGATATCCGTACATTGCTGATGCACAATATCAACAACATCTGTACCAGTATCATCTGCAACAACCAGTTCAGAGTGCTCAGAATCAGCAACAACCGCAACGTCAACAACAGACTCAACAGAATAACAAAAATCAGCAGAATCAAAACCGCCAAAACAACAATAATCAAGGAAACCATAAGTGTTCGAATTTTGACAGAATTCTGGTACCGTACACTGAATTGTTTCCTTACTTGGTTCACCAAGGGGCAATTGTTCCCAAAGAAATCGGACCTGCAATTCCTCCATTCAATCTAAAGCATAATCCAAATGCATCTTATGCCTATCACGCTGGATACATAGGACATGCCACAGAAGACTGTATTGTTTTCAAAACCAAGGTTCAAGAGCTCATCGATCGAAAGATGTTGACTTTTCCTGAGGAAGGTCCTAACATTCAGCATAATCCATTACCCAATCACAGTGGACCAGTGGTGAACATGATTGAGGATAATCCAAAGGCTGAATTGATCATGGATGTTGACGAGGTAAAGACCCCGATGACGGTGGTTATCAAGAGATTAAATAAACATGGGTTGTTGAAAGGGCTGCATGGCAAGTGTCAGATTTGTGACGATAATCCCAACCTGTGCCGGAGGCTGAAGGGTTGTGTCCAAATTGTGATGAATCGAGGTGAAGTTCAATTTGCTAGATCTAAATCTGTTGAAGACGTTTCTACCATCGAGCCATTCACTATCATCTATAGGAAGGTTCCTGTTGAATCTCCAAAGAAGAAGATACAACCTATCGTCGTTTGTCAGCCAAAGCCATTTCTGTATCAGAATTCTAAGGAGGTACCTTGGAGATATGGGTCTACGGTATTTACTAGAGGTCAAGAGATAAGGTTTGCTGAGTCTGAGATTGTGAATGTTACAGCCACTGGAAGAATGACTTGTAGTGGATGTGTATTTGCTCCAAAGGTCACACTACAAAGCCTGTTCAAGTTCCAACTATTGTTCTTCCCAAGGAAAAGCCTGCATCTGCAATCCCTATTGATCAGCAAGGGGTATCTACTACAGTACCAACTGTTCTGTCTGAGGATGTTACAAAGAGCAAGGAGACAATAGATGATTAAGAATTCCTAAAGATAATCAAGAAAAGTGACTTTAAAATTGTGGATCAGCTAGGGCAGACTCCCTCAAGGATCTCAATCTTGTCCTTACTCACGAGCTTTCCTGCGCACAGATCAGCCTTGTTGAAAGTCTTGAACACTGCCCACGTGATGCATGATATATCCGTTGTCGAGTTCGATGATGTAGTGGCCAATATAACTGCAAGCAGATACTTGGGGTTTAATGAATCAGAATTACCTCCTGAAGGAGCTGCCCACAATAAAGCATTGCACATATCCGTAACTTACACAGACATCCTGTTATCCCGTGTCCTAGTGGACACCGGTTCTTCTCTCAATGTGATGCCTAAGGGCACATTGAGTCAATTATCGGTAGAAGGGAGCGAGATGAGGTCGAGCGCCTTAGTTATCCGAGCCTTTGATGGTTCTCGAAGGCAAGTCATTGGAGAAGTGGATTTACCCATCAAGGTTGGACCGCATTTGTTCACCATTACTTTTCAAGTGATGGATATCAATCCCGCGTACAGTTGCCTATTGGGTCGCCCATGGATTCACGCCGCAGGGGCAGTTACTTCCACTTTACATCAGAAATTGAAATTCATGTTTGACGATCAATTGGTCATCGTCAGTGGTGAAGAAGATCTGATTGTGAGCGAATTGTCATCTTTCCGATATGTCGAGACTGAGGAAGGCATAGCTGAGGTGCCGTTGCAGTGTCTTGAGATCGAAGATGTCAGCTCTGCTTTAACTCATCAAAGTAGATCACTGCAAATAACTTTGGCATCCGCCAAGAGTGCTAAAGAGACCATCGGGAAAGGTACCTTGCCTGGGTGGGGGCATGTGATTGATGTGGTTGAAAAGCATGATCGATTTGGATTGGGTTACCGTCCTAGTCGACATCTAGCTCACTTGGTCAGAAGCAGTGCAAGTCAATCAAGTTCAGTAGCGCGGGTTTTCAAATGGGTGACACTATGGCAGCTATTGATGATGCTGGTCCTAGCAACCAGATTTCAAGCTTTGTGCACAAGTGTCCGCCGGGTTTCAAGCTCAACAATTGGACATCTACCGTGATTCATGTGGTTTTCCCAACAAACATGTAATGCATTTTACTTTCTCATTCCCTTGTCCTCGCCCGAGACGAGTAGATAGCTTGTAAAGGGCCTCGCGTTTTTGCAATATTATGTGATCAATAAATAAGAGTTTTTGCATTCAAAATCATGCTCTATTTTCTTTCTTTATTTTATTTTTTCACAAACAAATGGCAAAAGTTTCTTTTATTTTTCACATTTCAAAATAGCTCATTTTAAACATATTCATAAACATGCAGAACTAATAAATGCATTGATAACAACATGACAAACATCCATTGTAATTCTGGGATTCCAATTAACATACCGAACCATTTTTTCTTTTGGTTTCTACACTATTCCTTCTTTTGATCCCCAGTAGGTTCGCTTACCCTCTGATCCCTAGCACAATTCTCAGCTCTTTCACCTCCCCAGTGGAATCTCTTACTTCTTTACTCCTCTTTCTCCTAGGTTTCTACACCACTCCTGCACTTTATCCTCGACACAATTACTATCTTTCCTTTGCACTCCTTTCTTGATTTTGACACCATTTCTTGGGAATCCCCAGCGGAGTTTCCTTCTTTCTTTTGCTCTTGGTTTTGACACCACCTCTCTCTTTTCTTTCTTTTTCCGTCTTAGTTCCACGAACTACGGAAGCTCTGATTCTTCATTCTTTCGAATGTAAGATACGTAGGTACGAGATCGTGAGATCTTGGCGAGCACAATTCCACCCTTCCACCCTTCTTCTATTCTTCTTTCTTTTCACTGGTTCCATGAACTACGGCGCTCTGATTTCCTCATTATGAGGGTACGTAGGCACGAGGGCCCTAATCCTCCGCGAGCACTTTCTTTGTTTCTTTCCTTTTCTCTTTTCTCTCTCTCTTTCTTTTAGCTAGAAGCATTTAGATAGATAACCCATCCAAGCCTAGAACCAAGCGAAATGGTTCTCGTCGAGTACGACGGATGCGTAAGGTGACCCCCGTTCCCGTTTCTCTTCCCTTGGTTTTTATCGATATTTTCCCTGTCCTTTGGGACTAAATAAAGTTCGGTGGTGACTCTGTTGTATCTTTGAGTGTGCGATTCACTCAAGTATAAACCAGCCATCTTCAGCACCATCTATGTGGACGGGGCATCCAAATCCATGGGTAGTGGCGCATGCATCATCCTCGAGAACGAGGAGGGAATCCTAATTGAAGTGTCATTAGTCCTATCTTTCTCTACATCTAACAACCAAGCTGAGTATGAAGCCTTCCTCGTAGGATTACGGCTGGCCGAAGATTTGGGCGCTAAGGAGGTAAAGATCTTCACTGATTCCCAGCTCGTAGCGTCTCAGGTACGAGGAGAATATCAGGCCAAAAATGATCAGTTGGTCGAGTACCTGACGCTGGTGATGGTAAGAATTACTAAGTTCGACGCGTGGGAAGTCTAGCACATCCCTCGTGAATGAAACACGCGGACAGATGTCTGGTCAAAACTGGCTAGCACCAGAAAGAAAGGTGGTAACATATCTGTCATACAAGAGATACTCGCTCGCCCAAGTATCGAGAAGTCGTCAGGGCTGCTCGACGTTAACACCATTGGGGAAAGGAGCTGCTGGATGACCCCGGTATATAATTACCTTACCATGGGGGAATTGCCTGAAGACAGCAAGGAGGCCAGCGTCACTAAACGAAGAGTCTGCTCGTATGTGCTGGTCGAAGACAAACTCTATCGATGAGGATTCTCCATTCCCCTCCTGAAATGCGTTGAACAGGACAAGGTCTCCGAAATTCTCCAAGAAATTCATGAGGGCATCAACGCGCAACACTTGGGAGGGAAGTCATTGGCGCGAAAAGCCCTGCGGACAGGATACTACTGGCCGACCATGCAGCACGATGCTAAGGAGCATGTCCAAAAATGTGACCGATGCTAGCGCCATGGGGAGATGCACTTGGCACCTCCTAACGAGTTGAAGGCTCTATCCTCGCCTTGGCCCTTCACCTGGTGGGGGATGGACATACTCGGCCCCTTCACAATGGGGTCTTATCAAAACAAATTTCTGATTGTGGCGGTCAATTGCTTTATAAAATGGATTGAAGCCAAAGCTCTCGCCAAGATCACAGCCTTCAACATACTCCGCTTCTACAAAAGGAACATCCTCATACGATTCGGAGTGCCCCAGGCCCTCATGATCGACAATGGAACCCAGTTCACGGACAGGAAGTTCCAAGACTTCGTCGCCAAACTAGGCACGAAGCAACACTTCACGTTCGTCGAACACCCCCAGACTAACGGGCAAGCGGAGGCTGCGAACAGGGTAATCCTATGGGGTCTAAAATGAAGGCTAGGCGAAGCCAAGAAGAGATGGGTCGAGGAGTTACACAGCGTGTTCTGGGCCTACAGAACAACCCCACACTCCACCACCGGGGAAACCCCTTTCCGACTAGCTTACAGAACCGAGACGGTGATACCAGTAGAGATCAGAGAACCTTTCAGACGAACGGAAACTCCTCTCGACGAGGAGATGAACGACGAGGCATTAAGAGAAGAGCTCTACCTGGTCGAAGAAATACGGTCAGTAGCGGCTCTCTGCGATGCTTCGTTAAAATAAAAAATAACCTTACGCCACGACGCCAAGGTCATAAAACGTGACTTCCCCATTGACAGCTTGGTCCTACGCAGAAACCAGAAAGATTCGCGCGAAGGCAAGCTAGCCACGAACTGGGAAGGACCCTATAGGTTCAAGTCAAAAACAGGCACTGGAGCCTACTACATAGAAACTCTGGATGGAGAACCATTTGCTCGACCATGGAATGCTAAAAAGCTCAAACAATATTACAGTTACGACCAACCACTAGGTCGGGCTAACTGACGACGAGTTCACCCCCCAACGGGAAGATATCTCAGCCACGAGACCATGCACCGGTGCAAGCACGATCCCTTACCTTACAACGTTGGCCAGTTTCTGCTCATGGGACGAGCAGACTCTATGCACAACGGGGATACCTCAATCAAGCTCTGTCGTTGTCGCACCATTGAGGCAGGACACCCAGCTCGTGATGGGAATAGTCCAAGCCTATGGGTGTAGTATCTTCACCGAGATCCTAGTCCCATCACCGGCAAAACTACTTCGCCCCCTCGACGAGTCTCCCAAACTGCCAAGCAAAACATGAACAAATCGAGCAAAGCGTCCATACTTAACGTTTAAACAACAAAAGCATACACAAATATGCAACAAACACAATGCTAAATGAAAAATATTTATATAACTTCGGCCACAAGGCCGGAATAAGTCACCAGTACAAGAAGAGGGTTGAGCCCAACAAAATATTACATATCAAAAGGCACGCAGACCCACAAAATATAAGTACAGCTTCAAAATGAAACTAAACGGCTTTACAATGAACCTCCGGGGGAACCACCTCGCCATTAATACCATGCTGAGAATGCCCATACCCTCGATCAGCAGCTGGACGTAGGAATTGGGGGCCTTCAACTGCTCCAAAGCAGCGTTGAAACCAAACTCAGCTGCCCCCAGATTATTTTGCTCAAGAAGATGGATCCTCTCGACTAGGTCCTTCCGCGTCTTCAGAGCCTTTTCACCATCGGTATCATCCTGACCAACCGCCGACGAACCCTCAAGCTCAGTTATCCTCGCCTTTAGACGGGAATTCTCCTCGTTGACCTTGGTCACCTCCCCCTTCATCTGAGTAACTTCCTTCTGAAGCTCTATCTTGGCCTCCAGATTGCCTTGGATCTTCTTCAGGTCGTTGTAAATTTCTGCGTTCTCCAGCTACAGGTCGATGATCTTACTCTTCGCCCTCTTAAGGTCAGCAAGCGGAACCATCTCTGCGTCCCCAAGGGCCAATGCCGCCTCCAACACTCTGATCATGGCCGCTGTATCCTGACAGGGGAGCTTCCTCTGTACCTGAGGGTCCGCAGACAGGATGGCCGAAGCGTCGAGTTCAGAAACAACGACGAAGCTCTCCCCATTGAAAAGTTTCTCCTGAAGATAGCACAGAGGCAGAACGAATCTTCCCCCGACAAAACCACCTGGGCAACCAGACGGCGAAGAGCCAACATCATCCTGTTTTCTCTTATGGGTCGTGTCCGGAGTTAGGGGAGTTGAAGTGGTCCCCGGGGCAGAGCCGGTGCCGCCCACAAACTTCTCCAGTGTAACTTGTTGCTTTGAAGCACCAGTTTTTGGCACTGGGGGCACCTTCTTTAGGTTTTTGGCCACTACGGACCTCACCAGACGCTCCTTCATGTCTGCCATTTTCCTTGCAAATAAAAAGAGAAAGATTAGTACGTTGCACCAAAACTTTAAACATTGGAAAAGAAACAAATTATACCAAGGAGATGGAACGCGACATCGTCGGTTTTGCACTCAAGAAGGGCCCTAGTGTTGATACAACGAGTCGCCCGGCCAAGCTCTCCGTCCTCCCCGAACAGCTCTTTGCCATCCCTGTCCACCACAAAGGCGAGACTGAAGGTCTCCACATATGCATGTAAAACTCGATATGACTCCTTATCCTCGTCACAAAGCTACTCATGTTTGACGAGGAACTGATCGGTCCTATATCTGAAATGGGTATACACCCACTCCAAAGGGAACATAGACACCCCCTTCTCAACTTGTTGACCGTCAACCTCCACGGTCTCAAGCATAGAGATGGATCTCCTAGCCGCTTCAGACATAGGTTTAATGACCAATAACCTGTCCTTAAAATGCCGAACAGATTTGGAGTACGGCCAGAAAAGTCTGCTCTGCTGTTTGAAAAACACCCAGCATTACTTCGGGCCTGCTTTGCTCCGCTGGATCTGGAAGATGCAGAAGAAGAGATCCACGGCCGCCCCGATCCTCAAGTATCGACAGACCAGCTCAAAGGCACGAATAAACGCCAGTGCGTTTGGATGGAGTTGGATCGAGCATAGCTCTAAGTGGCAAAAGACGGCCTCCTAAAAATCGGTGAAGGGCAAGCAGTACCTTGCCTCCATAAAGGTGAACTCGTACATGGGGAACCACATCCCCGGATATACCGAACAGATTCGATCGTTCTCCGTCGGACAGATAGCTCTCCAATGCATCGGTGCATCCTTGGCTCGGTGTTCTAGATAGGGAAACTCCTAAACCTCCTCTTCGGTAAACGTCGACCTTGTCGATAGGGGTTCCTGGGCGATCCATTTAAGGTCCCCTTTAGCTACGTGGACGTTGGCATAATCCACGGACTGCTCCGCCTCCTCGATCGTGGCCCAAATGTCGGGCACAACCCCTTTGCACTGGTCAGCCATTTCACCTGAAAAGCAGAAGAAGAAAAAGTGAATTCGACGACAAAGATCAAATCCACCCTTCCACCGCTAGTTAAGTGAAAGGCCGAGGAATAAGTCGAGGATAAACTCGAGCCCAAGTCGACTATGACATAATACGACGACTTAACTTCCCCCCTGCGACGGGGACGAGTCTCCGTGACTTCACGTAGGCTCTGAGGAGGAGCTTACTCGACAAAATGAGCTCGTCGCGCGAACGCCAAAGTTTCATGTCGAACATGCCTAATGCACGACTATAAACCTACAACTAATCCTAACCAGAATCTAGAAAGATCTACACAAGCCTATGCAATAGTCATGAATATTCATCCAATGTTCTTCGTGTTCTTCATAATTTCCATGAATTCTCCAGAAACTCATGGGTTCATTGAAGAACACATGAATATTCACCGGAAAGTTTATGCAAATTTCCAGAAAGGAAAAACACCAGGGAAATTGCAGAAAGAGATGCAGAACTTCCTTGCTAAATCAAAGGTAGAAGATGAAGATCACAAACTAAGCTTTGAAGGTCGACAGCGGCGAAGAAGCTCTGGCGAGAACACAAGTTGCAGAGAGTAGAAACTTGGGGATAAGAATTTGAGTAAAGTGTCGAATGAATCTTCTCTCCCCCTTTTATAAGCACTTTCTCACTTGGGAAGCGCAAAGTCCATCATAACCTAGGCGTCTCTAGGCCTGACAAAAATTGAATACTCCACCACGTTTCAGAAAGGGAATCTTTGTTTGGCATTCCCAAAGCTAGACGTTACATTCACCAAGTGTTCTGGTACCCCGCGATCACATCTTCCTTGACAAGGCACGTAATTCATGTCCTTGTCATTCCTGTTCAACATAAAAACACCATTTCTGCGAGCATGTCCTCGCAAGTGAAAGGCTAGTCGGGCTGGTTAAGGACCAGTGTCGACCACCTCAACATTGGAACAGCGAGGGGCGTATCCCCGAACTTCTTCATCCGACGACAATTATCCACGAAACTATCTCAAGTCATCACTCTTCCTCAGAGCAAATACTTGGGGGGCTCCTTTTTTGGACTGAGCAAGTGCCTGGCCCACAGTAGGGCAAAGCCCAATCCAGTCCAGCTCTTAGCGAAACCCAATAGGCAGAAACTAGCCGTTGGGCAGAATATGACCGTTGGGCATGTCCCCCTCACTCGCTTGCCAGTTCACGTGACCAACTGTTTCCCCGAATCTCACGGAAATAGTTGGGCCAAGTCAAAGGGTCACGTGCCTGACCTCCCACCTAGCAGTCTCCCAGTGGTCGACCAGACATTTCGGCCATAGGGGAGACATTGGCCCCGTACTGGGGGTTACTTATATAAATACCCTCTCACTTGAGAGGGGCAGGTTTGATCACTATTCAATACTTGAAATCTTACCTTTGTACTTGCTTTCCCTCTCTTGCCCAATTACTTACTTTGGCATCAGAGTACCTTGCAGGTACACCCCCTTTCCTCTCCTACAAGCATCCTCATCTGCCCTATACGAAGGCCACGATGATCCATTCTGATCACCTCAGATCAGGTTTCCTTTTATGTAAATATATCATTTGGGTGTTGATGATATCCCAATGGAGGAATTCATTCTAGGACAAGGAAATGCGAAACAAAATTTCACAACGTATAAATTCCATCCAATTCCTTTTGTTGTTTCAGATCCTAAAGCTTCCACTGTCTCTGATATCACCTATATTTCAAGTTTATCTATTGAACCTCTAACACTCTCACTTGGGCTTTCCTTCTCATCTGATCAAAGGAAGACATCATCAACACATCCAGCTTTACACGCGATGCCATGTTTCAAAAATGGAGATAACATCATAAGTGTTGCTTAAGAAAATCTCTTATAATGATGATTATATTCCATATCTTGAGCTTCTTGGATTCAAACATTACAGAGGTATTTAAGACCTATAGTCTCCTAATTCCCATCTTTTTTATGGGAGAAGAGAAAGGGTGATAGATTCAAAGAAAGCAAGCTTAGGTGACTAAATTTGATGCTTGTGTTCCTTGTATAGTAGTTATGTTATTGTTTTATTTATGTTGAAATGTCATGACTTTAGATTCTTGTTTATTTTGATTGTTTATATTTGTAGTTGATGTAACCGAAAATAACAAAAATCATGAACAATTATCAAAACACCAATGCTGAGCCAAAACTGGTATGAGTAAAAAATGTCGAATGAATTAATAACAAATCATAAATATCTCAAACCTTCAATATAAGCCAAAAAACCCAACGAATAATTATCTCACATACAAACCGGGATTTGACAAAGTATGTAAGCATTTGTCATGTACAGGAAAAGTTAACATCAACTTTTGATAGGAAATGTTAGGTAACATACCTATGCAGTAAGCAAACAGAGGGAAGATAGCTAAAACATGGAAAATATAAGTAATTATTCAAACAATCAGAATATGAAAAAGATGAAATCTTGCCATAGCAGGATCACACAAGAATCATACTCAAAAATTTGTCACACAAGTGTTTTAGGGTTTTAAGATTTTAGATGCACAAGGAGAAGGAACTTAGGGTTTAGGGTTTTGATACGATAACCTCTTGAATTTAATTGAAGATTTTCATTTTCATTTTTCTGTTGAGAGCGTTGGTTCCAAATTTGTTTTATGTCTTCGGTTGAGAGTGTCTTCCAATTTCACCTGCGTTTTTGTTTCAAATTACATTTGTGTTATTATGAGTGGGAGGGTATTTTGGTTGGTTTTTTAGTGGAAAATTAAATTGGAGGACGAAAATTTATTACTTAACTGTCGTAACCCTAAATTAAAGTATGCTCGCCGCATGGAAGGGCAGTTTGGTGAATAGTCACAACCTCTTTAATTGGCCGAGTTTGCGTGTTTTGGGGGGAAGGAGGTTCGGTGAACCGTCACAATCCTTTTAATTTGGTTTATTTTGTTGTGTTTTGGAAATTGGTGATCGATAAATTAGCAAGTGTACTAATCTGGCAATATAGTAATAAAAGGGGAAATCCCCAGTGTCGATCTCAAGGACGGCTTGACGATACAGAGTTCTGGTTATACTTTAGTTAAACAAAAAGTCTTATCAGTTTTGGATTGGGTTTTTGAAAAAAGAATTTAAAATGCAAATAATAGTAAATAAAGGAGTTGAACAGTTTAAAAGTGATTATGAGTGAACATGGTAGGAAAGGTGTGTGATTGGATTCATCAACAACAGTAATCTAATCTTGTAACGACTTAATTCAACAACACTGAGTACGGGTCCTTAAGGGTGTTTACTCTTAAGTCCTTAGTAAGAAAATCTATAACCATTCAAATGAATTCCTATGGCCATAGTAAATTACAAATGAAATTAAGCATTATTTTGATCAAGAATATTCTGGTTTCCACAAGGTATCCGCCTAGGTGATATCTACTACGAAATGTTCACAATTACATATTAACAATGGTTTTGCCGACCTAAATGTTAACCACATATCAAACTCATTTTTGCCGAGAGAGAAAGCTTTAAGCACAAAAATTAAGCAACTTAAATATAATTAAAATATGGTCATTACAAGGTTCAAATCAAAATTGTATCATAAATCCAAATCAGGGACACCCCTTAGCATTGGGGGGTTTAGATACTCATAGTCATAAAGAAAAATGAAATAAAAACTGAAAACATTACAAATTAATGGAAGAAAATATATCTTCAATCCCTAAAGTTCATGAAACCCTTAATCCACCATGAATTTTCCAGCGCGTTCTCTGTACTAAAAAATTCTCCAACCCTTGGAAATTCCCGTTTTCCGGCTAAATAGGTAATTTTGGGCTTTTTTGTTTCAGATCTGGGCCGCCCATACGCGTATGGCCTCCACTCATACGCATATGGGCTGTTTTTACACTTACTCATATGCGTATGGCCTGGGGTAGGGTGTATGACCATACTGGAGCAATTTGCGCAAGGCTTCTGGCTGTACTGCGGGTGTCTGGCTGGTCTGCCTCATACGCGTATAAGCCTTTCCACACACGTATGAAAAGTGACTAGATTTTCACCCCCTCCTACTCTTACGCGTATGCTGGGGGTGCTACTGAGTTGCCATACGCGTATGGTAGGCCTCATACGCGCATGGGAGAGACAAATACAATTTTCTCTCTTTTTCTCCTGCTGAAGTGTTTTCGTCCGGTTTCTTCTCTGATTCAGCTCCTCTTTATTCTTCAGACATGTAAATACATAAAACAATATCTCAAGCGCGTAAAATAACTTAGAATTACAAAACCTTAGCAGATCAAGTTATTGTAAAAATCTACCAAAATAAACTTAAACAACTGCCCAAACTTACAATAATCACCTACTTTTGGCATTCAAATGACATCAAAACTAACACAAATGGTGACTGATCAGGGGAGAAGTTAGAAATAGACGTGAATCAAGGGCGGTTGTCCAACACCGTCATGACAATTGCCGTAATAATCATATAAAGGTGGTTTCTGGCGAACCAGCGCATGTTGAGTGTCACAAATCTTTTTTTCTTGTAGTATCCCAAGGATTGGAATGCAAATTGTAGTGGTTGAAGTGAAAATTGATATTGTAATGAAGGAATTTGAATATATTTTTAAAAATGGATTGATAATTTGGGATCTAGAACGTCGCCACGATTAATGATAGGATTACCATCAAAGTATATAGATCTTGGTGTTGAGGTGCTTCTTTAGTCGCTAGAGAATAAATGTTGTGATATCTTAAAGTATCTGAAACATTAAACATTCGCTAGGAATGAGAATAGTTTTCGGTGAATAGTGTATCGAGTTACTTTGGATCCTATCATTGGAAAAGATAGCAGGAAGTGGCTGTGAGAAGATTAATAATGATCAAGACGCTTAACAAAAACAATTATGGCAATCGAAACAATTAACATAGACACTTATGACAATGCAACGAAGAAGATCAGAGAAATTTGATGAAAAAATCGTGAGAATCAATAGACAATTCCCACAAATGAGATCATTATTTTCGTACTAGGATAAAGAATGTGAGAGATGTAAAAGAGAACCACTGTGGAAAAGTTTATGATGCATTATTTGAGATCTATGGAGATCAAATGGGAGGGAGTACCTACAAGATTAATACTCTAATTATCAAGTCAGTGTTTGAGAGATGTGAAATTATGCAAGTGTGAATGAGAATAATAAATGTGTGTAACTCAAAGTCATACTTATATAGAAGTGATAGTTAAAACTACTTTCGACTTGAATTGTGGAGGATCGTTGGATATGCATATTAAAGGTGGAGATGGTGAAAATGGCATACTCCGGCTCGATGTTCTAAATCATAGACAACCATATTCGCCAATCAATGTAGTACTTTATTTAAATTGGACAACTTATAGTTGAACCTATTTTATTGGACATTTTACATGACAAAACATTAAACATTTAAACCTCTTGATTATAAATAATACAAATGCTCGAAATGTTTAAAAGTTGTAATTGAAGATATCAAAGTGAATAAAGTTTATAGTTTTTTTTTTCTATAATCAAAGTATTATGTTAGTAGTTAATGACATCAAAATAAAATGAAAACTATTTAAATAAAAAATAATTTAGTAGACTAAATTAAAATATATAAAAAACTTAGAGAGATGAAAGTAATACCTAAAAACAATTTAAAACCAAAAGTATAATTAGAAAAAAAAATGTACAAGGAAAAGAAATAAGGATTAATTGCAACTTTGGTCCCCCTATTTTGTTTTTTTAGTTTTGATCTCGCTATTTTAAAAACCATAATTTTGGTCCTTTTTGAAATTCTGGCAAGCAAATCACAGATGTCCTATTAGATGTCGAGACGTTGATCTCTGCTAAAAACTAAACAAGGACATAACAGAAACATTCAAAAGCACTGCAAGTTAAAAACAATGTCGTGAAAGATGTTTCAATATCAGTCAAGACATAAACTTCTGATCAAGAGAGCAGACTGATTTGAACAACACAAAAAGATAAATAACACAAAGATATGATGAACCAGTTCGGTGAACAACAACACCTACATCTGGGGGCTACCAAGCCAGGAATGAATTCACTATTAGTAGCATTAATTTAGAGCTAAACTCCCCCGTTTACAACTCCTCACTTAATTCCTACCTAGTGAAACTTCAACCTTGAAATCACCATCTAGATAAGAGAAACCCATCTCAATTCCTAAATCACCTCAGTGATATATAACAGTTACAACCTCCAGCAACTGTATCAATCTGTTCAATTGAAAGACACCCCTTCCAATACAAAATTCAGTCAAGACTCTTGACTAACAATAACACTTGAATTTGCTTAAAAGCTTCATCCAAGAACAATACACAATTCATTACCTACAGGTTTCTGAATCTGTAAACCTATGTCAACCACGAAGTATCAAACGATACAAAGGGTGACTTACAACACAAGAAAGTACACGACTCTCGAAATCCTAAACCCTTATTTTTCTACTTTACAAAAGTCTTAATAAGAATTCTTATCCTACCCTAGGTCTTGGTCTTCCTTTTTTAATTTTCAGAAGTCCATGGGCTTCGAAATATCTATTGATTTATTCCTTGATCCATGTTCTGATTGCTCCTTAAATCTTGGACCAGATTTGCAACAACCTACTGTAACAGACCAAGATGTCGAGTCCACAAGCTAGGACATCTTGTCTGACATGTCTTCTTCCAGCAGACTTCATCATGTTGGAACATCTTGTTCAACACTATGTTTTACCATAATTTAGTCAAATCTTTTAGAGCCTTCAATCTCCCCCTTTTGACAAATTTTGGCTAAAACACCTTTTACACAATAAACCCAAGGTGCTAAGGATGGAGGGAGTAGAAAGTCCTAAAGTCATTTTAGTCGGATGACTCCTGTCTCCCTTATGTTGAAAGCTTTCATTCTTCTTGTACATGAGGAAGAAGATACACACAGCTCCCCCTCAAACCCAGAACCAAACGTTTCCTCTGAACAACCTAACACCAACCTGAATCATCTCGATGACGTATCAGGGGAGCAGCCTGCTACTCCGGGTAACTCAGAACACAAGACACAACTGTGTTCATAACTCAGATCACAAGACACAAAAGAAAGACTCATAAACAAAACTGAGACACAAACAGGTTGTTAGAACATCCCATCCAACATCCTTGCATAACAACTACAATAATGGATTGCACACCCAAAAGGATATAAGTTATGTGTTGTAAGGACCAACACATAACTGAGATGAATACACACCCATTCTCCCCCTTTTTAATCAAAAATTGGAAAAAGAAGCCAACACAGTTCCATACCCACATGGTACTTACCCAAACCCGGACAAAAGCCATGAAGACATAACACAACAAAAGAAACCAACCCGAGAATCAAGAAGCAGCAACCCCCTTAAAATACCCAAGCAGTTTCTCTAGGAATTAATGATTCATAGAAGTTATCGAAGAACAATTCAATGAAGAAATAAATTTAGGTAGGTAACTTCAACATAAATGACTGTGCACCGCCCAACTAGGATTTGATTGTTTTAACTTTAGGGTAGAATCGTCCAAGGAATGCGCATGTACCAAGACACATGTTTAACACGCCTTCTCTTAGGCACGCTCTCCATTGTCCAAGAAACACCGTCCAAAGAAAGCAACTTGGAAACAACCACAAGTCCTAAACAATGTCCTGACACCTGGTCAGACTTTGTCCATTCCATCTTGTAAACTTTGAAATATTGTTATAGTGCCTTCCAATGAGCCCCAAGAATACTCCTTTCAACCAGAAGTAAAACCATCTGACCAAGATGTTAAGACATTCCTTCTAACAACTCCCAGTTAACAACAAAGACTCCCATGAGCCTTATCTCATTCTGCGGAGAAAAATAAATTCTCCCAGACAATATCCAATCTTATTTCTCAGGTCTCTACTAAGAATTAAGAACACAGTTAATATCATTCAGTAGCTTTAACAACTCAACCTTCCATGCAGAGCTGACTAAGCCATAAGATCAACACACCACGATGTTAAGACACCTTGCCTGACATCACAACCTCACATGAATTGAACATCTTCATGCTCATAAGTGAGTAAATACCACGATTACACTCCTTGTATTGTAACACCCTTTTCTACCCCACAATTAAACACGGCAAAATACACAAAAAAATCAGAGTAAACATTAGAACCATCTCAAAGGGTGCACATTTTCTCAATAAACTCAAAATAAAACATTTGCTCCGTAACACGGGTTTTCCTCAAAATAGTCAAAAGCCATCAAAATTAGCAGCAGAACCACCATAAGCACAATAATCCAAAACAAAGGTTTTTAAAATCAAACCCATAATAATCAAATAACAACAAAATAACAACTCAACATGGTTCGACTCAACGACCCAACCCGATGTTACAATATCAGAGCAATAACCCTCTACGTCGACCAAAAGCAAAATAAACTCCAAAAAGTCCTCGAAGGCATCCAGCTAAGCCTAATCACCTGCACGTTACCCACATGGAGGCAACATTCAAACAGGAAGGGTGAGTAATCACAATTCATTATAATTAATATAAAAACAGGATATGCATAAAATTGACGTCATCATCATATACAACATCATCAGGGTCATCACAAGGCAACATCAAAGATCACGACATAAAAAATTACATTAATGTCAAATAAGTGCAATGCACAACAAGACTCATGCATGTGGTACCAATTCGTCAAAGTCGATGGACACTAGGCCATCACCCTCCAAAGATCCCTGTCAATAGGATTGATTCCACATAAGAACCGGAGTACGTCATAAACACTACAATCCACACAATGGGATTGAAGCCACCACTGGACCGGAGTCCTAACATCATCACTGGACCGAAGTCCTAACATCATCAATAGACCGAAGTATAAATGCTATGAATGCATGATACACAACGTCAATAGCATCATCATCCACAAAAGTCATTACGTGCATCATAATTCATAAAAATCTCATGTTAATCATATCATCATTTATTCATCAAACATCATGAATCATAATCTCATAATCATCAATATACACATGGTAATTCACACCGTCATCTAATCATCAAACATCATGTATAAACATCTCAAAATCATCAATATACTCATAGCAATTCAGCAAAACAGTCATGTATCATCATCACAAAATCATCAATATACTCATGGTAATTCATCAAAATAGTCACAACTCAAAACATCAAGACAACACAAGAATTATAAAGCAATTCGCGAACAGCAGCCATTCGCTGGAACGTTCGCTTTGCGAATCTGGAGCGAATGTTCGCTTTGCAAATGATTTGTTCGCTTTGCGAGGTCGCGATTTCCTACAATTGCTGCTACGCACCAGTAGCACTTCCGACCCCAAAACCTTACGAGTTCAGCCCCAATTGCCCCCAAAAACATCCCAAAGCATCCCTAAGGCATTATGGCATAAAAGACACAAAACCTACGACTATTAGATAGATTTATTACACTGTCCTAAACCTCAAAATCACATAAACCTTCACAAAACCCCAACATCCCCAAAGTCCTCACAACCCTTCACCTTTGTCATTAATCCACGAAAATATCATAGTTTCCTCAGTTTACTCATAAACACACAAAAATCCCACAAACCTCACTAATACATCATAATTTCCTCAGTTTACTCGTAAACCCACAAAAATCACACAAACCTCACTAATACATCATAGTTTCCTCAGTTTACTCATAAACCCACAAAAATCACATAAACCCCAAAATCCACTTTAAATACGTCGAATCCCTATATTGAAAACAATGAAAGGTAATACTCCCCATATCTTAGATTGTCGACTCCAAGCCTTTCTCTCTTGAGTTCTTGGAAACCTTCTCGAATCCTAAGCTTTTCCCTCTTTCCTCAGAGCTCTGGCCTTTTCCTTCTTTTCACGATCTAACAAAATGAATCATATTCCTCTCAATTTCTCCTTTTTGTTAAACCTAACCCTTGGGCACCCAAAATGAGCTTTCCCAATATTACCCTCACTAACTCCTCCTTAAAAGCTCAATTTACCCTTAGTTCATCTAACATTATTTAAATAAATAGCCAAAACTCCACAAAATACCGACGTCAACACAAACCACCAAAATTCACTTAAAATCATGAATATTATATTTAAATAAATTAAATAAATATTCTTACAAAATTTGGGGTGTTACAACTCTCCCCCACTTAAAGAATTTTTGCCCTCGAAAATTACCTCAAGGAAATAGAGTCGGATACGACTCCCTCATTTGATCTTCACGTTCCCAAGTCCAACTTTCGCCAGTCGGTCCACTCCACAACACCTTCACCAAAGCTATGTTTTTACCCCGCAGTTGCTTTATCTCTCAACCATCAATCCACATAGGTAATGCTTCCACTGTCAGGTTATCCCTCACTTGTACATCATCCATCTGAATCACATGCGACGGATCCGGAATGTACTTCCTCAACTGAGACACATGGAACACGTCATGCAAATTCGTAAGTGAATGCGGTAAAGCAATTCGATAGGCTACCTCTCCTATCCTTTGCAAGATTTGATATGGATCAACAAAACGTGGAGTGAGCTTCCTAGACTTCAAAGCTCGACCCACACCAGTCAATGGCGTCACCCTCAAAAACACGTGATCTCCCTCTTGGATTTCAAGTGTCTTCCTTCTCTTATCATGGTAGCTCTTCTGGCGACTCTGCGATGCTCTCATCCTTTCTTGGATCATCTTAATCTTCTCAGTCGTCTCTTGCACAATCTCAGGTCCGAGTACAACACTCTCGCCCGACTCATACCAACACAAAGGAGTCTTACACCTTCTCCCATACAAAGCTTCCTAGGGCACCATTCCAATACTAGCATGAAAACTATTATTGTACGTGAACTCAATCAATGGTAAATGGCTATCCCAAGATCCTCCGTGGTCCAACACACAAGCCCTCAACAAATCCTCTAAGGATTGGATAGTCCTTTCTTTCTGACCGTCCGTCTGCGGATGATAGGCAGAACTCATCCTCAACTTAGCACCTTGAAAACTCTTCCAGAACCTAGATGTAAATCTCGGATCTCTATCCGACACAATACTCTAAGGTATCCCCTGCAACTTCACAATCTCTTCGATGTACATCTCGGATAACTTCTGCATAGAATGATTAATCTTCATCGGCAAGAAATGAGCCAATTTAGTTAATCTATCCATGATCACCCAAATTGAATCATTCCCCCTTTCTGTCCTCGGCAACCCCGACACAAAGTCCATGGAAATGTTATCCTATTTCCATTCTGGAATATTCAACGGCTGCATCATACCTAAAGGCTTCTGATGCTCAATCTTCGACTTCTGACACGTCAAGCACGTATAAACAAACCCTGAAATATCCTTCTTCAATCATGGCCACCAAAATAACTTTTTCAAATCCTGGTACATATTCGTAGCACTGGGATGATTACTCAACCTACTTCGGTGTCCTTCTTCTAGAATACTCTTCTTGATTTTTGGAATATCTGGAACACATACCCTATCCCGAAACCTCATCACACCATTCTCATCAATCCAGAATTCTCCTCAATTATCTTGGTTAATCAAAGTAAATCGGTCAACCAACTTTAAATCAGATTGCTGTCCCACTCTGATTTCTTCCAGAATACAACTAGTCAACTTTAACATTCCCAACTTCACACTATCAGAGGTCGCTTCACATACCAAACTCAAATCTCGAAATTGCTCAATTAATTCCAATTCTTTCACCATAAGCATCGACATATGCAATGACTTCCTGCTCAATGCATCAGACACTACATTACTTTGCCCGGATGATAACTCAAATCAAAATCAAAATCCTTCAACAGCTCTAACCACCTTCTCTGCCTCATATTCAATTCTTTCTGATCAAATAAGTACTTCAGTCTTTTATGATCACTAAACACTTCAAACTTAGAGCCAAACAGATAATGTCTCCAAATCTTCAACACAAACACCACAGCGGGCAATTCTAAGTCATGTGTAGGATAATTCCTCTCATGAACTCGCAATTTTCTCAAAGCATAGGCAACAACTAGTCCATTCTGCATCAATACTCCACCAAGACCCATCTTCGACGCATCACAATACACCATAAAAGATTCGCTCGGAATTGGAAAAATCAACACTGGAGCGGCCATCAACCTCTTCTTCAATTCCACAAAACTCTCTTCGCAGGCTACGTCCCACATAAAAGCTTGACCCTTTCGAGTCAACTGAGTCAAAGGTAATGCCAACTTAGAAAAGCCTTCGATAAACTTACGGTAATAACCCGCCAATCTCATAAAACTTCATATCTCGGTAGCAGACTTTGGAGTCTCCCACTGTAACACAGCATCAATATTTAGAGGGATCAACAGCAATCCCGCCACTTGAAATCACATGGCCAAGAAAACTCACTTCCTTCAACCAAAACTCACACTTGGACAGCTTTGCATACAACTTCTTCTCCTTTAATACTTGCAACACAGTTCTTAAATGCTCGACATGTTCTTCTTCAGATCTAGAATATATCAAGATATCATCGATAAACACCACCACAAACTTATCCAAATACTCATGAAAAATCTGATTCATGTACTCCATGAACACTAGGTGCTTTAGATACACCAAACGACATCACAATATACTCATAGTCACCATACCTCGTCCTGAAAGTTGTCTTTGGAATATTATCAGGCTTAACACGAATCTGACGATAACTAGACCTCAAATCCATCTTGCTAAAACACAAGTGCCCACCAATTGATCCATCAAATGATCAATCCTAGAAAGTGGATACTTATTCTTGATTATGACTTTATTCAAATGTCTATAATCAACACACAACCTCATGCTACCATCTTTCTTCTTCCCCGACAACACAGGAGCACTCCACAGGGAAACACTTGGTCGAACAACTTCATCCCAAGAAACTCTTCCAATATTTTCTTCAATTCTCCTAAATCAGATGCAGACATCCGGTGGTATCAAATCCGCCGTAACCTCTACCTCACGTTCTGGGGCAAATCACTTACATCATCAAGAAACAGTTCCGAAATTTCACAAACAAAAGGCCAAAACACCAACTCCTCACCTTCACTAATACTCAAAGTTTCCCTTAACATAAACATCTCAGCACCATCCTGCATCGACTAATCAAGTAATTTGTAAGCACTTGGCTTAACTCCTAACAATTCACTGCGCACACCACTTAAGCTCGTAAGACACGTCTATCCCATCCAACATGATCCCGTCTATTATCAACAAGAGATTAAGGGTGATCAGTTCCTCAATTTGTCAATAACAGCCAACTATCATGAGGCGGTACAAACTATCTTTACCAAACTATCGTAGCGTCCAACACCACACTCAACCATCACTCCACACTTGAAGCATCTTGGAGAAGCACCATCTTCTCCCCCACTTATTTCATTCTCAACCTGTAAATGGAAAACAAAACAAGCATCGACAATGTTTTCACACACATGTCGCACACTAGGGAATAGACAACATTAGACAACCTGGCCGGACGGACCGACCTGTTCTGATGCCACTAATGTAACACCCTTTTCTACCCCACAATTAAACACGACAAAATACAAAAAAAAATTAGAGTAAACATCAGAACCACCTCAAAGGGTGAACATTTTCTCAATAAACTCAAAATAAAACATTTGCTCCGTAACACGGGTTTTCCTCAAAATAGTCAAAAGCCATCAAAATTAGCAGCGGAACCACCATAACCACAATAATCCAAAACAAAGGTTTTTAAAATAAAACCCATAGTAATCAAATAATAACAAAATAACAAATCAACATGGTTCGACTCAACGACCCAACCCGATGTTACAATATCAGAGCAATGACCCTCTACGTCGACCAAAAGCAAAATAAACTCCAAAAAGTCCTCGAAGGCATCCAGCTAAGCCTGATCACCTGCACGTTACCCACGTGGAGGGAACATTCAAATAGGAAGGGTGAGTAATCATAATTCATTATAATCAATATAAAAACAGGATATGCATAAAATTGACGTCATCATCATTTACAACATCATCAGGGTCATCACAAAGCAACATCAAAGATCACGACATCATAAATTACATCAATGCCAAATAAATGCAATGCATAACAAGACTCATGCATGTGGTACCAATTCATCAAAGTCGATGGACACTAGGCCATCACCCTCCAAAGATCCCCGTCAATAGGATCGATTCCACACAAGAACCGGATCACGTCATAAACACTACAATCCACACAATGGGATTTAAGCCACCACTGGACCGAAGTCCTAACATCATCACTGGACCGAAGTCCTAACATCGTCAATAGACCGAAGTCTAAATGTTATGAATGCATGATACACAACGTCAATATCATCATCATCCACAAAAGTCATTACGTGCATCATCATTCATCAAAATCTCATGTTAATCATATCATCATTTATTCATCAAAACATCATAAACCATAATCTCATAATCATCAATATACGCATGGTAATTCACATCGTCATCTAATCATCAAACATCATGTATAAACACCTCAAAATCATCAACATACTCGTGGTAATTCATATCATCATTTAATCATCAAACATCATGTATAAACATCTCATAATCATCAATATACTCATAGAAATTCATCAAAACAGTCATGTATCATCATCACAAAATCATCAATATACTCATGGTAATTCATCAAAATAGTCACAACTCAAAACATCAAGACATCACAAGAATCATAAAACAATTCGCGAACAGCAACCATTCGCTGGAACGTTCGCTTTGCGAATCTACAGCGAATGTTTGCTTTGTGAATAATTTGTTCGCTTTGCGAGGTCGCGATTTTCTGTAACCGCTGCTACGCACCAGTAGCACATCCGATCCTAAAACGTTATGGGTTCAGCCCCAATTACCCCCAAAAACATCCCAAAACATCCCCAAGGCATTATGGCATCAAAGGCACAAAACCTACGACTATTAGATCAATTTATTACACTGTCCTAAACCTCAAAATCACATAAACCTTCACAAAACCCCAATATCCCCAAAGTCCTCACAACCCTTCACCTTCGTCATCAACCCACGAAAATATCATAGTTTCCTCAATTTACTCATAAACACACAAAAATCACATAAACCTCACTAATACATCATAATTTCCTCAGTTTACTCATAAACCCACAAAAATCACACAAACCTCACTAATACATCATAATTTCCTCAGTTTACTCATAAACCCACAAAAATCACATAAACCCCCAAATCCACTTTAAATACATCGAATCCCTATATTGAAAATAATGAAAGGTAATACTCCCCATGCCTTATATTGTCGATTCCAAGCCTTTCTCTCTTGATTTCTTTGAAACCTTCTCAAATCCCAAGCTTTTCCCTTTTTCCTCAGAGCTCTGGCCTTTTCCTTCTTTTCACGATCTAACAAAATGAATCCTATTCCTCTCAATTTCTCCTTTTTGTTAAACCTAACCCTTGGGCTTCCAAAATGGGCTTTCCCGATATTACCCTCACTAACTCCTCCTTAAAAGTCCAATTTACCCTTAGTTCATCTAACATTATTTAAATTAATAATAATATTAATATATTCCATATTATATACTATTATTTAAATAAATAGCCAAAACTCCACAAAATACCAACGTCAACACAAACCACCAAAATTCACTAAAAATCATGAATATTATATTTAAATAAATTAAATAATTATTCTTACGAAATTTGGGGTGTTACAACTCTTCCCCACTTAAAGAATTTTCGCCCTCGAAAATTACCTATAGGAAATAGAGTCGGATACGATTCCCTCATCTGATCTTCACGTTCCCAAGTCCAACTTTCGCCAGTCGGTCCACTCCACAACACCTTCACCAAAGCTATGTCTTTACCCCGCAGTTGCTTCATCTCTCAACCATCAATCCGCACAGGTAATGCTTCCACTGTCAGGTTATCCCTCACTTGTACATCATTCATCTGAATCACATGCGACGGATCCGGAATGTACTTCCTCAACTGAGACACATGGAACACGTTATGCAAATTTGTAAGTGACAATGGTAAAACAATTCGATAAGCTACCTCTCCTATCCTTTGCAAGATTTGATATGGACCAACAAAACATGGAGTGAGCTTCTTAGACTTCAAAGCTCGACCCACACCAGTCACTGGCGTCACCCTCAAAGACACGTGATCTCCCTCTTGGAATTCAAGTGTCTTCCTTCTCTTATCATGGTAGGTCTTCTGGCGATTCTGCGATGCTCTCATCCTTTCTTGGATCATCTTAATCTTCTCAGTCATCTCTTGCACAATCTCAGGTCCGAGTACAACACTCTCGCCCGACTCATACCAACACAAAGGAGTCCTACACCTTCTCCCATACAAAACTTCATAGGGTGCCATTCCAATTCTAGCATGAAACTATTATTGTACGTGAACTCAATCAACGGTAAATGGCTATCCCAAGATCCTCCGTGATCCAACACACAAGCCCTCAGAAAATCCTCTAAGGATTGGATAGTCATTTTGTCTGACCGTCCATCTACGGATGATAGGCAGAACTCATCCTCAACTTAGCACCTTACAAACTCTTCCAGAACCTAGATGTAAATCTCGAATTACTATCCGACACAATACTCGAAGGTATCCCATGCAACTTCACAATCTCTTCGATGTACATCTCGGTTAACTTTTGCATAAAATGATTAATCTTCATCAGCAAGAAATGAGCCAATTTAGTTAATCTATCCACGATCACCCAAATTGAATCATTCCCCTTTGTCGTCCTCGGCAACCCCGACACAAAGTCTATAGAAATGCTATCCCATTTCCATTCTGGAATATTGAACGGCTGCATCATACCTAAAGGCTTCTGATGCTCAATCTTTGACTTCTGACACGTCAAGCACGCATAAACAAACTCTGCAATATCCTTCTTCATACCTTGCCACCAAAACAACTTTTTTAAATCCTGGTGTCATGCCCCAAATTTTGACCACTAAGATTTCCCATCATTGTGCAAATCATCATCTCAATATGGATGTACTTATATGCCTCATCAGTCTCTCCAAAGATTGGTGAGCATTCACTACAATCAAGAATGAGGGTTTTAAGCCCTCTCATAGCACTTAGACAAAGGATCAATCAATAAATGACATGATCTTCAACTTGTCTAACCTCTCAAATATCCACAAAGGATCAAGAGGACTCCCACATCAAGAATCAAGCACAAGGTTGCAAAATTCCAAGTGGATCAAGCCTCCAGATCGCCAGTGTCACCAAATTAGGGTTTTGATCGACCAAGACCTCCAGATGAAAATTTTCATCTGGGCATGAGCCAATGCTTCAAAGCACAACCCAATATACTCCAAGGGACCTCATGGACCCAATTATCAAGTCAATTTAACCTCAGGGGATGCATTTATCAAAAATCAGGAATTAGGAATTCTTGACCTAATTCACCCCTAAGTTGACTTTTGGGACCAGGCATGAGCCAAAACCTCAAGACATGATTTGAGGGTCTCTAATATACAACATTGATCCATTAGCAACAATGGATTCATCCAAGAAGCTTGATTCACAAGTTTCAAATTCATCTGGATCACAGTTAGGGTTTTGAGGAAAAAGTCAATTGTGCCTTTGACTTTTGACCAAGACATGCTCCCAAACTTTGGGACATAAGTCAATACACCCTATAACACCTATGGAATCCATCCATTAAGTTTGATTTAGGTCAAGGACTTGATTTTATAGAGGATCGCACAATTTAGATTTCATCTGCTGAAAAAGTCAACTGTACAAAAAGTCAAAGTTTGACTTTTTGATTTTTTGGTCAAACAAGGTTCCTTAACCCTAATACAATGTTAATATGTGATTTGAATCATCATTCATCAAGAAAAATCAAAGAAAATGAGTTAACTTGTAAAAGGGGTAACCATAGAAAACTTAGAATTTTTCTAAGTTATGGAACAAAGTGGCTAGGGTACCAACTTCCAAGGACCATAACTTGAGATCCAAGCAACCATTTTGGATGGTCCAAAGCTGGACTTGTAGCTCTCATGGCATACTTTAAAAGTGTCAACTAGACCTTATTCCAATTCCTCATGGATTTTTAGTTATGGAGTGATCAAAGTGGCTGAAAACATGAAAATGACATTTTTCCAACACTTAGTGAAATTTTCCAACATGAGAATGGAAAGGAAACTCCATTACCCTCCGTCGTGAATATTGCAGACATCAGTCGAGTAACAAGGAGCGGTCGAATCTTAAACTGAGGAGTTGGAGAACCTACCAGAGAAAAGGAACCTCAGACAGAAGTTCCCAATCAGCCAGTCGGTCAATCCAGTGATCCCGACCTTTCAAAGAACAATGATGAGATGCTGAAGCTCGTCCAAAGAAGTGAATACAACATCGTTGATCAACTGTTACAAACTCCTTCAAAAATCTCAGTGATGTCTCTTTTACTCAGTTCCGAAGCTCACAGAGAAACTCTACAGAAAGTCTTAGAGCAAGCCTTTATGGAACAAGATGTAACAATAAGGCAATTCGACAACATCATCTCCAACATCGCTTCCTGCAACAACTTGGGGTTTAGTGATGAGGAATTGCCAGAAGAAGGCAAAAGTCACAACATGGCGCTGAATATTACAGTCAACTGTCAGGACGATGCTTTAGCCAGCATACTGGTAGACACTGGATCGACTCTGAACGTTATGCCGAAGTCCACTCTAATGCGACTATCATTTAAAGGATCTCCGATAAGAGGCAGTGAGGTCGTCGTCAAAGCATTTGACGAATCCTGAAAAACAGTTATCGGCGAAGTCGACCTTCCCAAAACTATCGGTCCTCACACTTTCCAAGTCACTTTTCAGGTCATGGACATCCGGGCAGCATATAATTGTTTATTAGGAAGACCTTGGATACACGAGGCTGGGACAGTCACTTCGACACTTCACCAGAAACTGAAGTTCGTCAAGAACGACCAACTAGTCACAGTCTGTGGAGAGCAAGCCTTGATCGTGAGTAACTTATCATCATCCACTTGTGTAGAACCAGAAGAGGTCGTTGGAACCCAGTTCCAAGCACTTTCGGTGAGCCATGACAACCAATCAGAGAAAGGAACCTCGATTTCCTCGTACAAAGATGCTCTCGAAGTGATCAAAAGTAACAATGCGAAAGGATGGGGACAACTTGTCGTTCCTACTGATAACAAAACAAAGAAGGGTCTTGGTTTTTCCTCAACCTGTACCCAGACTGCTGCTACTGAAAGTTTTCATCCCATTCAAGACTTCTTCCACAGTGGAGGTTTCCTTCACCCAGTGCCTCAAGAAGTACATACCATCAACGAGGGCGACTCCTCCGATACAGATGAAGAATGGAAGTCCTATCTCAACGAGAACAGTTATATGTCTCAGGAAGAAACGCCTACGCTGTTTTGCTTTCCCACGCAAAGTCCGAGATATATAACTAGATCAGACGTCAAAATGATATACGGAGATTGTGATCCAGAAGGATGTCGTGCTCCACCAAACTCATTAGAGGAGGACTGTAATACCCCGTATTATTTAAATGCTGAATTAGATATTAGATGAGATCAGATAAACATCTATGTACTCTATCTTTGGTTAATTAGATTAATGGAATCCTCTAAGTGCTTTAAGTATTATCGATTGGGAACAATCAATCAATTGGTTGAGATGACAAAATATCAATTGGGGATATTTTACTCTATTGGATTATATTATATAATATTGGTATATATATATATATATATATATATATATATATATATATATATATTTTTGGAAAGAGAAAGAAAGATAGAAAAGAAGAAGAAGAAGGAAATGGAGAGAAGGAGGAAGAGAAGAGAAAGTGGAGAAAGATGAAGGAGAGAAACTCATGGATCATCATAATCTTCTTCAAACTCCTCTTCAATTATCAGGTGGGTTCTAGTTAGACACTCTAAGTTCTAGAAATAGATGTTTGGAACTTAGGTTAGAATTGAGAGAAAATGATAAATTGTTGAATCAATGGAATCTAACGGATAAAATGAGTTATAAACTGTGTTGTATGATCAATGTGTGTGTAGAATCATCTATTAATGCTTATTTGTGCATTGGGTTGTGTTTGGAATGGGTTTTGGACCCCAAAGGACCAGCTGTTACGCTTCTGAGATTTCAGGGTTTCACGCGGTTCGCCTAACGAACCTGGGGCGAATCCCAGCAAACAAGTTTTCGAGGGTTCGCTACAGCAAAGGTCAGCGAATGTTCGCCAACGACATTCGCCTAGCGAACTTTGTATCTTTTCAGTTCTGTTTGGTTCTGCCTTGGTTCGCCCAGAGGTTCGCGAAGCGAAGGGCAAGGCGAGTGTTCGCCAAGGTGTTCGTGAATCGATCTTTGTGTCTGTTCTGGTCTGTTTGTTGATTCGCATGGGGCTTCGCCTAGCGAACGCTCACTGGAAGGTTCGCCTAGCGAACATGACAGTTTGTGCAGTTTTGTTTCCTTCATAACTTTTGATCAGTAACTCGGATCGGGACGTTCTTGGTGTCATTAGAAAGCTATGACGACCCTCTATCCAATAAAAAGTTAAAATATTGGGTATGATGTGGGATAATTATTTAGTGGAAAATAAAGGAAAGTAATGTTTTGTGAAATGTTGGGATTGACATCTTTTGGATCATAAGTCCGATTACGGCGTAGGGATAGCCGTTAGAAAGGCGTGGAAATATCCTATGGGATAAGAGTGAGGCTATTGAGTTTGATCCCCGGTTAATGAATTGGAGGAAGACCGAAATGATGTTTTATGTGATTGAATTATTATATGTGATTCAAATGTGCAATTGTGATATGCTTTGCCTATTATTTATGTTTAACTTGATAGAAAGAAATATACATGTTTAAAATATGAATTAGGAAGAGTGAGGAAACTTTACCCCAAAACAAATGGCATAGTTAAGATTGTGATAATTATAGGTTGTGAATAGAATTGTGATAGAAACTCTGGATGGCGACGCTCGTGCATTCACTGACGAGTTCTGTCCTGGAGTAGATAACCTAGTTGGCGATGCTCGGGCACTTGATGTATAATGGTGCATCAGTGACGAGTATTGGCCTATGAGAGAGTAAACACTAATATGGAACACGTGTATTTATTTATGTTATATTGATAAAGGTAAAAGAGGCCTAAAGGCTAATGTGGCCTAGAAATGTTGAGTACAATTATGGTTGTATGTGAAATCATGAAATCGTAACCGTTATTCTATTATGTGCCATTTCATGAGTAACGAGCTCCTCTGTAATGAATGCACGATTTCGTGGTAGGTTTGATTCCCAATGTTATAGCACGAATGGAGCCTCCGGGTAAAGAGACTTGTGACGGTGTACGGGCCGTGTGAAGTGACGGATCACGGTGTACGGGCCGATAATCCCGAATCCATTTCGTATGCCAAGAAATCTACGACGTAGGTAGTTAGACCGAACTGGGTGAATAATTCTTTGTGTTATTTACTGTTGATTTTACCTTGTTCATATAGCAGAGTGTGTTGTTGTGACATCACACATCTGATACCAGAATTTCAATTGGTATCAGAGCAGGCATCCTGCTCTGCATCTGGGTGAGATCTAGGGATGATACTTTCTGGTAAGATGGACAAGGAAGTTGGTGGATTTGTGAATAGACCCCCTATTCTGGATGGTTCTAATTATGATTATTGGAAACCAAGGATGGTTACCTTTTTGAAGTCCTTGGACAGCAGGGATTGGAAGGCTGTGTTAAAAGAGTGGAAGCACCCTGTTATTACTGATAAAGAAGGAAACACCAAGGTGAAACCTGAAGAAGAGTGGACCAAGGAAGAGGATGAGCTAGCACTTGGCAATTCTAAGGCCTTGAATGCCATCTTTAATGGGATTGATAAAAACATCTTCAGGTTGGTAAACACTTGTGAAGTGGCAAAGGATGCTTGGGACATTTTAAAGACTACTCATGAAGGAACTTCAAAGGTTAAGATGTCAAGACTTCAACTTCTGACATCAAAGTTTGAAAGTCTAAAGATGAAGGAAGATGAAACTATTCATGATTTTCACATGAATATTCTTGAGCTGTCCAATGCATCTAGTGCTCTTGGAGAGAAGATGACTGAAGAAAAGCTGGTGAGGAAAATTCTTAGATCCCTTCCCAAGAGATATAAGATGAACGTGACTGCAATTGAAAAAGCTTAAGACATCAGTAAAATGAGGGTTGATGATCTGATTGGATCTCTTCAAACTTTTGAGTTAGGGTTGAGTGAAGAGGAACCTGAAAAGAAGACCAAGAGTATAGCTTTGGTATCTAATACTCAAGAAGAGAAGAAAGGGAATGGTGTTGAGTCTCAGGAGGAGCTGTCTCAGGCTATTGTTCTGATGGGAAGACAGTTTAACAAGGTGTTTAAGAGGATGAATAAAAACTACAAACCTAATGTTAAGAACATCTCCTCTGACATCAACAAGTCAAAAGAGAAGGATGAAGAGAAGAATGTTCAAGACAAAGCAGTTCAATGCTTTGAGTGTGAAGGCTATGGTCATGTTAAGAAAGAATGTCCTACATTCCTTAAGAAGCAGAAAAAGGGCATGGCTGTTTCCAGGTCTGATACTGACAGTGAAAGTGAAGAAGAGTCTGCCAAGCATGTTAGGGCATTGACAGGAACATGTATTTCTGATGAAGAATCTAGTGATGAGGAATTGACTTTTGAGGAGTTAGCAGCATCCTATCAAGAGTTATGTCTGAGGAGTGCAGAGGTTTGTCAAGAAAGTGAGAAACAAAAGAAAAGAATAGTCCAACTTGAGACTGTTAAAGTTGATCTTGAAAATGAAGTCTTGTTAGTTAAATCTCAACTTGATCAAATGACCAAGTCTGTCAGAATGTTGAACAGTGGGTCTGATACTCTTGATAAGATTCTTCAGGCTGAAAAGGTTGCAGGAGACAAGTCTGGCTTAGGATTTGTTGTTGAGGAGAAGGTCTTTGGTGAAGCTAGTACTTCTGGAACCAAAAATGACATGTCTCAACTAATGTCTCAACATAACAAAAGAAGACGTAATCCTAAGCAGGTTGTTCATCAAAATGTTGAGAAAGGGTATGCTCATGGTCCTCATCATGGGAAGGCACAGGCTTCTGGAGCTAGTCAGTATATGCCTCCACAATACCATAAGAGTATGCAGGCTTCTAGGTTTAACATGTTCCATCAGATGTCTCAACATCAAGGGAATATGTATGGCTTTGGACCTAATAATGCAGTGCCTCATTATTATGGTAGAAGAAAGCCACATCATCATGGTAGAAGACAGCCTAAGAGACAGAATCATCACTACAGAAGACAGGCTAACTATGGAAGAAGACAGCCCCAATACTTTGGATGGCAGCCACAGCAGTTTCATCATCAAGGTGGCAGGAAGTTTAATCTCACTTTAGAGAAGAGGTTAAAAGAGTTAGGTGTTTCTATTGTGGAAGTTTTGGCTATATGCAATATTCTTGCTTTAAACTGCATGGCTATCCCAAATCTGTCCATCAACCTAGACAGAATCAGAACATGTCTAAGGCTGTTAAAAAATGGGTTCCTAAAGCTGCTGTTACATGTCTATTGGCCCACACATCTGATAGACATTATGTTAAGGATGGTTGGTACTTTGACAGTGGTTGTTCAAAGCATATGACATGGTTCAAAAATCATTTGGTGGATATCAAGACTTGCTCCACAAATGATGTTACTTTTGGTAATGGAGAGAAAGGGGAAGTAAAAGGAGTTGGAAAATTGAGGTGTCATGATGGACCAAATTTGGAAAATGTTCTTCTTGTCAAAGGATTGACTGTTAATTTGATTAGCATCAGTCAGCTATGTGATGAAGGATACAAGGTCAGCTACACTAAAGATGAGTGTTTAGTGACTAATGGGAAGAATGAGGGTGTTATGAAGGGAGTCAGATCCATAGATAACTGTTATCTATGGGTACCTCAAGAGTCCAGCTCATTAAGTGATGTTAAGGTTGATGTTGTGACATCAGACTGTAACATTAGCTGTGGAGACTTAAGCAGAAAATTGAGCATATTGAAGTTAGTGGCTTATGGAGTGAATTTATCAAAATTCAAAAATTTAAAAGGAAATGTGTTTTGGTGGGGAAAATACATTTATTGGCTTTTAAGTGATCCACAAAATCAGGCTCCATACTTTAGGCTATCATTTCCTATTGTGGCTATCACACGCTTCATCAAACACCATACCCCTAGACTGTTCATCTCCTTCTCCATCAACAGAAGTAGCAATCCTTCCCTGATCCTCAGTTGCTTCACTGGAACAATGTCAAAACAAGTATCATCCCCTTCAAAGAAGTCTGCTTAAAAAAGTTCTTCTCTTGAAAAAGCTAGTGTTTTGACGAAAGAGGGTTCTGCTGAAGAAGCTTTGAATATAGCACCCATCTCCATGATGGTTCCTGAATCTTGTAAGTCAAGACCTTCCAAACTTTAACCCAAAAGGCCTACACCTAAAATTGATGATAGTGAAACTAGGAGGTTAGTCACTAGCATTCTTTTTAAAGAAAAATATGCCTCTGGGTCTTCCACCCCTCAAGCTGTTGAAGAGAGGGTTGATGTTGATCGTAGTCTTAATCAGATTGCCACCAAAATTTTGGATAAGGGTTTATTTGTAAAAGGAAGTTCTATTCCCCTTAGGCAAATGTCAGCTGAAAAGGATGACATGTAGAATGCAGATACCAATCTTCACAGATTGGCTATTTCAGTCATTGAAGATGCGGAAGTGGAAGTTGAAGATGAAGGTGTTCATGTTGAAGAAGAAGTTGAAACCAATGTCAGAACATCGCCTGATAGGGATGTTGGAGCTAGCCCTAGTGAAAAGAAGAATACTGATAAGGTGGATGTGATTGATCTTTCTGATAATGAAGTGATTGGAAAAGCTGTCCCTGGTATTGCCAGTAGAATGGGGTCTAAAAGAGGGAAGTCAGTAGAGTACTCACCTAAGGAGAGACCTGAGAACAAAAAGAAAAAGCCAACTATGGTGGGACCTACTAAGACTTGGAGCAAAGTTGCTGTGAATTCCAAAAAGAGAAAGGTGAGGGAGGATTCAGAGTTTGAATTTGATGTTGAGGATGATGTTCAAGACACCACTCCTGTGAGAAGGTCTATATTGAAGAGAATTACTGATAAGATCCCTGATATCCCTGTTGACAATATTTCATTCCACTATGCTAGTAGTGCATCCATGTGGAAATTTGTCTGTCAGAGAAGACTAGCGCTGGAAAGAGAACTTGGTGGAGATTCTTTGGATCTTAAGGAAGTCATTGAATTGATTAGATTTGATGGGTTAATGAAGACTGTGTCTGGACTGTCCAAGTGCTATGATGGATTAGTCAAGGAATTTATTGTAAACATTCCTGTGGCTATTAATGACAGCAGAAATATGGATTTTAGAAAGGTTTATGTAAGAGGTCAATGTGTTAATTTTTCTCCTGAGGTCATTAACACTTACCTAGAAAGGGATGAGAAGGAGTATAGAGAGTTAGAAGAAACAGACAATGCTGTGTGTAAGGAAATCACAGCAGGACAAGTGAAAGTCTGGCCTCTGAAAGGAAAATTGTCTGCCAGTTTGTTAAGTGTCAAATATGCTATTCTGCACAGAATAAGAGCATCTAATTAGGTCCCTACCAATCACAAGACAACTATCTCTATTGGATTGGGAAAATTGATTTATGCTGTTGGGACAAAGAGGTTGTTTGATTATGGGGCTTATATATATGATCAGACTATCAAGCATGCTGCTACAAATGCAGTGAAGATGCCTATTGCCTTTCCCTCTCTCATTTGTGGGATCATCTTGTCACAACATCCTGGTATTCTTCATCAATCTGATGTGGTGTGTAAGAGGGAATCTGCCTTGTCAATCCATTATAAGCTGTTTGAAGGGAAGCATGTTCCTGACATTGTCAAGACATCAGCTTCAACATCATAACAGCCACCTGCCAAAACTGGGTTGATTTCAGAATTGGAGGAGGCTTGTAAGGAGTTGGATGAAGTCATCAGAGTGAGTACTGAAAGAAAGCTAAAATTTGAAAAACTTCTCATGACTCTGAGATTGGCAGAAAAAGAAGTTGAAGCAGTCAATGCTAGCCAAAATGATGATGATTTCCAGGACAATGTTGAAGGTTCAGGTTCTGAAGAAGGTGACTCTACTACTGAGGATAAAGATGTTGCAGCTAGTTCTGATGGCTCTGATGCTGATGAAGATTAAATTGCTGTTTCTTTAGCTATTTTATATTTTTGTTGTTTATTTTTGCTTCTGCACTTAGTGTGCTTGCTAAGTATTCTGAATATTGTTGCTTTTAAGTACTTCTGGTTTATGTTCTGTGATTTGTCTTGTCACATAATGCTGACTTTTGACTGACAATGAGAGCTATCTTAGGACAATCTGGTAGTTAGTAGGACTAACAGGTTGATGTTTATCCAATTATGGCTAAAAAGGGGGAGAGAGTTGCCAAGGTGTGGTTGTGAAGCCTTTTTCTGATATGGTGCAGAAGTTGAGGGGGAGAGTACTTGAACAGCTGTGAGCTGGTTCTTGTTTTGAGGGGGAGTTTGCCCTATGCTGATGTGAAGGTGTTTTCTGCAGCTTGTTGGTTTTTGTTGCTGCTGGTTAGTGATTTGTGCAGCTTGTTGATGAGGTGCTGCTAGGTGTTTTGAAAATTTATCAATTTTTATCTGCTGTTGGGTTCTCTGATGATGGCAGAGTTTGTTTTAGCCAAAATTAGCCAAAGGGGGAGATTGTTAGTTATTGTGTTGGCTGGAATTTTGGTAAAACAAAGTTGAGCAATGTTGATGTCATATGTCTGATGTCATAACATTGGTTCTTATCATTAGCTGTTGCAGGGTTGGAAGTTTTATATGCTGATGTTATAAGTGATGTCTTTACATCACTATACCAGAACATCAGAACATCAGATTGTGATGTTTTAGGGTTGCGCGTGTTAGTGAGTTTTGAGGAGATCTGTTAGAGAGATTGGATGCGAATTTCTTGGAGAAGATATTTCCAATCAGATATATTTGCAGATTATGAAGCAGATTCTGTAACCAACATTAGGGCTGATTTGGAGAGATTTTAAAAAGATTTGAAGATCAAATTTGTTTTAATATCAGATATTTTTGGAAGAGATCCAAGCCCAAGTCAGAAGGGCATAAAAATAGCCTCAACCCTTATTGGAAAACAATGAAGAAAGAGAGCTATAGACTGAGTGTCATTTGTGTCTTCGTGTGAGTTTTGTAAACCATTCGTGTGTGAATTGGTGTTACTATTTTGAGTTGTAATTGTATTCACTCTAGAGCTTTTAAGCAAGAGTGTGTTGTCCTTGATCAAAGTTGTTAAGCATAATCAAGTTGGGTGTTTAGTGTGTAATCATTGGATTGTATCACTGAGGTGAATTAGGGAGTGAGTGGTTTCTCATACCTAAGTGGTTTCTTAGGTAGAATTGTCATTGGGTAGTGATTAAATTAGGTAGATGTTAACTGGGATTGTTGAGTCTGTAATTTGATACTATTGATAGTGATTTTCCTCCCTGGCTTGGTAGCCCCCAGACGTAGGTAGTTAGACCGAACTGGGTGAACAATTCTTTGTGTTATTTACTGTTGATTTTACCTTGTTCATATAGCAGAGTGTGTTGTTGTGACATCACACTTAACATCACACATCTGATACCAGAATTTCATGAACAATATCCTCCGACTGGTTAAAAGATGAGAGTTAAGGAAGTTCGGCTTTATGGGAACCTAAAGTAGAAGGGAAGCGTGAGAAGGAACACAAGGATGTGTTACATGCTTCAAGTGAAACAAGGGTGCGCCGAACGAAGAGTAGGAGAGGAATTGTATATCTTCAGTTATAAAGAGAGATTAAGTTCAAGATGATACATCAGGATTTCTGTTTTCAATAAGAGACCAATTAGGAATTGTTAAATTACCCAAGGAACAGTATAAGGTATTATGTTGGAGAAAGAATGAACTTCATTTAGTAACGGAAAGACTGTGTGTTAAGGAATAGGGTAAGTATCTGGGATTTTAAGGAAATTTTAGTAAGGTGGTTTTGTAATTGGACCTAAGAGGATTACAAAGGAAAGCGAAGTAACGCGGTGGGAAAACGGTATCAACGGTACGTTATGAGGAAGTGACAACGGAAGGTATTTTGACGTAGGTATGATAGAATTATTAATACGTTGTTAAAGCTGAAATTAAGGAAGTGTAATCAAGGATGGTCCACCTGTGAGGAGCCTGATAGTGGGACGTGAATGAGAAAGTAACACTTTGGTTTTAAGAATGAGCGTAGTAGTAGCATCATGGTTACAATTGTACATGATGGATTCTCATTCTTAAGACAAGGGTGATGAGACGTACTCTGTGGAACAGTGAATGTTGTATTTTAAGAAGCAAGTTTGTGGTAAAACAATGAGAAGCAAATCAGGACTTATTATGGACTAAATGTAAATCATGGACGATTTATACCGGAAGGGTTTTGTAGATAGTGGATGAGCATTGTTGGTTGAGAATCTTTCGCTAAGTAATTTGGTCTAAGTGTGATGTGCAATGGATAGTGAAAGGTAATAAATCCCGGTTAATGTGTGCGAAGTGATGGAAAGGTCCTTCAAGAGGGTGCATTACCCCAATTTATTTTCAAGTATAGAGAACTCCTGTATTTGTGAATAATTGGAATATTAGGAATCTACCTTTTGTTGGACTAAGAATGTTGTTGTTTTATGTCCCACCAAGAAGCTCAAGTGAGAGAACAAGGTTGTATGTTGGGTTTCGGTTGTGGACGAATCAGGTATGAATTGCGATTAAAAACCCCAGAATGTCATCATTATTGGTTTCCCGCAAGTGAAATTGTTTGAGTAGAAAAGTGAACTATCCCGCCGAAGAGTTGTCGTGTGACCGTGTCAGAATTTGGAATTCTACCTTGTCACTTGGCTGGAGTGTGTCATCTGCATGTGTTGACTTGTCGATTTTACCTGAGTGGATCATGGTTGGTGAATGTTATACCAATTAAGGAGCCGCGAGTTGGAAAATGATATTTCAAGTTAGAACAAATCAGATTGATGGTTGAGTATGGATGGCTTTGAATTAAGAGGGAAAACTGGTTTTTGATTCTGGAACGATGTTAACTGATTAACACGTGCAAGGATGGTGCTTGCACTGAATTTTGAGGAGTAACCGATTAGCTCAGATGGTTGATCGATTGGCATGTGTGCAAATTGTGAAATCCCTTAGGAACCATTATCTGTGTTTTGTTACCTTACGATGCTCCGATTGGAGAGTGTAGTGGGAATGGGAAATGGGATTTCAAGTAAATGAAAGAGGATTTGTGTTGGAATAGAAACTTCCGAAATGTGTTGGGTAATTGGTCATTTGTTCAGACGACAAGGGAAAGAGACTTCGAAGAAGTAATCTTGTGAATAGGGTTGAGTATGAGAAAGTCTTAAGTGTATTACTGTTGAAAGATTTTAGGGAAAAGTTAGAGGATACTCACGAGGTATTGATCTTGTAAAGATTGTTTCTGTAAGTTAATTGTTGGTGTTAGTAAGATATGAGCGGTTGGTCGGAGTTTAGTAATTGTTATCTTCCGTGGGTTCATGGTTTTGGATTTAGACCCCGTGAAAGTGGTACCAGTTGTGTGCAGTTGTGTTCTAACTAGAGAAGGAATTTGTAGGTTATCTTTCCAAGTACTAGTAAGAATTGGACGTTCCGAAGTTAAGTATGTAACTGGGAATAGTTTAGGAAACAGAACGAATAAGAAGAGTTGATTCAACTGAGAAGTGTGTTATGGACTTCGAAAGTGCGTGTGTATGTGGAGTGTTGTATGTGGATTGGTGATTCATATGAAAACTCACAATTGTACCTTGAATGAGTTTAGTTTTGATAAGTGGTGACTCGTATATGGTTGTAGTTCTATGTTGGTGTTACGTTGTTATTGGTTGAGATCTCATGTCAACAAGGAATCTTGAGTAAATCGGAAAACCCGTAAGAAGAATCGATGTGGAATGCGGTAACTAGAAACGAAAGTTGTTACACTATTTTGGGATATAGGGATTCAAGATCGAATGGTTTTTGAGTTGTCTATGTTATGATTGTAATAGTGTAACTCCTGCATCTCTATCGTCTGGAGAGTATTGGACCTATGATAAGAATATTGTGTGTTTGCCAAGAAATTATTTTACCATAGGACGTCAATAAGTTTCTTGTGCCATTAGTTAGTAAGGACCCTAATGGATAAGCGTGTTCCTCCGCAGACAGTTAGCTACCTAGTAGTGCTTAAGAATTCGTGACTTTCCATTGTGAGACTTCAGATTGCGCATTCGAAGGTAATAGATGTAAGAGTTCAGTCAGAATAGTAAGAACTTGAAGATTATTACTAGTAAGTATGGAAATAAGGAGATCTTGTTTTAAGTGTGTTACCTTTTGGGTGTGATACGAAAGAGATGAAATATCAGATTTAACGAGTACAGTGTGCAGCATCAGACCAGATGGAACTGGTAAAGGAAGTCGTTTGACTATTTGTGAAGTGGTTTTGAACGTTGAAAGATTTATGAAAAGATAAATCGTCAATAGTTGCATGAAGTTAAGAAATCACTGGATTACATCGAGATAAGGCAGTATTCTCGGTGAACCTTTTCTCAGACTGTCACGTTAGAAATTGTCAAAGAAATTCTACTCCCCAGAGTTGATCTATTCTCGATGAATAGCATCTCTTGAGTTTCTTCAAACCTTAGAAATTTCACTAAATGATCTATTCTCGGTGAATAACATTTCTTGAACTTTTCTTGGTTTGAGTCCCACAGGCTTCCCAAAAGCATCCCCGCCTCCTCTTGGGCTTTGTACAAGGACCCTTCGGCTTCTTAGAAGTTCTCATGCCTTCTCTTGGGCTTAGTACAAGGACCTTGAAGACCTCTTAAAGGTATAAGACAGAACTTAGTCATCCTTCGTTAGAGCTGTCTTTCTAAAAAGGAGTCAAAACCCTCAGACTAATTTTAGGGTTGATACTCATCCCTTAAAAGAGTCGGCCTCCTCTTGGGCATCATACAAAAGATAAAACTCTTCCACACTAGTAGACTTGGACAGTCTAAATCCCCTTGGGTCTCAAAGAAATTCTCAAGTATCTTACAAAGTATAGGAGAAACCCCGGATTCTGGAATAATCTCCAGCAAAGTTAAAACTTGTGGGTTCTAAAACCCCGTCTTTCTCCCAAAATTCCCCAACCAGGGTCAAGTCATCATAACACTATCAGAGCCTCAAGGTCTCTGATATCTCAACTCTTCTGCATTCCCCTGCAAGAGTTGATTCCCCATTTGGACCTGCCTCGGAATCTCAAGAATCCCCAGCAGAAAGTTAGCCTCCTCTTAGGCTTTATATAATGACCTTTCCTCAGCAAAGTCAGCCTCCTCTTGGGCTTTGTACAATGATTCTCCCCATTGGAGCAAACCTTTTTAGACTCTCTTATTGAGTCAATCAATTACTGTTCAGACTCTCTTGTTGAGTCAATCACCTTATCAGACTCTCTTGTTGAGTCAATCACTCTTACAGACTCTCTTGTTGAGTCAATCATCTTTTAGTACTCTTTTGTTGAGTCGACCCTTTTAGCCTCAATCTCGGGCTTTATACGAGACAAATAAAAGCACTCTTTTGTTGAGTCAACCCCCTTTTAGCCTCAATCTCGGGCTTCGTACGAGACAGATAAAAACCATTCTCTTGTCGAGATAATCTTTTTCCAACCTCCTTTTAGGATTGGCATAAAGATTTCCCCTAGCAAAGATAGCCTCCTCTTAGGCTTTGTATAATGATTTCTCCAGCTTGTTCAGCCACAATCGTGGGCTTTGTACAGGACAGATAAAAGTACTCTCTTGTTGAGTCAAACCCTTTTAGCCTCCATCTCGGGCTTTGTACGAGATATAAATCTCCATAACCTTCTCTTAAGCTTGGGACAAATATCTTCCCCTAGCGGAGTCAATTCCTCCGAGCCTTCAGTTAGGTTTTGAGAAATAAATTCCCAAGCAAAGTCAAACTCATTTTAGCCTCAATCTTGGGCTTCATACAAGGCAGATAATACTCTCCCGCAGAGTCAAGCCTTTTAGCCTCCATCTCGGGCTTTGTACGAGACACATAAAAATATCCTCACCAGAGTAAGTTAAATTCCCATTTTAGCCTCCATCTTGGGCTTTGTACAAGACACATACAAACCTCCCCGACGGAGTCAAAACAAACTTTCAGCCTCCTCTTAGGCTTTGTATAATGATATCCCCAAAGAGTCGGTCTCTTTTTTGCCTCAGTCTTGGGCTTTGTAGAAGACACCAATATATACACACTCTTGTTGAGTCGGTCTCATACAGCCTCCTCTTAGGCTTTGTATAAGGACTTCCCCAGTGGAGTCAATCAACCTCTTAGCTTCAACCTTAAGCTTTGGTCAAGGCACACAAAAAACAACAATCCCTCTTTAGAGATGAAAAATTCTCTCTCAGTCAAACCTTTTAGCTTCAATCTTGGGCTTTGAACAAGACATCAATACTCAACCTTTTAGCTTCAATCTTGGGCTTTGAACAAGACACCAAAACATATCTCCTCCCTTAGAATAGGAGGAACTACGATTGCTCTGATTTCTATGTTTCGTTTAAACGAGAATACGTAGGCATAAGATTGCGAAATCTTAGCAAGCATACTAATCAAAACACTTTAGGTTTCATACATTAGCCATCATCATCATCATTTCCCACAGAAAATGTAACGCCCCAGTTTTAGTATTTTTAATTAATTGAGTCATTTTGATTATTTTATTATTATATTATTTATTTCTGACTTTTATGTGAAAATATGTTATTTTTCATCGTGAATATATTTTATCTCGTTTTGGGAACATTTGCGAGATATTTGAGTGTATGGGTGTTTTGGGCATTTTGATTTATTTTGTTAAGATAGAACATAATAGAAAATAGAAAGAGAGAAAAAAATAGTAAGAGAAAGAAAAAGAAGAGAAGAAGAAAAGAAAAGGAGAAGAGAAGAAAAAGAGAGAATTTGAGAAAACTTGGAAATCAATCAACCGACATTCTAGAACACGATTAAATTGGGTAAGGGTGCGAAACTCGATTATACTATGTTTGTGTATGATTATGTATGTGTTTGCTTGGATGTTTTCTTGTTTTCCATAGCTTTGAGTTCTAGGTTGGAAATGAGAATTTTGTGAGAAATCGATGTTTTCGCGGTTGAAAATCGATGTAAATGCGGTAGAATACTTGTTACTATGAATGAGTTAAGTTCTGATTGTCATATGTTGGTTTGGAAATGTTTTGGATGAGAAAATATCATTTTTGGTTGAACTGGTGTGCTGCTGGGTTTTGCTGAAATCGCAGGTTCGCACTGCGAATGGCCAGCGAAGGAGTGGCGAGCGTTCGCGTGAGGTTCGCACTGCGAACGTTCTATTATTTTTCATTCTGCCACTGTTCGCTGGAGGATTCACATTGCGAATGGGGTAGCGAGCATTCGCTGGATGGTTCGCACTGCGAACGTTGGGAATTTTCTAGGCTATTTTGCTTCTGCCACTGTTCGCTAGGACATTCGCACTGCGAATGAGGGAGCGAAGGACTCGCTAGGAGCTTCGCACTGCGAACGTGACAGTTTTTCCCAATTTGTTTTCTCTGTAACTTTTGATCCGTGAGTCGGTTTGAGGCGTGGTTTGATGCGTTAGAAAGCTTGTAGCATGTACTTTCTTATGATGATGGTTTTAAAATCATTAGCCGATTTAATTATGTTGGAAATTTGGATTAGTGTCGTTTGGTCGACTTTTGTCGTTTTAATTGTGTGTAATTGGTGTGTATCATGCAATGTGCTGTTGATATGGATATGGTATGATTTGCGTGCTGTTGTTTAGTATAAATGCATTGTTTTGGTCTTGAATTGCAAAGCATGATTTATGTTAAGGGAGATGGTTGCATATATGTGTGCATTTGAATGTCATGGGTCATTGTATGTTGAGCATCATGATATGCATTCTTGTGACGTCCTGAGTGACGGATTGATTCCAGAGGGAATCCGCTATAACATCGTGAGCCTTAAAAATAAGAGGTATGAATTGCCTTAAAAATAAGACGATCGAAAGCGATGGCTATAGACGATCGTGTGCCCATATGGGGTGTGAGCGATCAGGTCGTGTGCCCGTGTGGGGTGTGAGTGATCCATAAACGTCGTGTGCCCGTGTGGGGGTGTGAGCGACGGGGAGCATCGTATGCCCGATGGGGAGTTACAGTGATGTAACGAGCGATGATTCCAGTAGAGTTCCTGAGTGAACTAGTGATGAGAAACATTGGAAGTCGGTACCGCATGTGCATATGCATAGAGTTGTTGTGTCGGTCTCTTGCATTTGCATAAATCATTAATGGTTTGTTTATGTGTGTAATTGTGGATGAAATTGATAAATTGATATATGGATATGTGTTGATGATGGAAAAATGAATTATACCTTGTGTTGTATCGTGTTTGAATTATAGTGTGAGTTGTGGTGAGAACCGTATATATGTGTAATTTTGTGTTATATATATAATTGTATGCAAATATATTATGGTTGTTTTTCTGACCCTTCTGCTATTTTATAATGCTCTATGAGGCATTGCAGATTAGAGTTGATGGAGGTCTTTTTGTGAAGCTTAGGTCTTCATTCTTTTGTCGGTCGACTCTGATATGTGACACCGGGTAGTTAGGGAGGCCGATTTCGTATTATGTATATGTACCTTTTGGGTTGTACATGTATTACTTGATGAATGACAAACTTTCATGATATATATATATATATATATATATATATATATATATATATATATATTGATATTTAGTAACGGATTTTTCGCTTTTATTCTGTAATTGGATTGTGGGTGTATTACTACCTGAGTTGTTGCATATCTTTATGGGCAGGTGTTGTATGTCTTGTTTCAATTTGATGTGACCCCTTGGTCTATGCTGTGTATTTATAAATATACTCTGATGAAATTTTGAATTTTCTTTTACTGCTTTACTTAATTGGGGGTATAGATTGGGGGTGTCACATTAAGTGGTATCAGAGCCAGTCCGTGTCAGTTTGTGTCAGTCCTTGTTGGTCGTTGTAGTTGGATGAGCTATTTGTTTAACCATAGTTACTATTATTGGAAATGAACAGAATATGGCTGGTAGGAATGACGCTGCTTTAGCTACTGCGATGCAAGCTATGGCTCGGGCTGTGCAGGGTGCACCGAATGCTGCGAGTAATGATGAGTTCAGGAAGAACAAACCGTCTGTCTTCAAAGGAAGATATGATCCTGATGGTGCTCAGATATGGCTTAAAGAGATTGAAAGGATTTTCCGAGTTATGGATTGTGCTGAGGATCATAAGGTGAGACTGGGTACTCACATGTTACTGGAAGAAGCTGATGATTGATGGGTTAGTACACGTCATGTGTTGGAAGCTGCAGAGGAGGAGATCACTTGGGCTGTGTTTAGCACTGAGTTTCTGAGGAGGTATTTTCCTGAAGATGTAAGAGGAAAGAAGGAAATTGAGTTCTTGGAGTTAAAACAAGGTAATATGTCTGTTGTTGATTATACTGCTAAGTTTGTGGAGCTTGTTCAGTTTTATCCTCATTATGCTGAAGCGACTGCAGAATTTTCTAAGTGTGTAAAGTTTGAGAACGGATTGCGTCCTGAGATAAAGCAGGCCATTGGTTATCAAAGGATTCGGAGGTTTTCTGATTTGGTGGATTGTTGTAGGATTTATGAGGAGGATAGTAAGGCTCGTTCTACTCACTACAAGAGTGTGAGTGACAGAAAAGGGAAGCAACAGTTTCGTGGTGGTCCGTATGTAACCCCAGCTGATAAGGGTAAACAAAGGGGAAATTTTGAGCGAAGGTCAAGTGGAGGAGGAATGTCTGGTCCTTTGAGGTGTTATAAATGTGGTGAGTTGGGACATCGTCAGTTTGAGTGCAGGAAAGATATGAGGAAGTGTACTAATTGTGGAGGTTTAGGACATGTCGCTACTGATTGTGCAAGGAAGAATGTGGTGAAGTGTTTCAACTGTGGTGAACCTGGTCATATTAGTATGAAGTGTCCGAAACCGAGGCAAGCTCCAGCTAGTGGGAAAGTATTTGCATTAGCGGGAACTCAGACTTCAAGTGCAGATCATCTGATCAGAGGTACTTGTTTTATTAATAGTACTCCTTTAGTTGCTATTATTGATACGGGGGCGACTCATTCGTTTATTTCGTCTGAGTGCGCGAAGCGTTTGAATCTTGTGTTGTCTTTGATGGGTGGTGAGATGGTTATTGATACTCCAACAATGGGTTCAGTAACTATTTCTTTGGTTTGTTTAAGTTGTCCTTTGACCATTTATGGTAAAGACTTTGAGATGGATTTAGTGTGTTTGCCGTTGGAGGGTTTAGATGTGGTTATGGGAATGAATTGGTTGCAGTTCAATCGGGTTCATATTGATTGTTACCATAAGCTAGTAAGGTTTCCTTCTCTTGAGGAAGACGAAGACTCGAGTTTCTTATCTACCAAATAGTTGAAGAGACTTTTGGCGGATGAAGCTCAGTTGTTCGGGTTGTTTGCATCATTGACTGTGGATAGTCAAGTGTCACTTGATGTGTTTCCTGTTGTGTGTGAGTTTCCGGAGGTGTTTCCTGAGGATATTTCAGACTTGCCGCCAGAGAGAGAGGTGGAGTTTTCTATAGATCTAGTTCCTGGTACTAGACCTGTTTCTATGGCACCTTATCGTATGTCAGCATCTGAGTTGGTTGAGTTAAAGAAACAGTTGAATGAATTGTTGGAAAAGAGGTTTGTGAGACCAAGCGTTTCTCCTTGGGGTGCTCCAGTTTTATTGGTGAAAAATAAAGATGGAAGTATGCGGTTGTGTATTGATTATCGCCAGTTGAATAAGGTGACGATTAAGAATAAGTATCCTCTTCCGAGAATTGATTATCTGATGGATCAATTGGTTGGTGCTTGTGTGTTCAGTAAGATTGAATTAAGGTCGGGGTATCATCAGATTAGGGTGAAAGAGGAAGATATCCAGAAGACGGCTTTTAGGACACGATACGGTCATTATGAATATTCTGTGATGTCGTTCGGGGTTTCTAATGCGCCAGGTGTGTTCATGGAGTACATGAATCGTATTTTTCACGAGCATCTGGATCGATTTGTTATTGTGTTTATTGATGACATTTTGATTTATTCTAAGTCTCAGGAGGAGCACGCGGAGCATTTGCGTATTGTTTTGCAGGTTTTGAAGGAAAAGAAGCTTTTTGCCAAGTTGTCCAAGTGTGAGTTCTGGTTGTCGGAGGTGAGTTTTCTTGGGCACGTGATTTCAGGTAATGGTATTTCTGTGGATCCATCTAAAGTAGAAGCAGTTCTACAATGGGAGGCTCTGAGATCTGTTACTGAAATTCGAAGCTTTTTGGGTTTGGCCGGTTATTATCGAAGGTTTATTGAAGGTTTTTCTAAGTTAGAACTTCCTTTGACCCAGTTGACTTGTAAAGGGCAAGCGTTCATTTGGGATATTCGGTGTGAGGAAAGTTTTAATGAGCTGAAGAGAAGATTGACGACAGCTCCAATTTTGATTTTGCCGAATCCTAATGAACCGTTTGTGGTGTATTGTGATGCTTCTTTGATTGGTCTAGGTGGTGTGCTAATGCAAGACGGTAAGGTTGTGGCGTATACTTCGAGGCAGTTGAGAGTGCATGAGAGGAATTACCCTACGCATGACTTGGAGTTAGCGGTTGTGGTTTTTGTGTTGAAAATTTGGAGGCATTATCTTTTTGGTGCGAGGTTTGAAGTCTTTAGTGATCACAAGAGTTTGAAATATCTGTTTGATCAGAAGGAATTGAATATGAGGCAACGAAGATGGTTGGAATTTTTGAAGGACTACGACTTTGGCTTGAATTACCATCCTGGTAAAGCTAATGTGGTAGCTGATGCGTTGAGTCGGAAATCGTTGCATATGTCCGCTTTAATGGTTAAGGAGTGGAAACTTTTGGAATTGTTTAGAGATTTGAGTTTGGTTTGTGAAGTGACTTCGGATAGCGTACGGCTTGGAATGCTAACGATTACTAATGATTTTCTGATGACGGTAAGTGAGAAACAAAAGCTGGATGTGAAATTTGTGGATTTGATGTTGGTTGGAGAAAAAAGATGCGAATAGTGATTTTAAGGTGGATATTGATGGTGTTTTGAGATTCCGAGGTAGAATTTGTATTCCTGATGATGCGGAGTTGAAAAAGATGATTTTGGAGGAAGGACACCGGAGTAATTTGAGTATACATCCGGGAGCGAATAAGATGTACCAAGATTTAAAGAAGATTTTCTGGTGGTCTGGATTGAAGAGAGATGTGGCTCAGTTTGGTTATGCATGTTTGACTTGTCAGAAATCAAAGGTAGAACATCTGAGGCCTAGTGGTTTGTTGCAACCGTTGGATATTCCTGAGTGGAAGTGGGACAACACTTCCATGGATTTTGTAACAGGGTTGCCGAATACACAGTGAGGGCATAATGCTATTTGGGTGGTTATGGATAGGCTGACTAAATCGGCTAATTTCATTCCGATTGACATCGGTTTTTCTTTGGAGAGGTTGGCTGAGATTTATATCAGTGTGATTGTGAAGTTGCATGGGGTTCCATTGAGCATTGTTTCAGATCAAGATCCGAGGTTTACTTCGAGATTTGGGGAAAGTTTGCAGAAGGCGTTTGGTTCTAAATTGAGATTGAGTTCGGCTTATCATCCGCAGACAGATGGACAGACGGAGAGAACGATTCAGTCTTTGGAAGATTTGTTGAGGGCTTGTGTTCTTGAGCAAGGTGGTGCATAGGATAATTATCTTGCGTTGATTAAATTCACGTATAATAACAGTTTCCATTCTAGTATTGGAATGGCACCATTTGAAGCATTATATGGACGAAGATGTCGGACACCGTTGTGTTGGCATGAATCTGGTGAGAGAACGGTGGTTGGACCAGAGTTGGTGCAACAGACTACGAAAAAAGTGAAGTTTATTCGTGAGAAAATGAAGGCTTCTCAGAGTAGACAAAAGAGTTATCATGATCGGAGACGGAAGGATCTTGAGTTTCAAGAGGGCGATCATGTATTTCTAAGGGTTACGCCGGTAACGGGTGTTGGTCGTGCATTGAAATCGAAGAAACTTACTTCTCAATTTATTGGTCCTTACCAGATATCTACGAGAGTGGGTACTGTGGCTTATCGGGTGGCGTTGCCGCCGAGTCTGTCGAATTTGCACGATGTGTTCCATGTTTCACAGCTTCAGAAGTATATTCCGGATCCGTCGCATGTGATTCCGATGGATGAGGTTGAGGTAAGGGAGAACCTTACGGTGGAGGCTTTGCCGGTGCGTATTTTAGATCGAGAGTTGAAGAGGTTGCGGGGCAAGGATATTGCACTTGTGAAGGTGGCGTGGGGAGGCGCTGCTGAGGGCAATTTGACTTGGGAGTTGGAGAGTCGGATGCGGGAGTCGTATCCAGAGTTGTTCGTCTCAGGTATATTTTCGAGGACGAAAATTTCTAAGTGGGGGAGAGTTGTAACGCCCCAGTTTTAGTATTTTTAATTAATTGAGTCGTTTTGATTATTTTATTATTATATTATTTTATTTCTGACTTTTATGTGAAAATATGTTATTTTTCATCGTGATATATTTTATCGCGTTTTGGGAACATTTGCGAGATATTTGAGTGTAGGGGTGTTTTGGGCATTTTGATTTATTTTGTTAAGATAGAACATAATAGAAAATAGAAAGAGAGAAAAAAATAGTAAGAGAAAGAAAAAGAAGAGAAGAAGAAAAGAAAAGGAGAAGAGAAGAAAAAAAGAGAATTTGAGAAAACTTGGAAATCAATCAACCGACTTTCTAGAACACGATTAAATCGGGTAAGGGTGCGAAACTAGATTATACTATGTTTGTGTATGATTATGTATGTGTTTGCTTGGGTGTTTTCTTGTTTTCCATAATTTTGAGTTCTAGGTTGGAAATGAGAATTTTGTGAGAAATCGATGTTTTCGCGGTTGGAAATCGATGTAAATGCGGTAGAATACTTGTTACTATGAATGAGTTAAGTTCTGATTGTCATATGTTGGTTTGGAAATGTTTTGGATGAGAAAATATCATTTTTGGTTGAACTGGTGCGCTGCTGGGTTTTGCTGAAATCGCAGGTTCGCACTGCGAATGGCCAGCGAAGGAGTGGCGAGCGTTCGCGTGAGGTTCGCACTGCGAACGTTGTATTATTTTTCATTCTGCCACTGTTCGCTGGAGGATTCGCATTGCGAATGGGGTAGCGAGCATTCGCTGGATGGTTCGCATTGCGAACATTGGGAATTTTCTAGGCTATTTTGCTTCTGCCACTGTTCACTAGGACATTCGTACTGCGAATGAGGGAGCGAAGGACTCGCTAGGAGCTTCGCACTGCGAACGTGACAGTTTTTCCCAATTTGTTTTCTCTGTAACTTTTGATCCGTGAGTCGGTTTGAGGCGTGGTTTGATGCGTTAGAAAGCTTGTAGCATGTACTTTCTTATGATGATGGTTTTAAAATCGTTAGCCGATTTAATTATGTTGGGAATTTGGAATAGTGTCGTTTCGTCGACTTTTGTCGTTTTAATTGTGTGTAATTGGTGTGTATCATGCAATGTGCTATTGGTATGGATATGGTATGATTTGCGTGTTGTTGTTTGGTATAAATGCATTGTTTTGGGCTTGAATTGCAAAGCATGATTTATGTTAAGGGAGATGGTTGCATATATGTGTGCATTTGAATGTCATGGGTCATTGTATGCTGAGCATCATGATATGCATTCTTGTGACGTCCTGAGTGACGGATTGATTCTAAAGGGAATCCACTATAACATCGTGAGCCTTAAAAATAAGAGGTATGAATCGCCTTAAAAATAAGAGGATCGAAAGCGATGGTTATAGACGATCGTGTGCCCATGTGGGGTGTGAGCGATCGGGTCGTGTGCCCGTGTGGGGTGTGAGCGATCCATAAACGTCGTGTGCCCGTGTGGGGTGTGACCGACGGGGAGCATCGTATGCCCGACGGGGAGTTACAGTGATGTAACGAGCGATGATTCCAGCAGAGTTCCTGAGTGAACTAGTGATGAGAAATATTGGAAGTCGGTACCGCATGTGCATATGCATAGAGTCGTTGTGTCGGTCTCTTGCATTTGCATAAATCATTAATGGTTTGTTTATGTGTGGAATTGTGGATGAAATTGATAAATTGATACATGGATATGTGTTGATGATGGAAAAATGAATTATACCTTGTGTTGTATCGTGTTTGAATTATAGTGTGAGTTGTGGTGAGAACCGTATATATGTGTATTTTTGTGTTATATATATAATTGTATGCAAATATATTATGGTTGTTTTTCTCACCCTTCTGCTGTTTTATAATGCTCTATGAGGCATTGCAGATTAGAGTTGCTGGAGGTCTTTTTGTGAAGCTTAGGTCTTCATTCTTTTGTCGGTCGACTCTGATATGTGACACCGGGTAGTTAGGGAGGCCGTTTGTGATTATTTTGTATTATGTAGATGTACCTTTTGGGTTGTACATGTATGACTTGATGAATGACAAACTTTCATGATATATATTTATATATATATATATATATATATATATATATTGATATTCAGTTACGGATTTTCCGCTTTTATTCTGTAATTGGATTGTGGGTATATTACTACCTGAGTTGTTGCATATCTTTATGGGCAGGTGTTGTATGTCTTGTTTCAATTTGATGTGACCCCTCGGTCTATGCTATGTATTTATAAATATACTCTGATGAAATTTTGAATTTTCTTTTACTGCTTTATTTAATTAGGGGTATAGATTGGGGGTGTCACAGAAAACAAATCAAAACGTAGGTCCAGTACCTTACCAAAAACCTCGGGCAAGCCCGAACATCAACAAAAACTCACTCTCTCACTAATGTTTCCCAAGAAACTTTCCCAACCCATTACGAGATAAACACCATCAAGTATAAAGCGAGACCTAATGCTAATATCCTGTGGATAACCAAATATAGGATGGGTAATTGACAACTCCCTATTATATAACCTGACCCCGGACTCCCCGAATCTTTCTTTAAGCGTTTTTTCAGTTAAGCATTTGCGTGCAAGGTTAGTTTTAGATAGCTTCCCTTTCCCTTCCAGCTTCATGGGATAAATAAGAAATAAAAAAGTAGCACCCCCTCCTACCATTGTGGTGAGGAAAACCCTGCGATAAGATGGTCGCGTCACCGACAAAAATTGCTCACTACAGAAAAATGACGACTCTGCTGGAGAGTCATTTTATTATTTAGGACTAGGATTATTATAGCTCTTAAGAGGTCTAAGATGTTAGTTTTAGGAATAAATATATATATATATATATCGCTTTTCCTACTTGATATCCGTGTTTATTTTTCTGCTAATGGGACTGCGGGTGATACCGCATCTGGAAAGTTTGAGTGCCACCTAAGATAAGTGATGGCATGAGACGGGTAATCTTACAAGGAGTGACTTCCAAATAAGAGGTCCCGGAAGACCATCGAATCAGTGGAGATACCCTTTGCGGATTCAATGCCTATACGACTTCGGTTGTTGAAAGCAGATTGTTCGATTGTGGTATATGAGAAACTGAGGATTTTAGTAGACTGAGACCATGTTACTATTTTGTAGTGCAGAAGCTATCAGAAATAGTTTTCACGCGATACTTCCCTCATCTGAGATTACTCTAAGATACATCAGCTCGCTCGGGTGAACCAGCCTGCTTTTGTTATCCCAAGAGGGGTCAATGATTTTGAGGACAAGTACAAAAAATCACCAGTATAACCTTTGGGGATGGGTAGAGTCTTGACTTCATGACGCTGAACCTTTGACCCCATGTTTTTTTATGTTTTTGTGTGTTGCATTCATGTATTCATTTCATTAGAAAACTTCAAACAAAGAAAATTTTTCTCTTCTAGTCTCTCTCCTTTTCAAATTAAACTAACACAATGATTGCAAATGTCAGAGAGAAATATTGCGTTATGGATTTCGGTAGAAGGAAGACTCACAAGTACACTTTCAAGGCTCCAAAATTAGAGGATTTGAGAGGGTTGGCAAGGATGATCACCAACCCTGATGCTTTCTGAGCTAAGTACGGAGGACTGCTGTCTCTATTAAGGGTCCATGTAATTGAAGGGATCCTGTCTACACTAATTCAGTTCTATGATCCGGTTTATCACTGTTTCACATTCCCGGACTATCAGCTAGCACCAACACTAGAGGAGTACTCTCACCTGACTGATTTACCCATCACTGACCAAGCTCCCTTTTCTGGACTAGAAGAAATTCCAAAGGATCAAACCATTGCAATAGCAATCTATTTGGACGAGTCAGAAGTCAGGACTCACATGACCACTAAGGGTGGAATCCAAGGTTTTCCAGCCCAGTTTTTGATAAAGAAAGCCCTGTACTTTGCTAGTATAGGGAACTTGACTGCTTTCGAGGGCATCTTTGTTCAGCTCACCTACGGGTTATTTCTGTTTCCTAACATCGATAACTTCATTTATATCAATGCCATTAAGATATTTTTTATTGGAAACCCTGTACCGACCTTGCTCGCAGATGCTTATCATTCTGTACACTTGAGAGATTTGTACAGCAGAAGAATGATCACATGATGTGTACCCCTGCTATACAAATGGTTCACTTCCCATTTGCCAAAGTCTGCCACATTTTGGGATCATAAGAGTACTTTACGTTGGTCACAGAGAATCACGTCTCTTACCAACTCTGACATCGATTGGTATAATCGGATCTATGACAGGTTAAGAATCATTGATCGTTGTGGAAATTTCCCTAATATACCCCTCATAGGAACTAAAGGAGGAATCAATTATTATCTAATTTTAGTTCGTCGTCAATTCGGATACCCAATGAGACATATCCCACGTAATGTTCATCTGAAAGGTCTTTTCTTCAAGGAAGGAGAAAATGACAGGGCACTAAAGCCAGAAATAGTGCATGCCTAGAAACATGTTCACAGGAAAGGAAGAGAGTCTCTAGGGAAACCAGACTATGTCTCTGTGGAACCTTATATCCACTGGGTACAAGCTAGAGCTCTCAAACTGAGGATGCCATACCTTCATCACGAAGTTCTTCCGTTAAAGGAATATGTCCTTTATTTTATGTCTGATACGGAAAAACTTCAGGTTACTCTCAACAAAGTTCAACGGGAAAGGAAATCTTGGAAGAACAAGTACCGTATTCTCAATGTGGAGTGTACCAAAATACAGCAACTATTGAAAGATAAAGATGCTCTGATCGAAATTTTAGAGCAACATGCTGTAGAAAATCAAGAAGACCGGAGGAACTTGCTCGCTCCTTTCACTTGGCCAAGGAATGACAACCCGACAACGGCTCAAGAGCCCCGATCAAAAAAGAGGAATATACCAGAACCAGCACCTGAGCTCCCCTCAGAGAGGACTCAGGATCCATAAGCTTAGACATTTCCTTTTACAGCACTTTACAAATTACTGTGTTTCCATTTCCGCAATCTTTGAATTCAATAAAACGGGGTTTCCCCACTGTATGATATTTGCAATCCAATTGTTGAAGTTTCTTTTGACTAAACAAATATATATATATATAATCATTGCATATCATTCATCATTCTCACATAACACATTCTTCTTCCCTACGAATCTCACGTTTATGTCTCGATTCTAGAGTCAAACTATCTCATTTGTACAATACTCGGGCCATTCGACAAAAGAAAATGGATAATCTCGAGGAAGAGAACAGAGAGTTGAGAGAAGAACTCGACGCTCTGAAAGAAGATATGAGGAAACTTCACAATGACATGCAAGCTCTGGCAGTAGCTCAGATACAAAGGACTGTGATCTCAGAGATCACATCTACGCCCATAATGGAGAAGTATGATCCTCGGTATAACATGCCTAAAGATCGTCCCTGGGGCATGCCACTCAACTATATCCTGGAAGGATATATTCCACCGATCACGGAAGATTCAGAAACTGCAGCAGGAACCGTTGGGCCTGAAGGTTACAAACTTCGGGAAAGTAAAGATGCAAGGGGCATGACAACAACTCCTGAAGGTTACAAACTTTGGGAGAGGGAAGCACCAAGAGTCACTGCCGTAATGACTATACCACCACCCGTGGTACACACTGTCCCGGAAGGACATATCCCACATATACCTTCTGGTGGAAATGAAGTATGGACGACATAATGTAGGAGTTCCAGGAACAATTCTTGGAGATGCAGAAGGAACTGCATGCCATTCGTGGTCAGGATCTATTTGGAAAGGACGCCACAGACCTTTGTTTGGTCCCCAGTGTAAAAATTCCGCACAAGATCAAGGTGCCCGAATTTGAAAAATACAAGGGTAACTCTTGCCCTCAAAGTCACTTGGTGATGTACGCTCGGAGGATGTCAACTCAGACAGAGAACCAACAGCTACTGATCCACTATTTTAAAGATAGCATACCCGGTACCACACTTAAGTGGTACATGGGTTTAAACCGCACTAAGATCGTCACTTTCAGAGATCTTGGCGCAGCTTTCGTTCAGCAGTATAAGTATAACCTGGACATGGAACCGGACAGAGATCAACTCAGAGCCATGTCGCAGAAGGACAAGGAAACCTTTAAGGAATATGCTCAGAGATGGCGTGAAATTTCCGCCCAGATTGATCCACCTCTCGAGGAAAAAGAGATGACAAAGATCTTCTTGAAAACCTTGAGCTCATTTTACTATGACAGAATGGTCGCCAGTGCACCCAGTGACTTCACTGAGATGGTGGGCATGGGAATCTGTCTTGAGGAAGCAGTCCAAGAAGGACGTTTAGTTAAAGACGCTGGACCATCAAGCGGTACCAAAAGATACGGTAGTACTTTCCCTAAGAAAAAAGAGCAAGATATTGGTAATATCTCTCTCAGAAAGCAAAGGCGACGGTACCAACCAGTAGCAGCTGTAAATACTGCTATCAACCATGCGCGTATTCCGACGTATCAATCTCAGGTTGCTCAGAGCCAACTAAATCAACAACAATATCAGCAAAGGACACAACAGCCTCTTCAGCAGGCTCGTCCTCAGTACAACAACAAATGTATAACGCGACCACCAGGGTTCGACCCTATACCAATGTTATACGCAGAACTGTTTCCACTATTACTGGTCAAGGGGCACATCCAAACCAGGGCTCCTCTTACAATACCGAAAAATCTGCCTTTTTGGTTCAAAGTGGATCAGACTTGTCCTTACCGTCAAGGAGGACCAGGACATAACATAGAAAACTATCTCAGTTTCAAATCTGATGTGCAAAAGCTTGTCAGGAGCGGGGTCTTATCCTTCAAGAATAAAAATCCAAATGTTCAAACGAACTCGTTGCCTCAACACGAGAAAGATGCAGTAAATTTGATAGAGGGAGAGTCTAACCACAGCTATCAAATTCATGATGTACTCTTATTGAGGACCAACCTGGTCAAGATGCATTGCAGACAGAGCGGATATAGTCACATACCATCTCACAATTATTACCAGTGTGATATCTGCTCTAAAAACAATCAAGGATGTTTTGTGGTGCAATCGGCTCTACAGGAACAGATGGATCTCTGATGGATCCAAGATCACCGAATCTGTGAGGTCAACATGACTTATACAAATTACAACATCATTCAAAACCATGACATCCGTGCAATGAATATCAACTTGGTGGCAATGCACTCAAGGCAAAGCCATCATCATAATCTGTCGCGGCACGATTACAATTCCTGTCTGACTTGCTCGGTAAACAACCAGGGATGCTCTTTTATACAAGAGGCCCTCCAACGTCAGATGGATCTTGGGTGGATCTATGACTACCATGATAGAAATCCTTATCAAGTTAACATGATCCAAATCTTTGATGTTCGCTTGATGAATACCAGCTTAGTGGAGTTACACGCTACACAAGTCCAGCTCGATTTTCTGACTTTGCATGACTATCAGAACTGTAAAGTGTGTCGGGAGAGCGACCAAGGATGTGCACTCGTTCAAAGAACGTTGCAACACTTGTTGAACCACTGGTGGCTTCCAATCTATCTAGATGAAGACACACAACAAGTCAGCATGACTAATGGGAACCCTACTAGGCATCAAAGTCAGGATGTTCGATCAATGGAAACAGATCTAGTAAGGTTACACTGCATACAAAGCGGACGTGGTCGGGTGCCACCATACAACTATGAACGCTGTAGAGTTTGCTCGGAGAATAATCAAGGATGCTATCTCGTGCGAGCAACCCTTCAAAGTCAGTTGGACCATAAGGAGATTCAACCATGGTCAAGCTCCGGTTCAATGTCAGACTATCATCCTAATCAAGGCAAAGATGTTGTCCTAATCCCTAAGCGAGAAGTGGCCAAAGATATGTGCGCCATAATCCATTTACTCCATGAGTCTAGGGTTCCTCTTAATAGTGGAAAGGTTCTCAACCTTGAACCAATTGAGGCCTGCTATGATGGTCAGAAAAATCAGAAGGCTCATGTAGATATCTATCTACCGGGACCAATACCGTACAAATCCGATAAGGATATCCCTTACAAATACGGTGCAACAATAATTGAGAATGGAAAGAAAACTCCATTACCCTCCGTCGTGAATATTGCAGACATCTGTCGAGTAACACAGAGCGGTCGAATCTTCAACCGAGGAGTTGGAGAACCTACCAGAGAAAAGGAACCTCAGACAGAAGTTCCCAATCAGCCAGTCGGTCAATCCGAAGCTCACAGAGAAACTCTACAGAAAGTCTTAGAGCAAGCCTTTGTGGAATAAGATGTAACAATAAGGCAATTCGACAACATCATCTCCAACATCGCTTCCTGCAACAACTTGGGGTTTAGTGATGAGGAATTGCCAGAAGAAGGCAAAAGTCACAACATGGCACTGAATATTATAGTCAACTATCAGGACGATGCTTTAGCCAGCGTACTGTTAGACACCAGATCAGCTCTGAACGTTATGCCGAAGTCCACTCTAATGCGACTTTCATTTAAAGGATCTCCGATGAGAGGCAGTGAGGTCGTTGTCAAAGCATTTGACGAATCCCGAAAAATAGTTATCGGCGAAGTCGACCTTCCCAAAACTATCGGTCCTCACACTTTCCAAGTCACTTTTCAGGTCATGGACATCCGGGCAGCATATAGTTGTTTATTAGGAAGACCTTGGATACACGAGGCTGGGACAATCACTTCGACACTTCACCAGAAACTGAAGTTCGTCAAGAACGACCAACTAGTCACAGTCTGTGGTGAGCAAGCCTTGATCGTGAGTAACTTATCATCGTCCACTTGTGTAGAACCAGAAGAGGTCGTTGGAACCCAGTTCCAAGCACTTTCGGTGAGCCATGACAACCAATCAGAGAAAGGAACCTCGAATTCCTCGTACAAAGATGCTCTAGAAGTGATCAAAAGTAACAATGCGAAAGGATGGGGACAGCTTGTCGTTCCTACTGATAACAAAACAAAGAAGGGTCTTGGTTTTTCCTCCTTCTATCCGCATTAATCATTCGAATAAACCAGCACACTATTTAGCAATCGAGGACGAGTATGATGACAAGCCTTAGTGTCATACCCCAAATTTTGACCACTAAGATTTCCCATCATTGTGCAAATCATCAGCACAATATGGGTGTACCTTTGTACCTCATTAGTCTCCCCAAAGATGGGTGAGCATTCACTACAAACAGGAACTAGGGTTTCAAGCCCTCTCAGAGCCTTAGACAAATGATCAATCAAGAAATGACATGATCTTCAACTTGTCTAACTTCTTAAACATCCACAAAGGATCAAGAGGACTCCCACGTCAAGAATTAAGCACAAGAGTGCAACATTTCAAGTGGATCAAGCCTCAAGTTCATCTAATACAAAGTCAACTGACGCAAAAAGTCAAAGTTTGACTTTTTGGTCAACTTTGAGCTTCACGAGCCATTACTCAAGAAATATGATGGATGATTTAATTTGATCAAATTTAAATCAAGAAATCATGCAAAATTGCAAAATTGATCAAATTGAAGGAAACTTAGAAATTTTTTCTAAGTTAAAATCATGTTCAAGTGCACAACTTTTCAAGGTTGTAACTATTTATCCAAGCATCCATTGATTTTGAGTAAGAGCTACTTTTAAAGAGGGTATTTGATACTTTAACATTGTAGAAGGAATCAACTCAAAATATCATGAGGATTGAAAGATATAAGTGATCAAAGTTGAGAATTCTTAATGTCCAATGTTCTGACATTGCATAGGGACATCATTAATATTTTTTCAGCAAGAATGCCCCAACTTCAAGGACGTTTTTCTCCATGATCCAAGTTGAACCAGGTCTGGAGTCAAACATGAAAGTTGAAGTACGTTGTCTCAGCTTTCCAGAAAGGTGTAGAACGTCCTTGTAGCATACTCGAGCAGGGAGATATGATTTTCGCAAGAAGCAGTGATAAAGCAGAATTTTCATGACAGCTTTTGGGACAGATTTGACTACACAAGTTCAAGACCATTTTTGATGACTTTGCAAGCTGAACCAAGACCAAAGTCAAACATCAAAGTTAAAGTATGTCATTAGGGCTTTCCAAAATGTATTTGAACTCCCATTAATTCAACTTGAGCAAGGAGTTATGAACCTCACAACAGGCCTTGCTCGAGCTGATTTTTTAGGACAGATTTTGTGCACTTTTCTTGTGCCACCCCAATTTTCAAGCTTTGTCACCATGCAAGACCAACATCAAAGATGCAATTCACTTCAACTCAAAATGTCATAGTGGATTAAAAGATAAAAGTGATTAAAGTTTGGAATTATTAATGTTCAATGTCTGACGTTCTGACATTGCATATAGGACATCATTAATATTTTCCCAACAAGAATGTCCCAACTTCAAGGATATTTTTCTCCATGATCCAAGTTGATTCAAGCCAAACCTTGAACATCAAAGTTGAAGTACGTTGTCTCAGCTTTCCAGAAAGGTGTAGAACGTCCTTGTATCATACTCGAGCAGGGAGATATGATTTTCGCAAGAAGCATTGATAATGCAGAATTTTCATGACAGCTTTTAGGACAGATTCGACTACACAAGTTCAAGGCCATTTTTGATGACTTTGCAAGCTGAACCAAGACCAAAGTCCAACATCAAAGTTGAAGTACGTTGTCTCAGCTTTCCAGAAAGGTGTAGAACATCCTTGTAGCATACTCGAGCAGGGAGTTATGAATTTTACAAAACGGCTTGCTGCAGCTGAATTTTTCATGGGACAGATTTGCACATTTCTTGTGCCACACGAATTTCCAAGCCTTGTCATCACTTTAGACACCTCTGAGGATTAAATCTAAAGGGGAAAATCACTGAGCCAAGCCTCCAAAGTCCTTGGAACAAGAAGTAGCATGCTATTCCTAAAAATCCCTAAAAGAGGGACAAGACTCCAATTTTGGATTGGAGCCTTTAATAGATGCTTAGAGGTGGCATGGACTGACACATTTGCAACTGAATTCAGTCAACATTCCTCCAACAATTTGGGAACCAAAGCTCTGTGCCCTAACCTCTAGTCAATGGCTAGAGGAGACTTGGATTTTCATTGGACAATATTGGCCAAACCTCTGCTGCAGCCACCATTCACTGTTGTTGCGAAAACAAACTTGCTCTACTATAAATAGGGTTCATTTGTGCTCAGTTTGAGTACACCAAAGCTATCAAACAGATGGTTTCCTCAAAATCTCTTCTTTCACCTCAAATTTGCCTTCCAAAGCAAGTAATTCTGAGTTTTTGAGTTAGAGAGCAATTCCACTCAAACTAATCACACACACACCTCATATATATCATATGTAAGCTGTGCAAACTATCACAAGTGACCTGTAATCACAAAATCACAAAGTCACTTCTCAAAACCTCAAAATGGCACTTTTTTGCATTTTTCAAGCCATGTCTTGATTCAGTCACTTTCCAAACCAGATAAAACCTCAAACACACTCCAAATATCATCCTTGAACTGTCCCAAATGGTTCCCAACATCTGGAACACCATTTGAGAGAGTTGCTATTTTGGTCACTTTTAACCCCTTTTGCAAGAAAGGGACAGTTTGTGTTTTCGCAGGTACCAGTTGATTCCAATCATCCTAAAAGCTTCTAAGGGATCATTTGAGTGTGTCTAAAGCATCAAATCATTTCTGGAATAAGAGGCTTGACAGATTGCACAAAAACTCCAAAAAAGCTCAAAAAGAGGTAAGCATCTCAACTTGGAATCCTTGAAATCATGCATTGCTTTGAAGTCCACTGATCATACACATCTCATACATGTTGTATATGTTGTGTTTGGGCTAATTCACCATATAATCCATGCCTGTATCAAAGTGTAGCACAGAAAATGCAATTATAGGTCCTTTTCTAAACCACTATCGGGTTTTGAGGAGGGAGTGTGATCTGAAAAAAAAACTACCACCACCATTGGATTCCTTGTGAAATTCTGGGCCAGATGCATATAAATTTTGTCTCAAACTATTGAGATTTGAGAAAGTTATGGGTGTTGGAAGTTTGATAAAAAAGATATTGAAAACTCATGAGTGATGTCTCATGAGTGATGTTGTGACATCACATTCCTCTTTTTCTTAGTTTATCTTCAAAACTCAACCAATTTTTTCACATAGCAAAAATTATTATTTTCAAAATCTGTTTTACACACTTGTTATTCATACTCCATAATATTTTAATCCACCAAAAAATCACAAAAAATATTATTATTTGATATATTTTTAATATATTCAAAAATATTGTTTTAAATTGTTTTAAATGCTTTTAAAATGATTTCTTTTTCTTGATTTTTAAAACCAAAATGATTTTAAATATTCATGTGGATAAAATACTTTTTCATAAACCTTAATCACTGTTTATAACATGATTAATGATTTTATTTGATATTTTTTATCATTTTTTACTTGATTTTTCTTTGAAAAATGCTCTTTAAAAAATGATATTAGGGGTTTTGATTAATTCAACCCTCATCAAACTTTTTCAAAACAATTTGGGCCTCTATTAGAGTGTAAGACCCAACACCCTTGTACAGAAAACCATTTTGGGCCTCACTTATTATATAAGTCCCCCTGTACATTTTCAAATAAACGGCGCGATCGTCGCCTTTTTTAAAATAAACCTGGGCCTACCCTCGAGTAGTAAAACCCATTTCTTTTTCTTAAAACTTTTTGGGCCTCTAATAGAGTGTAAGACCCAATCCTTTCTTGACCAAAACATTTTGGGCCTCAGTGTATTGTATAAGTCCTGATACCGTCAAAAACCAATGGCGCGATCGTCGCCTTTTCAAAATAACCCTTGGGCCTCTCCTCGAGCTATAAGACCCATTCAAAACTTTTGGGCCTCTAATACAGTGTAAGACCCAACCCCCTTTTAACCAAAACAATTTTTGGGCCTCACTTATTGTATAAGTCCCTTTGCGTTAAAAGAAAACCTCGGCGCGATCGCCATTTTTAAACGAAAAAAATCATCTGGGCCTACCCTCGCGTTATAAGCCCCACTCTTTTTCTTTAAACTTTTTGGGCCTCTTGAGAGAGTGTGAGACCCATCCCTTTGTACAGAAAACCTCTTTGGGCCTCAGTCACTTGTATAAGTCCCTCTGTACAAATTCAACAGCGCGCTCACTGATAAAACCCTGGGCCTCTCCTTGAGCTGTAAGCCCCAAATCTTTCTTTTTCAAAGCACTTTCTCCTTTGATTTTGAATATACTGTTGTTTTCAATCTTTCTTGGTTGAACAACTAACCAAACAGCATGGAAGCTCTACAACCGAGTAAGTGTTTACCCGCTTTCATTTACCGCTTTCATATATATATATATATATATATATAACTGTATTGTGGGGCTGTTTCGCTGTAAGTCTTCTTTCATAAACTCATATCAACTGTGTAATAATAGTATAGATATTTAGAGTTTCCCCGGCAACTACGTCTAGAACTAGGTGACGCCGTTTCGTTTATTCATAGAAATAGACACCTAGATCCCCAAATAGGATCACCAGATACAATCTTCTCTTCGGCTGTCCTCATTAGGAATTGTCAAGAAACTCTACTCCCAAAGATGAATGTATTCTCCGTGAATGGCATCTTTGAGTTTCTTCCAAATTCTCTAACTTTCCCGACTTTGATCTATTCTCGGTGAATAGCATTGCCTTGAATTTCTCGGGGTTTGGGGACCCATCGGCTTCTTAAAAGCATCGGCCTCCTCTTGGGCATCGTACAAGGACCCACTGGCTTCCTAAAAGCGACCCCGCCTCCTCTTGGGCTTAGTACAAGGACCCTACGGCTTCTTAGAAGTATTCACAGCCTCCTCTTAGGGTTTGTATAATGATCTCTTCCTCCGGGAATGATAGCCTCCTCTTGGGCTTCGTACAAGGACCGATCGGCTTCTTAAAAGTTTCCAGCCTCCTCTTGGGGTTCGTACAAATTGTCCCGACGACCTCCTAGAGGTATAGGAACAGAACTTAATCATCTTCATAGAACAGTCCTTTCAAAGAGTCTACTACTGTTTCTCAAAGCATAGTACAAAAGATGAAACTTTAGACTTGGACAGTCTAACTTCCTTGAACAAGATATAAATCACTTTCAGCTTCACATCTTGGGCTTTGAACAAGATACAAACTACCCTTTAGCTTCACGTCTTGGGCTTTGAACAAGACACCAAAAACACCATTTCCTCCCATAGAATAGGAGGAACTACGAACGCTATGATTTCCCTGTTTCGGTAAATGGGAATACGTAGGCATAAGATCGAAAGAAAAGATCTTAGCGAGCACACTAAATAAAAAAACCAAATCCCATATCTCCATCAATCAAAAGCAGTAATTCAAAAGCATTAGTCCTAACATCCTAACCCTTGTTCCCCGCTAGAAAGTCCTAGAAAGAAAGAAAACCGTATTAGCGAAAATACAAATAACTAGTACAAAGGCCCCCCACATTGATAGCATCCGTAACTTAACAGACCGCTGTTTAAACTCAGTATGCAAAGCAGGGTTAATTGGAGACATCTATTTCCCTTCCTTCATCAGCTCACAATAGGATAAAAAATGAATCGACCTGTAGTTTTAAGCTCAACCACAGAGAGCGACCAGCGCTTAAGAACCGCGTCCAAAATCGCTCGCTACAGAAAAATGGCACCCACCGTGGGGCCGGGTCTTTCTAAAACTTTTTTTTCCTTTTTTTCTCTTCACTTATGTGAAAACCACAGATTGGGGCTTCCGCCGGGGAACCCATTTCTGTCAGGAACTTAGGATTCTTAGCTTCATAGGTCTAGGATGATTAGGACAAATATATATACTGCTTTTCCTAATTACAATACGTGTTTATTTTTCTGCTAATGGGAATGCGGGTGATGCCGCATGTGGTGAGAATGAGTATACACCTAAGATAAGTGATGGCGATGGGGTCGACCATCAACCTCAGTGGAGGATGACCAACGCAACCCATTCTCTCACCTAGACAATGGGCCGGTTGTTAAGTCTGAGAAGCTAAGGAGGCAAACCCTTTCGTAGTGCGGAAACTATCGGAAATAGTTGTTACGCGATACTACCCTCATTTGAGGCTGGTGATCTATTCTCGGTGAATGGCACTTACTCTAAGATTGCTCTACAACTCGCTGGCGATCCGCTTGTTGTTTTGCTTTCCTGGGAGGAGCTAATGATAATGAGTACAGGTACAAAAATCACCCTAGTATAAACCTTTGGGGATGGGTAGAGCCTTGACTTCATGACAACGACCCTTTGACCCCATGTTTTTTCTATGTTTTTGTGTGATGCATTCATGCATTCATTTAAAAAACATTAAAACATTCAAAAAAATTCTCTTCTAGTCTCTCTGTTTTTCAAATTAAACTAAGACTGTGATTGAAAATATCAGAGAAGAGGATTGCGCTAATGGATTTCGGTAGAAGGAGAACCCATACGTACACCTTCAAGGTTCCAAAACTAGGGGATTTGAGAAGGTTAGCAAGGATGATCACTAGCCCTGAGGCTTTCAGAGCCAAGTACGGAGGTTTGCTACCACTGTTAAGAGTCCATGTGATTGAGGGAATCATGGATGCGCTCATTCAGTTTTATGATCCAGTTTATCACTGTTTCACATTCCCGGATTACCAACTTGCACCAACGCTGGAGGAGTATTCTCATCTGATCGATCTACATATCACCGATCGAGCTCCATTTTCTGGACTGGAAGAAATTCCAAAGAATCAAACCGTTGCAAGAGTAATTCATTTGGACGAGTCTGAGGTCAAGACTCACATGACTACTAAGGGTGGCATCCAAGGTTTGCCAGCCCAGTTATTAACAAAGAAAGATCTGTACTTCGCCAGTATAGGAAACGTGACTGCTTTTGAAAGCATCTTTGTCTTGCTCACCTACGGGTTATTTTTGTTTCCCAACATCAATAACTTCATCGATATTAACTCCATTAAGGTTTTTCTCATTGGAAACCCTGTGCCGACTTTGCTTGCAGATGCGTATCATTCTGTACACTTGGGAAATTTGTACAGCGGAGGGGAGATCACATGTTGTGTACCTTTGCTTTACAAATGGCTTATCTCTCACTTGCCCAAGTCTGCTGCTTTTTGGGATTGCAAGAGTGCCTTACGTTGGTCGTAGAAGATCATGTCTCTTACCAACTCTGATATAGATTGGTGTAATAGGATTTATGAGGGAATTAGGATCATTGACCGTTGTGGAAACTTCCCCAACGCACCCCTTATAGGAACTAAAGGAGGAATCAACTACCATCCGGTATTGGTTCGCCGTCAATTTGGATACCCGATGAGGCACATCCCACTGGGTGTTCATCTGGAAGGTCTTTTCTTCAAGGAAGGAGAAAATGACAGAGCACTAAAGATGGAAATAGTGCAAGCTTGGAAACACATTCATAAGAAAGGACGAGAGTCTCTAGGAAAACCGGACTGTGTCTCGGTGGAGCCTTATCTCCATCGGGTACAAACTAGAGCTCTCAAGCTAAAGATGCCTTATCCTCGTTACGGAATTCTTCTGCCGAGGGAATCTGTCATGTACTTCATGGCGGAAACTAAAAAGCTTCAGGTTACTCTCAACAAAATTCAAAAGGAGATAAGGTCTTGGAAGAACAAGTACCGAACCCTCGACGTAGAGTGCATCAAAATACAGCAATTACTGAAAGAAAAAGATGCTCTGATTGAAATTTTGGAGCAACATGCTGTAGATAATCAAGATGACCAAAGGAATTTGCTCGCTCCTTTCACTTGGCAAAGGAATGACAACCCGACAACGGTCCAAGAGCCCCGGTCAAAGAAAAGGAAGATACCAGAGTCAGCACCTGATTTCTCTTCAGAGAGGACTCGGGACCCATTAGCTTAGGTTTGTGTTTCTGCACCTTGTAATCTACTGTATTTCCATTTCTGTAATCCTTTGAATTTCAATAAAACGGGGTTTCCCCACTGTTTGATATTTGCAATCTAATTGTCGAAGTTTATTTTGATTAAACCAAAAAACAATTAATATAATCATTGCATTCATCATTCTCACGTAACGCATTCTTCTTCTCTACGAATCTCACGTTTGTGTCTCGATTCTAGAGTCAAATTGTCTCATTCGTACAATACTCGGGCCAATCGTCAGAGAAAGATGGATGATCTTGAGGAAGAAAACAGAGAGTTGAAAGAAGAAATCGACGCTCTAAGAGAGGATATGAGAAAGCTTCGTAACGACATGCAAGCCATGGCAGAAGCTCAACTACAAAGAACTGTGATCTCAGAGATCGCCTCAATGCCCATAGTGGAGAAGAATGATCCTAGGTATCAGATGCCGAAAAATCGCCCTTGGGGTATGCCTGTTAACTATATCCCGGGAGGATATGTTCCGCCGATCACTGAGGATCAGGGAATCACAACAGAAGCCGCTGGGCCTGAAGGTTACAAACTTTGGGAAAGCGAAGATGCCAGGGGAATACTGAAGACTCCTGAAGGTTACAAACTTTGGGAAACACCAAGATTCGCTGCCGTAGTCACGGTACCACCCCCTGTGGTGCACACTGTCCCGGAAGGACAGATTCCACAGACACCTTCTGGTAAGAAGGAAACTATGTTTGACAGAATGGATGAATTCCAGGAACAGTTCTTGGAAATGCAGAAGGAACTGCAAGCCATTCGTGGTCAAGATCTATTTGGAAAGGACGCCGCAGACCTCTGTCTGGTCCCCAAAGTGAAAGTCCCGCACAAGTTCCAAGTGCCCGACTTTGAAAAATACAAGGGTAACTCTTGCCCTCAAAGCCATCTGGTGATGTACGCTCGGCGGATGTCAGCTCAGACGGAGAATCAGGACCTGCTGATTCACTACTTTCAGGATAGTTTAACCGGTGCCGCATTAAAATGGTACATGGGTTTAAACCGTGCCACGATCAGCACTTTCAGAGATCTTGGCACTGCCTTCGTCCAATAATACAAATACAATTTGGACATGGCACCCGACAGAGATCAACTCAGATCAATGTCACAAAAGGGCAAGGAAACCTTTAAGGAGTATGCTCAAAGGTGGCGTGAAATTGCCGCTCAAATTTGTCCACCTCTTGAGGAAAAAGAGATGACAAAGATCTTCTTAAAGACCTTAAGCTCATTTTACTATGACCGAATGGTTGCCAGTGTGCCCAATGATTTCACCGAAATGGTCGGCATGGGTGTACGTCTTGAGGAAGCCGTCCGAGAAGGACGTTTGGTAAAAGACACTAGATCGACGAGCGGTACTAAAAAATACGGTAGTGCTCTCCCTAAGAAAAAAGAGCAAGATATTGGGAATATCTCTCTCGGAAAGCAAAGGCGACGTTATCAGCCAGTAGCAGCTGTAATTCCTACTGTCAACCTTGCGCCTATTCCTACGTATCAACCTCAGGTTGCGCAGAGCCAACCTGACCAGCAAAGGACACAACAGCCTCTTCAGCAGGCTCGTCCTCCATATAACAACAACCGTACAACACGACCACCAGGGTTTGATCCTATACCTATGTCGTACGCAGAGCTGTTTCCATTACTGTTAGCTAAGAGGCACATTCAGACTAAATCTCCTCTTACAGTACCGAAAAATCCGCCTTTTTGGTTTAAGGTGGATCAGACATGCCCATATTATCAAGGAGGTTCAGGGCATAACATAGAGACTTGTCTCAATTTCAAGTCCGACGTGCAAAAGCTTGTTAGGAGCGGGCTCTTATCCTTCAAGGATACAAATCCTAATGTTCTCACGAACCCGCTGCCTCAACATGAGAAGGTTGCAGTCAATCTGATTGAGAAAGAGACTAACAATGTCTATCAAATTCACGATGTACTCTTGTTAAAGACCAATCTGGTTAAGATGCATTGTAGACAGAGTGGATATGGCCATGTGCCACCTCATAATTATCACCAGTGTGATATCTGCTCTAAAGACAACCAAGGATGTTCTATGGTGCAAGTAGCTCTACAGGAACAAATGAATCTCTGATGGATCCAGGAGCACCGAGTTCGTGGAGTTAACATGGTCTACACAAATTCTAACGTCATTCAGAACCACGACATCCGTGCAATGAATGTCAACTTGGTGGCGATGCACTCAAGGCAAATCCAGTATCATAATCTGCCGTGGCACGATTACAGTTCCTGTCTGATTTGCTCGGTAAACAAACAGGGATGCTCTTTCATACAGGAGGCCCTCCAGCGTCAGATGGATCTTGGATGGATCCAAGACTACCATGATAGGAACTCCTATCAGATCAACATGGTTCAGATCTTCGATATTCGCATGATGAATACCAACCTGGTAGAGTTACATGCTGAGCAGGTCCGACTCGGATTCTTAATATCACATGACTATCAAAGCTGTAAAGCGGGTTGTGAAAACGATCAGGGTTGTACCCTTGTCCAGGAGGCACTTCAGCACTTGTTAAATCACTGGTGGCTTCCAATCTATATGGACGAAACGCAAATGCCTTTTTGCTTTCCTACAGAAAGTCTGAGATTTATATCAAGATCAGATGTCGAAATGATCTACGGGGATTGTGACCCGGAAGGATGCCGCGCTCCGCCAAATTCATTAGAGGAAGACACTCCGATGAAAGATAATTTTGACTACACCTACTATGGCCCAATGGATGGTCTGCCAATGTGGCAACCTTATCCAGGAAACTTGGGGCAAGAAAGTCAGCCGAGTAATGAAACTCAGCTGACCGTCATTGAACAGAATACCTGTGTCCCCACCATGTCATGGGATCAACACTCGGGTCATTCTGAAACTACTCAACATGAAGATGAATTCGCAACGTTTGCAGGACTTGAATTCATCAACTATGCTTTTCCCGAGGTCAACGTCATCGAGAGAGATGACTCCTCCGGTTCCAGAGAAGAGTGGGATACCTTGGGAGAACCGAGTAGAAAGTACGACTTTATGGTCAAGTACACTGCTCCGGAAAGCTCTCGTATCAGGTTCGAAGACATCCAGCCAACTGGATGGGGAGATACAGCTGAGAGCACCAATGTTATACAAAATGCAACAGAGGAATTCTCCTACGAAAATTCTGCCTGGGAGACAGATTCCAATGATCCTGCTCCACCAGAAATCAGCGTCATTTCTGAAGACAAATCGAGGAAGGTGCCAGACTTTGTGATTCACCAAGGAGTTCACCGCCAATGGGTTGTCGTCGAGGTTCCGAAGATCGTTCATCAGTCAAAGTAATTGCCATCTTTAACCTTTCACCTTGTCCAGGTGAAACGGATGTTTTAATAGGGCTCGCTTTCTGTAAATTTTCCCTCTTCGCTTAGCCCAAAGCGACGGAGTTTTGTTTTATAGGGCTGTAGTTTCAAGAATCGACTTGTTCATTAATAAAATAACGTCGTTCTGTAATTTCCGCATTATTTGCTGTTTTCTCTTTTCGCTTTTTCAGAAAATGGTAATCCTAAAAAACAACAAATAATAAAAACCAGCAGTAAAATAAAACACTGCACACACTTGCTTTTTCTCTATCTCTTCTAAACACGAATCATCACGTCATGCAGATTGCTTGTTTTAAACCCCGTTGAAACATATGATCCGATGCCTTCTCCCAACTTTGAGTTCCCGGTATTCGAGGCTGAAGAAGAAAATGACAACAAAATTCCAGAAGAGATCTCCCGACTACTCAGACAAGAGGAAAGGCCCTTTGAACCTCACAAAGAGCCGTTGGAAATGGTAAACTTGGGTTTGGAAAAAGAGAGAAAAGAAATCAGGATTGGGGCACTGCTCAATCCAACTGTCAAAGAAAGTTTGATAAAGCTTCTCAAAGAATTCCCCGATGTATTTGCTTGGTCTTATCAGGATATGCCAGGGTTGGATACCAGCATCGTGGAACATCACTTACCGTTAAGATCGGAATGTCCGCCAGTAAAGCAAAGGTTGAGACGGACTCATCTGGACATGGCCATCAAAATCAAAGAGGAGGTACATAAACAGATTGACGCGGGTTTCCTCGCCACATCAGAATATCCTCAATGGTTAGCCAACATCGTACCCGTTCCCAAAAAGGACGGAAAGGTCAGAATGTGTGTTGATTACAGAGATCTAAACAAGGCTAGTCCAAAGGATGACTTTCCTTTACCACACATTGACATGTTGGTTGACAGTACAACAAAGTTCAAAGTTTTCTCCTTCATGAATGGATTCTCGGGCTATAATCAGATCAAAATGGCGCCGAAAGACATGGAGAAAACTTCGTTCATTACCCCATGGGGTACCTTTTATTACAAGGTAATGCCGTTCGGTTTGAAGAATGCTGGGGCAACCTATCAAAGGGCCATGACTACTCTGTTTCATGACATGATACACAAAGAAATCGAGGTATAAGTCGATGATATGATTGCTAAATCTAGAACAGAGGAGGAGCATGTGACCCACCTGTCAAAACTATTCGAGCGGTTGAGAAAGTACAAACTCCGCTTGAATCCCAACAAATGCACCTTCGATGTCCGTTCAGGGAAACTCTTAGGGTTCATCGTCAGCCAGAAAGGAATTGAAGTTGATCCTGACAAGGTCAAGGCCATTCAAGAAATGCCCTCTCCGAAAACTGATAAATAAGTCAGAGGATTCCTGGGATGTTTGAACTACATCTCGAGATTCATATTCCTTATGATTGCCACGTGTGCGCCGATTTTCAAATTATTGAAAAAGAACCAGGATTGCGTTTGGTCAGAAGATTGCCAAACCGCCTTCGACAGTATTAAGGAATATCTGTTGAATCCTCCGATTCTATCACCTCCAGTGGAAGGAAGACCACTGATTATTTACCTCATAGTCCTAGAGGACTCAATGGGATGTGTACTTGGCCAACAAGACGAAACCAAAAGGAAAGAGTCTGCCATCTACTATTTGAGCAAGAAATTCACCGACTGCGAGACTCGATACACGATGCTTGAGAAAACTTGTTGCGCTTTGGCTTGGGCAGCCAAACGTCTTCGCCAGTACATGATTCGTCATACTACTTGGTTGGTCTCCGAAATGGATCCAATCAAGTATGTTTTCGAGAAACCTGCTCTTACGGGAAGAATTGCCCATTAGCAGATGCTGTTATCAGAATATGACATAGAGTACCACGCTCAGAAAGCCATTAAAGGAAGTATTTTAGCCGATCATTTGGCTCATCAACCGATTGACGATCAAGAATCAATCGGTTTGACTTCCCAGACGAAGATGTCATGTATCTAAAAATGAAAGATTGCGATGACCCGCTACCCAGTGAAGGGCCAGAACCAGGCTCCCAATGGGGACTTATCTTTGACGGAGCAGTTAATCATTATGGAAACGGAATTGGGGCAATCATTGTTACCCCTCAGGGTACTCACATTCCTTTCACTGCTCGACTTACGTTCAAGTGTACGAACAACGAGGCCGAATACGAAGCTTGTATCATGGGTCTCGAGGAAGCGATTGATTTAAGGATCAAAAACTTGGACGTATATGGCGACTCAGCCTTGATTATCAATCAGATAAAAAGAGATTGGAACACATACCAATCAGGACTGATTCCTTACAAAGACTATGCAAGAAGGTTGTTACCCTTTTTCAACAGAATTAGTTTCATCACATCCCTCGTGATGAGAATCACATGGCTGATGCATTAGCCACTATCTCTTCCATGATTAGTGTAGGTCAATGGAATGACATACCTAAGATCGACATAATGCGCCTTGAACGGCCCGCTTACATCTTCACGATTGAAGCAGTCATAGACAACAAACCTTGGTATCACGATATCAAATGCTTCCTTCAGAAACAAGGGTACCCATTTGGGGCACTCAGAAAAGATAGGAAAACCCTCAGAAGATTGGCTGGAAACTTCTTCCTGAGCGGTGACACTCTCTATAAGAGAAATTTTGACATGGTCTTGCTCCGATGCGTCGACAGACCAGAAGCAGACATGCTTATGAAAGAAATTCATGAAGGGTCCTTTGGCACTCATGCCAACGGACACACAATGGCGAGAAAAATTCTGAGAGCAGGGTACTACTGGTCGACCATGGAATCCGACTGCTACAAGTACATGAGGAGGTGTCACAAGTGTCAGATATACTCCGACAAAATTCATGTACCGCCATCACATCTCAAAGTGCTTTCTTCCCCGTGGCCTTTTTCCATATGGGGAATCGACATGATTGGCTTGATTGAGCCTAAGGCTTTGAACGAACATCGGTTCATCCTTGTAGCCATTGACTACTTCACCAAGTGGGTCGAAGCAGCGTCATTCGCTAATGTAACCCGACAAGTGGTGGTCCGATTTATCAAAAACAATATCATCTGCCGTTATGGTGTTCTAAGCGAGATCATTACTGACAATGGATCTAACTTGAACAATAAGATGATGAAAGAGTTATGCGCTGAGTTCAAGATCGAACACCATAACTCATCTCCCTACCGACCCAAGATGAACGGGCCGGTAGAAGCGGCTAACAAGAACATCAAGAAGATTGTTCAAAAGATGGTTGTTACCTACAAAGACTGGCACGAGATACTACCCTTTGCTCTTCATGGTTATCGCACATCTGTCTGTACTTCAACAGGGGCAACCCCTTTCTCTCTAGTATATGGCATGGAGGCAGTTCTCCCCATAGAAGTAGAGATCCCGTCAATCAGGGTATTGATGGAAGCTAAGCTCACCGAAGCTGAATGGTGTCAAAGTCGACATGACGAACTGAATCTGATCGAGGCCCTATGCCACGGTCAGTTGTATCAACAGAGAATGAAGAGGGCGTTTGACAAAAAGGTCCGACCTCGTGTCTTCAGAAAAGGAGACCTCGTGCTCAAGAAGATACAATCATTTCTCACTGATTCCCAGGGCAAGTGGACTCCGAATTATGATGGCCCCTATGTGGTCACAAAAGCTTTCTCAGGCGGCGCCTTGAGACTTGCAACCATGGATGGAAAGGAATTTGCCTACCCCACAAATGTTGATGTAGTCAAGAAATACTTCGCATAAACTATAAAAAAAAAAAACATCTCGGTGGATTGAAAACCCGAAAGGGCGGTCCAGGCAAAAGTTAGAGACAAAATAAAAAAAATCATCCTGGTGGATTGGAAACATCATAGTACAATCCAGGCAAAAATTAGGGATTGGCAAGTAACTATGTTCAACAGAGGCAAGTCCCTCAGCAGCAGCAGTTACATTATCTGTCAGAAAAGTCCAGTCAAGGTCATCTTCGACAGAAGCTCAGGATGCCCCGAATTCGAAGTTGGTAGAAGGATAGTGGTCGTTATGTTTCAACGTAGCCCTTTTCCCTGTAAATTACCATTTTTAAACTTTGTAAATACTCAATGGAATCACGCGTTTGGCTGATCTCCATCTTATCAATAAAATTTGAGCCTTGTGCTTTTGTTTGTAATTCTTGCTTGTTTTAGCTTTACAGAACGACGTTGTTAACATGACTAACGATTCTTGAAATGAAACAAAAATGAATTTACTTGTTAAAACTTTTTCCGCTTTTAAAATAAAGATGGCAATTTCTTTTGACTGTTAAACATCAGAAGAACATCGGTCACTTCTCCAGAGGTAAGCGAACTTTAAAGTGCAGAATCAAAGTACTCCTTCTAGGCCCAGTACGCCTGAATAAAGGGATCAACTGTGTCAGAGACCTTGTTTCGTCTGACATCCATGACAGAGTTCTTACCTCCTAAGCCCGATCAACGGTATTCCCCGCAGGGATTATCTCTCCTAAGCAAGGTGGAATTGCTATCTTAAACCAGCGATATCTCTATACGCCCCGCGATGGCCGAGTATCCAGTCGTGTTCATTTTTTAGTTTGTGTGTCGCGTCAGTTTTGTCTGCATATACATACATACATCATGCATTATTGATTTGCATTCACATTTCTTATTGCATCGCTATCACTCTAGCCGGTCTTGTCCCTTAGTGATAGGAGTTCTCTCAATCGAGTTGTCAGTTCTTTCCTCGTCAGGAAACGTTGTGTCTGAACAATCTCGCCACCAGTGTGTCTTTAGATCTGAGTCGGCACTCGACCACTTTGATAATTTGAACCTCTGAAGAGCCAGAGAAGCTTTCAACAAATATCACTCTTCGCCATTGAAGATGATATCCTTGCTTTCCCGGATTAAGGAAAATCCCCAAAGAAAGCCTCTTAATCAGAGATTCGGCGGTACGACTTTTTCTCTGGAAAACCGCTGATGAAAAGGTCATCGGCACCTCAAAATTGGACCCCATCATATGGCATTTCTCCGGGAAGATCCCGAGAAAGGTATGATGTAAGATCCCAAGTGGAAACAGTCTCTCAAGATACTCGCTTTCCCCCAGTAGAATCAACAAATGGCGTCTCCAAAATAGAGAAGTTTGTGCACCTCTACAACTCAGACGACTGGGTTCCCCAGCAAGTCTGGCATCAAAACTTTTTCCTCTCAAATGGCATCTCCCCAGGAAAATTCGGCGAGAAGTTTGAGGAAAACCGCTACAAATAGCGTCCCTTGTCAAGAAAGTTTATTGACAAAAGAAACTGAGACCAGTTCCTTGGTAGGAAACCAGGATCGAGGGGAAGTTTATTTCAGCAACTAAGACCAGTTCCTTGGTAGGAAACCAGGATCGAGGGGAAGTTGACAAAAAGAAACTAAGACCAGTTCCTTGGTAGGAAACCAGGATCGAGGGGAAGTTTACAAAAGAAACTAAGATCAGTTCCTTGGTAGGAAACTAGGATCAAGGGGAAGTTTATTTCAAAAGAAAACTGAGACCAACTCCTTGGCTGAAGACCAGGATCGAGGGGAAGTTTACCTTTTCTAAGTATCTTCTCTTAGCTAAAGAAGATGAATGCGTAAGCTACCATTCATAACCACCATCAAAATTTCGGGTATTCCGATATTTAATCCTCTTGCACCCCGAATGCCCGAATACCTTCACCATTCACACCTTCGGGTCCAAGAAGATTAAATAGGGGCATCTGTCATACCCCAAATTTTGACCACTAAGATTTCCCATCATTGTGCAAATCATCAGCACCATATAGATGTACCTTTGTACCTCATTAGTCTCCCCAAAGATGGGTGAGCATTCACTACAAACAGGAACTAGGATTTCAAGCCCTCTCAGAGCATTAGACAAATGATCAATCAAGAAATGACATGATCTTCAACTTGTCTAACCTCTTAAACATCCACAAAGGATCAAGAGGACTCCCACGTCAAGAATTAAGCACAAGAGTGCAACATTTCAAGTGGATCAAGCCTCAAGTTCATCCAATACAAAGTCAACTGACGCAAAAAAGTCAAAGTTTGACTTTTTGGTCAACTTTGAGCTTCACGAGCCATTACTCAAGAAATATGATGGATGATTTAATTTGATCAAATTTAAATCAAGAAATCATGCAAAATTGCAAAATTGATAAAATTGAAGGAAACTTAGAAATTTTTTCTAAGTTAAAATCATGTTCAAGTGCACAACTTTTCAAGGTTGTAACTATTGATCCAAGCATCCATTGATTTTGAGTAAGAGCTACTTTTAAAGAGGGTATTTGATACTTTAACATTGTAGAAGGAATCAACTCAAAATATCATGAGGATTGAAAGATATAAGTGATCAAAGTTGGGAATTCTTAATGTCCAATGTTCTGACATTGCATAGGGACATCATTAATATTTTTTCAGCAAGAATACCCCAACTTCAAGGACGTTTTTCTCCATGATCCAAGTTGAACCAGGTCTGGAGTCAAACATGAAAGTTGAAGTACGTTGTCTCAGCTTTCCAGAAAGGTGTAGAATGTCCTTGTAGCATACTCGAGCAGGGAGATATGATTTTTGCAAGAAGCAGTGATAAAGCAGAATTTTCATGACAGCTTTTGGGACAGATTTGACTACACAAGTTCAAGACCATTTTTGATGACTTTGCAAGCTGAACCAAGACCAAAGTCAAACATCAAAGTTAAAGTATGTCATTAGGGCTTTCCAAAATGTATTTGAACTCCCATTAATTCAACTTGAGCAAGGAGTTATGAACCTCACAACAGGCCTTTCTCGAGCTGATTTTTTAGGACAGATTTTGTGCACTTTTCTTGTGCCACCCCAATTTTCAAGCTTTGTCACCATGCAAGACCAACATCAAAGATGCAATTCACTTCAACTCAAAATGTCATAGTGGATTAAAAGATAAAAGTGATTAAAGTTTGGAATTATTAATGTTCAATGTCTGATGTTCTGACATTGCATATAGGACATCATTAATATTTTTCCAGCAAGAATGTCCCAACTTCAAGGATATTTTTCTACATGATCCAAGTTGATTCAAGCCAAACCTTGAACATAAAAGTTGAAGTATGTTGTCTCATCTTTCCAGAAAGGTGTAGAACGTCCTTGTAGCATACTCGAGCAGGGAGATATAATTTTCGCAAGAAGCATTGATAATGCAGAATTTTCATGACAGCTTTTAGGACAGATTCGACTACACAAGTTCAAGGCCATTTTTTATGACTTTGCAAGCTGAACCAAGACCAAAGTCCAACATCAAAGTTGAAGTACGTTGTCTCAGCTTTCCAGAAAGGTGTAGAACGTCCTTGTAGCATACTCGAGCAGGGAGTTATGAATTTTACAAAACGGCTTACTGCAGCTGAATTTTTCATGGGACAGATTTGCACATTTCTTGTGCCACACGAATTTCTAAGCCTTGTCATCACTTTGGACACCTCTGAGGATCAAATCTAAAGGGGACAATCACTGAGCCAAGTCTCCAAAGTCCTTGGAACAAGAAGTAGCATGCTATTCCTAAAAATCCCTAAAAGAGGGACAAGACTCCAATTTTGGATTGGAGCATTTAATAGATGCTTAGAGGTGGCATGGACTGACACATTTATAACTGAATTCAGTCAACATTCCTCCAACAAGTAGGGAACCAAAGCTCTGTGCCCTAACCTCTAGTCAATGGCTAGAGGAGACTTGGATTTTCATTGGACAACATTGGCCAAACCTCTGCTGCAGTCACCATTCACTGTTGCTGCGAAAACAAACTTGCTCTACTATAAATAGAGCTCATTTGTGCTCAGTTTGAGTACACCAAAGCCATCAAACAGATGCTTTCCTCAAAATCTCTTCCTTCACCTCAAATTTGCCTTCCAAAGCAAGTAATTCTGAGTTTTTGAGTTAGAGAGAAATTCCACTCAAACTAATCACACACACACCTCATATATATCATATGTAAGCTGTGCAAACTATCACAAGTGGCCTGTAATCACAAAATCACAAAGTCACTTCTCAAAACCTCAAAATGGCACTTTTTTGCATTTTTCAAGCCATGTCTTGATTCAGTCACTTTCCAAACCAGATAAAACCTCAAACACACTCCAAATATCATCCTTGAACTGTCCCAAATGGTTCCCAACATCTGGAACACCATTTGAGAGAGTTGCTATTTTGGTCACTTTTAACCCCTTTTGCAAGAAAGGGACAGGTTGTGTTTTCGCAGGTACCAGTTGATTCCAATCATCCTAAAAGCTTCTAAGGGATCATTTGAGTGTGTCTAAAGCATCAAATCATTTCTGGAATAAGAGGCTTGACAGATTGCACAAAAACTCCAAAAAAGCTCAAAAAGAGGTAAGCATCTCAACTTGGAATCCTTCAAATCATGCATTGCTTTGAAGTCCACTGATCATACACATCTCATACATGTTGTATATGTTGTGTTTGGGCTAATTCACCATGTAATCCATGCCTGTATCAAAGTGTAGCACAGAAAATGCAATTATAGGTCCTTTTCAAAACCACTATCGGGTTTTGAGGAGGGAGTGTGATCTGAAAAAACTACCACCACCATTGGATTCCTTGTGAAATTCTGGGCCAAATGCATATAAATTTTGTCTCAAACTATTGAGATTTGAGAAAGTTATGGGTGTTGGAAGTTTGACAAAAAAGATGTTGAAAACTCATGAGTGATGTCTCATGAGTGATGTTGTGACATCACATTCCTCTTTTTCTTAGTTTATCTCAAAACTCAACCAATTTTTTCACATAGCAAAAATTATTATTTTCAAAATCTATTTTACACATTTGTTATTCATACTCCATAATATTTTAATCCACCAAAAAATCACAAAAAATATTATTATTTGATATATTTTTAATATATTCAAAAATATTGTTTTAAATTGTTTTAAATGCTTTTAAAATGGTTTCTTTTTCTTGATTTTTAAAACCAAAATGATTTTAAATATTCATGTGGATAAAATACTTTTTCATAAACCTTAATCACTGTTTATAACAAGATTAATGATTTTATTTGATATTTTTTATCATTTTTTACTTGATTTTTCTTTGAAAAATGCTCTTTAAAAAATGATATTAGGGTTTTTGATTAATTCAACCCTCATCAAACTTTTTCAAAACACTTTGGGCCTCTATTAGAGTGTAAGACCCAACACCCTTGTACAGAAAACCATTTTGGGCCTCACTTATTGTATAAGTCCCCCTGTACATTTTCAAATAAACGGCGCGATCGTCGCCTTTTTTAAAATAAACCTGGGCCTACCCTCGAGTAGTAAAACCCATTTCTTTTTATTAAAACATTTTGGGCCTCTAATAGAGTGTAAGACCCAATCCTTTCTTGACCAAAACATTTTAGGCCTCAGTGTATTGTATAAGTCCCGATACCGTAAAAAACCAACGACGCGATCGTCGCCTTTTCAAAATAACCCTTGGGCCTCTCCTCGAGCTATAAGACCCATTCAAAACTTTTGGGCCTCTAATAGAGTGTAAGACCCAACCCCCTTTTAACCAAAACAATTTTTGGGCCTCACTTATTGTATAAGTCCCTTTGCGTTAAAAGAAAACCTCGGCGCGATCGCCATTTTTAAACGAAAAAAATCATCTGGGCCTACCCTCGCGTTATAAGCCCCACTCTTTTTCTTTAAACTTTTTGGGCCTCTTGAGAGAGTGTAAGACCCATCCCTTTGTATAGAAAACCTCTTTGGGCCTCAGTCACTTGTATAAGTCCCTCTGTACAAATTCAACAGCGCGCTCACTGATAAAACCCTGGGCCTCTCCTTGAGCTGTAAGCCCCAAATCTTTCTTTTTCAAAGCACTTTCTCCTTTGATTTTGAATATACTATTGTTTTCAATCTTTCTTTGTTGAACAACTAACCAAACAACATGGAAGCTCTACAACCGAGTAAGTGTTTACCCGCTTTCATTTACCGCTTTCATATATATAAAACTGTATTGTGGGGCTGGTTCGCTGTAAGTCTTCTTTCATAAACTCATATCAACTGTGTAATAATAGTATAGATATTTAGAGTTTCCCCGGCAACTACGTCTAGAACTAGGTACGCCGTTTCGTTTATTCATAGAAATAGACACCTAGATCCCCAAATAGGATCACCAGATACAGTCTTCTCTTCGGCTGTCCTTATTAGGAATTGTCAAGAAACTCTACTCCCAAAGATGAATGTATTCTCCGTGAATGGCATCTTTGAGTTTCTTCCAAATTCTCGAACTTTCCTGACTTTGATCTATTCTCGGTGAATAGCATTGCCTTGAATTTCTCGGGGTTTAGGGACCCATCGGCTTCTTAAAAGCATCGGCCTCCTCTTGGGCATCGTACAAGGACCCACAGGCTTCCTAAAAGCGACCCCGCCTCCTCTTGGGCTTAGTACAAGGACCCTACGGCTTCTTAGAAGTATTCACAACCTCCTCTTAGGCTTCGTATAATGATCTCTTCCTCCGGGAATGATAGCCTCCTCTTGGGCTTCGTACAAGGACCGATCGGCTTCTTAAAAGTTTCCAGCCTCCTCTTGGGCTTCGTACAAAATGTCCCGACGACCTCCTAGAGGTATAGGAACAGAACTTAATCATCTTCATAGAACAGTCCTTTCAAAGAGTCTACTACTGTTTCTCAAAGCATAGTACAAAAGATGAAACTCTAGACTTGGACAGTCTAACTTCCTTGAGTCTCAAAGACATTCTCAAGTGACCCCTTCGTTAAATAGGAAGGAAACCCGTAGACTTGGGCAGTCTCAATACCCTTCGGATCCCCCGTTTCCTTAAAGAACAGGAAATAATCCCGGTCCTCAGATCAAACCCATGAGTACAACATTACCCTTGTAAGAACTGATTTTCTCTTTAAAATCAGTATACTGGACCTGTCACTCAACTGAAACAGTAACCATAGCCTCCTCTTAGGCTTTGTATAATGATCCTTCTTCAATGAAGTTAGCCTCCTCTGGGGCTTTATACAATGATTCTCCCCAGCGGAGTCAAACAACGTTTAGCCTCTCTCTCGGGCTTTGTACGAGACACATAAGAGACTCCCTCGTTGAGTCAATCACCCCTTTCGCCTCCATCTCGGGCTTTATACGAGATACAAAAAGGTTCTTATTGAGCCAAACAAACAAACAACAGCCTCCATCTCGGGCTTTGTACGAGATACAAAAACTCTCTTGTTGAGTCAAATAGCCTCCATCTCGGGCTTTATGCGAGATACTAAAAGATTCTCCTGTTGAGTCAACCCTTTTAGCCTCTCTCTCGGGCTTCGTACGAGACACATAAAAACTCCCTCTTGTTGGGCCAGTAGCCTCCTCTTAGGCTTTGTATAAGAAAACCACTGGTTAATCCAATTAACCTTTTAGCATCAAAGCTGTGCCTCATTCACAGTACACAAACATCAACAACTCCTTCTCCTTCATCTAATTGCTGTAAGCGGCAAGCCTCTGGATCATCTACATCCATGCCAATGTCCCTCTTTTAGTATGAGAAATTCCTAAGGAAAGATAGCATTGCTCAACACTGAGTTAAAGTCTTTTCCTTCAGGTTAAAATCCCCTATAAAGGAAATTATGGCATTGCTAGGATCCGCGTATCCCGGTTAAAGTAATTCTCCTTTATAACCAGTCACCCAACAGTTGTGACAGACAAACCCTTCTTTAGAGATGACAAATTCTCTCTAAAGTCGAGGTCCTTCAGCTACACGTCTTGGGCTTTGAACAAGACACAAATAGACCTTTTAGCTTCACATCTTGGGCTTTGAACAAGATATAAATCACCTACAGCTTCACATCTTGGGCTTTGAACAAGATACAAACTACCCTTTAGCTTCACGTCTTGGGCTTTGAACAAGACACCAAAAACACCATTTCCTCCCATAGAATAGGAGGAACTACGAACGCTCTGATTTCCCTGTTTCGGTAAACGGGAATACGTAGGCATAAGATCGAAAGAAAAGATCTTAGCGAGCACACTAAATAAAAAAACCAAATCCCATATCTCCATCAATCAAAAGCAGTAATTCAAAAGCATCAGTCCTAACATCCTAACCCTTGTTCCCCGCTAGAAAGTCCTAGAAAGAAAGAAAACCGTATTGGCGAAAATACAAATAACCAGTACAAAGGCCCCCCACATTGATAGCATCTGTAACTTAACAGACCACTGTTTAAACTCAGTATGCAAAGCAGGGTTAATTGGAGACATCTATTTCCCTTCCTTCATCAGCTCACAATAGGATAAAAAATGAATCGACCTGTAGTTTTAAGCTCAACCACAGAGAGCGACCAGCGCTTAAGAACCGCGTCCAAAATCGCTCGCTACACTTAGTTCTACGACATCAAGAGATATCTGGAAAAACAGGAATATCTCGAGGGTATCACTATCACTGACAAGAAAGCTCTTAGACGACTTTGCGCCAAGTTCTTCTTAAGTGGTGGCATACTGTACAAGAGGAATTATGATTTTGTGTTGCTCAGATGCGTGGATAGACACAAAGCAGACACGATCATAAGGTCCATACATGAGGGTTACGAGGGTGTACGTGCTAAAGGTCCTGTTATGGCTAAGAAGTTCCTTCGAGTTGGTATCATTGGACAACAATAGAGGTAGATTATTACATCTTTGCCAAAAGATGTCACAAGTTCCAAATCTATGGTGACAAGATCCATGTGCCTCTTACTCCACTGAATGTTTAAACTTCGCCTTGGCCATTCTCTATATGGGGTATTGATATGATTGGAATGATCGAACCGAAGGCTTCCAACGGTCACCGATTCATTCTAGTTGCTATCGACTACTTCACCAAGTGGGTTGAAGTTGCTTCTTATGCAAACGTTACACGACAAATGGTTGCCAGATTTATCAAGAAAGACATAATCTGTCGCTATGGTATTCCTAGAAGCATTATCACTGACAATGCCAGCAACCTGAACAACAAGATGATGAAAGAGTTGTATCAAGAATTCAAGATCGAGCACCACAACTCTTCACCATATCGGCCCAAGATGAATGGTGTCGTCGAAGTAGTAAACAAAAACATAAAGAGGATTGTCTAGAAAATGGTCCAAACTTACAAGGATTGGCATGAAATGCTTCCCTTTGCACTACATGGCTACATAACTTCAGTCCATACTTCTACTGGGGAAACTCTGTATTTGCTTGTGTATGGTATGAAGGTTGTTCTTCCCATTGAAGTTGAAATTTCTTCGCTCAGAGTCATCATGGAAGCAGATCTTGATGAAGCTGAATAGGTCCAATCTAGAAACAACAAGCTGAATCTCATCGAAGAGAAGAGCCTTATCGCTTTTTATCATGGTCAATTGTATCAGAGACGTCTCAAGCGAGCCTTTGACAAGAAAGTTTTCCCTTGAGAGTTCCAAGAAGGCGAACTCGTGCTCAAGAGGTATTCACCTGTTCACTCGGATCCACTCGGCAAGTGGACTCCCAACTACGAAGGACCCTTTGTTGTCAAGAAAGCCTTCTCAGACGGAGCCCTGATCCTCACCACCATGGAGGGGGAGGAGTTGCCATCGCCCGTGAACTCCGATGCAATCAAAAAATATTATGCCTATAAAAATGGATAAAGAGCCGGCTAGATTGACATCCGCAAGGACAATCTAGGAAAAAATGGGCGTCCCGATGGACCAAAAAAATGTCCATGCAAAAGTTAGGGACAATCCAAAAAACGATAACAGCCTGCTAAGTTGAAAACCCGAAAGGGTGACTTAGGCAAAAATGGGTATCCCGGTGGATGGAAAAATAGAAAAATGTCTAGCTAAAAATTAAGGATAAAGGCATTTGACTGTGAACCCTTGAGCCTCTCTTTGTCATAGTTGGATTTCAGACGGTAACAGAGAAATCAAATCATCATCAACTAGCGCAAGGCGTTGGAACCTAGACTTACAGTGGATGGTAGCCAATGTTGTAATCAATGCAAAACATAATTTCCCTTTGCCGTTTACTTTTGTTTTTTTAATTTTATTGCAAATTTCCTCATCAAGGATTTTTACATCCTTGTACACATGTTATGTACAAATATTTTTCATATTCAATAAAAATTCATCATTTGATTTCTCAATTGTTTTCTTTTCAGTATTTTTGTTTGCAAAATAAACGATTATTTGTGATCACATAATACTATAAAGTGTTAAGAATAATAAAATCTAAACCAACGGAGAAAGCATTATGCATTGCATGTTTCACTGGTAACCCCCAAGGGATAACCGGTGATATCCATTTGCAAGCTTGATTCACCATAAGCACTATCGAGGTCCTTTGTAGAGGTTGTCATTTCCTCAGCAGAGCCTATATCCCCCCAGCAAATGTTATTATGGTTCTTTGGAAGAGTGGGTTGCATTTTATCTCCTCAGCAGATCAATAATGTTCCCAGTAAAGTTGATGTGACGTGTCCTCGAGCAGAGGCGTGTCCGTTCTCTTGTCCTCAGCAAGGGTTGTGCATCATTCCCAACAGGATCAAATCATCACTCCCCAGCAGTAGTGCATTTCGATTTCCTATTTTCCCCAAGCAGAGAAGATCATTCAGACCTTGGATTTCCCTAAGCAGAATCAGTCAAGGTTTGAAAGGCGTTCCTCATACAGAGTCAGTCGTGATTTGAAGACCATCCTGGTTCCTGCATCCCCAGCAACAATAGTGGTAATAGCCTAGATATCTGAGATCTCTGAGATATTTCCCCAGCAGAGTTGTCGTCATCTGTGAGTTCTCTCCCCGACCGAGGATGTCGAGTTCGCTTTGCTAAAATCTTTGCCTAACCACTGCACAATACCTTAACCTGCACCGCTGCATAACATGATATTAAGCATCATGTAGATCGCATACATAGAATATGCATCTAGCATGCTTCCTTTGTTTGATTCATCTCCCAGCAGATATTCAGCCAAACTTCCCACCCACAAAAACTTTTCTTTTGTCGCCGTCGGCCAAATTTTCGAGCTATTCTTTTATTTAATCCCCTTCTACCTCGAATCATCGAAAAGCTGGCACAATTCGAATATTCAGGTCCAAGAGGATTAGATAGGGTCAGTTGTCGTAACCCAAAATTTGACCTCCCCTTTTGCCTTTTGCATAAGCATGTGCATTCACATTGTTGGCAAACGCATTCACACGTTTTTCTCTATGATTTTGTTACAGGAATATTCAGGTTTTCTAAACCCGATTAATTGCATCCTCACAAAGTCATCACATCATCAAAACAAGCACAAAATAAGAGTTTCCATGCTTATTCGTCAAAGCGAGAAATGGAAAATCGAAACCAGGGATCCAGCGCTTGTTTCTAAGCAATTTGGGCAAATTTTGCCTAGGGTAATCGATTACCATTATGCTAGGCAAAATAAGATAATTGATTACCCTGTGTAAATTTGCAGTTTCTGCTGCATTTTTAGGACAACAACTTTACACTCTCTTTTCTCTTGTGTTCTACTTGGTTCTAGCATTGTGTGGAACATTCTAGACAGTTCAAGACCATTCAAGACACTCCACTTACATTTATTCCAATGCATCACTTTGAATTAAGTATACCATGTTCCTTAATTCCCAAGTACGTGAGCCTTTGATTTGAATTTGCATTGGGATTGCTCCACCAGGTTAACTAACTAACTAACCGAGTCACCTTCCGACTCAGTGTGTCAAGTGTAACAAACTCCCAAGCTAGCTCCAAAGCTTACTCCAAACCTAGCAACTCCATACCTAGCCTCTATATAAACTAACCTCCACCATTCCACAAGGGACCTTCAACCATTTCAATCATTCCTCACTCTCTTCACTCTCAATTCTCTCATTTCTCTCTGCATTTTCTGCAAGTTCTACACAATCATCTTCATCTTCTTCCCAAAACCACACTAGAGCTCAATTCCACCATTGAAGAGTAGCAAATTTCACATTGAAATTTAATATCTCTTGAGCTTAAGCCTCCATTCATCTTCAATTTTGCTTGGATTTCTAGAATTACAGTAAGTTCTACCACAATTCAAGTGATTACTCCAATCGTTTGGGTGCAAATCCGATTTCGAAGGTTTTATCGCATTTTGCTCAGTTTCGCTATGGTTCAAAGTGCAAGTGTTGAATTCTCTGGTTTTCTCTAGTTTTCTTCACTTATTTTCATCACATATACTTAGCAATAATCACCAAGCCAATCCTCCGGCTTGTAGGTTGGTCAATTCTCACTCAATCGACTATTTCGATCACTTTCGCGAATTTACGATGTAGTTTCGATAGCTTTTTTTGGTTTGATGAATCACGTGATTGTTGGATCTTTGATCTTCATGTTTAATGCTTTCAATTTGTGTTTAAATGCTCATACATGATGTAATTTTCATGCACAAATTCATACCATAGCATGTGGTAGTTTGGATAAGTGATTAGGTGCTGGAATTGCTTTTTAAAAAGTTGTTTTTGCTATTTTTTTGCCACTATTACAGTGGTAATTTATTACCTATATGTGGTAATCGATTACTCTGCACAAAATTTCACTAATTCTGCTATTTTTAAGCAGGTAATCGATTACCTGTATGTGGTAATCGATTACCACTGTAACAGAATGCCATTTTTGAGTTTTTTCAAGCTTGTTTCACATTCTTTCCTCCTCTAACTTCCATGGATTGATATGGTTGATATTTGTGGATGTTTTAGGTGTTGTTTAATCTCTGTTTGAAGCATGCTTACAATATTTCGATGCACAATTTATCGATTCTTGAAATTGTTTGCATTCTTGACATTTGTATGATCATGATCATTCTTGCACATCTTTTGTTCACATGTGAACATGATTTTGATGCATGCTAATTGACATTTGGTACTGTTTTACATTTTCATTGCTTGATTGCATTAAGTTTGTTCTTGATTGAGCAAATTTAATCTTGTATAATCAATAATCCACACTGTTGCTTTAATGATTTTTCATCCCTTTGGAAAATTGTTAGCACGTCAATTCCCTTTGATTGATTAATCGAAACCTTGTTTCGATTAGTTGATTCTCCCTTTTCCCTCTCTTTAGGATCTTCTTTAGAGTCTTGTTCTCTTGATCCCCTGTCGAGTCGGAGGTTCGCACGACGCACTAGAGCACTGTACAAATTTGTGTTGTTATGTTGTCCGTTTCAATTTCCGCACTATACTTTGGTGCTAGAGAAGGGATGAGAGTGGAGAATTCCTACACTCATCTTGATTATTTTGTGTAGGGGACGAATGACCCTGTGCTTGGAATAATCGTCTATATCTCCAAGCTGTTGTGTCTCTCAATCCTCAGTCGAGTCGATCCTTGATCACTCTTTCCCCTTTCAATCTCTCTTTTGATCAATTACCATTCTCTTGGTTAAAGATCATTATCTCTTGGGTTAACACCCGTCTCTTGGCTCAATATTCTTTTCTTGTGGTCAATCATTGCTTATTGATTCCCCAGGAGAGTCTCAATTGGTTTCTTTGGTTAAACACATTCTTCCTGTTAAACACTGAAACCCTAACGGAGTTCGCAACCTTCTCTTGGTTCTTCTCCCTTTTATTGGTTAACCACTGCCTATCAGTTAAAACACCAATTTTCACTTCTTCTCAGTTAACTATAGTCTATCTGTTAACATATTGAGTTCCTCTTGGGTTAATCACCTTCTCTTGGTTAATCACCCTTTTTCTCAGTTAACCACAGTCTATCTGTTAATATATTGAGCCCTTTTCAAGTTAATCACCTTCTCTTTGGTTAATCACTCGTTTCTCTTCGGTTAATAACAATCTTTCTGTTAACACCGAATCCCCAGCGGTTAGCAACCTTCTTTTGGTTCAAATACTCGCACCTTTGGGTTAGTAACCTTCTTTTGGTTCAAATACCATGTTTTCGGTCAGATATTGTTTGTTCAGTTAGTGTACCGAACTCCTTTGGCTCATGACCTTCGCTTGGTCCCACACCCGTCCTTTGGGTCACGGCCTTCGCTTGGTCCCACACCCATTCTTTGGGTCCCAACCTTCGCTTGGTTTCACACCCGATTTCTTAGTTGATCACAGTCTATATGTTAAAACCCTTTTCCCCACAGAGTCTTAATCTCTTTTTCTTCGTTTAACCACTACCAGTCAGCTAACATACCGAGTCCTTATTCTTTTGGTTTTAACTCCATCCCTTTGTTTGGTCCCCAGTAGGGTCGATAACTCTCTGATCCCCAGCACAGTCACTTTGTTCTCTTACTTCCCCAGTAGAGTCCATTCTTTTATTATTTTGTTCCTTTATCATCTTGGTTTCGATACCCTTCTTGCACTTTATCCTCAGCACAATTACTACTTCTCGTTTGCCCTCCTTTCTTGGTTCTGACACCAATTCTTGTGAATCCCCGTCAGAGTTTTTCTCCTCTTATTTTTCTTTTAGTTTTGACACCACTTTCCCTCTCCTTTTCCGTCTTTGTTCCCCGAACTATGTAGGCTTTGAATTCCTCATTGCACTATGAGGATACATAGGCACGAGATTGCGAAATCTTGCAGAGCCACCTTCTTCCATTCTTCTTCTCTGTCTCTGGTTCCATATACTACGGAGCTTTGATTTCCTCATTGCACTATGAGGGTACGTAGGCATAAGGGCCCTAATCCTCCGCGAGCATTTTCTTTCTTTCTTTCTTTTCTCTTCTTTCTCTTCTTTTAGCTAGAAGTCTTTAGATAGACAACCCATCCAAGCCTAGAAGCAAGCGAAATGGTTTCCGCCGAGTATAACGGATGCGTTGGGTGCTAGTACCTTCCTTTCGCATAACCGATCCCATGACCCGTTTCTCTTCCCTTTGGGTTTTATCGATATGTTCCCTGTCCTCTGGGACTAAATAAAGTTCGGTGGTGACTCTGTTGCATCTTTGAGTGTTCGATTCACTCAGGTATAATATCGCTAGCTTCAATACCCATCATCGGTGTCACCACCAGCAGCGACATTCATAGGAATGTCTGTAGGCACCAACTCATCTCCAAGATTGTCATCCGAGGATTTTTGCCTAGATGCAGCTAAGACATGACAAGCGATCCATCTCTTTATTTTCTACAAATTCAAACAAACAAACATAGAGACTTAAAATAAAAACCTTGTGGGTTGTCTCCCACACTACGCTTTGTTTAGCGTCAATAGCTCGACAGGTAAGGAGTGCAAGCACTCATGGTGGTTCTTTCGAGGATGGTTCCTCGATCGAACTTTTAATATTCTTCGGTTTCCATGGCCACTTATCAAGCCATCTCTCATATCCCTCGCCTTTTCTTTTCTTCCTTATGTGGGGTGGTTCATTCTTTTGAACTTGTGGTGGTGGTTATGGATCTATCCTGAGTGTCAGCTTTTCATGTTTGGGCTTAGTTATTTCATCTACTACCTCAAAATCTAACCTTCCCCTCTTAACACTAATGATTTCCCTAGTTTCATGGTCCTCTAACTTTCTCTTTTTATGCAGGACCTCAGATAAAGGTGCATTGGTGTGGATATTTTCCAATACCTCCACATATGTTTTGGATTGGGAGTCTACCTTAACTTCTACAAACCATTGCGAGAAAGGAATTGGTGGAGTATAGGGAGGAGGAACAACAATAGATGCTTCCTTCTCTACCTCTTAGACAACCTCCCTTTCGGGTGGAGTCAGTGGATTTTTCTCAATCTCTACGCATTTCTCACCAAAATTATTCTCAATTTCATTATCACTCTCTCTAGGATTTTCTATTTGTTCTTCACTACTTATTGTTACAACATCCACATGTCTTTCAAAGAAGGGTCCTATAGGTGTCTGTGCAAGCAGGGAGATTTGAGTCTCCAATGCCTCATTGTGAGTCACGAGGGACTCGACCACAATGTTCATCTGCCTAAGGTTTTCATTAATTTGGAGATTTTGTTTTCTAAACTCTTCATTTTGGAGAGTTTGTGTCTCCACAAAGCTCTCCATCATAGATTCTATCCTAGAGTGAGTAAGCGTCGCATTGAATTCGTCCATTAGTATTTCGAGTTTGGATTTATGAAAATCGGCAGTTCCTCAAAATACTGGGAGTGGTAATCATTGAGGAAATTTGGGTGAGAATGAGTTAGGGTCGCATCGAAATCCTCCATCAATATTTCGAGGTCAGATTTAGGGTATTCTTGCAGTTCCTCAAATTTTTAGGAGTGGTAATTGTAGAGGAAATCTGGGTGACACATAGTAATTGAGGTAAGAGTGCCTTAGTCTATACGGTGCAACAACGGAATCACAATATTGACTATTGGTCCCCGACAATGGCGCCAAAAACTTGATGCGTCCGCAAGTGCACGGAAATATCTAAGTAATATAAAAGATTGTCGAACCCACAGAGACCAATGTCAACCTACTGTTATCTATTGCTGCGGTGTAAAGCTAAGGCTAATGATTACTTGGTTTAAACGGAATTAAAATGAAAACTAAAAGGAAACTTAGAAAATATATCAATAAGGAGAGGCCGAAATATGGATTCTGTTTTCCTTAGGGACTCTTTAGATTTTAGGCACTAATTATAATTAAACTATGTTTCGCAGAAAATATCAATTTAAATACTTCGTCTCACACTCTCGCGTTATTGACTAAAGCCACACTCCCTAACCACGGGATTTTGCTCTCGCTCGCCCGTTTAAATTAGAAAGCATATTTTGAAAACAAATTAGATCCTAATCGATACCTAAAGCGCTCTCGCTATTTTTAGGATCGATGCCTAGTTTCTACTATCTGGTTCAATCCTCACACTCTCGTGCTATTGGCTCGAACCTTAGTTTGTTCCTCACTCTTGTGTCGAAACAGTAAGACTTACAATTAGAAACTAAAACCAAAACAGAATTTATTTAATGTTTTGCGCCTATTATTTTCTACTGAGTCCCGTAGGTAACGACGGTCCTCATATGTCGGACTCAGACCGAATTTACCAAGACATTAATTCAAAAGAAAATAACATGAACATAACAATTGAATTCAAGGACAACATACTAACAAAAATAATAATGCAATAATGATAAATAATTTAAAGCGATAAAAACATGTAAAATAGTAATGAAAATGATACTTGAAAGAGTAAACAAACTTCTATTAATTCCGGCAAGATTGTTGATCCAAGAGTACAAGAAACAAAACAAAATACAGAATTGTGACTGTCATGGTGAGAATCGGATATCAAGCTATTGAATTAACTTGAATCACAAATAATAATTCACCACCGATCTTCAATTTATCCAAGGGAAGGGAAAAAGAATGAATAACCTATGAGTATGCAATGCGATGCAAAGCAAGAGAGAATCTAAGGTTCAGGGGTTGGTTATACTAAGGAAAGGTATTATCACCCTAAGTATCTATAGTACTCTACAGGAACCTCTTGTTTTATTGTGTTATTTGTTATTTGTCTGCTAAAGGGTAAAAGGGAAAGACCTAGGTGTATATACACTAAGTATGCTCGCCAAGACATCGCATCTCGTGCCTACGTATCCTGATAGGAAATGGAATCAGAGCATTCGTAGTTCCCCTCAATAAGGGTAAATAAGGTAACAAAGAAAAGGCTACTCGCCAAGGATTGACCTTGTGCCTACGTATTCTCAAAAGAAACTTTGAGAAATCAGAGCATCCGTAGTTCGTACTACGGATAAAAGCAATGTTTGTTGATTGGTTAGGAGAAGAGACAAGTTGTCATCTTAAGTAGAATACTCAACTGAACCACCACAAACATGCGGAAGATGGATCTTGCTTCACATTAAAAGAAGGACTCTGACTCGGATATCGGATCGACGAGTATGCCACATACCTCTCTCGAGCGGAAAAGAATCAGCATCTTTCTCAACTATGTCATAGGGTAGGAGAATTACATCTCAACTAGGGATGACTCATGTCTAATCTCTCTTGGGAGATAGGGTACTAACTGTAAGTTGTATAAGTTAACATCCTAAGGAAAACAATCCTAAGGGAAACTACCTAAGAGGTATCTGTCTAAAGTCAAGAATCTAAGTATGTACATCCTAGAGGGAGTCAACCTAAAAGGGGAAACATGGGTTAAGCACAGAGATAAAAGATGAAATGCAATGCACATGACTGTATAGTCAACAATAAGTCCTTCCTTTGGACTTAAACAAAATAGGCATCATGAAAATAATGTACAAGGAGCAAACAACCAAATTAAGAGCATGAACAAATGACAACATATATACAAGACATAAATCAAGGAATCATGTAACTAGTAAGAGAAGGAAGGATCTAACCAAAACAAGATGGCGCATGACAAGCATTCCCCTCTACTGGACTGGTGATCCTCCAATACTAACAAAGCAACATAACTAGTGCAAGGTCTCCAAATCTCAACTTCAAGAGAATAGGGAAGGGTCTTAGATCTAAGTCCACCGTCCAAAGCTCGAGATAGTAACCACAGTCCACCAATTAAAAGTTTTAGGGTTTCGATAGTTTTATTGAGTGATTTGAATGAGGTATGAACAAGATATGAATATGATGGTATGAACAGTTTAAATATGGACAATAGTATACATACAATGATATATTAACAGAAATATGAATCAAGAGTATACAGACAGAAATTAAAGTCAGTGGTTAGTTGTCAATTGTTATCAGATGAATCGGGTCCAATGTAGTGCTAAACCATCGTAGCACAATATATGATGAAGATCATACTATAGGAGGTAGCTAGATCACGATGTTTGTGCTAAAACACGATAGAGAAGTGATATGGTGAATCATTCTCTAACGAATCGTGACACATGAAAAGAAAAGTTGACGGTCTCGTCTTAATCGCAAACTTTCGTCGATTAATCGAAGGTAACCTATCACGATCCCAAAGTATAGGAAGTGATCTCGATGATCATTCACCACAGGTTTGAAATAATGAAGGTTAAACAACCTCAACAATCGACATTCGCGATTCTAAAGACTTCATTGACCAAAAATAAAAATCGAGAAGAAAATCGAAGATGAAAATCAAAGTAGAAATGAAAAGGAAGTCATAAATCAAGAAATAGAATGAAAACCAAAATGTAATGAGAAACAAAATAAAGTATAACAAAATATCTAATAAAAATAATTAACAAAATATCTATTTAACAAAAATCATTAATCAAGTAACTAACAAAATACTTAACAAAATAATTTACCCAAAATAATTTATAGAATTAAAACATATAACAAAATTATTAAAAAGTAATTAACCAAGAAATATTAGAAAAACAAATTAATTCTAAGTGTGAGTAGGAATAGTCAACATGGACTTATGAACTCATCTAACTACTACCCAAAAAAAAAAGGCATGGGCTTTAAAGCCCATTAACAAGAAAAGCACGGATCCTAATGAAACAGCCTGGTCCAGCATGATTTGTTGCCAAGAAAATAAAACATCAAACCAGGAAGTGTAAAGGCACGGACCAAAAAGTGTAAAGACACGGTTGATCATATTATCCAGTTTCAAAGCCTAAAACTAGGTTACCACCATCAGATATCAAAACCAAAACAAAAATCTTTTATTAAAAAAAAGAAGAACGCGCAAGAAGGACACAACCACACAAGCATCGAGGGTCACAGTTTGTTCCATTTCGGTTTCGGTTTACTGCGACGACTCGGACTCGATCGGGTTTGGTTTCGGATCTTTTGGCTGCTTGTTGGACCCTGAGCATAACCGACCGCAAAGCTGCGATGGTGGCAGCTTCCACAACCACCAGATAAGTCATTGGATTTGGATTATCAGACGATGTGAACACGAGTGGTGTTCGGTTGGTGATGGAAAGATTGGAATGGCAGTGTTTGTTGTGGAGAAAGGGTGAGCAGGTTGAGGAAATGATGCGTGTGAAGCTTTTGCAGGTTGAGTTTATGATGCGGCATATGAATCAAAGTGTATGGTGGTGTTGAATGGAGTGAAGGAGGCGACACTGTGTGTCTCTTAAGTGATGAGGTGAAGTTTTTTCCTTCTCCGTGGCTGTATAGTGATGGTTTTATGGTTTATGGACAGTGAGTTTAACATGGTGAGAAGTGGTGAAACAGAATTTTCCTAGGTTTGTTTTATATGGTATGTTGTGTTGAAGAGGGTATGATGGAGGAGTTAGAAAAAAGGTAGCAGGAGGGAGTTGCTTCAATGTTGATGAAAATACCAGTGGTGGTTAGCGAGAAAAAGAAGCTCCTCATGCCATTATTTATAGAGAGGTTTTAAAGGTGTTGAAAGTGATACAAGGTGGAGGCTATGTTGTGATGTATCATAGAGAAAAACGAGAAAGGTCCAGTAGGGGTTACATGGTGGTCATTAAGTAAGGTGTGTGTATGTTGTTTTATAAATAAGAAATGGGAGAAAAAATGTGTTTTTAGTGGGAATGATGCAGAGTGAATGAAAAGCAAAAAAAAAAAGGTTTGTATGGGGAGTGGTATAAAGAAGCAGAGGTGTTGAAAAAGTGTATTAGAAGAGTGAGAGGGTCACGCGGGAGTTGATGATGGTGGGTTTGCTACATGAAAAGAAAACCTCTCTTATGCAAACCATCAGAAGCAGCTTTGTACAAACAGCGTATTATTTAAAATTTTAAAAAAATGTTGTGTGATCTGTCCTTTTTAAAACATGAATAGAACTTGCTCAAGAAGTTGTATGGTACATGCATAGGTTAGTGGGTGGTAGTGTATGCAGGTGGGTGGCGTGTAGGATACATACAGTATGTGTGTACATGTTTCACAAAAATGAGCAAGCAAACAAAATATCTTTTACAAACTTAACAATTAAGTTTTTTCCTAAGTTAGAAAACAAGATTTCAAAATTCAAATATATAAAAAAAAGAGGGAAATGATAAAATAAAATAATTAAACTATTTTAATAATTCTAAAATATAAACTCTGAATAAATAAAAAAAAGAATAATTAACTAAAAAAAATAAAATTAAAAACGATTAAAAATGATAAATCGGACAGAAATCGAAGTGCTCAGAAAAATAAAACGAACACGCCAAAATGATCAGCACAAAATATACTTATCGAAAAAAGTACAGCGCTTGGTCAAATTTCGAAATAAATTTTACCCTCTAAAAAGGCTTAAATTGTCCAGAAATGCGACCGAAAAGTGGTCCAAAAATTTAGACGAGCACGCCAGGTTAAACTACGCGAAACGTAGATTAATGTCACTGACACCTGCAGGCCCGATTTAAAATTCTCCGTCCACTGATTTTTTGCAGAGTTGACTTTTATCTGACCGAATCGGCTGTAATTCCAACAAATTTATTTTGGCTGATAAATTGGGTATTATGCGAGATGAAGTGCGTGATATGCTATGCAGACGATGCAAAGCGAAAAATACATAATCTTAGGGTCAAAAATTAGAGTGTGGAAGTGACAATCCCTCGATGTGAGCGATTGTCACTTTTACAAGTAATTTTAATGCCTAAAACTAGAAAACAAAAATGACAGCGTTTTCGCACAACTTGGATGCCCCGGAAAATGTCTAAGAGGTCCTATATATAGAGAAATATCCCCTTGTAACTTCCCTTGGTTATGTCAGCAAGTGGAGGGAAAAGCGGTTGAAAAACAGCTTGAAAACTGCCCACTTTCGCATAACTGCTGTCTGCAGCGTCATGGCGAACGTTGTGGGGGAAACGGCGAACGTCGTGGCAAGGGCAATGGCGAATGCCATCTGGGGACTGTAGCGCACGATTTTTGTTGGTGACGCGACCACCTTATCGCGGAATTGGGTTTTCTCCTCAATGAAGAGGAGGGGGGTGTTACTTTATGATTTCTTATTTATCCCAAGAAGCTGGAAGGGAAAGGGAAGCTATCTAAAACCAACCTTGCACGCGAATGTTTAACTGAACAAATGCTTAAAGAGATTGGGGAGTCCGGGGTCAGGTTATACAATGGGGAGTTGTCAATTACCCATCCTATATGTGGTTATCCACAGGTTGTTAGCTTTAGGTCTCGCTTTGTACTTGATGGTGTTTATCCGTTAATGGGTTGGGAATGTTTCTTGGGAAATATGACAGGGAGAGTGAGATTTTGTTGATGTTCAGGTTTTCCCGATGTTTTTGGTAAGGTACTGGACCTAAGTTTTGATTGATATGAAGGTACTGGACCTAGAGTTTTTGATTGGTATGAAGGTACTGGACCTAGAGTTTTTTATTAGTATGCTCACTAAGATTTTGCAATCTTATGCCTACGTATTCCCGTTTAAACGAAACAGGGAAATCTGAGCAATCGTAGTTCCTCCTATTCAAAGGGAGGAAAAAGATATTTTGGTGTCTTGTTCAAAGCCCAAGATTGAAGCTAAAAGGGTTATTTTGTGTCTTGTTCAAAGCCCAAGATTGAAGCTAAAAGGTTGACTGAGAGAGAATTTGTCATCTCTAAAGGGAGAAATCTTGTCTGTTTATCACAGTTGTTGGGTGACTGTTTATAAAGGAGGATTACTTTAACTGGGGTATGTGAATCCAGCAATGCCATAATTTCCTTTATAGGGGATTTGTCCTGAAGGGGAAAACTTTGACTCAGTGTAGAGCAATGCCATTTTTCCCTAGGAATTTCTCATGCTAAGAGAGGGATAGTGGCGTGGATGTAAATAATCCAGAGGCTTGCCGCTTACAGCAATTAGATGAAAGAGAGGATTCACCAGGATAAAAGATGGACAACAGCTTGGATATTTGAATCAACAAGTGTGCCACTTACAGCAGTTATCTGGGATTAGGGTTTGTTTTGAATGTCTGTTTTGATAAGTGATAAACAGAGAAATGACTTCCTACAGAGGGATTTTGATTTCCTCTAAGGGGATGTTGATTTTTGTGTGCCTTGATCAAAGCCCAAGGTTGACGCTAAGAGGTTGATTGACTCCACTGGGGAAGTCCTTATACAAAACCTAAGAGGAGCCTGGAAAAGACTGACGCAACAAGGGAGTGTTTATATATGTCTTGTACAAAGCCTAAGATTGAGGCTAAAAGAGGCTGACTCTTTTGGGAATATCATTATACAAAGCCTAAGAGGAGGCTAAAAGTTTGACTTTTCCGGGGAAAATGTTCTGTCTGTCTTGTACAAAGCCCAAGATTGAGGCTAAAAAGGATTTTTGACTCCGTTGTGGAGGATTTATATGTGTCTTGTACAAAGCCCAAGATAGAGGCTGAAAAGAGACTGACTCAGTGGGAAAGAAATCTTTATCTGTCTTGTACAAAGCCAAATATTGTGGCTAAAAAGAGACTTTATTGACTCGGCTGAGGATATTTTAAGTATCTTGTACAAAGCCCAATATTGAGGCTGAAATGAGTTTGACTTTGCGGGAGAGTATTATCTGTCTTGTACAAAGCCCAAGATTGAGGCTGAAAGGAGGGTTGACTCTGCTTAGGGTATTATTTCTCATAGCCTAAAAGAAGGCTGGGAGGAATTGACTCCGCTAGGGAAAATATTTGCCCCAAGCTTAAGAGAAGGTTATGAAGATTTATGTCTTGTACAAAGCCCAAGATTGAGGCTAAAAGGGTTTGACTCAACAAGAGAGTGCTTTTATCTGTCCTGTACAAAGGCCAGGATTGTGGCTGAACAAGCTGGAGAAATCATTATACAAAGCCTAAGAGGAGGCTAACTTCCGCTAGGGGAAATCTTTATACCAGGCCTAAAAGGAGGCTGGAAAAGATTGTCTTAACAAGAGAATGGTTTTATTTGTCTCGTACAAAGCCCGAGATTGAGGCTAAAATGGTTGACTCAATAAGAGAGTGTTGAAAGGTGATTGACTCAACAAGAGAGACTAAAAAAGTGATTGACTCAACAAGAGAGTCTGAAAAGGTTACTGACTCAACAAGAGAGTATGAAAAGGTTAGCTCCGCTGGGGAGAATCATTTGTACAAAGCCCAAGAGGAGGCTGACTATGCTGAGGAAATGATCATTATACAAAGCCTAAGAAGAGGCTAACTTCAGCTGGGAATTATTGAGATCCCGAGGCAGGTCCAAATGGGGAATCAACTCTTGTTGAGGGTTACAGAAGAGTTGGTAGATCAGAAACCTTGAGGTTCTGATTTGAGATAGTGTTATACTGATGATAAACTGACCCTAGTTGGGGAATTTTAGGAGGGAGACTGGGTTTTTAGAACCCATGGATTTTTACTCTACTGGAGGTTGATCCAGAATGACCGGGGTTTCTCCTAGATTTGTAAGCTACTTGAGAATGTCTTTGAGACTCGAGAGGGGATTAGACTGTCTGAGTCTATTGGTACGGAAGAGTTTATCTTTGTATAATGCCCAAGAGGAGGCTGACTCTTTTAAGGGATGAGTATCAACCCTAAAATTGGTCTGAGGTTTTTTTACTCTTTTTAGAAAGACTGCTCTAACGAAGGATGATTACGTTCTGTCCTATACCTTTAAGAGGTCTTCAGGGTCCTTGTATTAAGCCCAAGAGAAGGCATGAGAACTTTTAAGAAGCCGAAGGGTCCTTGTATAAAGCCCAAGAGGAGGCGGGGATGCTTTTAGGAAGCCTGTGGGACCAAACCAAAGAAAAGTTCAAAAGATGTCATTCACCGAGAATGAATCATTTCTGAATAGTTCTGGGGTTTGAAGAAATCCAAGAGATGTCATTCACCGAGAATGAATCATTTCTGGGGAATAGAATTTCTTTGAAAATTTCTATAAGTGACAGTCTGAGAAAAGGTTCACCGAGAATATTGCCTTTCTCTTTGTTCCATATTGTTTAAGCCCAAGAGAAGGTAATACTGTATCTGGAAATCCTATGGGGATCTAGTTTTGACTGTATTAAAGAGTGACCAACTGGCTTTACCTAGTTCTAGACCTAGTTGTCCGGGGAAACTCTAAATAACTATACTAGTATATATACAGTTTATATATGACAAGTATGTAAAAGGGTATGAAAGAAGGACTTACAGTGGAGCAGCTTCCCACAATACAGTTATATATATATATATATATATATACGAAAGCAATGAAAGCTGATAAAAACTTATAGGTGAGCAAGCTTCCATGCATTATTGTTAGTTGTTCAAAGAAATTAAAGAAAGTTTTGATAATAACTGTATATTTGAATCTAAATCAAAAGAGAAGTTGTTTTTGAAAAGATTACTGGGGCTTATACTCAAGGAGAGGCCCAGATGAAAAACAATAATCATACCATTGTTTTGTAAACTGTACTGGGACTTATACAATGACTGAGGCCCAAATTATTTTGGTTAAAAAAGGATTGGGTCTTAAACTCTATTAGAGGCCCAAAGATTTATTTTTATACAAGAGATGGGGCTTACAACTCCAGGAGAGGCCCAGATGATTTTTGTTAAAAAAGGCGATGATCGCGTCGGGGTTTTGAAAATATAGTGGGATTTATACAACATCTGAGGCTCAAAGAGTTTTGTATTTAGAAAGGGGATGGGTCTTACACTCTAATAGAGGCCCAAATATTTTTTTGAAAGAGAAATATGGGACTTACAACACGAGGGGAGGCCCAGATGATTTAGTTTTAAAAGGCGACGACCGCGTCGTGATTTTGAAAATACAGTGGGACTTATACAACATCTAAGGCCCAAAAAGGTTTAGTTTTCAAAAGGGGTTGGATTAGAGGCCCATGAGTGTTTGAAAATGTTTGATAAGGATCAAAAATCAAAGAAACCCTAATTTTCATTTTTTATAATTCTTTAAAGAAAATTAATAAAAATGATAAAAAATACCAAATAAGTTTAAATAAACCACTTGTGATTTTTGTTTAAGGTTTAAAAAATGAGGTTTTAATCACATGATGATTTAGAACTCATTTGGTTTTGATTTTCAAGATAAAAATTCACTTTTGAAATGTTAAAAACAATAAAAAATGAATTTATTTACAAAAATACCAACTATATTAAATAAATAATATAAATCTGATTTTTTTGTAGAATAAAATACTTTAATATTTTTGTGATTTTTCAGAAAAAGAACCAATAAAAAATGATTAAATTTGAGAAAGAAATTAATTTTTCAAATTATTTAAGAAAATACTATGAAAAATATAATAAAAAAATGGAAAAAGAGATAAAAAGGGGTCTGGGGTGAGGGGGATTCGAACCCCAGACCTCCAAGCCAAACACATGCGCGCGCAACCACTGGGATGGTGATACATCCGTGTATCAAAACCACCTGATAAATATATAAGGGGTGCCTTGTTTTAGGCCTGGGCAAGGCAAGGCAAGGCCAGCTTTTGGGCCATTTACGTGAAGCCTCTAACTTTCTTATTTCTCCATGGATTGGAAAAAATTTATATGTATCTGGCCTAGAATTTCCCAAGGAATCCAATGGTGGTCTTGGTTTTTTCAGATGAGGTCCCTATTTTAAAACCCGATAGTGGTTTTGAAATAGGCCTATATTCGCATTTTCTATGCCAACACATGGTACAGTAAGAATTACATGGCAAATTGGTTCAAGCACAACATATATAACATGTATGAGATGTTTATGAACAGTGGGCTTCAAAGCAATGTATAATTCTAAGAGTTCATGTTGTCATGCACTTACCTCTTGGAGCTCCTTGTGTTATCTGCCAAGTTCCTTGTGCCATAAATAATTTGATGCTTTGGACACTCTCAATTGATCCCTTAGAAGCTTTTAGAATGGTTGGAACCAGCTGGAATCCTCAGGAACAAGTTTTGGCTCTTTCTTGCAAAAGGGGCAAAAGTGACCAATATGGCAACTTTCTCAAATGGTGTTCCAGATGAGGGGAACCATTTGGGACAGTTTGAGGATGATATTTGGAGTGTGTTTGAGGTTTTATCTGGTTTTGAAAGTGACAGAATCAAGACATGGCTTGAAAAATGCAAAAAAAAAAAAAAGTCAATTTTTGAGGTTTTGGAGGTTGACTTTGTGATTTTGGTGTTACAGGTCACATGTTAGTGTTTGGACAGCTTAGATATAACATATTAGATGTGTTTGGATCATGAGCTGTGATGGAATTGCTCTCTAACTCAAAAACTCAGAGATACCTTGCAAAAGAAGGCATTTTGGCCTAGAGAAAGGGATTTTGAGGAAAGCAAGTGTTGTAGTGTTTTGGTGTACTCAAACTGAGCACAAATGAGCTCTATTAATAGTAGAGCAAGTTTGTTTTACAAGCAATAGTGAATGGCAACTGCAACAGGCCTTTGGCCAATGTTATGCAAAAGGAATTTCGAGTCTCCTCTAGCCATTGACTGGAGATTAGGACCCAGTCTTTGTAGCTTTGGTTCAGAGATAAGTCTTGACTGAATTCAGTTGGAATAGGCTTAGTTCATGCCACCTTGGTGTATCCATTGAATGTTTGGAAACAAAATTGGAGTCTTGGCATCTTTGTAGCCTTTTTAGGGATGACAAGCCTAATGTAGATCCTTGGACTTGGGAGGCTTGGAGATCAGATCACCCCCCTTGGATTTTATCCTCTGATGTGTCCAAATTGATGACAAGGCTTGGAGTTATCAAATTTGGACAAATCGAGCAAATGTGCACAATTTTTCCTTGTAAAACCAGTCCATGATGCCATGTTTCAAGGGCTGTATCTCCATGCTCAAATTGAATTTGGAGATGCTCTGGTGCTTGTTCGAAAGCCCTTATGGCATTCTTTAACTTTGATGTTCACCCCTAGACCTGGTTTAACTTGGATCAAGGTGAAAAATGTCCTACATTTTGCAAAAAGTAAGGCAGATTCTGACTTGGTGAAAATTTCACTAAGTGTTAGAAAAATGTCATTTTCATGTTTTTAGCCATTTTGATCACTCCATAACTTAAAATCCATGAGGAATTGGAGTTTGATGTAGTTGAGCTTTTGTAGAGTGTAGCAAGACCTACAAATCCAGCTTTAGATCACCCAAAATGGTTGCTTGGATCTCAAGTTATGGTCATTGGAAGTTGGTACCCTAGCCACTTTGTTCCATAACTTGGATCTCAAGTTATGATATAAGTTTTTTATGGTTACCCTTTTTATAAGTTAACTCGCTTTCTTTGATTTTTCTTGATGAATGATGATTCAAATCACATATTAACATTGTTTTAGGGTTAAGAAACCTTGGTTGACCAAAAAATCAAAAAGTCAAACTTTGACTTTTTGTACAGTTGACTTTTTCATCAGATGAAATTTTGACTTTGTGATCCTTTTGTGAAATCAATCCTTGGGCTTAATAAAACTTCATGGATGGCTTCCAAGGGTATTTAGGAATGTCTTGGACCCCTCCCCAAGGTTTGAGATCAAAGGTAGGTCAACAGTCAAGGATAGGGTTGACTTTTTCCATCAGAAACACTAATTTATGATTAGATTATTTTGAGTTCTTGTGGCTTATGATTTGAGCTCTTTGAGTCAATCAAATCTTGTAAACATGTCAATATGATGTATTTTAGGTCTTTGAAGTCCATTTTGAATCTTCAAGCCATGCCTCACTTCACAAGTTAACTCAAGGGTTGAATTAGGTCAAAACCCTAATTCCTGATTTTTTGATAGACGGACCCTTAAGGTGATTTTGCCATTGTGGGTGGGTTCTTGAGATCCTTTTGAGCTTATTGGACCATACATTGAGGCATTGGCTTATGCCCAGGTGGAAATTTTCATCTAGAGGCCTCAGTCGACCAAAACCCTAATTTGGTGACACTGGCGATCTTGAGGCTTGATCCACTTGGAATTTGGCAACCTTGTGCTTGATTCTTGATGTGGGAGTCCTCTTGATCCTTTGTGGATGTTTTAAAGGTTAGACAAGTTGAAGATAATGTCATTTCTTGATTGATCCTTTTTCTAAGTGTTCTAAGAGGGCTCAAAACCCTAATTCTTGATTGCAGTGAATGTTCACCATCTTTGGGGAGATTGATGAGGTATGAAAGTACATCTATATTGTGATGATGATTTTCACAATGATGGGAAATATTGGTGGTCAAAATTTGGGGTATGACAGATGCCCCTATTTAATTTTCTTGGACCCGAAGGTATGAATGGCGAAGGTATTCGGGCATTCGGGGTGCAAGAGGATTAAATATCGGAATACTCGAAATTTTGATGGTGGTTATGAATGGTAGTTTGCTAGTCCATCTTCTTTTGCTAAGCAATGATACTTAGAAAAGGGTAAAACTTCCCCTCGATCCTGGTTTCCTACCAAGGAACTGGTCTTAGTTTCTGATATAAACTTCCCCTCGATCCTGGCCTTCAGCCACATAACTAGTCTAAGTTTCTGAAATAAACTTCCCCTCGATCCTGGTTTCCTACCAAGGAACTGGTCTAAGTTTCTGATTTAAACTTCCCCTCGATCCTGGCCTTCAGCCACGGAACTGGTCTAAGTTTCTGAAATAAACTTCCCCTCGATCCTGGTTTCCTACCAAGGAACTGGTCTAAGTTTCTAAAATAAACTTCCCCTCGATCCTGGTCGTCAGCCACGGACTGGTCTTAGTTTCTTTTGTCAATAAACTTTCTCGACAAGGGACGCTATTTGTAGCAGTTTTCCTCAAACTTATCGCCAAATTTTCTTAGGGATATGCCATTTGACGGAAAAAGTTTTGATGTCAGACTTGCTGGAGAAACCCATTCGTCTGAGCTGTAGAGTTGTACAAACTTCTCAGTTGGAGACGCCATTTGTTGACTCTACTAGGGAAAATGAATCTCTTGAGAGACTGCTTTCTGCTTGGGGATACTACATCATACTTTTCCTCGAGATCTTCTCGGAGAAATGCCATGTGATGTGATCCAATTTTGAGGTGTTGATGACTTCATTAACATTGACTTTTCGGAGAGAAAATCCAATGTGTTGCTGAGAGTCTTTGGTTGTAAGGCTTCCTCTGGAGATTTTCCTTAATTTGGGAAAGCGAAAATATCATCTTCAATGGTGAAGAGTGAAGTTTGTTGAATGTCTCCTTGTCTTTCAGAGGTTCAAGTTATCAAAGTGGTCGAGGACCAACTTCATCCCAGAAATAAACTAGGGAGAGATTGCTTAGATGATTCGCTTCCTGACGAGGAAAGAACTGACAACTCGATTGACAAGATGACTTTTATCACTAGGGGACAAGACCGGCTAGAGTGATAGTGATGCAATATGAATGTGAATGCAAATTAATAATGCATGATGTATGTATGTTTATGTTGACAAAACTGACACAACATACAGACTAGTGGATGAACACGACTGGCTACTCGGCCACTGCTGGGATGAAAAGTACCACTGGTTCCAGATAGCAATTCTGCCTTGCTTAGGAGAAGTATTCCCCGTGGGGGGAAAATGTTGGTCGGGCTTAGGAGGTAAGATCTCTGCCGGGGATGTCAGATGGAATGTCCGCATCTGACATAGTTGATCCTTCATTCATGCATACTTGTTTAGAAGGAGTACTTTGATTCTGCACTTTGAAGGTTAATCACCTTTGGAGTAGCGATCGATGTTCTTTCGATGTTCAACAGTCAAAAGAATTGCCATCTTTATTTTAAAAGCAGAAAAAATTTTGATAAGTAAATTTATTTTTGTTTTATTTCCAGAATCGTTGATCATGTTAAAATGTCGTTATGTAAAGCTAAAACAAATAAGAATTGCCAACAAAAGCACAAGGGCTCAAATTTTATTGATAGGATGGAAATCAGCCAAGCGCGTGATACCATAGAGCATTACAAAGTTTAGAAAATGGTAATTTAAGGGAAAAGGGCTACATTGAAACATAACGACCATTATCCTTCTACCAACTTTGAATTCTGGACATCCTGAGCTTCTGTCGAAGATGACCTTGACTGGAGTTTTCCTGATAGATGGCATTGCTGCTGAGGGATTTGCCCCTTTGTTGGATGTAGTTACTTGCCATGAATCCCTAACTTTTGCCTGGATTATACTTTGAGGTTTCCAATCCACCGGGATGATTTTCGCTTATGTCTCTAATTTTTGCCTGGACCGCCCTTTCGGGTTTTCAATCCACCGAGACGTTTTTTTTAGGCGAAGTATTTCTTGACTACATCAACATTCGTGGGGTAGGTAAATTCTTCTCCGTCCATGGTTGCGAGTTTTAAGGCACCGACCGAGAAAGCTTTCTTGACCACATAAGGGCCGTCGTAGTTCGGAGTCCATTTGCCCCGGGAGTCAGTGAGAAATGATTGTATCTTCTTAAGCACGAGGTCTCATTTCCTGAAGACACGGGGTCAGACCTTTTTGTCAAACGTTTTCTTCATTCTTTGATGATACAACTGACCGTGGCACAGAGCCGTTATTCGCTTTTCTTCGATCAGATTCAGTTCGTCATGTCGACTTTGACACCACTCAGCTTCTGTTAGCTTAGCTTCCATCAATACCCTGATTAATGGGATCTCCACTTCTATGGGAAGCACTGCCTCCATGCCATATACTAGAGAGAAAGGGGTTGCCCTTTCTTGATGTTCATGTTAGCTGCTTCTACCGCTCTGTTCATCTTGGGTCGGTAGGGAGATGAGTTATGGTGTTCGATCTTGAACTCCGCGCACAACTCTTTCATCATCTTATTATTCAAGTTAGATCCATTATCAATAATGATCTGGCTTGGAACACCATAACGGCAGATGAGATTGTTCTTGATAAATTGGACCACCACTTGTCGGGTTACATTGGTGTATGACGCTGCTTCGACCCACTTGGTGAAGTAGTCAATAGCTACCAGGATGAATCATGTCTGTTCGAAGCCTTGGGTTTGATCATGCCAATCATGTCGATTCCCCATATAAAAAAGGCCACGGGGAGGAGAGAACTTTGAGATGCGTTGGCGGTACATGGATTTTGTCTGAATATATCTGACACTTGTGACACCTTCTCATGAACTTATAGCAATCGGATTCCATGGTCAACCAATAGTACCCTGCTCTCAAAATTTTTCTCTCCATTGTGTGTTCGTTGGCATGAGTGCCAAAGGATCCTTCGTGAATTTCTTTTATCATCATGTTTGCTTCTGGTCTGTCTACGCATCGGAGCAAGACCATGTCAAAGTTTCTCTTATAGAGTGTATCACCGCTCAGAAAGAAGCTGACAGCCAGTCTTCTGAGAGTCTTTCTGTCTTTCCTGGACGCCCCAGGTGGGTACTCTTGTTTTTGAAGGAAGCATTTGATATCGTGATACCAGGGTTTATCGTCTATGAATGCTTCGATCGTGAAGATGTAGGCAGGCCGTTCAAGGCTCCTTACGTCAATCTTAGGTATTTTATTCCATTGACCTACACTAATCATGGAAGAGAGAGTGGCTAGTGCATCAGCCATCTGATTCTCTTCACGAGGGATGTGATGAAACTCGATTTTGTTGAAGAATGGTAACAACCTTCTCGCGTAATCTTTGTAAGGAATTAGTCCTGATTGATATGTGTTCCAATCTCCTTTGATCTGATTGATAACCAGGGCTGAGTCTCCATACACATCCAAGTTCTTAATCCTTAGGTCAATCGCTTCTTCGAGACCCATGACACAAGCTTCGTATTTGGCCTCATTGTTTGTACACTTGAATGTCAGTCTGGTAGTGAAAGGAATGTAGGTACCCTGAGGTGTTAAGATGATTGCCCCAATTCCGTTTCCATAATGATTGACAGCTCCATCAAAGATTAGTCCCCATAGGGAACCCGGTTCTGGCCCTTCACAGGGTAGCGGTTCATCGCATTCGTTCATTTTTAAGTACATGACATCTTTGTCTGGGAAGTTAAATCTGACCGATCCCTGATTGTCAATCGGTTGATGAGCCAAATGATCGGCTAAAATACTTCCTTGACGGCTTTCTGAGCATGGTACTCGATGTCGTATTCTGATAACAACATCTTCCAACGGGCAATCCTTCCCGTGAGAGCTGGATTTTCAAAGACGTACTTGATTGGATCCATTTCTGAGATTAACCAAGTAGTGTGACGAACCATATACTGGTGAAGACGTTTTGCTGCCCAAGCTAGAGCGCAGTCAGTTTTCACAAGCATAGTGTACCGAGTCTCACAGACGGTAAATTTCATGCTCAAATAGTAGATTACTGACTCTTTTCTCTTTGTTTCGTCTTGTTGGCCAAGCACGCAACCCATTGAGTCTTCCAAGACTGTTAGGTAGATGATCAGTGGTCTTCCTTCCACTGGAGGTGATAGAATCAGTGGATTCAACAGGTATTCCTTGATACAGTTGAAGGCGATTTAGCAGTCTTCTGTCCATACGCAGTCCTGATCCTTTTTTAGTACTTTGAAGATGGGTGAGCATGTCGCAGTCATGAGGAATATAAATCTGGAAATGTAATTCAAACGTCCCAGGAATCCCCTGAATTTTTTTCAGTCTTTGGAGAAGGCATTTCTTGAATGGCCTTGACCTTGTCAGGATCAACCTCAATTCCTTTCTGGCTGACGATAAACCCTATCAGTTTTTCTGAGTGGACACCAAATGTGCATTTGTTGGGATTCAAGCGAAGTTTGTACCTCCTCAAACGCTCAAATAGCTTTGACAGGTGGGTCACATGCTCCTCTTCTGTTTTAGATTTGGAAATCATATCATCGACGTACACTTTTATTTCTTTGTGTATGAACAGAGTAGTCATGGCCCTTTGATAGGTTACCCCGGTGTTCTTTAAACCAAACGGCATTACCTTGTAACAAAAAGTGCCCCATGGGGTGATGAATGAAGTCTTCTCCATGTCTTTTGTCCCCATTTTTATCTGATTATAGCCCGAGAATCCATCCATGAAGGAGAATACTTTAAACTTTGATGTGTTGTCTACCAACATGTCGATGTGCGGTAGGGGAAAGTCATACTTTGGACTAGCCTTGTTTAGATCCTTCTAGTCCACACACATTCGGACCTTTTCGTCCTTTTTCGGAACTAGCAGTATGTTGGCTAACCATTAGGGATATTCTGAGGTGGCGAGAAAACCTGCCTCAATCTGTTTATGTACTTCCTCTTTGATTTTGATGGCCATGTCTGGGTGAGTTCTTCTCAACCTTTGTTTTACTGGCGGACATTCTGATCATAACGGTAAATGATATTCCACGATGCTAGTATCCAACCCTGGTATATCCTGATAGGACCAAGCGAATACATCGGGAAATTCTTTGAGAAGCTTTATCAAAACTTTTTTGATAGTCGGACTGAGTAGTGCCCCAATCTTGACTTCTTTTCTCTCTTCTTCTGAACCCAAGTTGACTTTTTCCAACGGCTCTTTGTGAGGTTCAATGGACCTCTCCTCTTGTCTGAGTATTCGGGAAATCTCTCTTGGAATTTCATCGTCCTCTTCTTCTTCAACTTCAAATATCGGGAACTCAAAGTTGGGAAAAGGCATTGGGTTATATGTTTCAATGGGGTTTAAAACAAGCAATCTACAAGACGTGATGATTGCTTTTTAGAAGAGATAGAGAGAAATGCAAGAGTGTGTGCAATGTATTTTCTGAAAAATGATCATTTTTATTTTGAGTTGTTTTTAGGATTACCATTTTCTGAAAAAGCGAAAAGAGAAAACAACAATAAATACGGAAATTACAGAACGACGTTTATTTTATTTATGATTTTGTCGATTCTTGAAACTACAGCCCTATAAAACAAAACTCTGTCACTTTGGGCAAAGCGAAAAGGGACATTTACAGAAAGTGAGCCCTATCAAAACATCTGTTTCACATAGACAGGGTGAAAGGTTAAAACAAAGACGGCAATTACTTAGACTTATGGACGAATTTCAGAACATCGACAGCAACCCATTGGCGGTGAACTCCTCGGTGAATCACAAAGTCTGGTACCTTCTTTCTTGACTTGTCTTCAGAAATGACGCTGATTTCTGGTGGAGCAGGATAGTTGGAGTCTGTCTCCCAAGCAGAGTTGTCGTAGACGAACTCTTCTGTTGTATCTTGCACAGTGTTTGAACTCTCAGGCAGATCTCCCCATCCAGTGGGCTGGATGTCTTTGAGCCTGATACGAGAGCTTTCAGGAGTGGTGTACTTGACCAGGAAGTCGTACTTGCCACTCGGTTGTCCTAAGGTGTCCCACACTTCATTGGAACTGGATGAGTCATCCCTTTCGATGACGTTGACCTCAGGAAAAGCGTAGTTAAGGAACTCTTGTCCTGCAATCTTTGCAAATTCATCATTGTACTGGATATCTTTAGAATGCCCTGAGTAATGATCCCATGAAGTGGTGGGGACGCAGGTATTCTTTTCAATGATGCTCAGCTGATATGCATCGTTGGGCTGGCTCTTCTGCCCCAAGTCTTCTGGGTACGGCTGCCAGATTGGAAAGCCATCCATTGGGCCATAATTGTCGTGGTCAAAGATGTCTTTCATCAGAGTGTCCTCCTCTAATGAGTTTGGCAGAGCACAGCATCCCTCCGGATCACAATCTCCGTATATTATCCTAATATATGATCTCGGTATATATCTCGGACTCTGTGCGGGATAGCAAAACGGCGTATGCACCTTTCCCTAAGACATATAACCGTCCTCGTTGAGATAGGACTTCCACTTTTCATCTGTATCGGAGGAGTAACCCTCGTTGATAGTGTGTACTTCTTGAGATACAGGGTGAAGGAAGCCTCCACTGTGGAAGAAGTCCTGAATGGGATGAAAACTTTCATTGTTATTAGCAGTCTGGGTACAGGTCGAAGAGAAACCAAGACCTTTCTTTGTCTGGTTATCAGTAGGCATGACAAGCTGTCCCCATCCTTTTGCATTGTTACTTTTGATCACTTCGAGAGCATCTTTGTACGAGGAAATTGATTTTCCTTTTTCTGATTGGTTATCATGGCTCACCGAAAGTGCTTGGAACTGGGTTCCAATAACCTCCTCTGGTTCTACACAAGTGGATGACGATAAGTTGCTCACGATCAAGGCTTGGTCTCCACAGACTGTGACTAGTTGGTCGTTCTTGACGAACTTCAGCTTCGGGTGAAGTGTCGACGTGACTTCCCCAGCCTCGTGTATCCAAGGTCTTCCCAACAAACAGTTGTATGCTGCCCGGATGTGCATGACCTGGAAAGTGACTTGGAAAGTGTGAGGGCCTATAGTTAAGGGAAGATCGATTTCACTGATAACTATTTTTCGGGATCCGCCAAATGCTTTGACGATGACCTCACTTCCTCTCATCGGAGATCCTTGAAATGATAGTCGCATCAGAGTAGACTTTGGCATAACATTCAGAGCTGATCCGCTATCTACCAGTACGCTGGCTAAAGCATCGTCCTGGCAGTTGACTGTAATGTGAAGCGCCATGTTGTGACTTTTGCCATCTTCCGGCAGTTCCTCATCACTGAATCCTAAGTTGTTGCAGGAAGTGATGTTGGAGATGATGCTGTCGAATTGTCTTATTGTTACATCTTGTTCCACAAAGGCTTGCTCTAAGACTTTCTGTAGAGCTTCCCCGTGAGCTTCAGAACAGAGTAAAAGAGATAACACCGAGATTTTTGAAGGAGTTTGCAACAGCTGATCTACTATTTTGTACTCGCTCTTTTGGATGAGCTTCAGCATCTCATTGTTGTTCTTTAAAAGGTCGGGATTACTGGATTGACCGACTGGTTGATTAGGAACTTCTGTTTGAGGTTCCTTTTCTTTGGTGGGTTCTCTGACTCCTTGATTGAAGATTTGACCACTCCGTGTTACTCGACTGATGTCTGCAATATTCACGACGGAGGGTAATGGAGTTTCCTTTTCATTCTCAATTGTAGTTGCACCGTATTTGTAAGGGATAGCCTTATCGGATTTGTATGGTATTGGTCCCGGCATATAGATAACCACAAGAGCATTTTGATTTTTCTGACCATCGTAGGCAGCCTCAATTAGTTCGAGGTTGAGAATCCTTCCGCTATCAAGAGGAACTCTTGATTCATGGAGTAAAGGGATTATGGCGCATACATCTTTGGCCACTTCTCGTTTAGGGATCATGATAACTTCTTTATCTCGATTGGGAAGATAGTCTGATATTATGTTAATTGAACCAGAGCTTGAACATGGTTGAATATTTTTTTGGTCCAACTGACTTTGAAAGGCTACTCGCACGAGGTAGCATCCTTGGTTATCCTCTGATCAAACTCTACAACGCTCATAGTTGTGTGGTGGCACCCGGCCACGTCCGCTTTGTATGCAGTGTAACCTCACTAGATCTGTTTCCATTGATCGAACATCCTAATTTTGATGCCTAGTAGGGTTCTCGTTAATCATATTGACTTGTTATGTGTCTTCATCTAGATAGATCCGAAGCCACCAGTGGTTCAACAAGTGTTGAAGTGTTCTTTGAACAAGAGCACATCCTTGGTCACTCTCACGACATACTTCACAGTTCCGATAATCATGTGAAGTCAGAAAACCGAGTTGGACTTGCTTAGCGTGTAATTCCACCAAGCTGGTATTCATCAAGTGAACATCAAAGATTTGGGTCATGTTAACTTGATAATGACTTCTATCATGGTAATCCTGGATCCATCCAAGATCCATCTGGTGCTAGAGGGCCTCTTGTACAAAAGAGCATCCCTGATTGTTTACCGAGCAAATCAGACAGGAATCGTAATCGTGCCGTGGTAGATCATGATTTTGGCTTTGCCTTGAGTGCATCGCCACCAAGTTGACATTCATCGCACGGATGTCGTGGTTTTGAATGATGTTGGAATTTTTATAAGTCATGTTGACCTCACGAATTCGGTGATCTAGGGTCCATCCGAGATCCATCTGTTCCTGTAGAGCTGATTGCACCACAGAATATCCTTGATTGTTTTTAGAGCAGACATCACACTGATGATAATTATGAGACGGTACATGCCTGTATCCGCTCTGTCTGCAATGCATCTTGACCAGGTTAGTCCCTAGTAAGAGTACATTATGAATTTGATAGTTGTGGTTAAACTCTTTCTCTATCAAATTTATTGCAGCTTTCTCGTGTGGAGGCAACGGGTTCATCTGAACATTTGGATTTATATCCTTGAAGGATAAGAACCCGCTCCTGACAAGTTTTTGCACATCGGATTTGAAGCTGAGACAGTTTTCTATGTTATGCCCTGGTCCTCCTTGATGGTAAGGGCAAGTTTGATCTGCTTTGAACCAAAAAGGCAGATTTTCTGGTACTTTAAGAGGAGACCTGGTTTGGACGTGCCCCTTGACCAGTAACAGTGGAAACAGTTCTGCGTACAACATTGGTATAGGGTCGAACCCTAGTGGTCATGTTGTACGGTTGTTGTTGTACTGAGGACGAGCCTGCTGAAGAGGCTATTGTGTCCTTTGCTGATATTGTTGTTGATTTGGTTGGCTTTGAGCAACCTGAGGTTGATATGTTGGAATAGGCGCAGGATTGATGGCAGGAGTTATAGCCGCTACTGGTTGGTACCGTCGCCTTTTCTTTCCGAGAGAGATATTACCAATATCTTGCTCTTTTTTCTTAGGGAAAGCACTACCGTATCTTTTGGTATTGTTTGATGGTCCAGCGTCTTTGACCAGACGTCCTTCTCGGACTGCTTCTTTAAGATGAACTCCCATGCTCACCATCTCAGTGAACTCGCTAGGCGCACTGGCGACCATTCGGTCGTAGTAAAATGAACTCAAGGTTTTCAAGAAATTTTTTGTCATCTCTTTTTCCTCAAGAGGTGGACAAATCTGGGCGGCAATTTCACTCCATCTCTCACCATATTCCTTAAAGGTTTCCTTGTCCTTCTGCGACATGGCTCTGAGTTGATCTTTGTCCAGTGCCATGTCCAGGTTATACTTATATTGTTGTACGAAGCCAGCGCCAAGATCTATGAAAGTGATGGTCTTGGTGTAGCACCAGTTAAACTATCTTGGAAATAGTGGATCAGTAGCTATTGGTTTTCTGTCTGAGTTGACATCTTTCGAGCGTACATCACCAAATGACTCTGAGGGCAAGAGTTGACCTTGTATTTCTCAAATTCGGGCACCTTGAATTTGTGTGGAATTTTCACATTAGGGACCAAACAAAGGTCTGCGGCGTCCTTATCGAATAAATACTGACCGCGAATGGCATTCAGTTCCTTCTGCATTTCCAGGAATTGTTCCTGGAACTCATTCAATCTGTCGTACATACTTTCGTTTCCACCAGAAGGTATCTAAGGAACATGTCCTTCCGGGACAGCGTGTACCACGGGTGGTGGTATAGTCATTACAACGGTGACTCTTGGTGCTTCCCTATCCCGAAGTTTGTAACCTTCAGGAGTTGCTGTCATGCCCCTTGCATCTTCGCTTTCCCGAAGTTTGTAACCTTCAGGCCCAGCGGTTCCTGCTGTAGTTTCCAGATCTTCCGTGATCGGCGGAATATATCCTTCCAGGATATAGTTGAGTGGCATGCCCCAGGGACGATCTTTAGGCATGTTGTACCGAGGATCATACGTCTCCACTATGGGTGTAGATGTGATCTCTGAGATCACAGTCCTTTGCTGTTGTTTCTGGGCTACTGCCAGAGATTGCATGTCATTGTGAATTTTTCTCAGATCTTCTTTCAGAGTGTCGATCTCTTCTCTCAACTCTCTGTTCTCTTCCTTGAGATCATCCATTTTCTTTTGTCAATTGGCCCGAGTATTGTACGAATGAGACAGTTTGACGCTAGAATCGAGACACAGACGTGAGATTCGTAGGGAAGAAGAATATGTTATGTGAGAATGATAAATGATATGTAATAATTACATTTTAATTTATTTTATTTAATCAAAAGAAACTTCAACAATTGGATTGCAAATATCATACAGTGGGGAAACCCTGTTTTATTGAATTCAAAGATTGCGGAAAAGGAAATACAGTAATTTTACAAAGTGCTGTAAAAGGAAATGTCTAAACTTATGGATCCTGAGTCCTCTCTTAGGAGGACTCAGGTGCTGGTTCTGGTATTTTCCTTTTCTTTGACTGGGGATCTTGAGTCGTTGTCGGGTTGTCATTCCTTTGCCAAGTGAAAGGAGCGAGCAAGTTCCTTCAGTCTTCTTGATTTTCTACAGCATGTTGCTCTAAAATCTCGATCAAAGCATCCTTCTCTTTTAACAGTTGTTGTATTTTGGTACACTCCACATTGAGAATGCGGTACTTGTTTTCCAAGATTTCCTTTCCCGTTGAACTTTGTTGAGAGTGACGTGGAGTTTTTCCGTATCGGACATAAAATAAAGGACATATTCCTTTAACGGAAGAACTTCGTGACGAGGGTATGGCATCCTCAGCTTGAGAGCTCTAGCTTGTACCCAGTGGAGATAAGGTTCCACAGAGACACAGTCTGGTTTTCCTAGAGACTCTCTTCCTTTCCTGTGAACATGTTTTCAGGCATGCATTATTTTTGTCTTTAGTGCCCTGTCATTGTAACGCCCCAGTTTTAGTCCGTTTTATTTAATTGAGTCGTTTTGATTATTTTATTATTATATTATTTTATTTCTGACTTTTATTTGAAAATATGTTATTTTTCATCGTGATTATGTTTTATCGCGTTTTGGGAGCGTTTGCGAGATATTTGAGTGTAGGGGTATTTTGGTCTTTGTCGGGTAGACATTATATTTTTCATAGAAATAGAAATAGAAAGAGAGAAAAGTAGAAAGAAAAGAAAAATAGAGAAGAAAGAGAAGAAGAAAAGGAGAAGAGAAAGAGAAGAGGAAAAACTTGTGGATTTAGGAACCGACTTTTCTACACGCGATTTAATCGGGTAAGGGTGCGAAATTCGATTATCTTATCATTGTGTATGATTATGTATGTGTGTGTGTGCATGTTGTCTTGCTTTTCCATAGTTTTCGGTTATAGGTCGAAAACGAGTAAACGAGTAGAAATCGATGTTTTCACGGTCAGAAATCGATATAATTTGCGTTGTATGATCACAATGTGTTTATGAGTCATTGTTGATAATTGTTTTGCTGTTGGAATTGATTTGGAATGAAAAAAAAGAGATTTTAGGGGTTTTGGATCAATGTAACCCGTAACAGAATTTTTCTGATTCTGGTGTGATTCGCCAGGCGAATTATGTCTCGCCACTCGTTCGCCAGGCGAAGTGCTGGCGAAGGGGGATTCGCCAGGCGAAATCGTAAGTCGCCAGGCGAAATCGGAAAGACAGAAATGGGGTTGCTTCTGTAACTTTTGGGGTTTTCTAATTTTTTGGTTCGCCTCTAGTTCGCCAGGCGAAGTGCTGGCGAATGGGGATCCGCCAGGCGAAATCCTAAGTCGCCAGGCGAATCTGGCTGTTTCTCAATAAATTCTTTTCTTTGAAAATTCATAACTTTCGATCCGTAAGTCGGATTGGGGCGTGGTTGGGTGCGATAGAAAGCTTTTGAGTCATTATTTCTTATTAAAATGGTTTGGAGATTGTTGGCCGATTTAATTATGCCGGGAATTTGGAATGTGTCGTTTGTTGACTTTTACCGTTTTAATGATGTGCATTTGATGTGTTATTATGCAACATGCTTGTGATATGAATTGTATGACTTGTGTGCTGTTGTGAAATGAATATGCACGTGATATATGTTGTGATGATGAATTGTGGCCTAAGGGAAAGAAAATGCAATGTGTGGTATTTGATGATATATGCATGATTATGGAATGTGTATATGTGTGCATTTGAATGTCATGAGTCATTGTATGCCAAGCATCATGATGTGCATTCTTGTGATGTCGTGTGCCTTAGTGGGTGTGAGCAACGAATTGGTTCCAGAGGGAATCCTCTATAACATCGTACGCCTTAAAAATAAGAGGACCTAAAGTGATCAGATCGGATCGTGCGCCTTAAAAATAAGAGGACCTAAAGTGATGGTTATAGACGATCGTGCGCCTTATACAACGAGGACATGAAGCAATCGGATTGTGCGCCTTATACAAAGAGGACCTAAAGCAATCCATAAACGTCGTGCGCCTTAAAAAAATAAGAGGACCTAAAGCGACGGGGAACATCGTATGCCCGACGGGGAGTTACACTAAGTAACGAGCGATGGTTCCAATAGTTCCTGAGTGAACTGGTGTTGAGAAATGATGGAAGTCGGTACCGCATGTGCATATGCATAGAGTCGTTGTGTCGGTCTCTTTGCATTTGCATAAATCATGAATGGTTTGATTATGGGTGGAATTGGGAATGAAATTAATGAGTTGATATATGAATATACGTGTTGGTGATAATTGTATTGTGTATGATTGATATGCTTTTGTGACCGATATGTGAGAAAATTCATTGTGTTGGTTTGTACTTGATTTATGGCATATAGTATGGTGAGAATATTATGTTTGCGTACTTGTGTGTTATTATATAATTATATGCAATTATATTATGATTGTGTTTCTCACCCTTATGCTGTTTTTAATGCTCTATGAGGCATTGCAGATTAGTTGCTGGAGGTCTTTTTGTGAAGCTTAGGTCTTCATTCTTTTGTCGGTCGGCTCTGATATGTAGCACCGGGTAGTCGGGGTGATCGAGTGTGATTATTTTGTATTATGTATACATGTATCTTTTGGATTGTACATGTATGATGTTGTATATGACAGACAAACTTTTTATGACATATATATATTTGAGATTCAGTTACGGATCTTTCGCTTTTATTCTGTAATTGAATTGTGGGTTATAGGAACTCAGTTCCTTTGTTATGTGATACCTGAATGTTGCATATTATATGAGCAGGTTGTTGTATGTTTGTTTCAAATTGATGTGACCCCTCGGTCTATGCCGTGAATTTTTAATTATACTGATGAAATTTTAAATTTATTTATCGCTTTAATAGCCTGGGGGTGTAGAAGGGGTGTTACATTAAGTGGTATCAGAGCCAGTCCGTGTCAGTTTGTGTCAGTCCTTATTAGTCTTTGTGGTTCGGTGAGCTGTTTGTTTAACCATAGTTGCTGTTATTGGAAATGAACAGAATATGGCTGGTAGGAATAATGATGCTTTAGCTGCTGCGATGCAAGCTATGGCTCGGGCTGTGCAGGGTGCACCTAATGCTACTGGAAATGACGAGTTCAGGAAGAACAAACCGCCTATCTTCAAAGGAAGATATGATCCTGATGGTGCACAGATTTGGCTGAAAGAGATTGAAAGGATTTTTCAAGTGATGGATTGTGATGAGGATCAGAAGGTGAGACTGGGTACTCACATGTTACTGGAAGAAGCTGATGATTGGTGGGTTAGTACTCGTCATGTGTTGGAAGCTGCAGAGGAGGAGATTACTTGGGTTGTGTTTAGCATTGAGTTTCTAAGGAAGTATTTTCCTGAAGATGTAAGAGGAAAGAAGGAAATTGAGTTCTTGGAATTGAAACAAGGTAGTATGTCTGTTGTTGATTATACTGCTAAGTTTGTGGAGCTTGTGCAGTTTTATCCACATTATGCAGAAGCGACTGCAGAGTTTTCTAAGTGTGTGAAGTATGAGAACAGATTGCGTCCTGAGATAAAGCAGGCAATCGGTTATCAAAGGATTAGGAGGTTTTTTGATTTGGTGGATTGTTGTAGGATTTATGAGGAGGATAGTAAAGCTCGTTCTACTCACTATAAGAGTGTGAGCGAGAGGAAAGGGAAGCAACAGTTCTGTGGTGGTCCGTATGTAACACCAGCTGATAAAGGTAAACAAAGGGAAAATTTTGAGAGAAGGCCAAGTGGAGGAGGTATGTCTAATCCTCTGAGATGTTTTAGGTATGGTGACTTAGGACATCGCCAGTTTGAATGTAAGAAGGATTTGAGGAAGTGTTCTAACTGTGGAGGTTTAGGACATGTTGCAGCTGAGTGCAAGAGGAAGAATGTGGCGAAGTGTTTCAACTGTGGTGAACCTGGTCATATTAGTACGAAGTGCCCGAAACAGAAGCAAGCTCCAGCTGGTGGGAAACTTTTTGCATTGGCAGGAACTCAGACTACTAATGCAGATCGTCTGATCAGAGGTACTTGTTTTATTAATAGTACGTCTTTAGTTGCTATTATTGATATCGAAGCGACTCATTCGTTTATTTCGTCTGAGTACGCGAAGTGTTTGAATCTTGTGTTGTCTTTGATGGGTGGAGAGATGGTTATTGATACTCCAGCAATGGGGTCAGTAACTACTTCTTTGGTTTGTTTAAGTTGTCCTTTGACCATTTATGGTAAAGACTTTGAGATGGATTTGGTGTGTTTGCCGCTGGAGGGTTTAAATGTGGTTTTGGGAATGAATTGGTTACAATTCAATCGGGTTCATATTGATTGTTATCATAAGCTAGTAAGGTTTCCTTCTCTTGAGGAAGACGAGGACTCGAGTTTCTTATCTACCAAAGAGTTGAAGAAACTTTTGGCGGATGAAGCTCAGTTGTTTGGGTTGTTTGCATCGTTGACTGTGGATAGTCAAGTTTCACTTGATGTGTTTCCTGTTGTGTGTGATTTTCCGGAAGTGTTTCCTGAGGATATTTCGGACTTGCCGCCAGAGAGAGAGGTGGAGTTTTCTATAGATCTAGTTCCTAGTACTAGACCTGTATCGATGGCACCATATCGAATGTCGGCATCTGAGTTGGTTGAGTTGAAGAAGCAATTGAATGAATTGTTGGAGAAGAGGTTTGTGAGACCAAGTGTGTCGCCTTGGGGTGCGCCTGTTTTATTGGTGAAAAAGAAAGATGGAAGTATGCGATTGTGTATTGATTATCGCCAGTTGAATAAGGTGACGATTAAGAATAAGTATCCTTTTCCAAGAATTGATGATCTGATGGATCAATTGGTGGGTGCGTGTGTGTTTAGTAAGATCGATTTGAGATCGGGGTATCATCAGATAAGAGTGAAAAAGGAAGATATTCAGAAGACAGCTTTTAGGACACGATACGATCATTATGAATATTCTGTGATGTCGTTCGAGGTTTCTAATGCGCCAGGTGTGTTTATGGAGTACATGAATCGTATTTTTCACGAGCATTTGGATCGATTTGTTGTTGTGTTTATTGATGACATCTTGATTTATTCTAAGTCTCGGGAGGAGCACGCGGAGCATTTGCGTATTGTTTTGCAGGTTTTGAAGGAAAGGAAGCTTTTCGCTAAATTGTCCAAGTGTGAGTTCTAGTTGTCGAAAGTGAGTTTTCTTGGACACGTAATTTCAGGTAATGGTATTGTTGTGGATCCATCTAATGTAGAGGCAGTTCTACAATGGGAGGCTCCGAGATCCGTTACTGAAATTCGAAGCTTTTTGGGATTAGTCGGATATTATTGAAGGTTTATTGAAGGTTTTTCTAAGCTAGCACTTCCTTTGACCCAGTTGACTTGTAAAGGCAAAGCGTTCATTTAGGATATTCATTGTGAGGAAAGTTTTAATGAGCTGAAGAGAAGATTGACGACGGCTCCGATTTTGATTTTACCGGATCCTAATGAACCGTTTGTGGTCTATTGTGAGGCGTCTTTGATTGGTCTAGGTGGTGTTCTGATGCAAGAAGGTAAGGTTGTAGCTTATGCTTCAAGGCAATTGATAGTGCATGAGAAAAATTATCCTACTCATGATCTTGAATTAGCGGCTGTAGTTTTTGTGTTGAAGATTTGGAGGCATTATCTCTACGGTGCAAGATTCGAAGTCTTTAGTGATTATAAAAGTTTGAAATATTTGTTTGATCATAAAGAATTGAATATGAGGCAACGTAGATGGTTGGAATTTTTGAAGGAGTACGACTTTGGCTTGAATTACCATCCGGGTAAAGCTAATGTGGTAGCCGATGCGTTGAGCCAGAAATCGTTGCATATGTCCGCTTTAATGGTTAAGGAGTGGGAACTTTTGGAATCGTTTAGAGACTTGAGTTTGGTATGTGAAGGGACATCGGATAGCGTGAGGCTTGGAATGTTAAAGGTTACTAATGATTTTCTGTTGACGGTTAGTGAGAAACAGAAGATGGATGTGAAATTTGTGGATTTGATGACGGTTGGAGAGAAAAGTGAAAATGAGGACTTTAAAGTGGACGATAAAGGTGTTTTGAGGTTCCGAGGTAGAATTTGTATTCCAGACAATTCGGAGTTGAAAAGGATGATTTTGGAGGAAGGACACCTGAGTAATTTGAGTATACATCTGGGAGCAAATAAGATGTACCAAGATTTGAAGAAGATTTTCTTGTGGTCTGGACTGAAAAGAGATGTGGCTCAATTTGTGTATGCATGTTTGACTTGTCAGAAATCGAAGGTGGAACATCTGAGGTCTAGTGGTTTGTTGCAACTGTTGGATATTCCTGAGTGGAAGTGGGATAGCATTTCCATGGATTTTGTGACAGGATTGCCGAATACTCAGTGAGGGCATAATTCTATTTGGGTGGTTGTAGATAGGTTGACTAAATCGGCTCATTTCATTCCGATTGACATCAGTTTTTCTTTGGAGAGGTTGGCTGAGATTTACATCAGTGTGATTATGAAGTTGCATGGTGTTCCGTTAAGTATTGTTTCTGATCGAGATCCGAGGTTTACTTCGAGATTTTGGGAAAGTTTACAAAAGGCGTTGGGTTCTAAATTGAGATTGAGTTTGGCTTATCATCCACAGACAGATGGACAGACTGAGAGAACGATCCAGTCATTGGAAGATTTGTTAAGAACGTGTGTTCTTGAACAAGGTGGTGCGTGGGATAGTTATCTTGCATTGATTGAATTCACATATAATAACAGTTTCCATTCGATTATTGGAATGGCACCGTTTAAAGCGTTGTATGGATGAAGATGTCGAACACCGTTGTGTTGGCACGAATCTGGTGAGAGTGCGGTGGTTGGACCGGAGTTGGTGCAACAGACTACGGAAAAGGTGAAGCTTATTCGCGAGAAAATGAAGGCTTCTCAGAGTTGGCAAAAGAGTTATCATGATCGAAGAAGGAAAGATCTTGAGTTTCAAGAGGGCGATCATGTATTTTTTAGAGTTACGTCGGTAACGGGAGTTGGTCGTGCATTGAAATCGAAGAAGCTTACTTCTCGCTTTATTGGTCCTTACCAGAAATCTGCGAGAGTTAGTGTTGTGGCTTATAGGGTGGCGTTGCCGCCGAATCTGTCGAATTTGCATGATGTGTTCCATGTTTCACAGCTTCGGAAGTATGTTCCGGATCCGTCGCATGTGATTCCGATGGATGAGGTTGAGGTAAGGGAGAACCTTACGGTTGAGGCATTACCCGTTAGGATTTTGGATCGCGAGGTGAAGCGGTTGAGGGGCAAGGATATTGCACTTGTGAAGGTAGCGTGGGGAGGCGCTGCTGAGGGCAATTTGACTTGGGAGTTGGAGAGTCGGATGCGGGAGTCGTATCCAGAGTTATTCGTCTCAGGTATATTTTCGAGGACGAAAATTTCTAAGTGGGGGAGAGTTGTAACGCCCCAGTTTTAGTCCGTTTTATTTAATTGAGTCATTTTGATTATTTTATTATTATATTATTTTATTTCTGACTTTTATTTGAAAATATGTTATTTTTCATCGTGACTATGTTTTATCGCGTTTTGGGAGCGTTTGCGAGATATTTGAGTGTAGGGGTATTTTGGTCTTTGTCGGGTAGATATTATATTTTTCATAGAAATAGAAATAGAAAAAGAGAAAAGTAGAAAGAAAAGAAAAATAGAGAAGAAAGAGAAGAAGAAAAGGAGAAGAGAAAGAGAAGAGGAAAAACTTGTGGATTTAGGAACCGACTTTTCTACACGCGATTTAATCGGGTAAGGGTGCGAAACTCGATTATCTTATCATTATATATGATTATAATTTGCAAATGAGTAAACGAGTAGAAATCAATGTTTTCACAGTCAGAAATCGATATAATTTGCGTTGTATGATCACAATGTGTTTATGAGTCATTGCTGATAATTGTTTTGCTGTTGGAATTGATTTGGAATGAAAAAATGAGATTTTAGGGGTTTTGGATCAATGTAACCCGTAACAGAATTTTTCTGATTCTGGTGTGATTCGCTAGGCGAATTTGGGATTCTCCAGGCGAATTAAGTCTCGCCACTCGTTCGCCAGGCGAAGTGCTGGCGAAGGGGGATTCGCCAGGCGAAATCGTAAGTCGCCAGGCGAAATCGGAAAGATAGAAATGGGGTAGCTTCTGTAACTTTTGGGGTTTTCTAATTTTGTGGTTCGCCACTAGTTTGCCAGGCGAAGTGCTGGAGAATGGGGATCCGCCAGGTGAAATCCTAAGTCGCCAGGCGAATCTGGCTGTTTCTCAATAAATTCTTTTCTTTGAAAATTCATAACTTTCGATCCGTAAGTCGGATTAGGGCGTGGTTCGGTGCATTAGAAAGCTTTTGAGTCGTTCTTTCTTATTAAAATGGTTTGGAGATTGTTGGCCAATTTAATTATACCAGGAATTTGGAATGTTTCATTTGTTGACTTTTACCGTTTTAATGATGTGCATTTGATGTGTTATTATGCAACATGCTTGTGATATGAATTGTATGACTTGTGTGCTGTTGTGAAATGAATATGCACGTGATATATGTTGTGATGATGAATTGTGTCCTAAGGGCAAAAAAATGCAATGTGTGGTATTTGATGATATATGCATGATTATGGAATGTGTATATGTGTGCATTTGAATGTCATAAGTCATTGTATGCCAAGCATCATGATGTGCATTCTTGTGATGTCGTGTGCCCTAGTGGGTGTGAGAAATGAATTGGTTCTAGAGGGAATCCTCTATAACATCGTGCGCCTTAAAAATAAGAGGACCTAAAGCGATCGGATCGGATCGTACGCCTTAAAAACAAGAGGACCTAAAGCGATGGTTATAGACGATCGTGCGCCTTATACAAAGAGGACCTAAAGCGATCGGATTGTGTGCCTTATACAAAGAGGACCTAAAGCAATCCATAAACGTCGTGCGCCTTAAAAAATAAGAGGACCTAAAGCGACGGGGAACATCGTATGCCCGACGGGGAGTTACACTAAGTAACGAGCGATGGTTCCAATAGTTCCTGAGTGAACTGGTGTTGAGAAATGATGGAAGTCGGTACCGCATGTGCATATGCATAGAGTCGTTGTGTCGGTCTCTTTGCATTTGCATAAATCATGAAAGGTTTGATTATGTGTGGAATTGTGAATGAAATTGATGAGTTGATATATGAATATACTTGTTGGTGATAATTGTATTGTGTATGATTGATATGCTTTTGTGACCGATATGTGAGAAAATTCATTGTGTTGGTTTGTACTTGATTTATGGTGTATAGTGTGGTGAGAATATTATGTTTGCGTACTTGTGTGTTATTATATAATTATATGCAATTATATTATGATTGTGTTTCTCACCCTTCTGCTGTTTTTAATGCTCTATGAGGCATTGCAGATTAGTTGCTGGAGGTCTTTTTGTGAAGCTTAGGTCTTCATTCTTTTGTCGGTCGGCTCTGATATGTAGCACCGGGTAGTCGGGGTGATCGAGCGTGATTATTTTGTATTATGTATACATGTATATTTTGGATTGTACATGTATGATGTTGTATATGACAGACAAACTTTTTATGACATATATATATTTGAGATTTAGTTACGGATCTTCCGCTTTTATTCTGTAATTGAATTGTGGGTTATAGGAACTCAGTTCCTTTGTTATGTGCTACCTGAATGTTGCATATTATATGAGCAGGTTGTTGTATGTTTGTTTCAAATTGATGTGACCCCTCGGTCTATGCCGTGAATTTTTAATTATACTCTGATGAAATTTTAAATTTTATTTATCGCTTTAATAGCCTGGGGGTTTAGAAGGGGGTGTTACAGTCATTTTCTCCTTCCTTGATGAAAAGACCTTCCAGATGAACATTACGCGGGATATGTCTCATCAGGTATCCGAATTGACGACGAACTAAAACTGGATGATAATTAATTCCTCCTTTAACTCCTATGAGGGGTATATTAGGGAAGTTACCACAACGGTCAATGATTCTTATCCCGTCATAGATTCGAATGTACCAATCGATGTCAGAGTTGGTAAGAGACATGATTCTCTGTGACCAACGTAAAGTACTCTTATGATCCCAAAAAGCGGCAGACTTAGGCAAATTGGAAGGGAACCATTTGTATAGCAGTGGTACACAGCATGTGATCATTCCTCCGCTATACAAATTCCTTAAGTGTACAGAATGATAAGCATCTGCGAGCAAGGTCGGTACAGGGTTTCCAATCAAAAATATCTTAATGGCATTGATATCAACTAAGTTGTCAATGTTGGGAAACAGAAATAACCCGTAGGTGAGCAGAACAAAGATGTTCTCGAAAGCAGTCATGTTCCCTATACTGGCAAAGTACATAGCTTTGTTTGATCTTTACTAAAAACTTGGCTGGTAAACCTCGGATTCCACCCCTAATGGTCATGTGAGTCCTGACTTCTGACTCGTCCAAATAGATTGCTCTTGCAATGGTTTGATCTTTTGGAATTTCTTCTAATCCAGAAAAGGGAGCTTGGTCAGTGATGGGCGAATCAGTCAAGTGAGAGTACTCCTTCAGTGTTAGTGCTAGATGATAATCCAGGAATATGAAACATTGATAGACCGGATCGTAGAACTGAATCAGTGTGGATAGGATCCTTCAATTACATGGACCCTTAACAGAGACAGCAGTCCTCCATACTTAGCTCTGAAAGCATCAGGGTTGGTGATTATCCTTGCCAACCCTCTTAAATCCTCTAATTTTGGAACCTTGAAGGTGTACTTGTGAGTATTTCTTCTACCGAAATCCATAACGCAATCTTTCTCTCTGATATTTGCAAACATTGTCTTAGTTTAATTTGAAAAAGAGAGAGACTAGAAGAGAAATTTTTCTTTTTTAAAATTTTTTTAGATGAAATGAATGCATGAACGCAGCACACAAAAACATAGAAAAAACATGGGTTTAAGGTTCAGCGTCACGAGCATGGAGTCATGGCTATACCCATTCCCAAAGGTTGTATTCTAGTGATTTTTGTATCTGTCCTCAAAATCATTGACCCCCCTTGGGATAACAACAGCAGGCTGGTTCACCCGAGCAAGCTGTAGCATCTTAGGGTAATCTCAAATGAGGGTAGTATCGTGTGACAACTATTTCCGATAGCTTCCGCACTACAAAATAGTCACATGGTCTCAGTCTACTAAATCCTCAGTTTCATGGATACCACAATCGAACAATCTGCTTTCAACAACCGAAGTCGTTTAGACATTGAATCCGCAAAGGGTATCTCCACTGATTCGATGGTCTACCAGGATCGCTTATTCGGGAATCACTCCCTGTAAGACCACCCGCCTATGCCATCACTTATCTTAAGTATCACTCAAACTTTCCAGATGCGGTATCACCCGCAGTCCCATTAGCAGAAAAATAAACACGGATATCAAGTAGGAAAAGCGATATATATATATATATATATATATATATATATATATATATATATATATATATATATATATTCCTAAAACTAACATCCTAGACCTCTTAAGAATTCTAGTCTATATTCAAAATAGACAAAATGACTCCCCAGCAGAGTTGCCATTTTACTGTTGCGCACGATTTTTGTCGGTGACACGACCACCTTATCGCCGAATTGGGTTTTCTCCTCAATGAAGAGGAGGGGGTGCTACTTTCTGATTTCGTATTTATCCCTTGAAACTAGAAGGGAAAGGGAAGCTATCTAAAACTAACCTTGCACATGAATGTTTAACTGAACAAACGCTTAAAGAGATTGGGGAGTCCGGGGTCAGGTTATACAATGGGGAGTTGTCAATTACCCATCCTATATGTGGTTATCCACAGGTTGTTAGCTTTCGGTCTCGCTTTGTACTTGATGGTGTTTATCCGTTAATGGGATGGGAAAGTTTCTTGGGAAATATGACAGGGAGAGTCAGTTTTTGTTGATGTTCGGGTTTTCCCGATGGTTTTGGTAAGGTACTGGACCTAAGTTTTGATTGATATGAAGGCACTGGACCTAGAGTTTTTGATTGGTATGAAGGTACTGGACCTAGAGTTTTTGATTAGTATGCTCACTAAGATTTTGCAATCTTATGCCTACGTATTCCCATTTAAATGAAACAGGGAAATCAGAGCAATCGTAGTTCCTCTTATTCTAAGGGAGGAAAAAGATATTTTTGTGTCTTGTTCAAAGCCCAAGATTGAAGCTAAAGGGGTTATTTTGTGTCTTGTTCAAAGCCCAAGATTGAAGCTAAAAGGTTGACTGAGAGAGAATTTGTCATCTCTAAAGGGAGACATCTTGTCTGTTTATCACAGTTGTTAGGTGACTGTTTATATAGGAGGATTACTTTAACTGGGGTATGTGAATCCAGCAATGCCATAATTTCCTTTATAGGGGATTTGTTCTGAAGGGGAAAACTTTAACTCAGTGTAGAGCAATGCCATTTTTCCTTAGGAATTTCTCATGCTAAGAGAGGGATAGTGGCGTGGATCTAAATAATCCAGAGGCTTGCCGCTTACAGCAATTAGATGAAAGAGAGGATTCACCAGGATAAAAGATGGACAACATCTTGGATATTTGAATCAACAAGTGTGCCACTTACAGCATTTATCTGGGATTAGGGTTTGTTTTGAATGTCCTTTTTGATAAGTGATAAATAGAGAAATGACTTCCTACAGAGGGATTTTGATTTCCTCTGAGGGGATGTTGATTTTTGTGTGCCTTGATCAAAGCCCAAGGTTGAAGATAAGAGGTTGATTGACTCCACTGGGGAAGTCCTTATACAAAGCCTAAGAGGAGGATGGAAAAGACTGACTCAACCAGGGAGTGTTTATTAATATCTTGTAGAAAGCCCAAGATTGAGGCTAAAAGAGACTGACTCTTTTGGGGATATCATTATACAAAGCCTAAGAGGAGGCTAAAAGTTTGACTTTTCCGGGGAAAATGTTCTGTCTGTCTTGTACAAAGCCCAAGATTGAGGCTAAAAAGGATTTTTGACTCCGCTGGGGAGGATTTGTATGTGTCTTGTACAAAGCCCAAGATAGAGGCTGAAAAGAGACTGACTCAGTGGGAAAGAAATCTTTATTTGTCTTGTACAAAGCCCAAGATTGTGGCTAAAATGAGACTTTACTCACTCGGCTGAGGATATTTTAAGTATCTTGTACAAAGCCCAAGATTGAGGCTGAAATGAGTTTGACTCTGCGGGAGAGTATTATCTGTCTTGTACAAAGCCCAAGATTGAGGCTGAAAGGAAGGTTGACTCTGCTTCGGGTATTATTTCTCGTAGCCTAAAAGAAGGCTGGGAGGAATTGACTCCGCTGGGGAAAATATTTGTCCTAAGCTTAAGAGAAGGTTATGAAGATTTATGTCTTGTACAAAGCCCAAGATTGAGGCTAAAAGGGTTTGACTCAATAAGAGAGTGCTTTTATCTGTCCTGTACAAAGCCCAGGATTGTGGCTGAACAAGCTGGAGAAATCATTATACAATGCCTAAGAGGAGGCTAACTTCCGCTAGGGGAAATCTTTATACCAGGCCTAAAAGGAGGCTGGAAAAGATTGTCTTAACAAGAGAATGGTTTTAATTGTCTCGTACAAAGCCCGAGATTGAGGCTAAAATGGTTGACTCAATAAGAGAGTGCTGAAAGGTGATTGACTCAACAAGAGAGTCTAAAAAAGTGATTGACTCAACAAGAGAGTCTGAAAAGGTTATTGACTCAACAAGAGAGTCTGAAAAGGTTAGCTCCGCTGGGGAGAATCATTTGTACAAAGCCCAAGAGGAGGCTGACTATGCTAAGGAAAGGATCATTATACAAAGCCTAAGAGGAGGCTAACTTCAGCTGGGAATTATTGAGATCCCGAGGCAGGTCCAAATGGGGAATCAACTCTTGCTGAGGGTTACAGAAGAGTTGATAGATCAGAAACCTTGAGGTTCTGATTTGAGATAGTGTTATACTGATGATAAAGTGACCATGGTTGGGGAATTTTAGGAGAGAGATTGAGTTTTTAGAACCCATGGATTTTTACTCTACTAGAGGTTGATCCAGAATGACCGGGGTTTCTCCTAGATTTGTAAGGTACTTGAGAATGTCTTTGAGACTCAAGAGGGGATTAGACTGTCTGAGTCTATTGGTATGGAAGAGTTTATCTTTGTAAAATGCCCAAGAGGAGGCTAACTCTTTTAAGGTATGAGTATCAACCCAAAATTGGTCTGGGGTTTTTTTACTCATTTTAGAAAGACAGCTCTAACGAAGGATGATTACGTTCTGTCCTATACCTTTAAGAGGTCTTCAGGGTCCTTGTATTAAGCCCAAGAGAAGGCATGAGAACTTTTAAGAAGCCAAAGGGTCCTTGTACAAAGCCCAAGAGGAGGCGGGGATGCTTTTAGGAAGCCTGTGGGACCAAACCAAAGAAAAGTTCAAGATATGTCATTCACCGAGAATGAATCATTTCTGAACAGTTCTGGGGTTTGAAGAAACCCAAGAGATGTCATTCATTGAGAATGAATCATTTCTGGGGAATAGAATTTCTTTGACAATTTCTATAAGTGACAGTCTGAGAAAAGGTTCACCGAGAATACTGTCTTTCTCTTTATTCCAAATTGTTTAAGCCCAAGAGAAGGCAAGACTGTATTTGGAAATCCTTGGGGACCTAGTTTTGACTGTATTAAAGAGTGACCAACTGGCTTTACCTAGTTCTAGACCTAGTTGCCGGGGTAAACTCTAAATAACTATACTAGTATATATACAGTTGATATATGACAAGTATGTAAAAGGGTATGAAAGAAGGACTTACAGTGGAGCAGCTTCCCACAATACAGTTATATATATACGAAAGCGAGTAAATTAAAGCTGATAAAAACGTACAGGTGAGCAAGCTTCCATGCTGTATTATTAGTTGTTTGAATAAATTAAAGAAAGTTTTGATAACAACTGTATATTTGAATCTAAATCAAAAGAGAAGTTGTTTTTGAAAAGATTACTGGGGCTTATACTCAAGGAGAGGCCCAGATGAAAAACAGTAATCATACCGTTGTTTTGTAAACTGTACTGGGACTTATGCAATGACTGAGGCCCAAATTATTTTGGTTAAAAAAGGATTGGGTCTTACACTCTATTAGATGCCCAAAGATTTATTTTTATACAAGAGATGGGGATTACAACTCAAGGAGAAGCCCAGATGATTTTTGTTAAAAAAGGCGATGATCGCGCCGGGGTTTTGAAAATACAGTGGGACTTATACAACATCTGAGGCCCAAAGAGTTGTGTATTTACAAAGGGGATGGGTCTTACACTCTAATAGAGGCCCAAAGATTTTTTTGAAAGAGAAAGATGGGACTTACAACACGAGGGGATGTCCAGATGATTTAGTTTTAAAAGGCGACGACCGCGCCATGATTTTGAAAATACAATGGGACTTATACAACATCTGAGGCCCAAAAAGGTTTGGTTTTAAAAAGGGGTTGGGTCTTACACTCTATTAGAGGCCCATGAGTGTTTGAAAATGTTTGATAAGGATCAAAAATCAAAGAAACCCTAATTTTCATTTTTTAAAGTAATTCTTTAAAGAAAATTAATAAAAATGATAAAAAAAAAACCAAATAAGTTTAAATAAACCACTTGTGATTTTTGTTTAAGGTTTAAAAAATGAGGTTTTAATCACAAGATGATTTAGAACTCATTTGGTTTTGATTTTCAAGATAAAAATTCACTTTTGAAATGTTAAAAACAATAAAAAATGAATTTATTTACAAAAATACCAACTATATTAAATAAATAATATAAATCTGATTTTTTTTGTAGAATAAAATACTTTAATATTTTTGTGATTTTTCAGAAAAAGAACCAATAAAAAATTATTAAAATTGAGAAAGAAAATAATTTTTCAAATCATTTAAGAAAATAATATGAAAAATATATTTAAAAAATGGAAAAAAAAAGATAAAAAGGGGTCTGGGGCGAGGGGGATTCGAACCCCAGGCCTCCAAGCCAAACACATGCGTGCACATCCACTCGGGCGGTGATACATTTGTGTATCAAAACCACCCCACAAATATATAAGGGGTGCCTTGTTTTAGGCCTGGGCAAGGCAAGGCCAGCTTTTGGGGCATTTACGTGAAGCCTCTAACTTTCTCATTTCTCCATGGATTGGGACAAAATTTATATGCATCTGGCCTAGAATTTCCCAAGGAATCCAATGGTGGTCTTGGTTTTTTCAGATGAGGTCCATGTTTTAAAACCCGATAATGGTTTTAAAATAGGCCTATATTTGCATTTTCTATGCTAACACATGGTACAGGTAAGGATTACATGGCAAATTGGTTCAAACACAACATATATAACATGTATGAGATGTTTATGATCAGTGAACTTCAAAGCAATGCATAATTCTAAGAGTTCATGACGTCATGCACTTACCTCTTGGAGCTCCTTGTGTTATCTGCCAAGTTCCTTGTGCCATAAATAATTTGATGCTTTGGACACTCTCAATTGATCCCTTAGAAGCTTTTAGAATGGTTGGAACCAGCTGGAATCCACAGGAACAAGTTTTGGCTCTTTCTTGCAAAAGGGGCAAAAGTGACAATATGGCAACTCTCTCAAATGGTGTTCCAAATGAAGGGAACCATTTAAGACAGCTTGAAGATGATATTTGGAGTGTGTTTGAGATTTTATCTGGTTTTGAAAGTGACTGAATCAAGGCATGGCTTGAAAAATGCAAAAAAGTTAATTTTTGAGGTTTTGGAAGTTGACTTTGTGATTTTGGTGTTACAGGTCACATGTTAGTGTTTGGACAGCTTAGATACAACATATTAGAGGTGTCTAGATCATGAGCTATGATGGAATTGCTCTCTAACTGAAAAACTCAGAGATACCTTGCAAAAGAAGGCATTTTGGCCTAGAGAAAGGGATTTTGAGGAAAGCAAGTGTTGTAGTGCTTTGGTGTACTAAAACTAAGCACAAATGAGCTCTATTTATAGTAGAGCAAGTTTGTTTTGCAAGTAATAGTGAATGGCAACTGTAGCAGTCCTTTGGCCAATGACTTGAGATTAGGGAACAGGCTTTGTAGCTTTGGTTCAGAGATAAGTCTTGACTGAATTTAGTTGGAATAGGCTCAGTTCATGCCACCTTGGTGTATCCATTGAATGCTTGGAAACAAAATTGGAGTCTTGGCATCTTTGTAGCCTTTTTAGGAATGACAAGCCTAATGTAGATCCTTGGACTTGGGAGGCTTGGAGATCAGATCATCCCCCTTGGATTTGATCCTCTGATGTGTCCAAATTGATGACAAGGCTTGGAGTTATCTGATTTGGACTAATCGAGCAAATGTGCACAATTCTGCCTTGTAAAACCAGTTCATGATGCCATGTTTCAAGGGTTGTATCTCCCTGCTCAAATTGAATTTGGAGATGATCTGGTACTTGTTGGAAAGCCCTTATGGCATACTTTAACTTTGATGTTCACCCGTAGACCTGGTTTGACTTGGATCAAGGTGAAAAATGTCCTACATTTTGGAAAAAGTAAGGCAGATTCTGACTTGTTGAAAATTTCACTAAGTGTTGGAAAAATGTCATTTTCATGTTTTTAGCCATTTTGATCACTCCATAACTTAAAATCCAAGAGGAATTGGAGTTTGATGTAGTTGAAGCTTTTGTAGAGGGTAGCAAGACCTACAAATCCAGCTTTGGATCACCCAAAATGGTTGCTTGGATCTCAAGTTATGGTTCTTAGAAGTTGGTACCCTAGCCAATTTGTTCCATAACTTAGAAAAATTCTAAGTTTTTTATGGTTACCCCTTTTATAAGTTAACTCGCTTTCTTTGATTTTTCTTGATGAATGATGATTCAAATCACATATTAACATTGTTTTAGGGTTAAGAAACCTTGGTTGACCAAAAAATCAAAAAGTCAAACTTTGACTTTTTGTACAGTTGAGTTTTTCATCAGATGAAATTTTGACTTTGTGATCCTTTTATGAAATCAATCCTTGGGCTTAATCAAACTTCATGGATCGCTTCCAAGGGTATTTAGGAATGTCTTGGACCCCTCCCCAAGGTTTGAGATCAAAGGTAGGTCAACAGTCAAGGATAGGGTTGACTTTTTCCATCAGAAACCCTAATTTATGATCAAATGGTTTTGAGTTCTTGTGGCTTATGATTTGAGCTCTTTGAGTCAATCAAATCTTGTAAACATGTCAATATGATGTATTTGAGGTCTTTGAAGTCCATTTTGAAGCTTCAAGCCATGCCTGACTTCACAAGTTAACTCAAGGGTTGAATTAGGTCAAAACCCTAATTCCTGATTTTTTGATAGTTGGACCCTCAAGGTGATTTTGCCATTGTGGGTGGGTTCTTGAGATCCTTTTGAGCTTATTGGACCATACATTGAGGAATTGGCTCATGCCCAGATGTAAATTTTCATCTGGAGGCCTGAGTCGACCAAAACCCTAATTTGGTGACACTGGCGATCTTGAGGCTTGATCCAAATTAGGGTTTTGGTCAACCAAGGCCTCCAGATGAAATTTTTATCTAGGCATAAGCCAATACTTCAAAGCATGACCCAAGATGCTCAAAAGGGCCTCATGGACCCAATCATCAAGTAAAACAACCTCAGGGGAAGCATTCATCAAAAATCAGGAATTAGGGTTTCTTGACCTAATTCACCCCTAAGCTGACTTTTGAGGCAAGACATGAACCCAAACCTCAAGACATGATTTGAGTACACCACATTGATCCATTTACAACAATGGATTGATCCAAGAAGCTTGGTTCACAAGTTTTAATTTCATCTGGACCACAATTAGGGTTTTAAAGAAAAAGTCAATTGTGCCTTTGACTTTTGACCAAGACATGTCCCCAAACCTTGGGACATGATTCAAGACACCCTAAAAGACCTATGGAATCCATCCATTAGGTTTGAATTAGGTCAAGGACTTGATTTCATCAAGGATCACACTGTTTGGAATTCATCTGACAAAAAGTCAACTGTGCCTAAAATCAAGTTTAACTTTTTGGAATTTTTCACAAATATGGTTCCCCTAAGTTAAAAACAATTTTAATGTATGATATTGATCATCATTCATCAAGAAAAGCAAGGTTTCTTGCAAAAGGGGCAACCATATGAAACTTAAATTTTTCTAAGTTATGGGACAAAAGTGATTTGGTACCAACTTTGCAAGGTCATAACTCCTAAACCACAAGGCCATTTGCTTCCATCCAAAGCTCAAATGAAATCTCTCATTACATACTTCAAATATGTCAACTACATCTCATTCCAAATCCTCATGGATTTTGAGTTATGGATTGATCAAAATCACAAAAAGTGAAAATGACCACTTTTTCCAACACTTAGTGAAATTTTCAAAAAGTCAAAATCTGTTTCACTTTTTCCAAACTTTGAGGCCATTTTTCACTTTGATCCAAGCTGCACCAAGACCAATCTTGGACATCAAAGTTAAAGCATGTCATAAGAGCTTTCCAAAATGTATAAGAACTCCTTGTAATTCAACTTGAGCTAAGAGTTACATCCATTGAAAGTTGGTCATCCAAAACTGATTTTTTACAAGACAGATTTGTGCATTTTGCTCGAGTTAGCTAAATTGGACAATTACAAGTCTTCTTATCCATTTGAACACCTCAAGGGATAACATCCAAGGGACAATGTCTAATCCATAAGCCTCCTAAGTCCAAGGATCTACATGTAGCTATGTGTCACCTAAAAAGGCTAAGAATCTCAAAGACTCCAATTTTGTTTCAATGCATTCAATGGATTCAAAAGGTGGTAAGCATCAAGACATTGCTGACTGAATTGAGTCAAGTCTTATCCCTGCAACAAAAGACTCATAGCCTGCTGCACTGACCCAAGTCAATAGCCAAAGAAGACTTAAATTTCTTTATGCAACCATTGGCCAAAGACCTGTACCAGTTGCCATTCATTATTCCTTGAAAAACAAACTTGCTCTACTATAAATAGAGCTCATTTGTGATCACTTTAAGTACACCAAAGCACCCAAACTGATGCTGTCCTCAAAATCACTTTCAAAAAACCAGATTTTACTTCTATTTCAAGTCACTATTGAATTTTAAAATATGAAGCAATTCAAACCAAACCAATCATGCCAACACTTCATATACATCATATATGAGTGATCCATGGCCTTGAAACACATCTGGAACATCAGAATCACAAAATCACCATCCATTTGCTCAAGCTTTTGGTCTGTTTGCAGTTGAGGTGCCACAACAAGTTCTGGGCTGATTCAATCCATTCCAAGCCTTCAAAAACACTACTTGAGGTCCATTGAAGCTGTCCAGGTCATCATAAATTATCTACAACACCTACAACATAGAATTTGATCACCAGCTGCAAGAGGTAAACCTTAAGCCTTCAAACTCCATATTACATGCATCATAAATGAATTTTTGAGTTACCATTTTGTTTCTGCATGTATATAGAGTGATAACCCTTAATCAATTGCTATGTATGAATCGTGTAAGGAATTTCATAGTGTTCATACTGATACTAGGGTTCTTAAGTTCATCCTCTGATTTCTCACTCCACACTTAATATAAACGCAATTAATCTATATGGTTGTGATCCTTGTTCAAAAACGAACAAGATTGGTGTTTGAAATCGTGCAAAACCATTGAGTAATCAGAGAGAAAAGTGAGAAGACGCAAATCTGGGCAAAACAGAGTCGCGCGTGTTCTTCCCCTTGTTCTTGGCGCCCTTTTCAAATTTTCAAATATTTGAATTTTTGATATTTTATTTAATTGATTTCAAAAATTAATTTCTCTCTCATTTTTTGTCATTTTTTATTGGTTCTTTTTTTAAAAATTCACAAAAATGTTAAATTATTTTATTTTTCAATAAAATCCAATTTAAATTATTTATTTAATATAGTTAAAAATTTTGTAATTTATTTCATATTATTTGTTTTTAAACATTTTAAAATGAAATTCTCGCGTTAATCTTTTCATTCCAAATGAATTTCAAGCTTTCATGTGATTAAACATAATTTTCCAAATTATTTTTCAAAGTTGACAACTTTTTTTTGAATATATTTGATATTTTATATCATTTTTTATTTAATTTCCTTTGAAAATTATATCTTTTAAATTCAAAATTAGGGTTTTCTCTAAATTTTTATTTTTTAAACTCCACATAAACACTTTTGGGCCTCTAATAGAGTTTAAGACCCATCCCTTTGTAAATACAATAAATTTGGGCCTTAATTATTGTATAAGTCCTTCCGTGGTTTTCAAAAATCACGGCGCGATCGTCGCCTTTTCAAATAAGTCATCTGGGCATCTCCTTGAGTATAAGCCCCATTTTTCTTTCTTTTCAAACATTTTTGGGCCTCTAATAGAGTGTAAGACCCATCCCTTGTCACATAAGTAAAATTTGGGCTTCAGTTATTGAATAAGTCCCACTGCATTTTCTAAAACCGCGGCGCGATCGTCGCCTTTCAAACAAAATCATCTGGGCCTCCCTTTGGTTGTAAGTCCCATTTTTCTTCTTCTTTTTAAACATCTTTTAGGCCTCTAATTGAGTGTAAGACCCAACCCCCCCCCCCCCTGGACATAAATAAATTTGGGCCTCATTCATTGTATAAGTCCCAATACAGTTTTCAAAATAACAGTGTGATCGTTGTTTTTCATCTAGGCCTCTCTCTGAGCTGTAAGCCCCATATCTTGTACAAAAATAAACTCTTGGGCCTCTAATAGAGCGTAAGACCCATCTCTTTCATAAATACAATAAATTTGGGCCTCAGTCATTGTATAAGTCTCTCTGTTATTTTCACAACTTTCCTTTTGATTTAGATTCAAATTTATAGTTGTATCAAAACTTTCTTCAATTTCTTGAATAACTAACCATACAACTGTTTTAATACTGGAAGCTTGCTCACCTGTAAGTTCTACCAGCTTTCTTTACATATTTGCTTATATATTTCATCTGTATATGTATGCTTATATACTTGCTTAGAGTTTTCCCTAGAAATTAGGTCTAGGTTTTAGATCAAACCAGTGGTTACTCTTTCAACACAGTCAAAACTAGTGCCCCATAGGAAATTCCAGATACAGTTTTGCCTCCTCTTGGACTTATACAATATGGAACAGAGAAAGGCATTATTCTCGGTGAAACTTTTCTCAAGACTGTCACTATTAGAAATTTGTCAAGAAGTTCATTTCCCCAGAGAGGATTAATTCCCGGTGAAACCTCTCCTGAATTTCTTCAAACCCTAGAACTGTTCACTAAAGAAAGGATTATTCCCAGTGAAACCTTTCTTGAACTTTTCATAGGTTTGACCCACAGGCTTCCTAAAAGCATCCCCAGCCTCCTCTTGGGGTTTGTACAAGGACCCTCTAGCTTCTTAGAAGTTCTCAGCCTCCTCTTGGGCTTAGTACAAGGACCCAAAAGACCTACTACAGGTATAGGACAGAACTTAGTCATCTTTTGCTAGAGCAGTCCTCCAAAGAGTCAAAACATCATACTAGTTTAGGGTTGATTCTCATCCCTTAAAAACATCAGCCTCCTCTTGGGCATCATACAAAGATAAACTTCTTCATGCCAGTAGACTTGGAAAGTCTCATCTCCTCTTGAATCTCAAAAGAAACCCTCAAGTTTCCTAAAAGTACATGAAAAACCTTGATCATTTTCATCAGTCACCAGTAGAGTTAAAACCTCCATAGGTTTTAAAACTCAATCTCTAAGCTTTCATTCTAAATTCCCTATTTAGGGTCAAATTATCATCAATAAACCCTAATCAGAACCTCAAGGCATCTGATATCTCAACTCTTCTTCATCCCTCAGCAAGAGTTGATTCCCCAATTTGGACCTGTCTCTGGATCTCAATAATCCTCAGCAAAAGTTAGCCTCCTCTTAAGCTTCATGTAAGGAATTCCCCGACCAGCCTCCTCTTAGGCTTTGTATAATGATTTTCCCTCAACAGTTTTAGCCTCAATCTTGGGATTTATACAAGACACCTATAAATATTCTCCAGCTGAGTCAATAACTTTTAGCCTCAATCTTGGGCTTTGTACAAGACACATATAAAACCTCTCCAGTAGAGTCAATCTTTTTTAACCTCAATTTTGGGCTTTGTACAAGACAGACAAAATATTCCCCAAAAGAGTCAATCTCCCTTTTCAGCCTCAATCTTGGGCTTTGTACAAGACATGTATAAAGCTCTCTATACAGAGTCAACCTTTTAGCTTCAACCTTGGGCTTTGATCAAGGCACACAAAAATCAACATCCCCTCAGAGGAAATCAAAATATCTCTGTAGGAAGACATTTCTCTGTACAATCACACATCAAAACAGACAGTCAAACAAACCCTAATCCCAGATAATTGTTGTAAGTGGCACACTTGTTGATTCAAAAATCCAAGTTATGGTCCATCTCTTATCCTGGTAAATCCCTTCCTTCATCTAATTGATGTAAGTGGCAAGCCTCTGGATTATTTATATCCAAGCCAATGTCCCTCTCTTAGCATGAAAGACTCCTAAGGAAAAATGGCATTGCTCTACACTGAGTTAAAGTTTTCTCCTTGAGGACAAATCCCTTATAAAGGAAATTATGGCATTGCTGGATTCCATACATTCCAGTTAAAGTAATTTTCCTTTATAACCAATTACCCAACAACTGTGATAAACAGATGAGATATCTCCCTTTAGAGATGACAAATTCTCCCTCAATCAAACCTTTAGCTTCAATCTTGGGCTTTGAACAAGACACAAATAACCTTTAGCTTCAATCTTGGGCTTTGAACAAGACATCAAACATCTCTTTCCTCCCATAGAATATGAGGAACTACGATTGCTCTGATTTTCCTGTTATCATTACGGGAATCCGTAGGCATAAGATTGCGAAATCTTAGCGAGCACACATATCAAAAACCTTAGGTCCAGTACCTTACCAAAAACATCGAAAAAAACTCAAAAATCAACAAAAATACACTCTCAAACATTCCCAAAGGAGAAACTTTCCCAATTTACGACAGATAAACACCAGTAAGTAGGTAATAGAATAATATGCTAAACAATCTATGGATAACCATATATACGCTGGGTAATTGACAACTCCCCGTTGTATAACCTGACCCCGGATGCCCAAATTTCTTAGCATTTGTTAAAGAAAAACATTTGCGTGCAAGGTTAGTTTTAGATAGCTTCCCTTTCCTTTCTAGCTTCATAGGATAAATAAGAAATAAGAAAGTAGCACCCAGTTCCAACCAATGTGGTAAGGTGGTCGCATCACCAACAAAAATCGCACGCAACAGAAAAATGGCGACTCTGCTGGGGAGTCCTAGGATTAGAATTCCTAAGAGGTCTAGGTTGTTTATCATTTTTCATACTACATATATATATATATATATATATATATATATATATATATATATATATATATATATTTACCACTATTCCTACTTGATACCCGTGTTTATTTTTCTGTCAAATGGGAATGCGGTTGATACACATGTGGAAAGTTTGAGAGAACATTAAGATAAGGGTGGCATAGACAGGAAACACTTATAGGGAGTGAATCTCGAACAAGCTATCTTGGTAGCCCTCCAAATCCGTCGAGGTACCCATACAGAAGTATCGATGTTGAACGACCGATTGTCGTGAAAGCGTTGTCTTTCCTAGTGTGGTGCCCATGACCCTGAGGATTTAGTAGACTTTAATCATATGGCCATTTGGTAGTGCGGCGACTATCGGGAATACTTGATACACGATACTACACTCAAATGAGATTCATCCTAGGATATTACAGCTCACTCGAGTGAATCAGATTGCTGTTAATATCCCTAGGGGGTCAATGACTTTGGGAACCTTAGAACCCGTTCTACAGGTACAAAAATTGACCAAAATAGTACAACCTTTGGGGATGGGTATAGCCAGGACTCTATGCTTGTGACATTGAACCCTTGTACCCATGTTTTCAAATGTTTTTGTGTGCTGCATTCATGCATTCATCTAAAAAAACTCTTTTCAAACAAGAAAAAAAATATTTTTTTCAAAATAAACTAAAACAATAATTGCAAATATCAGAGGTTGCGTTATGGATTTCGGTAGAAGAAAGAAGCACAAGTACACCTTCAAGGCTCCAAAACTAGAGGATTTAAGGAGGTTAACAATGATGATTACCAACTCTGAGGCTTTCAGAGTTAAGCACGGAGGACTGCTGTCTCTGTTAAGGGTTAACGTGGTTGAAGGAATCCTGTCCACGCTGATACAGTTCTACGATCCGATTTATCACTGCTCCACTTTCCCGGATTACCAACTAGCACCAACGCTGGAAGAGTACTATCACCTGATTGATTTACCTATCACTGACCGAGCTCCATTTTCTAGACTGGAAGAAATTCCAAAGGAACAAACCATTGCAAGAGCAATCTCTTTGGACAGGTCAGAAGTTAGGACTCACATGACCACTAATGGAGGAATCCAGGGTTTACCAGCTAAATTCCTGATGGAGAAAGCTCTATACTTTGCCAGTATAGGAAATATAACTTCTTTCGAGGATATCTTTGTTCTACTCATATATGGGTTATTCCTTTTTCCCAACATCGACAATTTCGTCGACACCAATGCTGTCAAGATATTTCTGATTGGGAACCCCGTACCAACCTTGCTCGCAGATGCTTATCATTCTGTACACTTAAGGAATTTGTACAGCGGATGAATGATCACATGTTGTGTACCCCTACTCTACAAATGGTTCATTTCCTATTTACCCAAGTCTGCTGCTTTTTGGGATCATAAGAGTACTCTACGTTGGTCACAAAGGATTATGTCTCTTACCAACTCTGGCATAGATTGGTACAATAGGTTTTATGAGGGGATAGAGATCATCGACAGATGTGGAAATTTCCCTAACGTACCCCTCATTGGAACTAAAGGAGGAATCAACTACCATCCAATTTTAGCTCGCCGTCAACTCAGATACCCGATGAAGAATATCCCACATAATGTTCACCTGGAAGGTCTTTTCTTCAAGGAAGGGGAAAATGACAGAGCACTAAAGAAGGAAATTGTGCATGCCTAGCAACACATTCACAGAAAAGGAAGAGAGTCTCTAGGAATACCAAATTGTACCTCTATGGAACCTTATCTCCACTGGGTGCAAACTAGAGCCCTCAAGCTGAGGATGCCTTACCCTCGCCAAGAAGTTTTTCCATTAAAAGAATTTATCCTTTATTTCATGTCTGATGCGGAAAAACTCTAGGTCGCTCTCAACAAAGTTCAACGTGAAAAGAGCTCTTGGAAAAACAAATACCGAATCCTCAATTTAGAACGTACCAAGATTCAGGAACTATTAAAGGAAAAGGATGCTTTGATTGAGATATTAAAACAACATGCTATAGAGGGTGAAGAAGACTGGAGGAATTTGCTCGCTCATTTCACTTGGCAAAGGACTGACAACCCGACAACGGCTGAAGAGCCCCGATTAAATAAAAGGAAACTACCAGAACCAACACCTGAGCTCTCTTCAAAGAGGACTCAGGATCCATGAGCTTAGACATTTTCTTACAGCACTTTGTAAAATATTGTACTTTTTCCTTGTAAAATACTGCAATCTTTCGAATTCAATAAAAGGGGTCTCCCCTACTGTATGATATTTGCAATCTATTTATTGAAGTTTATTTTTGAATAAAACAAAAACTAAAAAATATGTCATTACATATCATTCATCATTCTCGCATAACGCATTTTTCTTATCTTTGAGTCTCACGTCTGTATCACGATTCTAGAGTCAAACTGTCTCACTCATACAATACTCGGGCCAATCGACAAAAGAAAATGGACGATCTCAAGGAAGAGAACAGAGAGTTGGGAGAAGAAATCGACGCTCAGAATGAAAGTTTGGAAAAACTTCACAGTGACATGCAATCCCTGGCAGCAGCTCAGGAGCAGCGGCATCAAAAGACTGTAATCTCGGAGATCACATCTACGCCCATTATGGAGACACATGAGAATCATCCTCGGTACAACATGCCCAAGGGTCGTCCCTGGGGCATGCCTCTCAACTTTGTACCTGAAGGATACATCCCTCCGGTCACTGAAGACCCAGAAGCCATAGCAGGAATCGTTGGACCTGATGGTTACAAACTTCGGGAAAATAAAGATGCAAGGGTTATGACAGCAACTCATGAAGGTTACAAACTTCAGGGCATGGAAGTGCCAAGAGTCACCGCTATAATGTCTATACCATAGCCAGTGGTACACACTGTCCTGGAAGGACAGATACCACAAGTAATTTCTGGTGGAAACGAAGGCATGTACGAAAAGATGAATGAGTTCCAGGAAAATACAAAGGCAACTCTTGAAAAATACAAAGGCAACTCTTGCCCTCAAAGTCATTTGGTGATGTACTCTCAAAAAATGTCAACTCGGACAGAAAATCAACAGCTACTGATCCATTACTTCCAAGATAGTTTAACTGGTGCCGCACTCAAATAGTACATGGGTTTAAACTGCACCAAGATCAATACTTTCAGAGATCTCGGGGCTACCTTCATTCAACAGTATAAATATAATTTGGACATGGCACCAGATAGGGATCAACTCAGAGCAATGTCACAAAAGGACAAAGAAACTTTTAAAGAATATACTCAGAGATGGCATGAAATTGCCGCTCAGATCTGTCCCCCTCTTGAGAAAAAGGAGATGACCAAGATCTTTTTGAAAACCTTAAGCTCATTTTATTACGACCTTATGGTTGCCAGTGTGCCCAGTGACTTCACTGAGATGGTGAACATGGGAGTATGCCTTGAAGAAGTAGTTCGAGAAGGACGACTGGTCAAAGATGCAAAGCCATCTAGCAGTACTAAGAGATATGGTAGTGCTTTCCAAAAGAAGAAAGAACAGGAGATCAGTAATATCTCTCTGGGAAAGCAAAGGCGAAGGTTTCGACCAGTAGCGACGGTAACTCCCGCAATCAACCCAGCGCCAGCTCCGACTTATCAATCTCAGGTTGCTCAGACCCAACCAAGTCAACAACAGTATCAACAAAGGCCGCAACAGCCTATTCAGAAAGCTCATCCATAGTACAATAATACCAATTGTACGACACGACCATCAGGGTTTGACCCTATACTGATGTTGTACGTAGAACTATTTCCACTTCTACTGGCCAAGGGACACGTCCAAACCAGGACTCCTCTTACAGTATCGGAAAATCCACCTTTTTAGTTCAAAGTGGATAAAACTTGCCCTTACCATCAAGGAGGACTGGGGCACAACATTGAAAACTGTCTCAGCTTCAAGTCTGACATACAGAAGCTTGTCAGGAATGGGATCTTATCTTTCAAAGATACAAATCCGAATGTTCAGACAAAACTGTTGCCGCAACATGAAAAAACTGCAGTAAATTTAATAGAGGAAGAATTTAGCTGCAATTATCAAATTCACGATGTGCTCCTATTAGTGTCACATCTGCAAAAATTAACTGGCGGAAAGGAACAGAAGAGGTGCCACCGACCGTTATTTATCCTGACGCAGGGAAAGGAAACGATCGAAGAAAACCTCAACAAAGGGAAAGGAATGGTCATCGCAACCATCTCTTGGGTTTGGGAGTCGGTTACGCGAGAGGAAGGTATTAGCACCCCCTCGCGTCCATTGTACTCGATGGGATCTACGCTTGTTGTTATCGATCAAAGGGTGTAGGTTATCTAAAGCTCAACTGCTAACTAAAAGGAAAAGGAATGGGAAACAGAGAAACGGGGGGGGGGGGGGGGGAGGGGGACAAAAGAAGTGACTCGATAGGACATCGCCGTCCTAGGCCTACGTATTCCCTCGGGAGCGGGAAAGTCCGAGTCAACGTAGTTCGGAGGACTACGGGTTTGTGGGGGAAGTTTGCTCGCCAAGACATCGCGTCTCGTGCCTATGTATTCTCAATCTTACCGGAGAGAGGAAGTCAGAGAAGTCGTAGTTTGACCTAACAGGGTCATTTTTGTTTGTGTCTTTTAGGTGGAATACGTCAACGTTCACGTTCTAGCAGTTTAGGTGTTGCCGCTCGTTGTGGGAGTCTTACGCGTTTACGTGTTTGTGGTAGTACGAAAATGATGCATCCTTTACGATGAGAGAGAGTGAGATGAGAAGAGAATCCCGAAGGAAGACAGATGTTTGATTTTGTCTTTTAGAAGAAAGTGTTTCGATTTTGTTTTGTTTGCGATATGCAAAGTGTTAAAGTCTATGACATAGTGAACACTTTGTGTAACGAGTCACATGCCTCGCGCGACAAAGCATACTATGTACTTAAGGCTCATGGCACACAAAGCACATATTTATTCATTAAGTGTTTTAGCTTTTCTTTGAGAGAGAGAAGAGAGACTCAAGGTTTGAAAAGAAAATCTAAGGGGAGACTAATTGTAGTCCTAATGTTAGCATGCATTTGTTGGTCCTAGGGGTTGAGTTAAGAGGAAAAAAGAAGAAACTTCTACCTATATTAACAAGTAGGGATTGCATTACCTAATTCTCATCCTACCTTAACCTTAACAAAAAATTAAGGTTAAGCTAAGATCCCAAAGGGGTGTGAAAGAGTTACACGAGCAAGCATTATATCACACAATACACAAATGAGAGAATAAGAGAAAGCAAATGAAAAAAGATGAAAGAAGAGTTGAGTAATCATGTACTCAAGTACCTTACCTCATAAGCCAACCTAAGCAACCTTGGTTAAAAGAAGGGAAATCCCAAGCACTAGTTACCAATCAATTGAAAAGTTATTCATTAAGTTCCTAAACTAAGACTAGGTGTCCTATACTTGTCCTCAAGAGACCTAAGAAGAGGAAGCAAGTCAAAGGAGCAATTCATGTTCAATTCAAACACATTACAAGTCAATCAACATTTACCAATTAGTGACCTATAAATGGGATCTATAGACCTATAATTGTGCCAAAACAAGTGGGTAAAGATACCTTAAAAGGTCATTAAGAAGTAACATTGTTACAACATAAAAGCTCCTAAGGAAAAGGTCTCAACAATCAATCAATCAAAGTAATATTAAGCAAACAAAAGAATGGGATTAGAAGTCATAAAAATTATGGGAAACAAGTAAAGTTATCATGAAGTCAGTGGTTATGCATAGCTAGAAGATAGGCTCAAAATTCATCTCTTAACATGCTCAAACTAAGCCAAACAAGTCGCTTATGACCAAATGTAAAACATTCACAAAATGGCACCACAAACACATCCAAAATTGGCCTAAAAATCCATAAAAATTGGACAAGGTCTATCAATGTACCCTAAAGTCAAGTGTTATGCCTCATACAAAAATTCAGTTCACAACTCTTTGTAGAAAATAAGTTATGAACCATATAGCACAAAGTATTAGCATAGGAACACATCACAAAGAAAAATTCAAGGAAATATGCTAAACTAATTAAAAATGAAAATAAAAATCATAAAAAATTAGGTAACACCATTATGAATCCACATGAATTTATTTAGGATTTTTGGGCCTCAGGATCTATTTTTAAAAATTGAATTTTGAACATACATCAAAAGAAAATGAAAATACACAAAAATAGAGTCAGGGGTGCAAACATAGCAATTTTCAGTTCATATTCCTCATGGGTTAACAACGAAGGTGCGAAAAGAAGAAATACAAGGCCCAACGTGCGTGGGTCTGACGGCTTATGTTGTTCTTCAGTCAATATTTTGACTCAATGTGGATCATTGGATCAAGAGTCAAATTAGAGTACACGGATCTTATGATTTGAAATCAAGGGACATGGCAACAAGCATGGACTCACGCACACAAAGCCCTTTCATTTTTAATTCACCATTATCAGAGATTAAAATAAAAAGAAAAAGGAAAAGCAAGCACGTGAGAGGGAGGGGGCATTTTAATGTGTTGTCAAGCTGTGGACCGCAGGATCAAATAACATGCACGGTCAGGATTAAAAGATGAAGGTCACCTGAGAACGTTAGGGCTTGGGGTTCAGACGCCGGAGCACAGCTCCGGTCGTCTTCTCCGGTGGGAGAACCACCGTGGGTGGTGGTGATTTTTCCAGAAAACGTTCATGAGCATACTATTTTGTTCAGTTTTCCACGTAGATCACGAATCTACCCATAGTTTTTCCATATCATTCATAAATAGGCCAAATCGAAGAGATCTTTAAAAAGAAAAAAAAAAACAAGAACCTACATTTTGGCTAGTTCTTTTATACAACAACAATGCCTCTCTAAAGAGGACCCAAGTAACACCTAGCTATGCGTCCCTAACCACATGATTCTACGTGAATAATAAAGTTAAGAAAGCTCACTGACCTTAATGGAACTTTAATGTAGACGCTTCAAGAAACCCTGTAACACCTCCTGCTTGTCTTCAAATCAACAACCAATGCAAAATAAATGCTTGGATTAGCTTGCAAATCCCTGAAAATGGAGATTGGGGATAATACAGGTGAAATTTGAATCCTGTGATGGAGCACTTCCAGCTTCAATTCAATGCATACAGAAGCTTCGTTGATGATTATTGATGATGAGTCTTGAAGGAGAATGCATGGAGAGAGCTTGTGTAGTGAGTTTTCGGAAAAAATGCAGAAGGTGCAATTTTGAGAGTGATGAAGAATTCTGTTGTAACTAGCTGATCCAGGGTGGTTAAGAGCCTTATATATGCTTGGTTTAGAGCATAACCATGGTTAGATTTCTGTTAGATGTGAGTTAGTGAAGATTGAAGGATGTGTTTGAATGAGGATGGCACGGGTTGTGTGTGGTTGAGCTCATGGTAGCTACTATGGAGTGTAAGATGATGTACATTATGATGGAGAATGATATGAGGTGTTATGCTGCTGACCTGAGAAGGAAGAAACTTGTTCATTAAGTTTTTACCTTTTTTCTTGTCATATAAAGTAATCTTACACAATATGCATGGTTATGTAAGTTTTTGCATGGCCATATGAAGTAAAGATGGAGTACTATGAAAGTGACATGAGATGACTGATGTGCATGAGGTTGGGCAGCAACACAATGATATGCTTTGAATTCGAAATGCATGGCATGCATCATGGTTGGTACGCTTAGAGGAATCCATTCATGAAGATGATTTTGAAGCAACACAACTTGGTGGATTTTGAACCATGATGTCCATTCTTGGTACCATTGGAAAGAGGGTCTTACATAGAACAAGTTTGATGTCAAGTGTAATTAGAATTGAATCCTAAAACCTTGTGAAAAATAACCTTGAAACTTCATGTACAAGACTGATTTTGGGACTTAGAGAAAATTCTAAGAGTTTCTTCATCATGAACAATCTTAAGACCAACTTCAATCACTCATAACTTTCACCCCATAGATCCAAATGCTTCATAGTTTGTATGCTTGGAAAGGTTGAAGGAAGCTCTACAACACTTATCTCTTGAAAAATTTCGAAAAAGAGCTTGCATCTGGGTGAAATCTGACTTGGAAGATGGTAACTTGAAACTTTGAAATTTATTAAAAATGGAGATTGCCATATAAAGACTTTCCCAAAATGGAAAATTTTCCATAAAAAGCAACTTCTCTCACAAACTTGATTTTTGATGAATCTCTTGGAATCTCTTGATCAATTTTCTCACCATGGCCCATATTTAACATGAAGATCATAATGTTGACCTCAAAAGGCAAGGGGTTGACTTTTTCCCTTATTAATTGACTTTTCCCCCAATTTTCTTGATTTTCAGTAAATCCTCCAATTGAAACCCTTATGAATGCAGTGGATGGTTCATATTCCAATCTTATACATTTGGGAACATGTGAAACCTCATGGAATTAAGTCTTGCCCAAAAATAAAAAATAAACTGACTTTTATGCAAAACCCTAATTTGGTCCCCAAAAGTCTGGAGAAAATGATGAGTCTTTAAAACTCAAATTCCTTTAACAGTGATGTATATTGCCTCAAACCAAGATGATTTATGTGATGATATAATGTTAAAGGCCCAAGCTTCTTGCTTATGGGGGTGTCTCAAGCCCAGATGGTCAAAACCCTAATTGGGGATCAACAGTCAAGAGCATGATTGTCCTCCATTTACTTGCCACTGTTAATCTCTTGGTGACATGGTGGACTCTTTGAGGTGTGATGGACCTTTTTGGCTTGATTATTTGACATATTTCAATCTTCTTGCCTTGCACAATATACCATGCCTTGAGGAGCTCAAATGATGTATGCAATTTTCATGACCTAAATGCAAATGAAGTGTGAACCATAAGCCACTTATTGGGTATAAATAAGAGGGCAACTTTTGAGGTGTTACAATTAGGAACCAATTTGGTGAGGATGCATTACAAACAGAGCGGGTAAGGTCATGTACCGTCTCACAATTATCCCTCGTGTGATATTTTCTCAAAGAACAATCAGGGGTGTTCCGTAGTGCAAACAGCCTTACAAGAACAAATAGATTTGTGCTGGATTCAGGATCACAGGATCTGGGAAGTCAACATGGCCCATACACATCCCAACATTATTCAAAACCATAACATTCTTGCGATGAACGTCAATTTGGTGGCGATACATTAAAGGCAGAGTCAATACTATAATCTGCCACGACACGATTACAACACTTGTCCGATCTGCTCAACAAGCGATCAGGGATGCTCTTTTGTACAAGAGGACCTCCAACGTCAGATGGATCTCGGATGGATCCAAGACTACCGTGAAAGAAATGACCATCAAGTTAATATGGTTCAGATCTTTGACATACGCTTGATGAATACCAGTCTGGTAGAATTACATGCTAAACAAGTCAGGCTCGGCTTTCTGGCTTCACATGGTTATCAAGACTGTGAAGAATGCCGTGAAGACGACCAGGGGTGTGCGCTTGTACAAAGAACACTTCAACACCTTTTGGACCACTGGTGGCTTCCAATCTACCTGGATGAAGCCATACAACAGATCAGCATGACTGACGGGAATCCTGGTAGACATCAAAGTTGTGATGTCTGCTCAATGGAAACAGATCTAGTAAAGGTGCATTGCATACAAAGTGGGCGGGGTCGGGTACCACCACACAATTATGAACGTTGTAGAGTATGTTCGGAGAACAACCAAGTATGCTATCTCGTACGAGCGACTCTTCAAAATCAGTTGGACCGAAAAGAGATTCGACCATGTTTAAGTTCTGGGTCGATTAACATGGTATAAGACTCCCTCCCTCATCAAAGCGAAAATGTTATCATAATCTCTGATCATGGGAAAACCAAGGACGTTTGCGCCATAATCCCTTTACTCAATGAATCCAGAATCCCTCTTGATAATAGAAAATTTCCCAACCAGGAATAGATTGAGGTTGCTTATAACGGTCAGAAAAATCAAAAAGCTCCTGTGGTTATCTACCTGCCAGGTCCAATACCGTACAAATCGGATAAGGTTGTCCCTTACAAGTACGGAGCAACAACCATCGAGAATGGAAAGGAAACTCCATTACCCTCCGTCGTGAACATTGCTGACATTAGTCGAGTCACTCAGAGGGGTCGGATCTTCAACAGAGGAGTTGGAGAACCCGCCAAAGAAAAGGAACCTCAAACGAAAGTTCTAAATCAACAAGTCAGTCAATCCAGTTACCCAGAACTTGTAAAGAACAACGATGAGATGCTGAAGCTCATCCAGAAAAGCCAGTACAACATTGTAGACCAATTGTTGCAAACTCTGTCTCGAATCTCTGTACTGTCTCTCCTACTTAGTTCCGAAGCTCACAGGGAAGCTCTGCAGAAAGTCTTAGAGCAAGCCTTCATGGAACATGACGTAACGGTAGGACAATTTGACAGCATCATATCCAACATCACTTCCTGCAAAAATTTAGGATTTAGTGATGAAGAACTGATGGAAGAAGGCAAGAATCATAATATGGCGATTAACATTACAGTCAACTGCCAAGACGATGCTTTTGCCAGCGTACTGGTGGACACAGGATCATCTTTGAATGTTATGCCAAAATCAACTCTGATACGACTATCGTTTCAAGGAGCTCCGATGAGGGCAGTGAGATCATCGTCAAAGTCTTTGACGGATCTAGAAAAACGGTTATCGGTGAAGTCGATCTTCCCATAACCATCGGTCCTCACACTTTCCAAGTCACTTTCCAGGTCATGGACATCTGGACAGCATACAGCTATTTATTAGGAAGACCTTGGATACACGAAGCTGGGGCAGTCACTTCGACACTTCACCAGAAGCTGAAGTTCGTCAAGAATGACAAGCTAGTCACAGTCTACGGAGAGCAAGCCTTAATCGTAAGCAACTTATCATCATTCTCCTGTGTAGAACCAGAGGAGGTTGTTGGAACTCAGTTCCAAGCACTCTTGGTGAGCAATGAGAATTGACCAGAAAAAGGGACATCGATTTCCTCATACAAGGACACTCTCGAGGTAATCAAGAGTAATGACGCAAAAGGATGGGGACAGATTGTAATTCCTACTGATAACAAGAAAAAGAAAGGTCTTGGTTTTTCTTCAACCTGTGCCCAGACTACAAAGAAGGACGAAAGTTTTCGTCCCATTCAGGATTTTTTCCATATTGGAGGCTTCCTCCACCCAGTGTCTCAAGAAGTGCACACCATCAACAAGAGTGGCTCCTCTGACACGAGCGAGGAATGGAAATTTTACCTCAATGATAATGGTTATATGTCTCAGGAAGAAGCTCACATGCCATTTTGTTTTCCAAAGCAGAGCCCGAGATATATACCAAGATCAGACGTTCGAATGATTTATGGAGATTGTGATCCTGAGGGATGTCGTGCTCCACCTAACTCATTATAAGATGATATAATGAAAGACAACTTTGACCAAGATTATTATGATCCCCTGGATGACTTGCCTATCTGGAAGCCATACACAGAAGGCTTGGGGAAAAAGAGTCAGCCCAACGATACCTATCAGCTGAGTAATATTGAAAAGAATACCCATGTCCCCACCGAACCATGGGATCATTACTCAGGATATTCCGAAGATAACCAGCACCATGATGATGAGTCTGCAAAGATTACCAGACAAGAGTTCATCACGTATGCTTTCCCTGAGGTCAACGTCATTGAGGAAGATTACTCTTCCACTCCCACAGAAGTATGGGACACCTTAGGACAGCCGAGTGGCAAGTATGACTTCTTAGTCAAGTATACCGCTCCTGAAAGCTCTCGCATCAGATACGAGGACATGCAGCCAACTGGATGGGGAGATCCTCTTGAGAGTAAAAAACACTAGGGAAGATACAACAGAAGAATTCGTTTATGACAATTCTGCTTGGGAGGAAGACTCCAATGATCCTACTCCGCCAGAAATCAGCATTGTTTCTGAGGACAAACCAAGAAAAAAGGTACCAGACTTTGTGATCCACCGAGGAGTTCGTCGCCAATGGGTTGCTGTCGATGTCCCGAAAGTCGTCCATAAGTCTAAGTAATTGCCATCTTTGTTTTAACCTTTCACTCTGCCCAGGTGAAACAGATGTTTTTATAGGGCTCACTTTTCTGTAAATGTCCCTCTTCGCTTAGCCCAAAGCGACAGAGTTTTGTTTTATAGGACTGTATTTCAAGAATCGACAAATCATAATTAAATAATGTCATTCTATAATTCCCGCATTTATTGTTGTTTTCACTTTTCGTTTTTTAGAAAATGGTAATCCTAAAAAAATAGACCAAAATAAGAAAACAAGCATTTTTTCAGAAAATACACTACACACACTCTTGCATTTTCTCTATCTCTTCTAAAAAACGAATTATCACATCATGCAGATTGCTTGTTTTAACCCCCATTGAAACATACGATCCAATGCCTTCTCCCAACTTTGAATTCCCAGTATTTGAAGCTGAAGAAGAAGAAGATGAAGAAATTTCAGAAGAGATCTCCCGATTACTCAGGCAAGAGGAAAGGTTTATTTAGCCTCACAAAGAGTCGTTGGAAACAGTCAATTTGGGTTCAGAGAAAAAGAGGAAAGAAATTAAGATTGGAGCACTGCTACGTCCAACTGTTAAAAAAGACTTGATAAAACTTCTCAAAGAGTTTCCAGATGTTTTTGCTTGGTCATATCAGGACATGCCAGGGTTGGATACTAGCATCGTGGAACATCATTTACCACTAAAAGCATAGTGTCCTCCAGTAAAACAGAGACTGAGACGGACGCACCCAGATATGGCTATCAAGATTAAAAAGGAAGTGCAGAAACAGATCGACGCAGGTTTCCTCGCCACCTCAGAATATCCTCAATGGTTAGCCAACATAGTGCCAGTTCCGAAAAAGGACGGAAAAGTCAGAATGTGTGTAGACTACAGGGATCTGAACAAAGCAAGTCCAAAGGATGACTTCCCCCTGCCACACATTGACATGCTGGTAGACAGTACACCAAAGTTCAAAGTCTTCTCCTTCATGGATGGATTCTCGAGCTATAATCAAATCGAAATGGCACCGGAAGATATGGAGAAAACTTCATTCATCACCCATGGGGAACCTTTTGTTACAGGGTAATGTCGTTCGGTTTGAAGAACGCTGGGGCAACCTATCAAAGGGTCATGACAACTCTGTTTCACGACATGATGTGCAAAGAAATCGAAGTGTATTTCGATGACATGATTGCCAAATCTAAAACAGAAGAAGAGCATGTGACGCACCTATACAAGCTATTCGAGCGTCTGAGAAAATACAAACTCCGCTTGAATCCCAACAAATGCACGTTCGGTGTTCACTCATGAAAACTCTTAGGGTTCATCGTCAGCCAGAAAGGAATTGAGGTTGATCCTGACAAGGTCAAGGCCATTCAAGAAATGCCTTCACCAAAGACTGCAAAATAGGTCAGAGAATTTTTGGGACGTCTCAATTACATCTCAAGGTTCATATCCCTCATGACCGTGACATACGCGCCAATCTTCAAGCTACTTAGAAAGAATCAAAGTTGTTTGTGGACAGAAGACTGCGAAAAACCTTTCGATGGTATTAAAGAATATCTGTTGAATCCACCAATTTTGTCTCCTCCAGTGGAGGGAAGACCACTAATCATATACCTAATAGTCTTGGAAGACTCCATGGGTTGTGTACTTGGCCAACAAGACGAAACGAAAAGAAAAGAGTATGCCATTTACTACTTAAGCAAGAAATTCACTGACTGTGAAACTCGGTACACTATGCTTGAGAAAACTTGTTACACTCTGGCTTAGGCAGCCAAACATCTTCGCCAGTACATGATTTGTCACACTAGTTAGTTAATCTCCGAAATGGACCCAATCAAGTACGTCTTTGAAAAACCTGCCCTCACGGGAAGGATTTCCTGTTGGCAGATGTTGTTATCGGAATACGACATCAGTACCACGCTCAGAAAGCCGTCAAAGGAAGTATTTTAGCCGATCATTTGGCTCATTAACCGATTGACGATCAGGAATCAGTCGGATTTGACTTCCCATGCGAAGATGTCATGTACTTGAAAATGAAAGATTGCGATGAACCGCTATCCAGTGAAGGGCCGAAACCAGGTTCCCAATGGGGACTAATATTCGATGGAGCTGTTAATACTTATGGAAACAGAATTGGGGCAATCATCGTAACACCTTAGGGTACCCATATTCTTTTCACTGCCAGACTAACATTCAGATGCACAAACAACGAGGCCGAAAATGAAGCTTGTATCATGGGTCTCAAAGAAATAATTGATTTAAGGATTAAGAACTTAGATGTGTATGGAGACTCGTCCCTGGTTATCAATCAGATCAAAGGAGAGTGGAATACATACCAATCAGGACTGATTCCTTACAAAGATTATGCGAGAAGGTTGTAACCATTCTTCAACAGACAAGAATACCCACCTGGGGCATCCAGGAAAGACAGGAAGACTCTCAGAAGACTGGCAGGCAACTTCTTCCTGAACGGTGATATGCTCTACAAAAGAAACTTCGACATGGTTTTGCTCAGATGCGTAGACAAACCAGAAGCAAACATGTTAATAAAAGAGATTCACAAAGGATCCTTTGGCACTCACGCCAATGGACACACAATGGCGAGAAAAATTCTAAGAGCAGGGTACTATTGGCTAACAATGGAATCCGATTGCTACAAGTACATGAGAAGGTGTCACAAGTGTCAGATATACGCAGGCAAAATCCATGTACTGCCAGCGCATCTCAAAGCTCTTTCTTATCCATGGCCTTTTTCTATATGGGGAATCGAAATGATCGGCATGATCGAACCCAAAGCTTCGAACGGACATCGGTTCATCCTGGTATCCATTGACTATTTCACCAAGTGGGTCGAAGCAGCATCATACGCCAATGTAACCCGACAAGTGGTGGTCCAATTTATCAAGAACAATCTCATATGCCGTTATGGTGTTCCGAGCCAGATCATTACGGATAATGGATCTAACTTAAACAACAAGATGATGAAAGAGTTGTGTGCTGAGTTCAAGATCGAACACCATAACTCATCTCTCTGCCGACCCAAAATGAACGGAGCGGTAGAAGCGGCTAACAAGAACATCAAGAAGATTTTTCAAAAGATGGTTGTAACCTACAAAGACTGGCATGAGATACTACCTTTTACTCTTAACGGTTATCGCACATCTGTCCGCACTTTAACAACGGCAACCTCTTTCTCTCTAGTATATGGCATGGAAGCAGTGCTCCCCATAGAAGTAGAGATCCCATCAATTCGGGTATTGATGGAATCCAAGCTAACAGAAGCTGAATGGTGTCAAAGTCGAAACGATGAACTGAATCTGATCGAAGAAAAGAGAATGACAGCTTTATGTCACGGTCAGTTGTATCAGCAAAGAATGAAGAAAGCGTTCGACAAAAAGGTCTGACCCCGTGTCTTCAGGAAAGGAGACCTCGTGCTCAAGAAGATACAATCATTCCTCACTGATTCCCAGGGCAAATGGACTCCGAATTATGATGGCCCTTACGTTGTTAAGAAAGCCTTCTCAGGAGGCGCCCTGAGACTCGCAACCATGGATGGAGAAGAGTTTACCTACCCCACGAATGTTGATGAAGTCAAGAAATACTTCGCCTAAATAATAAAAACGTCTCGGTGGAATGAAAACCCAAAAGGGCGGTCCAGGAAAAAATTAGAGACATAAGCGAAAATCATCCCTATGGACTGAAAAACCTCAAAAGATAATCCAGGAAAAAGTTAGGGATTCATGGCAAGTAACTATGTTTGACAAAGTCTAGATCCCCAGCGGTGGCGCCATCCGTCAAAAAAAATTCAGTCAAGGTCACCTTTGACAGAAGCTCAGAATGTCCAGAATTCAAAGTTGGTAGAAGGATAGCGGTCGTTATGTTTCAATGTAGCCCCTTTCCCCGTAAATTACCATTTTCTAAACTTTGTAATGCTCTATGGGATCACGCGCTTGGCTGATTACCATTCTATCAATAAAATTTGAGCCATTGTGCTTTTGTTTGCAACTCTCATTTATTTTTGCTTTACAGAATGACATTTTTAACATAATCAACGATTCTTGAAAAAAAAAATGAATTTACTTGTCATATTTTCTTCTGCTTTTAAAAATGGCAATTCCTTTTGACTGTTGAACATCAAAAGGACATCGATAGCCTCTCCTAAGGTGATTGAACTTCAAAATGCAGAATCAAAGTACTCCTTCTAAACCAGTACACCTGAATGAGGGACCAACTGTTTCAGATGAAATGTCTCATCTGATATCCCCGACAGAGTTCTTGTCTCTTAAGACCGATTAACAATTCTTTCTTCCCCACAGGGTCTACCTCTCCTAAGCAACAATGATTGCTATCTTGAACCGACGGTACTTTTCATCCCCCGCCGTGGCCGAGTAGTCAGTCGTGTTCATCCACTAGTTTGTATGTCGCGTCAGTTTTGTCAGCATAAACATACATACATCATGCATTATTGATTCATATTCATATTCATATTGCATTTCTGTCACTCTGGTCATATTCATCCCCAAGTGATAGCGTCCTCACGCCAATAAGATTGTCAGATCTTTCCTCGTCCGGAAACGTATCGTCTAAGCAATTTCTCCCCAGTTTATTTCTGGATTGGAAACTATCCTCGACCACTTTGATAACTTGAACCTCTGAAAGGCAATAAGACGTTTGACAGACACTTCTGGAATATCACTCTTCACCATTAAGAATGATATTTCTCTCTTTCTCGGATTAAAGAAAATCCCCAGAGAAAGTCTCTCAATAAAAGACTCTCGACAATACAACAGTTTTTCTCCCAAGAAATTCGATGTTGACGAAGTCATCAGCACCTCAAAATTGGATCACATCACATGGCATTTCTCCGAAATGATCTCGAAGAAAAGTATGATGTAATATCCCCAAACAGAAAGCGGTCTTTCAAAGGACTCGTTTTCCCCAGTAGAGTCAACAAATGGCATCTCCAACAGAGAAGTTTGCACACCTCTACAGCTCAGACAAATGGGTTTCTCCAGCAAGTCTGACCTCAAATCTTTTCCATCAAATGGTGTCTCCCCAGTGAAACTCGGCGAGAATTTTGATGAAAACCGCTACACATAGCGTCCCTTGTCGAGAAAAGAAACTCGACAAGAAGAAACTGAGACCAGTTCCTTGGCTGAAAACTAGGATCTCGGGGAAGTTTATTTTAGAAGAAACTAAGACCAGTTCCTTGACTAAAAACCAGGATCGAGGGGAAGTTTATTTTAGAAGAAACTGAGACCAGTTCCTTGGCTGAAAGACCAGGGCCGAGGGCAAGTTTATTTCAGAAGAAACTAAGACCAGTTCCTTGGCTGAAAACCAGGATCGAGGGGAAGTTTATTTCAGAAGAAACTAGTACCAGTTCCTTGGCTGAAAGACCGAGACCGAGGGGTAGTTTATTTCAGAAGAAACTAAGACCAGTTCCTTGGCTGAAAACCAGGACCGATGGGAAGTTTATTTCAAAAGAAACTAAGACCAGTTTCGTGGCTGAAGACCAGGATCGAGGGGAAGTTTTACCCTTTTCTAAGTAGCATTGCTTAGTAAAAAAAGATGGATGAGCAAACTACCATTCATAACCACTGTCAAAATTTCGGGTATTCCGATATTTAATCCTCTTGCACCCTGAATGTCCGAATATCTTCGCCATTCACACCTTCGGGTCCAAGAAGATTAAATAGGGGCATCTGTCATACCCCAAATTTTGACCACCAAGATTTCCCATCATTGTGTAAATCATCACCACAATATGGGTGTACCATCATGCTTAAACAATCTCCTTAAGAATTGTTGAGCATTCACTACAGTCAAGAATTAGGGTTTTGAGCCCTCTCAGAGCATTTAGACAAAGGATCAATCAAGAAAGGACATGATCTTCAAACTTGTATAACCTCTCAAACACCCCTAAAGGATCAATAGGACTCCCACATCAGGAATCAAGCACAAGGTTGCAACATTCCAAGTGGATCAAGCCTCAAGATCGACAATGTCACCAAATTAGGGTTTTGGTCGACCAAGGCCTCCAGATGAAATTTTCATCTGGGCATGAGCCAATACTTCAAAGCATGACCCAAGATGCTCAAAGGGACCTCATGGACCCAATCATCAAGTCAAAACAACCTCAGGAGAAGCATTCATCAAAAATCAGGAATTAGGGCTTCTTGACCTAATTCACCCATAAGCTGACTTTTGAGGCAAGACATGAACCCAAACCTCAAGACATGATTTTAGGGCCTCAAATACACCACATTGATCCATTTACAACAATGGATTGATCCAAGAAGCTTGGTTCACACGTTTCAATTTCATCTGGACCACAATTAGGGTTTTGAAGAAAAATGTCAACTGTGCCTTTGACTTTTGACCAAGACATGTCCCCAAACCTTGGAACATGATTCAAGACACCCTAAAACACCTATTGAATGCATACATTAGGTTTGAATTAGGTCAAGGACTTGATTTCATCATGGATCACACAGTTTGGAATTCATCTGACAAAAAGTCAACTGTGCCTAAAATCAAGTTTGACTTTTTGGAATTTTTAAAAAATATGGTTCCCCTAAGTCAAAAACAATGTTAATGTATGATATTTATCATAATTCATCAAGAAAAATCAAGAAAAGTGAGGTTTCTTGCAAAAGGGGCAACCATAAGAAACTTAAATTTTTCTAAGTTATGGGACAAAAGTGATTTGGTACCAACTTTGCAAGGTCATAACTCCTAAACAACAAGGCCATTTGCTTCCATCCAAAGCTCAAATGAAAGCTCTCATTACATACTTCAAATATGTCAACTACATCTCATTCCAAATCCTCATGGATTTTGAGTTATGGATTGATCAAAATCACAAAAAGTGAAAATGACCACTTTTTCCAACACTTAGTGAAATTTTCAAAAAGTCAGAATCTGTTTCACTTTTTCCAAACTTTGAGGCCATTTTTCACTTCGATCCAAGCTGAACCAAGACCAATCTTGGACATCAAAGTTAAAGCATGTCATAAGAGCTTTCCAAAATGTACAAGAACTCCTTCTAATTCAACTTGAGCTAAGAGTTACATCCATTGAAAGTTGGTCATCCAAAACTAATTTTTTACAAGACAGATTTGTGCATTTTGCTCGAGTTAGCTAAATTGGACAATTACAAGTCTTGTTATCTATTTGAACACCTCAAGGGATAACATCTAAGGGACAATGTCTGATCCATAAGACTCCCAAGTCCAAGGATCTATATGTAGCTATGCGTCACCTAAAAAGGCTAAGAATCTCAAAGACTCCAATTTTGCTTCAATACATTCAATGGATTCACAAGGTGGCAAGCATCAAGACATTGCTGACTGAATTGAGTCAAGCCTTATCCCTGCAACAAAAGACTCATAGCCTGCTGCACTGGCCCAAGTCAATGGCCAAAGAAGACTTGGATTCCTTTATGCAACCATTGGCGAAAGACCTGTACCAGTTTCCATTCACTATTCCTTGCAAAACAAACTTGTTCTACTATAAATAGAGCTCATTTGTGATCAGTTTGAGTACACCAAAGCACCCAAACTGATGCTTTCCCCAAAATCACTTTCAAAAAACCAGATTTTCCTTCTATTTCAAGTCACTATCGAACTTTGAAATAGGAAGCAATTCAAACCAAACCAATCATGCCAACACCTCATATACATCACATATGAGTGATTCATGGCCTTGAAACACATCTGGAACATCAGAATCACAAAATCACCATCCATTTGCTCAAGCTTTTGGTCTGTTTACAGTTGAGGTGCCACAACAAGTTCTAGGCTGATTCAATTCATTCCAAGTCTTCAAACACATTACTTGATGTCCATTTAAGTTGTCTAGGTCATCATACAACATCTGCAACACCTCCAACATAGAATTCGATCACCAGCTGCAAGAGGTAAGCCTGAAGCCTTCAAACTCCATATTACATGCATCATAAATGAAATTTTGAGTTACCATTTTGTTTCTGCATGTATATAGAGTGATAACCCTCAATCAATTGCTATGTATGAATCGTGTATGGACTTTCATAGTGTTCATACTGAAACTAGGGTTCTTGAGTTCATCCTCTGATTTCTCACTCTACACTTAATATAAATGCAAATAATCTATATGGTTGTGATCATTGTTAAAAAACGAGCAAGATTGGTGTTTGAATCGTGCAAAACCATTGAGTAATCAGAGAGAAAAGTGAGAAAACACAAATCTGGGCAAAACAGAGTCGCGCGTGTTCTTCCCCTTGTTCTTGGCGCCCTTTTTCAAATTTTCAAATATTTGAATTTTTGATATTTTATTTAATTGATTTAAAAAATTAATTTCTCTCTCATTTTTTATCATTTTTTATTGGTTCTTTTTTTAAAAAGTCACAAAAATGTTAAATTGTTTTATTTTACAAAAAAATCCAATTTATATTATTTATTTAATATAGTTAGAATTTTTGTAATTTATTTCATATTATTTGTTTTTAAACATTTTAAAATGAAATTCTCACTTTGATCTTTTCATTCCAAATGAATTTCAAGCTTTCATGTGATTAAACATGATTTTTCAAAATATTTTTCAAAGTTGATAACTTGTTTTTGAATATATTTGATATTTTATATCATTTTTTATTTAATTTCCTTTGAAAATTATATCTTTTAAATTCAAAATTAGGGTTTTCTCTAAATTTTGATTTTTTAAACTTCACATAAACACTTTTGGGCCTTTAATAGAGTGTAAGACCTATCCCCTTTGTAAATACAATAAATTTGGGTCTCAGTTATTGTATAAGTCCCTCTGTGGTTTTCAAAAATCACGGCGCGATCGTCGCCTTTTCAAATAAGTCATCTGGGCATCTCCTTGAGTATAAGCCCCATTTTTCTTTCTTTTCAAACACTTTTAGGCCTCTAATAGAGTGTAAGACCCATCCCTTGTCACATAAATAAAATTTAGGCTTCAATCATTGAATAAGACCCACCGCGTTTTCTAAAACACCGGTACGATCGTCGCCTTTCAAACAAAATCATCTGGGCCTCCCTTTGGTTGTAAATCCCATTTTTCTTCTTTTTTTAAAACATCTTTTGGGCCTCTAATAGAGTGTAAGACCTAACCCCCCCCCCCCCCCCCCCTTTGTACATAAATAAATTTGGACCTCATTCATTGTATAAGTCCCAATACAGTTTTCAAAATAATGGTACGATCGTTGTTTTTCATCTGGGCCTCTCTCTAAGCTGTAATCCCCATCTCTTGTACAAAAATAAACTATTGGGCCTCTAATAGAGTGTAAAAGCCATCTCTTTTGTAAATACAATAAATTTGGGCCTCAGTCATTGTATAAGTCCCTCTGTTGTTTTCAAAACTACGACGCGATTGTCGCCGTTTCAAAAGAGTTCATCTGGGCCTCTCCTTGAGTATAAGCCCCAAAATTCCTTTTTAAAACAACTTTCCTTTTGATTTAGATTCAAATTTATAGTTGTATCCAAAATTTATTCAATTTCTTGAATAACTAACCATACAGCTGTGTTTTAATACTGGAAGCTTGCTCACCAGTAAGTTTTACCAGCTTTCTAAAGAGTCAAAACATCATACCAGTTTAGGGTTGATTCTCATCCCTTAAAAACATCAGGCTCCTCTTGGGCATCATACAAAGATAAACTTTTTCATGCCAGTAGACTTGGAAAGTCTCATCTCCACTTGGAACTCAAAAGAAACCCTCAAGTTTCCTAAAAGTACAGGAAAAACCTCGATCATTTTCATCAGTCACCAGCAGAGTTAAAACCTCCATAGGTTTTAAAACTAAATCTCTAAGCTTTCATTCTAAATTCCCCAGCTAGGGTCAAATTATCATCAATAAACCCTAAATCAAAACCTCAATGCATCTGATATCTCAACTCTTCTTCATCCCTCATCAAGAGTTGATTCCCCAATTTGGACCTGTCTCTGGATCTCAATAATCCTCAGCGGAAGTTAGCCTCCTCTTAGGCTTCATATAAGGAATTCCCCAACCAGCCTCCTCTTAGGCTTTGTATAATGATTTTCCCTCAACAGTTTTAGCCTCAATCTTGGGCTCTATACAAGACACCTATAAATATTCTCCAGCTTAGTCAATAAATTTTAGCCTCAATCTTGGGCTTTGTACAAGATACATATAAAACCTCTCCAGTAGAGTCAAAAAATTTTAGCCTCAATCTTGGGCTTTGTACAAGACAGACAAAATATTCCCCAAAAGAGTCAGTCTCCCTTTTCAGCCTCAATCTTGGGCTTTGTACAAGACAAATATAAAACTCGCTAAACAGAGTCAACCTTTTAGCTTCAACCTTGGGCTTTGATCAAGGCACATAAAAATCAACATCCCCGCAGAGGAAATCAAAATCTCTCTGTAGGAAGACATTTCTCTATACAATCACACATCAAAACAGACAATCAAACAAACCCTAATCCCAGATAATTGTTGTAAGTGGCACACTTGTTGATTCAAAAATCCAAGTTGTGGTCCATCTCTTATCCTGGTAAATCCCTTCCTTCATCTAATTGCTATAAGTGGCAAGCCTCTGGATTATTTACATCCAAGCCAATGTCCCTCTCTTAGCATGAAAGACTCCTAAGGAAAAATGGCATTGCTCTACACTGAGTTAAAGTTTTCTCCTTCAGGACAAATCCCTTATAAAGGAAATTATGGCATTGTAGGATTCCATACATTCCAGTTAAAGTAATTTTCCTTTATAACCAATTACCCAAAAACTGTGATAAACAGATGAGATATCTCCCTTTAGAGATGACAAATTCTCTCTCAATCAAACCTTTAGCTTCAATCTTGGGCTTTGAACAAGACACAAATAACCTTTAGCTTCAATCTTGGGCTTTGAACAAGACACCAAACATCTCTTTCCTCCCATAGAATAAGAGGAACTACGATTGCTCTGATTTCCCTGTTATCATTACGGGAATACGTAGGCATAAGATTGTGAAATCTTAGCGAGCACACATATCAAAACCCTTAGGTCCAGTACCTTACCAAAAACATCGAAAAAACCCGAAAATCAACAAAAATGCACTCTCAAACATTCCCAAAGGATAAACTTTCCTAATTTACGACAGATAAGCACCAGTAAGTAGGTAATAGAAGAATATGCTAAACAATCTATGGATAACCATATATACGCTGGGTAATTGACAAATCCCCATTGTATAACCTGACCCCGGACCCCCCAATCTCTTATCATTTATTAAAGAAAAACATTTGCGTGCAAGGTTAGTTTTAGATAGCTTCCCTTTCCTTTCCAGCTTCATAGGATAAATAAGAAATCAGAAAGTAGCACCCAGTTCCAACCAATGCGTAAGGTGGTCGCGTCACCGACAAAAATCGCACACTACAGGATGCAACCCAAAATGGTCTTGAACCAAACGCGAAGGTTGTTGGACAAATCTGTTGCCTTAGGTTTTGATTTCTCATCAGTGCGTTGAGTGTAGATTGAAGGTAAGACTGTTTTATTTAGGTAAACTGTCTTGGTAATCATGTTGTAGACATGTTTGCCTTTATTGTATTCCATTTTCAGTAGAGCAACAATTGATTTTTTGATGATGACAATCCTCTTTCCCTTAACATCCGAAACAACATAATGATCATCAGCATTAGCATGAACCCAGAAATCTCTTACCAGAGTGGTGTAGACGGGGCCGAAAATACGCTTGAAATAGTTTTCCCAGCCTTGTTTCTTTACATCAGTAGTTAAATTTATATCATTTGCTTTTAGGTTTTCAAAGTCAACTAAGAGTTCATAGCAAACTTCCAATTCCTCAGGGGTTACTTTCAGATGTTGTTCTTCAGGTCGATTTAGAATATGATCTATTGTTGTTGAGTAGCGACCATTGTTAGGGGCATGACTTGAGATATCGGAGATGTGAAGTTTGTACCGGATTGTTGAGATGAACCTGTCTGGAGTTCCATTTGTTTAGAGAAGTTATAGAGAGCTTGTTGTTGAGCATCCATGAATGATGAAATTTCTTGGAGAGGATAGTTGGATTTGAAATTTTAGGGTTTGGGTGTATGAAGTGAAGTGATTAGTGTGTGATGAAGAGAATAGTGAGTAATAAAGAAAAGAATTAATTACTGTTTCTTGAAAAAGACTGGAAGAGGGAAAGTAATAATGATTTTAACCTACTCTCAAGATATCCCAATGCTCAAGGTGTCACTCAATCATCAAAATATGATTTACACGTGTAAGAGTGAACCATAACCGTCAGTTTGAATTTTCACCATTTTTGATGTTCTCGAGGATAAGAAAACCAAAAGGTTTCTGACTTGAGATGTTTCTGATTAAGATAGTTTCTAACTGGTAGAAATTTCAGAAACACGTTAAAATTCATAACATCAAAATCCCAATTTTACAGAATGTGATAAACAATAGAAGGTTCATTCTAGACAAAACTCCATTTTCAAATGTTTCAGAATGAATAAGAATCTATCTTCAGCTAGGGGTTCTGTAAAAATATCAGCCCATTGATGATCTGTATCAATGATTTGTAAGGAGATAGTCCTTTACTGAACATAGTCTCAAATAAAATGATGTTTGATTTCTATATGTTTAGCCCTAGAATGTAAAATAGGATTCTTACTTAAACAAATAGATGATGTGTTTTCACAATAGATAGGAATTTTACTCTCATATATCTGAAAGTTTTCAAGCTTATTTTTCATCTAGAACATTTGAGTGCAACAAAGTGATGCTGAGTTATATTCTGCTTCTGCAGTAGATAAAGAAATTGTAGATTTTCTTTTGCTTCCCCATGAGACAAGATTGCTACCCAGAAATTGACAGTTCCCATAAGTGCTCTTACGTTCTATTCTGTCTCCAACATAATCTGCATCACAGAAACCTGATAGCTTGTATTATGATGTTTTCTCATACATCAAGTCGAGGTTAGAAGTTCCTTTCAGATACCTTAGGATTCTCTTAACAGAAATTAAGTGACTTTCCCTTGGGTCTGATTGAAAACTAGCACAAAGACATACATTGAATAAAATATCTTGTCGAGACGCATTCAGGTAGAGAAGAGAGCCTATCATACCACGATAGAGCTTCTGAAAAACCTTTTTACTTACTTCATCTTTCTCAAGAATGCAAGTAGGATGCATGGGAGTTTTAGATGGTTTGCTTTTTGTCATATCAAACTTCTTTAGAAGTTACTTAGTCTATTTTCCTTGATGTAGAAATGTGACTTCTGGAGTTTGATTGATTTTAATTCCTAGAAAGTACTTTAACTCTTGCATTAGGCTCATTTCGAATTCTTCCTGTATTAGCTTAAAGAAATCTTGACATGCATAAGTATTAGCATAACCAAAAATTATATCATCTACATAGATTTGGCATATCATAAGGTTGTTTCCAAAGTTCTTACAAAAGAGAGTAGTATCCACGTTTCCTCTGGTAAAGTCATTTTCTAAAATAAAAGTACTTAGTCCATCATACCAAGCTCTGGGAGCTTGTTTAAAACCATACAATGACTTCTTAAGTTTAAAAACGTGTTCTTGAAACTCAGAGTTTTCAAAACCTGGAGGTTGGTGAACATATACTTCTTCAGAAATGTACCCATTTAGAAACACACTTTTAACATCCATTTGATATAACTTAATATTATTATTAACAGCAAAAGAGATGAGAAGACGTATAGACTCTAACTTGGCGACTAGAGCAAAAGTTTCATTATAGTCAATTCCTTCTTGTTGACTGTAACCTTGTGCGACCAGTCGTGCTTTATTTCTGACAACTTCTCCTTTCTCATTTAATTTTTTTCTGAATAACCATTTTGTTCCAATAACATGATTTCCCTTGGTCTTATGCACTAGACCCCAGACATCACTCTTGGAGAATTGATCTAGCTCTTCTTGCATTGCCAGAATCCATTCATTGTCCTGAAGTGCTTCTTCACAAGATGTTAGTTTTATCAAGGATACCAATCCTAAGAGTACTTCTTCAGAGTTTTTGAATATAGATCTTGTTCTGACAAGTTCAGCTTTGTCTTCTAGAATCAAATCTTCAGAAACAGTTTGTCTAAGCCTTTGTCCTTTCTGCATGGAAGGAAATTCAGTTGCTTCTGATGTATCAGCGGGTTTTAGATCTAATATTTTATAGTCTTTTGTCCTGTCTCTGGAACTTGTGAGGGTAACTTCTAGATTTGCAAAATTCTCAACTAGCTTTGACATTTCTGAGTCAAGCTTATCATTAAATCTAACATGGATTGATTCCTCGACAATACATGTTTCTGTATTGTATACTCTATAGCCCTTAGAGCGTTCTGAGTATCCTAACATAATACACTTTTGTGCTTTAGAATCAAACTTGTTTAGATTCTCTTTAGTATTCAAAATAAAACACGAACATACAAAAGGATGAAAGTAGGAAATGTTGGGTTTTCTTCCTTTACACAGTTCATAAGGAGTCTTCTCCAGAATGGGTCTAATGGAGTTCCTATTCATAATATAACATGTTGTGTTCACAGCTTCTGCCCATAAGTGCTTAGCAACATTAGTTTTGTTGATCATGGTTCTGGCCATTTCTTACAATGTTCTATTTTCCCTTTCTACAACTCCATTTTGTTGTGGAGTTCTAAGACAGAAGAAATCATGAGATATGCCATTAGAGTCAAATAGTTCTTCAAATAGTTGATTCTCTAATTCGCCACCATGATCACTTCTAACTCTAATAATTTTAGAATTAAATTCATTTCGTACTTGAGAACAGAAACTTGTAAACACATAATGCGGCTCATTCTTGTGTCTAAGAAATTTTACCCATGTCCAGCAACTATAATCATCAACGATGACAAGTCCATACTTCTTGCCATTGACTGATGTCGTTTTGACGGGGCCAAACAAGTCAATGTGTAGAAGCTCCAAAGGTCTGGAGGTGGAAACAACATTTTTAGATTTAAAGGATGTTTTTGAAAACTTGTCTTTCTGACATGCTTCACAAAGTGAATCTAAAGTAAACTTCAGCTTAGGCAAGCCTCTGACTAACTCAAGTTTATTTAGCTGAGAAATTCTCCACATACTAATATGACCCAACCATCTATGCCACACTCATTGCTCTTTGTTAACAGACATTAAGCACCTAACATCTTAGTTTTTAAGATCAGAAAGCTTAATCTTATAAATGTTGTTTTTCCTCTTTCCAGTGAAGAGAACAATGCCATCTTTTTGACTAACAACCTTGTATGTTTTTTGATTGAAAATAATGTGATAATCGTTATCACTTAATTGACTTATAGATAATAGATTGTGCATTAATCCCTCAGCATAGAGTACATTAGATATAGAAGGAAGAGATTCATTACCCACTGTTCCAGAACCTTTGATTCTTCCTTTCTGATCTCCTCTGAATCCTACGTATCCAGCATCTTTAAGTTCCAGGCTTTGGAACATATGCCTTCTTCCCGCCATGTGTCACGAGCATCCAGAATCCAGGTACCATGACTGGTGTTTTAACACTACTGCATAAGATATCTGCAACATATACTATTTTATCCTTTGGTACCCATAAACTTTTGGGTCCTTTTAAATTAGTGTTCCTAGAGTTTCTGATAAACTTAGGTTTTCTTGCATCATTAAATTTTTGTGTCTGTGCTGGTGTATAATGGTAAGAAAAAGGAGATACAGGTTTGTTTTCTTGAAAAGGTTTCTGATCATCATTGTTAGAATCATAACCTATTCCTCTTTTTCCATTTTGGCTAACACCGTAGATCATGGAAGCCATTCTACTTCTGTTTATACTATTATTTAAAAAAATTGAAAAGCCTTATCATACTTATATAAGATGGTTTCAGAAGAAGTAGTAGCTTTAGAAAGAGTTTCTTCAAGTTTTAAACATTTTTGTTAAGAAAAACATTTTCTCTATTTAAGACAAAAATTTTATCTTTTTGTTTTAAAACCTCTTTCTCAAGCTTGACATTCTCTTCAACTTCATTTTCAAGAGCCTTTTTCTGATTCTTGAATTTTTGTTGAAGTTTCTGATACCTCTTCAGTGATTCAGAAAGAAATAATTCTAAATCGGCATGAGAAAGATCAGAAAATACCTCTTCTGAGTCAGACTAAATTTCTGTTGCACCCTTTTCAGATGTTGTGGCTGTGAAGGTTACATTTGCGTGCTTATCTTCAGAATCAGATTCTAAAACATCAGAATCAGAATTATTTCATGTTTCCATAAGACCTCTCTTCTTTCCTTTAAACATTTTTTTCTTGAATCTTTCTTTTCTGAAGCTTTCCTTTGTGAGCTTTAGACAATCTTGTTTGAAGTGTTCGGGTTCCTTACATTTAAAACAAGTAATTTCATTACTTATTTTCTTCTTGAAGATGATTCCGGATAATATCCTCTGTTTTTGGGTCCTCGAAAGTTATTTTGTGTGTTTCTCCAAATTTGTCTGACTCTTCTGGATAAGAGAGACAATTCGTCTTCATCACCAGAATCTTCACAATCGGAGTTTTCATCTTCATTTTGAATGACATTGTTTTTCTCTGACTTACTTCTTTCTGGTCTTGATCTTAGAGCAACATATTTAACCTTTTTCTGAGGTTCATCTTCTTCTAGCTCTATTTCATGACTTCTGAGTGAGCTAACTAATTCTTCAAGACTTATGTTGTTCAGATCCTTGGACAACTTTAATGCAGTAACCATTGGTCTCCAATTTTTAGGAACACTTCTCACGATCTTTTTAGCATGATCTGCAGTAGTATATCCTTTGTCCAGAACTTTGAGTCCTACTACCAAGGTTTGGAATCTTGAGAACATAGATTCGATGGTTTCATCTTCTTCCATCTTGAAGGCTTCATTCTTCTAGACCAACGCAAGAGCGTTGGTTTCTTTGACTTGAGTATTACCTTCATGTGTCATTTTAAAGGAATTAAAAATATCCTTTGTTGTATCTTTGTTAGTGATTTTTTCATACTCATTGTATGAGATCGCATTTAGAAGAATGGTTCTTGCTTTGTGATGATTTTTGAAGTCTTTCTTTTGCTCATCACTCATTCTGCTTCTTGGAATAGGTATCCCAATAGCAGAAAACGGTGTTTCGTAACCATTTGTCATTATATCCCAAATATCTGCATCATAACCTAAAAAGAAACTTTCTATTCTATCTTTCCAGTAGTTAAAATTTTCTCCATCAAATACTGGAGGCTTGGCGTTGTAACTGTCTCTTTCGTTTGTGTTGGAAGTGGCCATAGAGTTTTTCTCACGTTGGATCTCTATACAGGGTTAAGTGTTTGATATGAAAATCAATAAAAGAGCTGGAGCTCTGATGCCAATTGAAGGTTGAGAAAAACACAAGAAATGGGGTTTGAATTGGGTTTTAAAATTTTTCAATGAAGTATGTAACACACACACTAACAAGGTATAAAAAGAAAGAACACAAATGGTTATCCTAGTTCACTGTTAACTAAGCTAATCCAGTCCACCCGCCAAGGTGATTTTGCCTTATCACAAGGACTTAATCCACTAATCTTTGACAAGATTACAACAACCTCTAAGTCATCAACGACTTAGCCCTCTCGAGTCTACTGACTAACACACTTAGTCACTCAAGAAAAACTTACAATCAACCTCTAAATTGTTCAACAACAATTTAGCCCTCTCGAGTCTACTGACTAACACACTTAGTCACTCAAAGAAAATCACTTAGAAAGTGTTACAAGAATGTTTACAATATTGCTTCTTAATAAGCAGGCTAAACAAATTTAAGAACAGTATTTCTACACAAATATGAGCAACATCTCTTTGTGTTTTTGAGATTCTTTGACAGAGTATGTACTTTCAGCGTTTTTGACTTGTAAGATTGTTGTACTTTGCAATGCAACATGGTTTTCTATTTATATCCTCATTGAGGGATAAGAATGTCTTTTAGCTTGGCCAACTGTCTTCAACGGTAGAATCCTTGGAGAGAAGAAGTAGTAAAAGCTTAGAAAACTTTCTGGTCAATTCGGAGCAAAATCTCTACTTTGGACTTTTTAGGAAATAGCCGTTTGTACAGATTCTTGGTCTTCACGTTTTGCTTTGGACTTTGAGCTTTTGATCCTCATCATGTATTTTGAACTTTAGCTTTGATCAGAGTCTTCAGAATCCTTTCTTTAGAAACTGACGCTTTCTTGAGAAGCACATAAATTCTTCATCAGAAACTCTGATATGTATCAAAATCTTGTTGAGTTGCACTACAAATTTGATTCCAATGAGAATTGTATATCTACACACTTAAGATAGAATTAGAGTACCAAATTGTTACATATAAAATATATGCATTGTTATCATCAAAACTAGAGAATATAAGCAGAATCAAGATCTTGTTCTAACACTGACTTCGTCATTGCACGAGAGGATACGTAAGCACATGATTGCGAGATCTTAGCGAGCAACATTCATTCATTTTCACCCTTAGCTCTCAGAACTACAGAGCTTTGATTCTTCGTATTCACAATGGAGATACGTAGGGACGAGGGCCTCAATCCTTGGCGAGCACACTAACTTAAAACTTATTGTTTTTTCTCCTTTGGCAAGTAAACCATTAGATAAATGACACTCATTCACGCATAGACAAACAAAATGGTTCCCGTCGAGTACGACGAATGTGAGGGGTGCTAATACCTTCCCCTGCATAACCGACTTCCGAACCCAAATTTGGTTGCAAGACCATTTTCTTCACCTTTAAGAGGTTTTATCGATATTTTCCCTTTCCTCTAGAATAAATAAAGTTCGGTGGTGATTCTGCATTTATCGCGTAGCAATAAACACCCGCAGTCTAAATATCATTGATCGCTGCAATGCACTACTTCCTTGAAAGTCACCATTGCATTTTCTTCAGTATGTAACTGGTTGACGTAATTGTGCAACCGATTACACTTCAGTTCTACAACATTTTTCAAACTAATGTTGCTGCATTATCCCTCTGTTATCATGATCAAGAGTTTTTTCTCATCATTGAACTCTTGCCTTGAAACTCTAGCTTCATATTTTTGGGGTTCTTTCTTGTTGGAATTGAACTCTCTTGCAAAATTACTAAGCTTTTGACAATCATAACACTGCAGAATACTATTTTCAACCATTCTTCTTCCACCTCTACCCCTTAGATTGACACCTCTAGAGCTATTTGATAACGCAGCCATATTGCCACTATTTTCACCCTTTTGGAATGTTGAATTCTTTAAACTTTGGGACTCTATCCCACCGAATCCTGAAAGTTCCCTCTACTTTTACTTGTGGGATACTTTTCTTTCGCCGTCTTGTCTCTCTCGTTTAAATGGGCTTACAAATCGATCTCCGCCATTGTCTTATCAACATTCTTTTCCTCTATTATCTGCTTATGTGCCTTAAGAGAGCTCTACAACTCCTCTTTGCTCATCATCGCAAGATCTTTAGATTCCTTAATCGCAATCACCACATTATCAAATCTTAACATTAAAGAATGCAAGATTTTTGCGATAACATGTTTCTCCGCGATCTTTTCTCCACATGCTTTTACTTGGTTCACCAAATGAGTAATTCCCGTTGGGACATAGTTGATGATCACCTTCTCCTCCATTTGAATAAACTCAAGCTGGCGTTTGCGATTTTATAACCTCACAACCTTTGCCTTGTCAGCCCCCGCACATTGTTGAGTATGTAATTCCTTATTTCGAAGCAGGTTGCTCGACAGAAACAAGGTAGTGTCGAAATAATCTAGTATGTATGAGTAGTGTAGTTTTCGAAGTGTTGAAGAAGTTAGCCTGAACATGGATTTCGAATTAGGCCTAATTTTGTAGTGTTAGTAGAATTAGGTATTATGGGTTTTGTATTTTTGGGCTTTGCTTAGGGAGCAAACAAACCCAAAATCTATAAATAGGGAGTAACCCCTATTATTGTATAACAATTTTGAAGTTACAAAGAATAATATTCAGTTTTGAATAGCAGAGAGAAACTCTGAAGAAATTATCTTCTTCCATAATTGGTCCAAACCCTAATTCCATTTTCTTCCCAATTCAATTTTTCTTTCTTCTTCCATTAATAATTGTTGCGCAAAATCATTCTTCCAATCAAGGTGTGATTGATTCACTCGAGTGAAGAGTGAAGAAATAGAGAGAAATTTGATCGGTTGATTGAATCTTGTTCATCAAGATTGGTTCAGAATTCTCCAAGATTAGGTTAATTTCAACATCTGGTATATAGAGCTTTGGTTGTGATTCGTGGAAACAAAACGTGATGGCGATGAATCATCCAAACGGGCATTTTCAGGCGAGTCTTCAAATTCTCAAGAACAACAATTATGAGAATTGGTGTAAGCAAATGAAGATTGTTTTCTGTTATCAAGATCTTTGGGATCTTGTGAAGGGACGGATCACACCGCTTGCCAAAAACGCGACAAGTGAAGAAAAGGTTGCACACAAAGAATTGAAGAAGAAAGATTATAAAGCTCTCTTTATAGTTCATCAATGTGTTGATCCATATAAATTTGAAAAGGTTAGTGATGTAGAATCAACAAAAGAAGCATTGGAAATTCAAGAGAAATCGTTTGGAGGCGCAGAAAAGATGAAAGATGTGAGGTTACAAACTCACAAAAGAACCTATGAATTGCTTCGGTAGGGGGACAATGAAAGCGTAACTGATTTCTTCACTGGGTTACGAAACTGGTGAATCAAATCAAGGTATGTGGAGAAGCATTGACATCAAAATCAGATGTCAAAAAGATCTTGAGTTCATTGGCTCCGAAGTTCGACCACGTGGTAGTAGCCATAGAAGAGTCGAAAGACTTATTAACATTGACAAAGAAAGAGCTTCAAGGGATGCTTGAATCTCATGAACAAAGAGTGTCTGAAAGAGCTGCAAGAAAGTCGAAGAGTTATATGGCTTTGCAGCCGCAATCAGCAAAAGAAAATAAATGCAAAGGAAGTTGGAATGGTAACAAAGGCAAAGAATGCTACAACAAAGATTTGAAGAGAAGAAATATGCTTTCAGGATTACCAGAAATCGACATTCCAAGTGAAGTGTGTGAAGAATGTATTTAGGTGAAACATCACAAGAACAACTTCAGCAAGGATGTAGGTAGAAAGTCGAAGGCATTTCTTGAAGTCATATACTCTGATATGTGTGGTCCTATCCAGGGGGATCCGATTCGAGGTAATAAATACTTTGTCACATTCATAGATGATTTAGTCGAAAATTGTGGACTTACCAGATCAAGAAGAAAAGTGAAGTGATCGAGGTATTTGCCAAGTTTAAATCTATGGTCGAAAGACAAAGTAGTCGAAAGCTAAAGATTTTGAGGACTGGCGTTGGTGGAGAGTACGTGTTGAAAGATTTTGATGCATTATGGGAGAAAGAAGGGGTTTTGTATGGGGTGGTGCCACCTTACACTCCACAACAAAATGGAACTGCAGATAGAAAGAATAGAACCATCATGAATATGGTGAGAAGTATGTTGAGAGGCAAGCATCTACCCAATGAATTATGGGGAGAAGATGTGTCGACTGAAACATACATCTTGAATAGATGTCCGACGAAGAAACTAGAAGAAATCACGCCAGAAGAATGATGGTCTGGTGTCAAGCCTTGTCTAAGTCATCTGAAGGTGTTTATAGCACATAGACATGTGCCATATCAATTGAGAAGAAAACTTGATAATAAGTCAAGTCAAATGATATTGATAGGATATCATTCGACTGGAGGATACAAATTATTCGACCCAGTGAACAAGCAAGTTGTGATCAGTCGGAACGTGACCATAGATGAGCTTAAGGAATGGGATTGGACTGAGAATGTTAAGAAGGATTCAGTGGGAATCGTATGTGAAGAACCAGCTATTGAATTCGAAAGAGAAGTTTGACAAGAAGAAGTCAAAGGTGAAGCATGCCCAAGCAGACCTCAACGAACAAGACGCATGCCTGCAAGGTTGTAAGAATGTGTGATTACATCAGATGATGTGGTTAATGAAGAAGGTGAGCTGGTCTACTATGCTTTCTACGCAGATGTTAAACCAGTCAATGCAGCTGAGGCATTGAAAGATTCAAAGTGGGTGAAAGAAATGAATGAAGAACTAGAGTCCATCGAAGTTAATAACACATGGTCACTTGTCGAATTGCCTCAAGGCAAGAAGGAAATCGATGTGAATTGGGTATACAAGGTAAATCTGAATACCAAAGGAGAAGTAACTCGACACAAGACAAGACTTGTAGAAAAAGGATTTCTTCAGAAAGAAGGAAAATATTTCGACAAAGTCTTTGCACCTGTTGCTAGAATTGAAACAATCAGGTTGGTTGTTGGTCTAACAAACCTGAATAACTGGTACATGTGTCAGATGGATGTGAAATATGCATTTCTAAATGGCCCCTTAGATGAAGAAGTTTATGTTGCACAGCCAACTGGGTTTGTGAAACAAGGCGAAGAAAGAAAGTTGTACAAGATGCATAAAGCCCTGTATGGACTTAAGAAAGCTCCAAGAGCTTGGAATAAGAAGATAAATAGATTTTTAAGGGAGAAAGAATTTGTGAAGTGAACAACTGAGCATGAAGTACATGTAAGGAGAAGCAATAGTGAATTTCTTATAATTTGTCTCTATGTCGATGGCATGTTGATAATAAGAAGTTATAAGAATGAGATCGGAGATTTCAAACATGACCTAAGTGAGGAGTTTGAAATGTCAGACTTGGGAAATCTTTCTTAATTCCTTGGTATCAAATTTTACAAGAGTAGTAGAGGTTTGATGATGCATCAAAGAAGATATGCAAGTGAAATACTCAAAATATTTGAGATGGAAGATTGCAATGCGACTTCGACACCTGTAGAACCAAGACTTCAATTGTCGAAATAATCAAATGAAGATGATGTCGACCCAACTCAGTACAGAAGACTTATTGGGTCATTAAGATACCTTTGTCACACAAGGCCTGGTCTAGCATACAATGTAGGTATGGTGAGTAGATTCATGCAGAAGCCAAAGGTATCTCACCTAGCTGCAACGAAAACATACTGAGGTATCTGAAAGGAACTATCGACTATGGCATTTTGTTTCATGTGATTGATGAAGGAAAAGAATGCAAGCTAGTGGGTTACACCGATTCAAGATGGTGTAGTGACGCTGAGGATTGAAAATCCACAGTTGGTTATGTGTTTATGCTAAGTGGTGCTCTAGTTGCTTAGAGTTCAAGAAAGGAGCCAGTAGTGGCACTATCATCATGTGAAGTAGAGTACATAGTTGCTTCTCTCTGTGCATGCCAAGCAACATGGATGGTGAACCTGGTCGAAGAGATTACAACGAAGAATCATGGAGTAACTACCATGAAGATCAACAACATGTCTACTATCAATCTGGTGAAGAATCCGATAGCACATGGACGAAGCAAGCACATCGAAATGTGGTTCCACTATCTTCGAGAGCATGTAGCATAAGTGAAGATGAACTTGGAACACTGTGTAGCACCCCAAAATTTGCCCTATCTTTTCTTAACCTTTTTCTGGCTTTCGCTTTGCATTCATCTGCATATCCATTATGTCATATTCATTCATTTGCATTTCATTGGGATCCTGAGACATGGGATCAAAGCATCTTTCTTGTGATTTCTGGTTTTCCCTAGTTCAAGGTGAGACGAAAGTCTGAGCTCACAACATCATGAGTATCTCTCTATCATAATTCATTCAGTATCAAGGCTTCTCCTTTGTCAAGATCATCAAGCTATAAGGTCGTGTAAAGCATGGTTTTCTATATGCTTTTGTGTTCTTGTAATCGAACTTATCCAAGAAGTTTGAATCAATATTATCCTACTATCAAGGGTTCATGAAGATACAACATCAACTTCCTCATCTTTTCAAGGCATGGTGCATCTAATGCAAGAGAATTAGCCTTTCATGGTAAAAGGTTATCCATTCTAGGATTTAGTCCTATCTTCAAGGTTTCTTCTAGGCAATATTAGGGTGTTACTCATCAAGTCACGAGATTAAGTGATGATACAAGTCATTTATGGCCCGAAGAATTGGATTAGGACTTCACTGAGGAGGATTATGCATATTCCATGGTTTTAAGATGTCAAGTTCGAGTATCGATATTCATCTTTAGGTTAAATATCCACATCTCGACCCGTTCTTGGTTCTTATCCATTTTTAACTAACCACATGGAGCTTATCCAAGGAGTCTAAAATGATTGAAGAATGTCATCGAGCTTATCTTGTGCCCTTGGTTACCTGTCTTTTGATGCCAAAAGTAAGAAAGTTGAAAGGACTTGCATCTTGAAAGAAAGCAAGTATTTGTCATCGAAAAGCTATTATGAGTTTCATAGTTGAACTTGATATCACTGAGCTGCCTCTTTTCTTTGCATTACTGATAAAGCCGTTGCAAATGGTAGATAAAACTCACGGGCCAGCTAACGTGTTTTGGACTTTACCTATAAGTTGCGCTAATGAATTTCAAGTGTCTTCTTTTGTTAGAATATTTTACTTTGGACAATATTGCAACCTTATCCTAGAATAAGAAATATGGCTTCTTGCATGTCATAAAAGATGTTGGAGTTTTGATGAATTGCATATTAAACCTTTTCTTGATTTGCTGGCGGTGATGATTTGGAGACACTAGAGAAAAGTCCTAATGGAGTTTCCTTGAATGAAATAAATGGTAATTTAGGTGATACTGATTGTGAAGGCCAAGAAAAAGTACATTTTGAAGGACCTTGATCAAAACACGCATGTTGATCTGTCTTGCTAGTGAGACCTGGTGTGTATAGTGTATTACTAATTATCATAGGAACGCTGTTACCCATATTGGGATGCTCAGTTTGGGTTTGTCACATACTGACTCTTTGAGATAGTGCTGGTGATTGTGGCAGATGGAGCCTATCATTCAAGTCTTGCTCGCAGTGGCTTTGTAATGTGATCCATGCATTTTTAATATAGAGGTTCAGATATCATGTCTTGCCATATGTTCTTTTTCCCCCTGGAGGCTATGAAGTTTTATTGAATTTTTTAGGAGTATGCAGAATTCTATTCATTTTGTACAATCTGTTTTAGTCTTGCATTGGAGCTAAGTCATAGGATCTTAGCCTTCCACATGACTTTTACAGAAACAGAATTATAGCAGAGAAAAAAAAGAATACGCAGGAGTAGTTCAGGAGTTCAGCCCAGGAAAATACAAAAACTCATAACACAAATTGAGAAGCAATTACACAGAAATTATATCATGACAGCAGCATAACTCATACAAGTCTCTACCAGATTACAAACTTGCCCCAACGAATTCATAACAGAAAATTTACAGCCAACAAACTCCTAGCAGAAATAACATACTTCAGTTGAATTCATTGGCAACCTCTCCTATACAAAGGCTTCGATCCATCTATTACAGGGGGCTTCATTTTTCCATTTTTTATTCTGCTTCTTTTGTGATTTTTGAATCCCAATGCAACAATCTTCAAAACCGCGACAAACCTCAATTCACCAAGACTTCTTCCGTTTCTTCATCTCCAATTTCATCTGTATCGACTTTTCTTCATCATTCTTCAATTCAGAACCTGAAAATTCAAGAACTGAATCAACACTGCAAAATTCCGCAACGCACGTGTCAACGGATATCAAATAAGAACGTAAATTCAGAGTGGTTACACGCGAATTCGACAAGCAACATCATCAATATCGCATCGTAATCAGCAATCCATAACTGCCTCGAGCTGCAACACCATAATCAACTTCAAATTCGATCTCCATCGCAATCCGCAAACCCTGCAAAATCAATAACACAAAAGAAACAATTCACGCAAGAACGCACAAAAGCAACAACTTGAACGCGGAAGAATCAACGCAACCACTTGAACGCGGAAGAACCAGAAATGAAGTAGAAGAAGAGGATTCAGAGAAGCAATAACGCAAGCGAAAAATAAAATCCGTACCTGACTCGGATCTAATTCCAGGTAAACGCGTTCATTCGCATCTGTTACGTGCTTTTACATGATTGTGTAGTAGATTTGATTCGGCACTTTGAGCGAGAGGAGAGCCACGTTGTTGTGGCGATGTGATCTGTGAGGAAGAAGTGAGGTCTCCGTCGCCGCCGGCGGAGGCCACGGCGCGGCGGAGGGTGTTTGCTCCGGCAAGTCTGATAATGTTGAGAGAGTGCGAAATCTGTGAAAATGAGAGTCTGTTAGCGTAGGATTTGGAAGGCTGAGGTCATCTCAGCCACCGCCGTCGCGAAGGCACGGCGTGGCAGTTGCAATCGTCCGTCAGCTTTGGGATAGAGTGAGGAGCGTATGAAGATGGGACGGTCGTGGTTTAGGAGGTTGGAGGCCAGTTTCGTTTCGTTCGCGGTGGTTAAGGGGAATTTGAGACGGAAGTGGACGGAGAGAAGTTGAAGCGACGGAGGAAGGAGAAGAAGAGGGTGAGGACTTGCCGGTCTTCTAGGGTTTTTTTTTAAAGCCAATTTGTCTCAATGTTGTTGATCAAACCGGGTTGGGCTCTTAGGCCCAGTAACTTCAATTCCACACCCCAGCTTCATAAGCGCACCCCCATGTCTGCAAGAAGATCTTGGGCCTGGCATCCAAAGGCCCACACGCCAGATTTCTGGTTCAACCCCTTCTAATCACTTCCTGCACCCCCCCCCCCTTTATGGGTTTTTAATTAATTTCTTTTTAGTTATTTTAGATGATTAGGTTTTTGTTAATTAGTTTTAAATTTGACTAATTAGATTAGATTTTGATAAGGGTTTTTGAATAATTGTTTTTGCTTAATTGCTCACTAATTGTTTTTGCTTACTAGTTCACTAATGGCTTTTTTTGCTTAATTGCTCACTAATTGTTTTTGGCTTAATTGCTCGCTAATTAAATTTCGGCTTAATTGTTCTATTAAGTGAGTAGTTGATTAGTTGTTTTAGCTAAATTAATCTTAGTTAATCAATTTTTGAATTAGTCTTGAAATTAGATTTCTAGAATTAGTATAACTTTAGAAGTAGATTTTTGAATTAGAAATTAACATTGACTTGTAACCTTGGTTAGAAATTGATTAATTGATTAGATACTAATCTTTAGAATTAGCTTTATAACTTTAGAGTTAGATTGACTTTGGACCTTGACATTAATTTTGAAATAGAAATCAACTTTTTTTAATTGACTTTTAGCATGATTAATAGTTGTTGGATTTTGCTAAGTTCAATTTTGTTCCAATTCGATTGTTAGTTGACCTTCTATTAGAACTTGATTGTTTTTTTTGTTAGTATTTGGATTAATTTTTGAAGTTTATTCTTAATGTTTCCTTGTGATTAATCCTTAACATGTGGTTAATTTCCTAATCTTAGATTGTGGTTCTTTTATTAGGATTCTTTTGCTTTGTTCATGATAAATCCTTTGGTTGAATGTTAGTAGATTTTTAGTTGAATAATTTTCCTTAATACTAATTGAGTTTTTTAGAGGAATTCCTTGATGGAATCTCATGTGAATCCTTTGTTTCTCATTAATCCTTGTTGATAATTTCCATTTGAATCTTGGTGATTAACTTTGGTTATTTTCGTGGATTGCTTTGATTAATTTTTGAGTTGCCTTTGATAGTGATTCATCCTTGAGTTGCTAAGTTGTTTGAAGGTAGGAAGTGTTGTTACATACATATAGCTGATGTGCACAAGGTGAGATGTTAAATGTTGCAATTTTGTCCAAACCTTTTATACTTATTCAATTCTGAAAATAGGGGCTGTTGAAAGTTGTTCTAGCTTATTGCTGGGTTTTATAACTGTACAGGTGCAGGAGCGTTGTTGTTGCTGTTGTTTTGGTTTATTGGCTTGTATTTTGTTTTCTTTGTGATGGACGAAGAGTCACTCAACTTCCTTATAGTTGAGATCATGACATCGTTTTCATTTTGTGGTTGACGAAGAGTCACTCAACTTACTCATAGTTGAGATCACGACATTGTCTGTTTCTATTGCATTTTCTTTCAGTTGAGGACGAGGACTCACTCAATTTTGTTGCTTGGCTGAGATCACAACATCGTTCATTTTGCGATTGATTTGTCTGGTGTTTAGTTGTGTTTGTTCACATGATCCCTTAAGATTCCTAGCTCCACTTAATTTCTGATTAAGTTGGAGGTAGGAGAGACATTAGGCTTTCAATCCATGCATGACAATATTAGGTAGACTTCCCTCCTGATCCTGACTTTAGGGCCACTTTGCATGATAACGTGTAGGACCGAGTTTCCCTTAGACCTTCCGTGAGTCCCGAGTCTTTTCTCTCGCATCCGTGCGATTGAGATCCTCTTTTCTCGTAGTAGTGTGAACTACGGATGCTCTGTTTCCTCATTCCCTAATGAGGATACGTAGGCACAAGATGCAATATCTTGGCGAGCACACTAACAACTAACTTCCCTTTTCTCTTGCACCCGTGCGATCGAGACATTAACCAACCAATCAATCGAACCTTTTCTCTCGCCCTAGTGCGATCGAGACTCTTTCACCAAGCAAAACCGACCTATAGGTCGAACTACGACTGTTCTGATTTCCTCTTTCTCGTCAGATTGAGGATACATAGGCACAAGGCAGAGATGTCTTGGTGAGCAACCTTGCCCCACAATCCCCTAGTCCTCCGAACTACGTTGACTCTAACTTTCCCACTCCCGAGGGAATACGTTGGCCTAGGACGGCGATGTCCTACCGAGTCACCTTTTTTCTTTTCTCCCCGCGTTCCATTTTCGTTTAGCATTAGAGCTTCAAATAACCTACACCCTTTGATCGAAACAACAAGCGTGGATCCCATCGAGTACGATGGATGCGACGGGGTGCTAATACCTTTCTCTCGCGTAACCGACTCTCGAACTCAGGTTATGGTTGCGATGACCATTCATTTCCCTTTGTTGAGGTTTTCTTCAATCATTCCTTTCCATGCGTCGAGATAAATAACGTTCGGTGGCGACTCTTCAGTCTTTTTCGCCGGTCGATTTTCACATATTCGACAGCTGGCGACTATGCTGGGTACTCTGGTTCCCTAAGCGAGTCAATCCTAGGTCCTGTTTGTTTTCGATTATGGGGTGTTTATCTGTATGTTTGACTTGTTTTATTTATGGCTGTTATGGCATGTTTATCGCTTTTATCACACTTACTTGCTTTACATTCATTATTGCCATATATACTGGACTGTGCCTGACTGTTGTTTTCTTTGGTGGGATGGGTGTTCTGAGAGATAAGCCCACTACCCAGGCTTGAGTATACACACAGGATTCAGAGTGGATAGTCGTGTCGCTTGCATGGTGGTGACCACGTGTAGTGTTCACGAGACCCACAACCAGACGAGGTTCCTCCATGAGATATTCAATGTTACATGTTGATGCAGGTCATCGGATGTTCCCTTGGTGAGCTGTCGACTCTGGTGACCATTCTCGAGGACTCAATTAAGGCACTCCTCCCGAGGGGCGATAATGGCAGACCAAAAATGGCAAACCCATTATGCTTCTTGATCCGAGGATCCGAAGATGAGAACTTGCCATAGGATGACCTTTTATAAGGGAATTAGTTGAGGCATCCTCGATTGATGATGATGCCAAACCAGAAATGTTGAACGTATCATCATTTCTCAACTTGAGAGTCTTTGACGCTGAGGATCCTTGGTTTTAGAACCCACATGTGAGAGGGGCTGGGTGTTTACAAGTTTGCAGGTAACCTTAACCTTCAACCTACCCGGTTTTCTGGTTTTCTTATCTGTGTGGACTTATCAGCTTGGTATTCTGATTATTCCGGCATTCTGATTATTCTGGCATTTTGGAATTTCGGTATTATGATTATCCGATATTCTGGTATTCTGATTATTCGGATATTCTGGTATTCCTGTATTCTCTTTAGAGCAGACTTGTAAACTCATTCAGTCATCAGCACAGCAGTTAGTCAGAATATATGGAAACTTTGATCCCATGTCTGTTGCATTCATAACATGTCATTTGCATTGCATTTTCATATTTGCTTGCATAACAGGTATTCGAGGAAGGTTATTCTCATCCTGATCTGGTTTTCTTCAGAATTTCAGACTTAACTTTTTAAAGAAGTCAGAAGTTTATCATGGACCAAATTCAAGCAGAGTTAAGGGAAGTACGAAGCCAAATGGGGCAGTTTATGGGGGACATGCAAGCTTTGATTCAAGACCAGGAAATTCTAAAGGAGGAGGTCAATCAACTAAAGACTCAGATGAGCCTGGTTATGGAAGTCGTGAGAAATGTGCTCAGAAAGGATGACAATCCCATGCCTGAGGCTGCAACATAAATTGTCGTCCCACCCTTTCCCATGGGATCTCTCCCAAAGTGTGAATTACCTCGCGGATTTTCTGCACAACCCGGGGTTCCATAATTTCCTCGTCAGCGGCTACCTCCTGTCTCCCAAGACAATACCAAGACTAAGAAGTATGCACAGATGCCGAAGCATCCTGAAAAGACCTTTGATCCGCCTCCTATACCTTGTACGCAGCAGATTACTGCTGTAGCCATCCCGACTGCATCTCAGCAACAGAATAATGCTCCCCGTCGGTATCAGGATAGACCAAAGATGAACAGGCACTTCGAGACTCCACCAGTGCCATATTCTCAACTACTGCAGCCACTACTTCACCTTTAATTGGTTGAACTTCAGACGCTGGCTCCGCTTACTGGCATTCCCCCATCTGGCTACCACGCAAATATCTATTGTGATTTTCATTCTAGAGCGCCGGGGCACAATGTTGAAAATTGCAAGGCCTTTCAGCATGCTGTTTAGGATCTGATAGATTCAAAGATAATTGAATTCACGCCAAGCGGCGTGAGTGTACAAGGGGGTTTTATTCCAGCTGCTGCAAAAGAAGTGGATATCCTGATTTTCTCTCCTGAAGCTACATCCAGTCAGGGGTATGTTTTGCAGTCCTTAGTTTCAGAATCTTCCCAATTATAACTGTCGTCTGCTCCTTGACCCGGTCTGAGGAAGAAAGTGCCCAAACGAGGGGGCGCCCAAATCAGTATCAGCAACAAAGCTACCATCAAAAGAGTCAACAATGACCCAGAAGGCCCGAGTGAAAGTTTGATCTCATTACTGTTCCTCACAGTTAGTTGCTTGCTCACCTACTTTAGGACTCTTTGATTCAGGTATGGGAAGTTGCGCCTGTTCCATATCCCCTCCCTCCAGATTATGACAGGAATGCTAGGTGCGAGTACCACTCAGGGACACAGGGGTATGCAATTGAAAATTGCAGCGTGTTCAAACACAAGGTGCAAGATCTGATTGACGTTGGGGTCATTATTTTCACTACAGCCTGTACATTAATTGAAGCTTCCCAAGTGAGCACTTGAGACTGCAAAGACATCTTCTGAAGCAATCAGTCCAATCGGAGCCAAGCCTCCTCAACAATGGCGATCATCAACTTTCTTTACTGCATTTTCATTTATAATATTTCCTTATTGGTTAATGTGTTGTTTGCATGTAAAAATTTGTTTGTTCTTGAATGATGATCTTAATGCAATGAGTATGTTTTTCTTGAAGAAGTTCATTCGTGTTCACTCATTTAATATTTTTGTGCATTGCAATACCAACTTTCTTGCTTAAACTCTTGAGGGAGGATGATGAGGTGAAAACGCAAATTTTTTGACTGTATGTTTTTGAATAAAACCTTGTTGATGATGTACAGACATTGTTTCGAACCCCTAAACACCAGAGATATAAGGAAGATAATCCCTTGTAAACCCCGTTAAGCCTAGTAGTAGGAGTTTCTTTCCGAAAATGAAAAAACCTCAAGCTTAACCCGGGACAGGGTAGGTGTCAGTTAATTTGACCAAGCGTTCAAATTTTGAAGGAATGTACATTCAAGGATCCATTACATGTTATCCTTCACAATCCCACAATGTTCACCCCTCACCAATCAAAGGATAAGGCAGTCACAACCCTTTCAAACAAGCCAGACAAGCCAGTGTCACACGATTTGTTCAAAAAAAAATCAAAAGAAAAAAAAAGAAAGCCCGTTAAGTCGAAAATTTGAAAACAAGTGACTTAGGCAAAAGTTAGGGCATCTCGCTGGACTTCAAAATAGAAAAATTCAAAGAAGAATCAGTCCAGGCAAGAATAGGGAAATCTAAAACAAAATAGAAAATAGTGGAAAAGATTACGGAAGAAAAATCCTCGATAAAGAACAAGTCGTGTGACCACGGACACCAAAGACAAAAGGGGTGACTGCCACTCCGAAAACTTTGTGGGTTCCTTAACCATCACTCATACCATTCATTAACCTCTTTCGAAAGGTGAACGCTTGTGTCGAGTTAGCTGAACGTAGGACTGGAGAACATCAAGAAGAATGGTTGGGTTAAAACAAAACTTTGAGCCTTACATCATTTCTTTCTCAAACCACGAACCAGTCCACGTTACAACCCTCAAAAGTCCTAATTGAAACAAGGTTTATTCTGAAGACGTACTTCAACGAGATAGCGTTCCTGACTCCCATGAGTTGTGCTAAAAGACTTTTGTTGGTATTGCATGTGCATGCTATGTTTCATTCAAAAATTTGTGTCGCACCTTAACCAGTGACTCGTTCACAGGTATTGGCGATATCTTTTTGAAAAAAAACTTCGAGATTGATATACGTGTTGCATTAGAATTCTAATTCTCAGAATAAGCGTTTTCTGCTTGCTTACATGTATTTGACACCAGTAAGGCTTACAAAGTGAACATCAGTCGAGAATTTTGATCCCGCCAAAGTGAGATGCTTGAAAACTCTGAGGGACAGGCGTGACGAGGGACATGTTGCCTGAAGATTCTGTTGAGCGTGTGCTTCCCCGGTAAGTCATGTTAAGAAGTTGTCAATCTGGGGCAGTTACAATATGAAATATCTCTGAAGTTTGGTTAATCTGGGGCAATTATGTCGAGAATCTGGGGCAATCAAGTCGAGATTTAGAAAATCTCTCGGAGATTAGTCAGTTAGGGGAATATTCACTTCAAGGCTCATATCGAGGCAGGACACGTCAGGTGCATGAGAAGTTATTCTCTCTGGAGGACAGTTAATCAAAGTCATGGGGCAAGATATGTCAGATCTTAAAGACGAGTTCTTTTCTGGGTTATGCTGCATCAGGGCACCGTTTTTTGGTCATATCACATCTGCAAGATTCATGTTGATAGCTAACACATGACGTCCCCAGTAGAGTTTCTCTCCCCAGCAGAGATAGCTGAAGTTTTATCACTCTCGGTAGAGCATATGAAGATTGTGACTATTCTCCTCAGCAAGGGTTCAGGAGTTCGCTCTCCCCTAGCCAGCTTGGTGAAGTTTATTGCTCTTCAATAGGAGTTCGTATTCCTGTACAGAGTGTCAGGTTTGTGCTTCCTAATCGTGTTTGTGGCAAGGTTGCTTCTGTATCCCCAACGGAACACGGATAGAAGGTAGGTTTCCAATAGAGGAGTAAACTCAATGTTGTCCCCTAGCAGAGTGGATATCGTCAACCATGGTTCCTCAAGCAGATTTGTTGGTGGTGGTTGGTATTCCCTAGCAGGTCAAAGGCTGATTGTTATTGACACTTCTCTGCATCGGATCATTTCGGGTTTTATCTTCGGCAGGTGTTATTCATGATTTCCAGCGTAGGGGAAGATCATTTTGGGTTTTATCTTCGGCAGGTGTTATTCATGATTCCCAGTGTAGGGAAATTCATTTTGGGTTCTATCTTCAAGGGTTATTTGTAATTCCCCAACAGAGTGGAAGTTCTCTTTGGGTTTCATCTTCAGTAGAGGTTATATCGGAAGGTCGTTCAGTGTGACTTCCTCAGCAGGGTTCGTGACCTCGGAGACAGTTCAATTTTTCATCCCCGATGGAGTTGGCCTCATCACTTCAGCATTTATTTTGCTGGAGGGGTCCTTTTGCATATAGTAAGCATCATTGCATTACATCCTCAAAGCGCGTAGCATTTCCATTTTGTATAGAGCATTACGCCATAGAAAGAAAAATCAAGCATATGCATGCGGAGCATAAGCTAGATTTGGTACCTTTCAGTCAAGACGGTGGTATATCCCATGCAGAATTTTCTTCGGTTAAGTTTCCTTTTTGTCAAATCCCTTTGACGATGTGATTCTTTGGGTATGTTTTTCTTTCCGTCAAATCCCTTTGACGAGGTGTTTCCTTCGGTTCCATGTTGTCTTTCCGTCAAATCCCTTTGACGAGGTGGTTCTTTGGGTATGTTTTTCTTTCCGTTAAATCCCTTTGGTGAGATGTTTCCTTGGGTTCCATGTTGTCTTTCCGTCAAATCCCTTTGACGAAGTGGTTCTTGGGTTCTGTCTTCTTTCCGTCGAATCCCTTTGATGATATGGTTCGTTGGATAAGTTTTCTTTCCGTCAAATCCCTTTGACGATGTGTTTCTTGGGTTCCATGTTCTTTCTGTCAAATCCTTTTGATGATGTGGTTCTTTGGGTATGTTTTCTCTCCGTCAAATCCCTTTGACAAAGTGTCACTGGGCTCTAATTACATTTTCTCTTCCTACAGGTTGCAATTTTTGGGTTCTTTTTGTATTCAATCACCTTCTACCTTGAATGTCTGAAAGTCGTTGCTATCATCCTTTCAGGTCCAAGTCGATTGAATAAGGGTAGCTGTAGCACCCCAAAATTTGCCCTATCTTTTCTTAACCTTTTTCTGGCTTTCGCTATGCATTCATCTGCATATCCATTAGGTCATATTCATTCATTTACATATCATTGGGATCCTGAGACATGGGATCAAAGCATATTTCTTGTGATTTCTGTTTTCCCTAGTTCAAGGTGAGACAAAAGTCTGAGCTCACAACATCATGAGTATCTCTCTATCAGAATTCATTAAGTATCAAGGCTTCTCCTTTGTCAAGATCATCTAGGTTATTTTTAATTTAGGCTGTGTTAGAGAGACTTGGGAAAGTTTCGATAAAATCGATACCGTCCTGGCACCCTAAACCCCCTAAATATGCAAAATCAATTTGAGTACCCATAATGCTGAAACTTTAAGCTCGGTTTTTAAAGTAATCCCTAAGTAGTCTATTTAAGCAGTCAGCACCATCCTAAGCACACACTAAGTAAGAAGCCGATGCAAATAAGTGTATGATCTCTGGTTTAAAATTAGAGATTAATTAAAAAAATGAAGAAAAAAAAATGAATGATAAGATTTGTTCCTTCTAGGTTAGGTGCTCCTCACCCGATCACTTAGCCCAACGGTATAAACTCTTTAAGTTCAATTGATGCTTAAGCATATTTTCCGAGAAAAATGAAGTAACAATAAGATCATAGTCACTAACAGGTTTACTTACCATGTATGTGTATGGATAACAGACTTAATGTGATTGCACTAGAATTAAATGGGGTGAAAGAGAGCAAGAGATATAGGTTGAGTTATAATGGCATAATTCGGATTGGTTTGCATAAGGAGGGAGTTTTGGAAATTGTGTCGTTACAGTATCCTTGGTATTGATATTTAGTACCTATTGATCAAACATTAGCCTAGCATCCACGTATGATTAGAGTCTCGTTGTGCCTATGTTTCGAACCGTGCTTATTTTCTTTTTACCGTGTTGGTTGATTGCTTGAGGAAAAGCAATGGTCTAAGTGAGGGGGTATTAATAACGTGAAAATATATCATTTATTTCGACTTGATTCACATGAAATTTAATGTCATTTTACTTGTTTTTCGTATTATTATATCGTGTTATGTTTGTGTTTGAGGTATTTGTCGAATAAGAGCATTCGTGCGAGAAAACCGGGAAAAGAGCAAGAAAATGAAGAAAAAGAGCAAATTCTGCCATTTTACTGATACGGTGTTCGCCGTGGGCAAATGGCGTTCTCCATTTCCCTTGCCATGGTGTTCGCCGTTGCCCCACGGCGTTCACCATGATGCTGCAGACAATAGTTCTGGGAAAGTGGGCAGTTTTTAAGCAGTTTTTCAACCGCTTTTCCCTCCACTTCCTGTCACGACCAAGGGAAGTTATAAGGGGATATTTATCTATATATAGGACCTCTTGGACACTTTCTGGGGCATCGAAGTTGTGCGGAAATGCTGTCATTTTCGTTTTCTAGTTTTAGGCATTAAAATTACTTGTAAAAGTGACAATCGCTCACATCGAGGAATTGTCACAATTATGTATTTTGTTTTGTTTCTTATACTCTTGGATCAACAATCTTGTCGGAATTAATAGAAGTTTGTTTACTTATTCAAGTATCATTTTTGTTACCGTTTTACAGGTTTTTATCGCTTTAAATTATTTATCATTATTGCATTATTATTTTCATTAGTATGTTGTCCTTGAATTCAATTGTTATGTTCATGTTATTTTCTTTTGAATTAATGTCTTGATAAATTCTGTTTGAGTCCGGCGTATGAGGACCGTCATTATCGACTGGACTCAGTAGAAAATATTAGGCGTGAAACATTAAATAAATTCTGTTTTGGTTTTTGTTTCTAATTGTAAGTCTTACTGTTTTGACACGAGAGTGAGGAACAAACTAATGTTCGAGCCGATAGCGCGAGAGTGTGAGGATTGAACCGAATAGTGGAAACTAGACATCGATCCTAAAAATAGCGAGAGCGCTTTAGGTATCGATTAGGATCTAATTGGTTTTCAAAATATGCTTTCTAACTAAAACGGGCGAGCGAGAGCAAAATCCTGTGGTTAGGGAGAGTGGCTTTAGTCAATAGCGCGAGAGTGTGAGACAGAGTCTTTAAATTGATATTTTCTACGGAACATAGTTTAATTATAATTAGTGCCTAAAATCTACAGAGTCCCTAAGGAACACGGAATCCATATTTTGGCCTCTCCTTATTGATACATTTTCTAAGTTTCCTTTTAGTTTTCATTTTAATTCCGTTTAAACCAAGTAATCATTAGCCTTAACTTTACATCGCAGCAATAGATAACGGTAGGTTGACATTGGTCTCTGTAGGTTCGACAATCTTTTATATTACTTTGATATTTCCGTGCACTTGCAGACGCATCACTATGTTCCAAAGATCATAACTCCTTCAATTTTAAAGTTTTATGGGCGGTTATTTTTGCCAAATATCCCTTTTGATGGCCTCTACAACTTTCATTCAGAGGTCAAACATCAATTCATGCTCTAAGTACCTCAAATCTTGAAGGCCATTTATGCACAAAACTAAGTCATGGCCTGTTTGACCTAATGCCAGACCTAATTTTCAATGGTTTTCCCTCAACTTTCCAAGCATTTCATTTTCTCACCAAACATCCAATTGAAGTGGTTGTTTTTTGCATTGTGTTCTACTCCATGAAAGGAACATTTGGCTCAATAAAAATCACAAAACACATGAAGGATTTTATTTGGCCTAAGGGTGAACATGGTGCCCTAATTCTGTTTTCTGCACAAAGGATCTATAATTGAAAATGACCTAAAACTCAAATGAGACCACTTGGCACATGTGCAAACTTTGTTGTGATGATGAAAAGCGTTTGGTGCAAAGCAAAATGACCTAAAATGCTCAACAAGTCACGCATTCCACGGCCAATTTTCACACACTTGAATCTAGAAAATTCTCAATTTGGTTGACATGTTTTAAATCTGATTTCACACGTATGAGCGTATCACTTCATTTCCTATAAATAGAGGAAGCTTCTGCACTCAAAACCAAGCTTGAATAACCAAGAAACCTCTCCTCCTTTGAAGCCCGAAACCTCCCAAAAACCACAAACGCATTTTCAAATCCAGCTTCATTTTTCTTCATTTCTTTCCCAGAATCACTCATCGGCATCATCTGAAGCTGTTTGAACCATTACATCACCTTGAAGCTTGCTGAATCCTGCGTACCATTTTCACCATTGTTGAACCTTCGAGTTTTAACTAAAAAGATAGATAACTGTAAAATTACACTTCAAACTAGTTACCAGTAGCTTCGCCTTGCTTCAATGAGTGATAACCCTCTCTTATCTGGAATTTATATTTCGTTTTGAGAATTTAATTTTACTTTGAGTTTTTAGGGTTCTTCGTGTTCTCTTTGAAATTCTTCATGCTCAGAGCAAATCAATTGCTCTGAAGCATGGAGACACAAACGATGATGGATGTTGATGCTTGAACATGTGTTATTTGAGCTTGAAACACCAAGTTTATGAAGTTTCAAAAACCAAAGAGAGGTTGAAGATGAAGTCTGGTTCGCACGTTTTGGAGCCAGAATTCAAATTCCAACGAATAGCGTGTTGACACGCATTATTTTCAAAATTGTTTTGTCCATTGTGATCCGGTGCAATGATCTATCTGTGAGTGTGTTTTGACTTTTGTTCTAGACCGTGTGATTAGCTGACTGGACTTTAGTAAGCAGATCCAATGGTTTCAATTATTTCGCTTATTTTAATTTCTTTTTAATTGTCTTCAAATTTTCTTTTATTTCAAAAAAAACATTAAAAATAGCTCCCTTAACTTTTTTCACTCAATTTTTTTCTATAATTTTCTAAAAATATTTTCTACCTAGGGTTATTTTTTTCATAATTTTATTTTTTTGATTTGTTATTTCTTATTAAATTTCTGTTATTTCAAGCATTTTAATTGGTTTAAAAATACTTTTATGCATTTTAAAAATCTCCAAAAATTATCTTATGATCCTTGACTTGTTTTTTACCTATTTTGATTTTATGGAGCCTTTGTTTGATGTTTAGGTGCTTCGTTTAGATTTTCTCTTTTATTCTCCATTTAAAATCATTTTAAAAATCATTTAATACTTTATTTTATTTCTTTTTGACTTGTGTTGACTTGGATTAGGGCTTCTGTTGACTTGGATTAGGGCATGATTTATCAAAATCTTCCTTAATCTCAATGGACTTTGGGTGTTGATGAGGTTGGATGAATCTTCATCAATTCAAATCTACCATTAAATGATTAGCTGAATCATTTTTGGTGCTTTGGGTTAATGATAGGTTTAGTACCTTAATCCACCAAGAGAGGTGATTGAAATTGATGATAGATGAATCTCAAGTCATTGTTCAATTTGATTTCTCTCTTCATCTCCTTCTCCTTAAATTTTTAAAATCTTTTATGGACTTTTGTGGTTTCGAATCACTATCGCTTGGGTACTACAGTTCGATTCATTTTTTATCCTGTGAAGCTGATTAAGGAATGGAAATAGATGTCTCCAATTAACCCTGCTTGCAAACTGAGATTAAATAGTCAAAACTGTTGGTTTACAGATGCTATCAATAGGGGGTTCTTCTTTAGGGTTATTCGCTTAAAACAGTGTCTAGGCTATTGGTAAGATGTTAGGTCTGATGCTTTTCGATTGATGTATGAAGGTACGGGATTTTGGGTTTTTGATTAGTATGCTCGCTAAGATTTTGCAATCTTATGCCTACGTATTCCCGAAACCGGGAAATCAGAGCGATCGTAATTCCTCCTATTCTATGGGAGGAAAAAGGTGTTTTGGTGTCTTGTTCAAAGCCCAAGACATGAAGCTAAAGGTGGTTTGTATCTTGTTCAAAGCCCAAGATGTGAAGCTAAAGGGTTTTGGCTGAGAGAGAATTTGTCATCTCTAAAGAGGAGTTGTTGATGTTTGTATGCTGTGAACAAGGCACAACTTTGATGCTAAAAGGTTGATTGACTCAACCGAGGTTTTCTTTATACAAAGCCTAAGAGGAGGCGGGAAGTTTGACTTTTCCGGGGAAAATGTTCTTTCTGTCTTGTACAAAGCCCAAGATTGAGGCTAAAAGGGATTTTGACTCCGTTGGGGAGAATGTATCTTGTATAAAGCCCAAGATGGAGGCTGAAATGGGTTGACTCAACAAGAGAGTACTTTTATCTGTCCTGTATAAAGCCCAAGATGGAGGCTAAGAAAGGTTGACTCTACAAGAGAGCCTTTGAACGTGTGATTGACTCAACAAGAGAGTCTGAAGGTTGATTGACTTAACAAGAGAGTCTTTTATACTCAACAAGAGAGTGATTTGCTATCTCGTACGAAGCCCGAGATTGAGGCTAAAAAGAAATTGACTCAACAAGAGAGTGATTTGCTATCTCGTACGAAGCCCGAGATTGAGGCTAAAAAGAAATTGACTCAACAAGAGAGTCTTTTATACTCAACAAGAGAGTGATTTATATGTCTCGTACGAAGCCCGAGATTGAGGATAAAAAGGGATTGACTCAACAAGAGAGTCTTTTATACTCAACAAGAGAGTGTTTTATATGTCTTGTACAAAGCCCAAGACGGAGGCTAAAAGAGGATTGACTCAACAAGAGAGTCTTTTATACTCAACAAGAGAGTGTTTTATATGTCTTGTAAAAATCCCAAGACGGAGGCTAAAAGTGGTTGACTCAACAAGAGAGTCTTTTATACTCAACAAGAGAGTGATTTTATATGTCTTGTACAAAGCCCAAGACGGAGTCTAAAAGTGGTTGACTCAACAAGAGAGTCTTTTATACTCAACAAGAGAGTGATTTTATATGTATTGTACAAAGCCCAAGACGGAGGCTAAAAGTGGTTAACTCAACAGGAGAGTCTGAAAAGGTTAGCTCCACTAGGAAGAGTCATTTGTACAAAGCCCAAGAGAAGGCTACCTTACCGCTGTGGATTCTGGAGATCCTGAAGTGGGTCCAAGTGTGGAGAACTCTCATGGGAGAGACCTGGGTTTCTTCCTATGTTTGAAAGGAACTTGAGAATGTCATTGAGACTCAAGGGTCTTAGACTGTCCAAGTCTAGAGTTTTCACTATGGTACTATGCCCTAGAGGAGGCATGGGCATTAAGGGATGAGTATCAACCCTACAACGGCCGGAGTTTTGACGCTGGAAAGACTCCTCTAGCAAAGGATGAATAAGTTCTATCTTATACCTTTAAGAGGTCGTCAGGGTCCTTATATTAAGCCCAAGAGAAGGCATGAGAACTTTTAAGAAGCCGACGGGTCCTTGTACAATGCCCAAGAGGAGGCTGGGATGCTTTTAGGAAGCCTGTGGGTCCCCAAACTAAGAGAAGTTCAAGAAATGCAATTCACTGAGGAAAGTTCGAGGATTTGGAAGAAACTCAAGAGATGCCATTCACGGAGAAAAGATCATCTCTGGGGAGTTATAGTTTCTTTGACAATTTCTAAGGGTGACAGTCTGAGAAACGGTTCACCGAGAATACTGCCTTTCTCTTTGTTCCATATTGTTTAACCCCAAGAGGAGGGAAGACTGTAACACCCCATTTTCTACCCAACATTTATATTAAAATCAGAGTGCTAAAATTTTCAAACATAAAACAAATGAGATGTCACATTTTCAACTTAAACCACAAAATCTGGATTTCATTTAACAATTGATACATAGCATTCGGAATACAACTTATAATTCATTCGCAACTTTATTCAGTCATTACAACTTTTTAAACCATGATTATTTAACCATTATCGTAATTGCAACAACTTAGAAATAATTTCCACAACATGAAATAACAACTATTCATCAACTTATAATAACAACAACATAAACTAAACATCCCCCCGAGTGATACGTATCAGAGCATGACACCAACCCGAACTAACAGCCACTAAAGACTTCATAATAATCACTTCAACTTCCACAGCTATCCTTGAGTACCTGCCCATTTCCCATGGTAGGGGAAATATCAGCAGAAGGGGTGAGATATCGAATAATATAAACAAAAGTATGATAATTAATATACTAGATTAGAATCATATAAATTTCACCGCTTCGTACAACTATCATATGACAACTACTAATAAACAACTTAATAGCAACCATAACTTATAACCAACATCAACTCAAATCAGCACAACTTGTTAACAGCAAAACATATTAAACCAACTAACAACATAATAACCAACACCAACTTAATCAAAAAAGCAACTTATAACAACATCACTTATAACAATAACAACTTATAGCACCACAACAACAACTTATAACTTCAGCAACCACAACAACAACGACAACAACGTCTTAAACATACAAACCGAATGTGACTCAAACTATGCCAATGCATGTGGTACCATTTGGAGTAAACTCCCAACTTAAACATATGCCAGGTTATCGAGGCATTTTCAACTTAATCGGATGCCATCAAGGCCAACTTAAACAGGTGCCATCAAGGCCAACTTAATCAATGCAAATGTATGCATGCAACAATAACCACAACGTCACAACAACAACAACGAGAACAACAACTTAAACATGCACCGCTTGCATCAACTTAATCCAACATTGGTCGTTCGACCTATAACTTAATCAACAACATATTCAACATCACATCACCAACATCACCACATCAACAACGTATTCAACATCAACATAAAACATTGGTCATAAGACCTACAACTTAACAGTGCCCATAAGCCGGGACAATTCAACCTATTCAACTGTACCTGTAAATCAACTTAATCGACATAATTACCACAAAACAAACCAACCAAGAATACCTACTAATTTATATTAGTTATCCCGCCAATTTTCATTAAATTCCGGACAACTAACCTTACCGCTTAACTACACTTATTCGACTAATTCCATACATCAACCGACCAAAAATAACTACAACCACTTACGAATTATTTCTGCAAAATTTCAACTTGTTTCGGTTAAACAATTATACCGGTTAAAACTACTAATATTACTATTCGGTACTATTTTAATACTCTGCTAACTCCTTTGGTCTGTCATTCGCTAATTGATTCCTGTACTAAAATAAAACCTGCTACTAACATTTCTAATTCCCCACATTATTGCTATTCCTCTGCATTATTAATCGTTAACATTGTTGAGGCATATTGCACGATAACACCTCAATCGCACACATTCATGACGGTAAAAATCAACACAACGATACGGTTTCAATTTTCTGCTATAATTGAACTAGATGCAGAACTCAAAACCATTTTTCCTAGAAAGAACATCTCGTTAGCTTTCCAACGCTTCGAACGGGGGTCAAAACCGACTTACGGATCAAAAGATATGAATTTTCCAAACTTTCCGAAACCAGAATTTTTCTGCATAACAGCCCTACGGGATTTTGCATTTTCGTCCAAAAATCCGACCGATTCAATTATTTTCTTCGAAACAAACACATACTCATTCATACCAAACATATAGTAGTGATTTGGAACCATCAAACGTGAATTCTACGACTTTCGATTTCAATCCGAATCTTAAACCCTCAAATCTCCAAAAATGCAAAAACTTACAAAATCAACCAAATTCGATAAAACAAGCATACTCGATCACGACCTAACATTACTCGACACAACTACGCAATCTATTTCGACTTTTGTCCGTGAAAACATCGATTCCTATTCATTCCTACCATTTCAACCTAAAATGAAAACTAGGAGAAAATCACCAAAATTCATCCATATAGTTCAACACGTAAAACCAACACAATTCGTCATAAAATCAACATAGTAGAAAATTATACAATCCCAATCCCAAGTATTAATCATCTTATTCCCGGTTATAAAATTCGAACCCCACCCTTACCTTAATTGATGGCCGCTCGAATCTCCGACCGACTTTTCCGACTTGGCTTTCCGACGGCAACTTCTCGTATCCCTCTTTCTCCAACTTTTCCTCATTCTCAACTTCTCACGTTTTCCTCTTTCTCTTTACTGATACCCCCAACTTCCTCTCCTTATTTTTCTCTGACTCCCTTTACTGCCTCCTCCACTTTTCTTTTTATTTTCCAAAATAATCCAATAATAATAATAATAATAATGGTATTATTTAATCTATTTGGACTTCTCTTCATACACCTCCAAATTGCTATATATCACCCAACAACCAAATCCAATTTAATTAAATAATAGTCCATTATAATAATATTATTTCTAATATTATTTCTCTCGACTAAATCGACTAATTACCGACTATCAAATAAATCGTCCAAACCACCAAATCAACACATTTAACCATAGACAGGAAATATTCAATATTATTTCCACAACTTAAATCAACTTATTAAATCAATTCAACTCGAACCAACTTAGAAACATCAACATAATATTCCAATATTCCGGAATCAACTTAAATCAACACAAATATCACAAACCAACGCAAATCGACACAAATACTCAAATCAACGCGAATCACCACAACATACTACAATTATATTTAATTAAATACTTAATTAAATAAACGGGCGTTACAACTCTCCCCCACTTAGAACATTTTCGTCCTCGAAAATTCATCTGATACAACTACTCCAACTATGTGATTCCATCCGACTAATCAACTCTCATCTCCGAAGGCAGCCCACGTATAATACAAACAATTCATAACATCAACAGCGAAAACAACCCGAATACTACTCATGCAATACACTTTACAACTTAACATCATAACATAAGGAGTAACCAACTTAAGAATTCGCCGATTTAAGAACTAGAACGCAACAACATACGGACACACAACTTAAACACGACATCAATACAACCAACTACCAACATCGTTGTTGCTCACGCATGAACTACTGTACAACACCACGCGTTCGCTGCGCACTCTGATTACTTGCAAAGTATCAAGTCTACCCATTTTATTCCCAACAGGTATTCTACACTCTCGTAGTTACCGAGTACTTCAACTTAGATCCGTAGGATAACTTCTCTGACATTCAACACCATTACAACGACGACTACTTCCAAATCTTGGATAATATATACATGTACTTCCACGAATTCTCCCGATTATCATCAAACATAAACTACAACTTTACCATCTTTTAATAACACATCCTCTAAAATTTTCTTAAACACGTAACAACATTACAACCACATATGGTACATGGGTCCAACTAATTCCGACAAGATAACTCATCCTTTTCACTTCCAACTAATCCAACATACCAAATTATCGACTTTTACTCATACTGACACAATTCTTCATAAATTCTTATCCGACTTAACACAACCAAGTAACTCATCTTTACCAACCAAAAGTTCCACTTTTACAATTCAACTTATAACTTCACTTCTTTTTCTACTTGCAACTCAATTCTCAAATTACCTAGAACTCAACTGCGAATTTCCATACTACTCATCAATTAAATCGCAACCCCACGCTATCATCCTTAAATTCAACTAATATGCTCATATATGAATCTACATCGGCAAAATAAACAATCCACAAGCACTTGGCTTGACTTCAACCAATTCAACGTACGTACTATACTAGTTGGCACGACACATCTATCCATCAATTATGATTCCGTCTACTATCAACAAGAGATTAAGGGTGATCAGTTCCTCAATTTGTCAATAGACAGCCGGCAACCATAACAGTGGCATAAATCATCATTACCCAACACAATAGCGTACTGCAACTTGTGCCCAAAGTCCGTAAGCACAATGCTCCGCCAACTCTCTGAGGCTTATCAACGTCTTCTTAGTTTCCTTAATTTCGACTTTGTCAATTATACCAAACATCCAAAATCCAATACATAATATCTTATACATGCTCGTAGCACAACACAATCATTAAATATCTTTCCAACACCAGAATCGCTACTACTTCAAGTACTATCCAACTCGGCTCGCTCCAATTACAACTCTTATCCAAGTTAAAATTTTTAACGTTGCAAATCAATCATCCGTCTTCTTCTCAACATTACTATCACATGACATCATCACTTATTTCTCCTTATTCAACATAAATTGCATCTCGATGCTTTCTCAGATACCGTCACATCCTTATAATTACCAACATATTATTCTCATCAAAATTTCACACTCGGTTTCATCTTTCCAAATTTTTTCAGCAGTAGTCGTTCAACTTCAACCACAAATATCTCCTTCGATACAGACCTCTCAATCACAAAATCATATTCTAAAATGAAGAGAATTTCGTAAATATTCCAGAACTTCAAGAATCGCTTGAATCCGAGTTACGAGTAAAAAGTTATCATCCTTACAACGGGACTGGTTCAGAATTTCCATATGCAGAATTTTCCAAAAATCAGCATCAGACCCAAATATTAAAATGCACTTTTCTCCCTCTTCACCAACTTCCTGAAGACAAATCGTATATGCAAACTGTAGGGAATTTCGTAAGCTTTCCAAAAAGTCCATAACCGCTTCAATCGGAATCACGAGTAAAAAGTTATGCCTCTTTTACCGACAGCTGCTCCAAAATTGCAAAAATCAGAATTTGAGATTGATGAACATAAGTTCCATCTCTCTCCCGCTTGCTCCAAAATCTACCAAAAATCCTTTCTTTTCATCCAACTCTAAAATTACTCGACTTTAATCCGACTATACTCAAGGCATATTAATCTACTGACTTGATCCATCAACTTATCATTTCCATTGGAATACTTCCTTATTCTCAATCAATTCCTCATCCATATTCCACACACTTCTCAAACTCGACCGATACGAATTCATGAGTCTAAACTCTCGCCGGTCCGCAACAACATCGCTTCAACAACATTTGCACTCTTGCAATCAACATCGCCTTGAACCAACTTCTACATACCAACAACACGTCCTGGAGACAAGCTTCTCCCCCACTTAATCCAAACCAACACCAGTAGACAACGACCAGAAACTAACAAACAAGCACCGACAGTGTTTCCCACACATGTCGAGTACTAAGGAATAAACGACATTAGACAACATTGGTCGGACGGACCGACCTGCTATGATACCACTATGTAACACCCCATTTTCTACCCAACATTTATATTAAAATCAGAGTGCTAAAATTTTCAAACATAAAACAAATGAGATGTCACATTTTCAACTTAAACCACAAAATCTGGATTTCATTTAGCAATTGATACATAGCATTCGGAATACAACTTATAATTCATTCGCAACTTTATTCAGTCATTACAACTTTTTAAACCATGATTATTCAACCATTATCGTAATGGCAACAACTTAGAAATAATTTCCACAACATGAAATAACAACTATTCATCAACTTATAATAACAACAACATAAACTAAATATCCCCCCGAGTGCTACGTATCAGAGCATGACACCAACCCGAACTAACAGCCACTAAAGACTTCATAATAATCACTTCAACTTCCACAGCTATCCTTGAGTACCTGCCCATTTCCCATGGTAGGGGAAATATCAGCAGAAGGGGTGAGATATCGAATAATATAAACAAAAGTATGATAATTAATATACTAGATTAGAATCATATAAATTTCACCGCTTCGTACAACTATCATACGACAACTACTAATAAACAACTTAATAGCAACCATAACTTATAACCAACAGCAACTCAAATCAGCACAACCTGTTAACAGCAAAACATATTAAACCAACTAACAACATAATAACCAACACCAACTTAATCACAAAAGCAACTTATAACAACATCACTTATAACAATAACAACTTATAGCACCACAACAACAACTTATAACTTCAGCAACCACAACAACAACGACAACAACGTCTTAAACATACAAACCGAATGTGACTCAAACTATGCAAATACATGTGGTACCATTTGGAGTAAACTCCCAACTTAAACATATGCCAGGTTATCGAGGCATTTTCAACTTAATCGGATGCCATCAAGGCCAACTTAAACAGGTGCCATCAAGGCCAACTTAATCAATGCAAATGTATGCATGCAACAATAACCACAACGTCACAACAACAACAACGCAATAATAACAACGAGAACAACAACTTAAACATGCACCGCTTGCATCAACTTAATCCAACATTGGTCGTTCGACCTACAACTTAATCAACAACATATTCAACATCACATCACCAACATCACCACATCAACAACGTATTCAACATCAACATAAAACATTGGTCATAAGACTTACAACTTAACAGTGCCCATAAACTGGGACAATTCAACCTATTCAACTGTACCTGTAAATCAACTTAATCGACATAATTACCACAAAACAAACCAACCAAGAATACCTACTAATTTATATTAGTTATCCCGCCAATTTTCATTAAATTCAGGACAACTAACCTTACCGCTTAATTACACTTATTCGACTAATTTCATACATCAACCGACCAAAAATAACTAAAACCACTTACGAATTATTTATGCAAAATTTCAACTTGTTTCGGTTAAACAATTATACCGGTTAAAACTACTAATATTACTATTCGGTACTATTTTAATACTCTGCTAACTCCTTTGGTCTGTCATTCGCTAATTGATTCCTGTACTAAAATAAAACCTGCTACTAACATTTCTAATTCCCCACATTATTGCTATTCCTCTGCATTATTAATCGTTAACATTGTTGAGGCATATTGCACGATAACACCTCAATCGCACACATTCACGACGGTAAAAATCAACACAACGATACGATTTCAATTTTCTGCTATAATTGAACTAGATACAGACCTCAAAACCATTTTTCCTAGAAAGAACATCTCGTTAGTTTTCCAACGCTTCGAACGGGGGTCAAAACCGACTTACGGATCAAAAGATATGAATTTTTCAAACTTTCCGAAACCAGAATTTTTCTGCATAACAGCCCTACGGGATTTTACATTTTCGTCCAAAAATCCGACCGATTCAATTATTTTCTTCGAAACAAACACATACTCATTCATACCAAACATATAGTAGTGATTTGGAACCATCAAACGTGAATTCTACGACTTTCGATTTCAATCCGAATCTTAAACCCTCAAATCTCCAAAAATGCAAAAACTTACAAAATCAACCAAATTCGATAAAACAAGCATACTCGATCACGGCCTAACATTACTCGACACAATTACGCAATCTATTTCGACTTTTGTCCGTGAAAACATCGATTCCTATTCATTCCTACCATTTCAACCTAAAATGAAAACTAGGAGAAAATCACCAAAATTCATCCATATAGTTCAACACGTAAAACCAACACAATTCGTCATAAAATCAACATAGTAGAAAATTATACAATCCCAATCCCAAGTATTAATCATCTTATTCCCGGTTATAAAATTCGAACCCCACCCTTACCTTAATTGATGGCCGCTCGAATCTCCGACCGACTTTTCCGACTTGGCTTTCCGACGACAACTTCTCGTATCCCTCTTTCTCCAACTTTTCCTCGTTCTCAACTTCTCATGTTTTCCTCTTTCTCTTTACTGATACCCCCAACTTCCTCTCCTTTTTTTTCTCTAACTCCCTTTACTGCCTCCTCCACTTTTCTTTTTATTTTCCAAAATAATCCAATAATAATAATAATAATAATAATAATAATAATAATAATGGTATTGTTTAATCTATTTGGGCTTCCCTTCATACACCTCCAAATTGCTATATATCACCCAACAATCAAATCCAATTTAATTAAATAATAGTCCATTATAATAATATTATTTCTCTCGACTAAATCGACTAATTACCGACTATCAAATAAATCGTCCAAACCACCAAATCAACACATTTAACCATAGACAGGAAATATTCAATATTATTTCCACAACTTAAATCAACTTATTAAATCAATTCAACTCGAACCAACTTAGAAACATCAACATAATATTCCGATATTCCGGAATCAACTTAAATCAACACAAATATCACAAACCAACGCAAATCGACACAAATACTCAAATCAACGCGAATCACCACAACATACTACAATTATATTTAATTAAATACTTAATTAAATAAACGGGCGTTACAAAGACTGTATCTGGAATCCTACGGGGGATCTAGTTTTATTTGTATTTAAGAGTGACCAACAGGGCTTTACCTAGTTCTAGACGTAGTTGTCGGGGAAACTCTAAATAACTATACTAGTATTACACAGTGGATATATGACAAGTATATAAAAGGATGTGAAAGAAGACTTACAGTGAAGCAGCCCCACAATACAGTTATATACATATGAAAGCGGTAAATGAAAGCGGATAAAAACTTACCCGTTGTAGAGCTTTCATGTTGTTTTGTTACTTGTTCAACAAAGAAATTAAAGAAAGTTTTGATAACAACATATATTTGAATTCAAAATCAAAGGAGAAAGTGCTTTGAAAAGATTGTTGGGGCTTACAGCTCGAGGAGAGGCCCAAGTTTTAACGATGATCGCACCGTTGTTTTAAAAACTATACAGAGGGACTTATACAATATGTGAGGCCCAAAATGTTTTTATGTACAAGGGGATGGGTCTTACACTCTATTAGAGGCCCAGAGATTTTGAAAAGAAAAGAAATGGGGCTTACAACACGAGGGGAGGCCCAGATGATTTATTTTTGAACTGGCGATTGCGCCGAGATTTTTCTTTTAACGCAGAGGGACTTATACAATGTCTGAGGCCCAAAATGGTTTTGATAAAAGGGGATTGGGTCTTACACTCTATTAGAGGCCGAGAGAATTTTTAAAATGAATAAAGATGGGTCTTATAGCTCGAGGAGAGGCCCAAATGATTTTTGTTAGAAAGGCGACGATCGCGCCGAACTTTTTGACGGTATCAGGACTTATACAATACACTGAGGCCCAAATTATTTTTGTTTTTAAGAGGGGTTGGGTCTTACACTCTATTAGAGGCCCAAAGATTTTGAAAAAGTTTGATGAGGGTTGAATTAATCAAAACCCTAATTTGTTTTCAAAATATATTTTAATTGAATAAAAATTCAATTAAAATTATCAAAATTGTTAAACATGTGTGAAAACAAATTGTGATCGTGGATCAATGTTTCAAAAATCATGTTTCTATCCACAAAATGATTAGAAATCAATTAAGTTTGGAAAATCAAGGGAGAAAAAACATTTTAAATGTTGAAAAACAAATAAAATATTAATTCTTTGTAAAAATATCAAGTATATGAAATAATTAATATTTTTGGGATTTTTTGGTAAAATAAAATATTTTAGCATTTTTGTGAATTATTAAAAAAAGAATCAACTCAAAATCATTAAAAACCAGAGAGAAATTAATTTTTGAATCAATTAAATAAAATCACAAAATTCAAATATTCAAATATTCAAAAAAATGGCGCCAAGAACATGCCAAGAACAAGCGCCACCCTCTGTTTCTGCAGATTTGCATTTTCTATCCAATCTCACTGAATACTTGATGATATCATGCAATCTACATATCAATCTGCTCGTTTTCACCTCACGATCATGTCTATGGTCTTTAATTTCATTTATTTTAAGCATGGAATAAGAAATCAAAGAGAAACCTCAAGAACCCTAAAATTTGAATGAAGGCTCAGAAATTCCATACACGATTCAAACAAAGCAATTGATTGAGGGTAAACACTCTATGCATGATTATGAACATATGGCCAAATTATTGTGCAGCAAAATATGCATGGATCATAGAGTTAGAAGAGCTCAGGCCTACCTCTTGCAGCTGGTGATCGTGTTTTGTGTTAGAGGTGTTGCAAGTTGGTTCCAATGATTTGCACAGCTTCCTTAGGATCCAAGTGATGTGTTTGAATGCTTGGAGTAGTTTGAAACAAGCTGAAACTTGAGATGGTACCTCAACTGCACCTCTGTCAAGAACTTGAGCAGTTGCCAAGTAATTTTGTGATTTTGATGTTACAGATGTTATGTGAGTGTTTAGATCACTTCTATATGATGTTTATGGGGTGTTTGTGTGATTGGTTTGGTTGGAATTGCTCTCAAGCTCAAAACCCGATAGTGACTTGCTTTGGAAGGCAATTTTGGAGTGAAGGAAGAGATTTTGAGGAAAGCATCTGTTTGATGGTTTTGGTGTACTCAAACTGAGCACAAATGAGCTCTATTTATAGTAGAGCAAGTTTGATTTGCAAGCAATAGTGAATGGAAACTGCTGCAGAAGTTTGGCAAATGTTGATCAATAGGAATCCAAGTCTCCTCTAGCCATTGACTAGAGGTTAGAGCACAGGCTGCTAGTTCCCTAGTTCTTGGATAAGTCTTGACTGAATTCAGTTGGAAAAGGCTCAGTCCATGCCACCTTGGTGCATCCATTAAATGCTCCAAACCAAAATTGGAGTCTTGTCCCTCTTTTAGGCATTTCTAGGTTTGGCATGCTACTTTTGGTTCCAAGGACTTGGGAGGCTGATGGATCAGTGTTTGTCCCTCCTTGGTCTCCCCCTGAGGTGTTCAGATGGATAAACTTGTTTGTCATTTGCACAAATTGCCCAAATCGAGTAAAATGCACAAATCTGCCTTGTTATGATAGTTGCAGCAAGGCATGTTGCCACTGTCATAACTCTTAGCTCAGGCTGAGTTTGATGGGGTTCTTGGCCATTTTGGAAAGCTCTCATATGATACAACATATGTGTGATCATAGTTTGTTTTGATACTTTTTGGATCCAACTGAAAAATTCCCCTACATTTTGGAAAAAGTGAAACAGGTTCTGACTTAGTGAAAAATTCACTAAGTGTTGGAAAAAGTGACATTTTATGTTTTCAGCTATTTTGATCACTCCATAACTTGAAATCCATGATGAATTGGAATGAGGTGTCGTTGACACTTTTAAAGTATGCCATGTGAGCTACAAATCCATCTTTGGATCAGCCAAAATGGTTGCTTGGATCACAAGTTATGATCCTTGGAAGTTGGTACCCTAGCCACTTTGTTCCATAACTTGGAAAATTTCTAAGTTTTTATGGTTACACCTTTTACAAGTTATCCCACTTTTCTTATTTTTTTTATGAATGATGATCCCAATCACACATTAACATCATTTTAGGGTCAAAGAACCATAATTGTGAAAAATCTCAAAAAGTCAAAGTTGACTTTTGTGCACAGTTGACTTTTTGTCAGATGAACTCCAAACTGTGCAATCCTCTATGAAATCAAGTCCTTGACCTAAATCAAACTTGATGGACATGTTCCATGGGTGTTATAGGGTGTATTGAATCATGTCCCAAGGTTTGAGAGCATGCCTGGGTCAAAAGTTAAAGGCACAGTTGACTTTTCCCGCGAAACCCTAATTGTGGTTCTGATGAAATTGAAACTTGTTGATCAAGCTTCTTAGATCAATCCATTGTTGCAAATGAATCAATGTAGTGTGTTAGAGACCCTCAAATCCTCTCTTGAGGTCTTGGCTCATGTTCTGTCCCAGAAGTCAACTTAGGGGTGAATTAGGTCAAGAAACCCTAATTCCTGATTTTTTTATGAATGCACCCCCTGAGGCAAAATTGACTTGATGATTGGGTTCATGATGTCCCTTGGAGCATCTTAGGTTGTGCTTTGAAGCCTTTGGCTCATGCCCAGAGGAAAATTTCCATCTGGAGGCCCCTAATTTGTGGATATTTGTGGTTTAAATAAGTTGAAGATCATGTCCTTGGGGTTTAATCCACTTGGAATGTTGCAACTTTGTGCTTGATTCTTGAGGTGGGAGTCTTCTTGATCCATTATGGATATTTGAGAGGTTTAGACAAGTTGAAGATCATGTCCTTTCTTGATTGATCCTTTGTCTAAGAGCTCTGAGAGGGCTTGAAACCCTAAGTTTGATTGTAGTGGATGCTCTCCCATCTTTGGGGAGACTAATTAGGTATGATGGTTAATCCATATTGTGATGATGATTTGTACAATGATGGGGAATCTTAGTGGTCAAAATTTGGGGTATGACAGATGCCCCTATTTAATCTTCTTGGACCCGAAGGTGTGAATGGCGAAGGTATTCGGGCATTCGGGGTGCAAGACGATTAAATATCGGAATACCCGAAATTTTGATGGTGGTCATGAATGGTAGCTTACGCGTTCATCTTCTTTTGCTAAGCGATGATGCTTAGAAAAGGTAAAACTTCCCCTTGATCCTGGTCTTCAGCCAAGGAACTAGTCTAAGTTTCTGATATAAACTTCCCCTCGATCCTGGTTTCCTACCAAGGAACTGGTCTCAGTTTCCGAAATAAACTTCCCCTCGATCCTGGTTTCCTACCAAGGAACTGGTCTCAGTTTCCGAAATAAACTTCCCCTCGATCCTGGTTTCCTACCAAGGAACTGGTCTCAGTTTCTGAAATAAATTCCCCTCGATCCTGGTTTCCTACCAAGGAATTGGTCTCAGTTTCCGAAATAAACTTCCCCTCGATCCTGGTTTCCTACCAAGGAACTGGTCTCAGTTTCTTTTGTCAATAAACTTTCTTGACAAGGGGCGCTGTTCGTAGCAGTTTTCCTCAAACTTCTCACCGAATTTTCCTGGGGAGATGCCATTTGATGGAAAAAGATCTGATGTCAGAGTTGCTGGGGAACCCAGTCGTTTGAGTTGTAGAGGTGTACAAACTTCTCCGTTGGAGATGCCATTCGTTGACTCTACTGGGGGAAAACGAGTCTCTTGAGAGACTGCTTTCGCTTGGGGTATTACATCATACTTTTCTCGGGATCTTCTCGAAGAAATGCCATATGATGTGATCCAACCTTGAGGTGCTGATGACCTTTTCGTCAGTGAAATTTTTCAGAGAAAAACGGCTGTATTGCAGAATCTCTGATTAAGAGACTTTCTCTGGGGATTTTCCTTAATCCGGGAAAGCGAAGATATCATCTTCAATGGCAAAGAGTGATGTTTGCTGAAGGTTCTCTGGCCTTTCAGAGGTTCAAGTTATCAAAGTGGTCAAGAGACCCACTTCAATTCAGCAGCAAAGTGGAGGAGCGGTTGTTCAGACGCCACCTTTCCCGACGAGGAAAGAACTGACAACTCGGTTGAAAAGACGTTTATCACTAGGGAACAAGACCGACTAGAGTGATAGTGATGCAATATGAATATGAATGTAAATCAATAATGTATGATGTATGTATGTATATGCAGACAAAACCGACGCGACATACAGACTAATGGATGAACATGACTGGATACTTGGCCACAGCGGGAGATGAAAAGTATCGCTGGTTCAAAAAATAGCAACTCTGCCTTGCTTAGGAGGGATAGTCCCTGTTGGGAGCTACGTTGGACGGACTTAGGAGGTGGGAACTTTGCCGAGGGTGTCAGACGAAACTGTGAGAACATGATTTGGTTCTGCAATTTTATCTCTAAGTTTTGATGATACCAAATGAGTATTTTTGTATTAACAATTTTGTACAACTAATGTTTGTTATTTGTGAGAATGTAACAAACAGGTTATGCTTCCGTAAATTTGCGTGAACACAATGCTTAAAGTAAAATACTCCGCCTACACACTCTGATATAAAAGGAAAAGAGAACGGGTTCTGAAGATCTGAAGACATAGGTTCTGATCGAACGAAGTCCAGATGCTAAAGTCCTAAGCTCTCTGAATCAAGGTTCTGAAGACCTAAATCAAGTCTCTACTCATGCTTCAACCAAATACTATCAGAAGCCGCTGAATATATGAAGACAACGCACCAAGCGATCGAGGTTCTGAAAACCAAATACTAGAGACTCTGAAGATCCGAAGACTTGATAATCTCAAGAACCAAGCGATGTTTTACCTTCTTACTCATGCTCGTGAAAAGCCTCTGAAGTTGAGAAGCCAAGAAGACAAAGCTACATAGTACAACCGTACCTTAATTCAAGTGAAAATATCTTGGTAACAGTGCAACAGTACAATCAAAGATATTATGAAAAAAATAGGACTCACAGCATGCAAAAGCTATTATCTGTCCTCACGCTTCTAGCCGTCAGCCTAGTTAAGCTATCATGATTACATTTCAACGGCTCTTTCTACACGACTATAAAAGGAAGCAAAAGACTTGAAGAAAGATACACATGAACGCTACTGCAATACTCTCTCTATCTGAAATCTCTCTTAAGTCATTCTGGTCGAAAACATGTTTACATTTTCAGCTTGTATAGAAGCACATTTATGTAAACGTAAATTGTTCAAACTTAGGTTTGTGTTCCTTGAGAAAGACCCTGTGGTGGTATTTCTTGAGAAGTCTAAGTCGTGTGTCTTAGAGGTTGTTCCTTGAGTAAGACCTGTGAGGTTGTATTACTTGAGAAGTCTAAAACTTGTGAGTTTTAGAGGTTGTGTTAGTCACCAGCAGTTTGGCTCGTGCATTGTACTGATTTGATTGAATAGTGGATTAAGACCTCGTTGAGAGAGGCAAAATCACCTTGGCGGGTGGACTAGACTAGCTTGAGTGTTTCTCAAGTGAACTAGTATAAACATAGCGTGTCATTGTGTCGTGATTCAAAAGAGTTTTTATTGATAAAAGAAAGAGTCTAACAAAAGTAAGTTTTAATAAAAGAAACAATTTTATTTTGAAAAACCAATTCAAACCCCCCTTTCTTGAGTTTTTCACACCTTCAATTGGCATCAGAGCTCCGGTTCTGAGGTGATAAAAAGATTGAATTTTTATCAAGCACTTAACAGTGTTTAGTACCGATCCAAGTGTGAAAAACAATGTCTATACCAAATGCTGAGACAAGTGTTATTGTAAATGAAAGAGATTCTTATAGTGCAAAACCTCCTATCTTTGATGGAAAAAAGTTTGACTATTGGAAAGATAGAATTGAAAGTTACTTTTTGTCGTTTGACTTAGATCTATGGGATCTGGTAGTCGATGGCTACAGTCACCCTGTAGATACTGCAGGAAAAAAGATTGATAGAAGTGCATTTACAGATGCACAGAAGAAAACTTACAAAAATCATCATAGAGCAAGAACGATTCTATTAAACGCGATTTCTTATACAGAATATGAGAAAATTACAAACAAAGAAACTGTGAAGTCCATCTTTGACTCTCTTCGTATGACTCATGAAGGCAATGCTCAAGTGAAGGAGACGAAGGCTCTTGCACTAGTTCAAAAATATGAGGTCTTCAAGATGGAAGATGACGAAACTGTGGAAACCATGTTCTCAAGATTTCAGATGCTTGTTGCAGGACTCAGAGTTCTAGACAAAGGCTATTCTACTGCAGACCATGTCAAGAAAATTATCAGAAGTCTACCTGTTAAATGGAGACCCATGGTGACCGCCTTGAAACTAACAAAGGATCTGAATAGTATAAGTCTTGAGGAACTAATCAGTTCTTTAAGAAGTCATGAAATAGAGCTCCAAGAAGATTAACCCCAAAAGAAAAGAAAATCCATTGCTCTAAAAGCTAAACCTGAGAAGAAAAAGGCGTATCAAGCAGAGGAGGAAGTGGAAGAATCTGAAGAAGAATCAGACGAAGATGACATATCTCTCATATCAAGAAAAATTAGTCAACTATGGAAATACAGAAGAAATAAGTTCAGAGGACCAAGAAGAAGATCTGAGTCAACATATGGTTAAAAGAGAACTTATGGAAGAGATGTTACGTGCTTTGAATGCAAGGAACCTGGACATATAAAAAATGACTGTCCAAAGGTTAAGAAAGATGAAAGACCTAAGAAAGCTAAAAGGGGTCGTATGGCAACCTGGGATGATTCAGAGTCCGAAGATGATTCTAATGAAGAACGTGCCAACGTTGCATTCATGGCTAAATCAAACGACGTTCTATCAGAAGGAGAACCTTCAGACTCCGACGACGAAAGAGAGGTACTTTCTTCCCTATCTCGCTCTGAACTTGAAATAGGATTATATGAACTTATGGAAAGATATAAAACTCTTTGAAGAAAACACAAAACTCTGAAAAAGACTCTTGTGATTCCTTCAGAAGATCTTCCTAAAAGCAAACAAACCATTCTTGAATTAAATGAAAAACTACTTTATCTAGAAAATTCAAATGCTGCATTGAAAACCAAAATCTCTAGGTTAGAAGAAGAAATCATCTCTAACAAAACCAATACTAATGAAGTAGTCAAGTATGATAGAGCTTTTCAACGCTTTCTTGCTAAAAGCATAGACAGAAGCAAAATGGATTCAATGATATATGGAGTCAGCAGAAATGGTAACAGAGGTCTAGGATATTTAGGACCATCACAACCATATGATGAGACCAAAAGTATCAAGATAATACCTCTGTCCAAACATTTTGTTCCCTCTGGCACTATTTTAAAATGTTCTGAACAAAAAGGTTCAAAACCGATCACTACACAAACACAGACACTGAAGAAAACTCCTAAACTTAAACATTATGCACAAGTTCCACACTATTATTCCAATATAAGAAAGTCCAAAGATGTTAGAACCTCTGGAAAGGCTAATGTGAAATGACCCACAAAATAGGTACCTAAGAATAAGATAATTTATGTTGCAGACATCCTTAATGGCACCGTTGAAACACCAATCATGGTACCTGGACATTGGATGCTCGCGACACATGACGGGAGAAAGGCATATGTTCCAAGATCTGAAACTTAAACCCAGAGGTGTCGTCGGTTTTGGAGGAAATCAGAATGGAAGAATCATTGGCTCTAGAACTATTGGAAATGGTAAGCTTCCCTCTATTAATAATGTTCTGTTAGTTGAAGGTCTAATGCATAATCTATTGTCAATCAGTCAGCTTAGTGACAACGGTTATGACGTTATTTTTAATCAAACATCCTGTAAAGCTGTAAGTCAAAAGGATGGATCTGTCTTGTTCAATGGAAAGAGGAAGAACAATACTTACAAAATTAAATTATCAGATTTAAAACACCAAAATGTAAAATGTCTTCTTTCTGTAAATGAAGAACAATGGGTCTGGCACAGACCCCTTGGTCATGTTAGCTTAAGAAGAATTTCTCAGCTGAACAAGCTAGGTCTTATCAGAGGCTTGCCAAATCTGAACTACTCTTCAGATGCTCTTTGTGAAGCATGTCAGAAAGGCAAGTTTTCAAAAACATCTTTTAAAGCAAAGAATATTATTTCCACCTCCAGACCGTTATAACTTCTTCACATTGATCTCTTTAGGCCAGTGAAAACTGCTTCGATCAATGGTAAGAAATACGGACTAGTCATCGTTGATGATTACAGTCGTTGGACATGGGTGAAATTCTTAAAACACAAGGATGAGTCACATTCTGTGTTTTCTTCCTTCTGCACCCAAGTACAAAATGAGAAAAATTGTAAAATCATCAAAGTCAGAAGTGATCATGGTGGAGAATTTGAAAACAAAGACTTTGAAAACCTTTTTAATTCACATGGAATATCCCATGACTTTTCTTGTCCTAGAACTCCACAACAAAATGGAGTTGTAGAGAGAAAGAACGGAACTTTACAAGAAATGGCTCGCACCATGATCCAAGAAAGTGACATGGCTAAGCATTTTTGGGCAGAAGCAATCAACATTGCGTGTTATATTCAAAATAGAATCTCTATTAGACCTATCTTGAATAAAACTCCTTATGAATTGTGGAAGAATAAAATTCCCAACATTTCCTATTTTCATCCATTTGGATGTACTTGTTTTATGCTAAATTCTAAAGAGAATCTTGGCAAGCTTGATTCCAAAGCACAGAAGTGTCTGCTGTTAGGATACTCTGTACGCTCAAAAGGATACAGAGTTTATAACACAGAATCACGGATTGTGGAAGAATCACTTCATGTTAGATTCGATGACAAGCCTGACACTAAAAAGTCAGAGCTAGTTAAAAAGCTTGCAGGTTTGGAAATTAGCTTCTCAGAACCTAAAGAAAAGGCAGATGAAGTCAATGACCAGCAAAACCCTACGCCGGATACCACCGATGTAACTCCGAATACTCCACAGCAAAAGAAAAGAAGAATGTCTATATCTCATCCTGAGGAACTAATTCTTGGTAGCAAGGACGCTCCAGTCAGAACCAGATCAGCCTTCAGACCATCAGAAGAAACACTCTTGGGATTGGTGTCATTAATTGAACCAGCTACGGTTGAAGAGGCTCTTATGGACAAAGACTGGGTTCTGGCTATGGAAGAAGAACTGAATCAATTTTCAAAGAATGATGTTTGGGATCTAGTTCCAAAACCTAAGAATGTTCATGTTATTGGAACCAAATGGGTATTCAGAAATAAGCTAAATGAGAAGGGAGAAGTTGTCAGAAACAAGGCACGACTTGTAGCTCAGGGATACAGTCAACAAAAAGGAATTGATTACAACGAAACTTTTGCTCCTGTCGCCAGACTTGAAGCAATACGGTTATTAATTTCCTTTTTAGTAAATCATAACATCACCCTATATCAGATGGATGTTAAGAGTGCATTCTTAAATGGTTATATATCAGAAGAAGTCTATGTCAAACAACCTCCTGGTTTTGAAAATTCAGAAAAATCAGATTTTGTTTTTAAACTCAAAAAATCACTCTATGGTTTAAAGCAAGCTCCTAGAGCTTGGTACGATAGATTGAGCAAATTTCTTTTAGAAAACAATTTCACCAGAGGAAAAGCTGACACAACTCTCTTCTGTAAAACATACAAGAATTATATTCTTATAGTTCAAATCTATGTTGATGATATTATTTTTGGTTCTGCTAACCCCTCTTTATGCAAAGAATTTTCAAAGCTAATGCAAGCAAAATTCGAAATGAGTCTGATGGGTGAGTTAAAGTTCTTTTTGGGAATTCAAATAGATCAGAAATCAGAAGGCACCTACATTCATCAAAGTAAGTACACAAAAGAACTTCTGAAAAAATTCAACATGATGGATTGTAATACAGCTAAAACACCAATGCATCCAACATGTGTCATGAGAAAAGAAGAAACAGGAGTCAAGATTTATCAGAAGCTCTATCGTGGTATGATAGGCTCTCTCTTATATCTAACTGCTTCTAGACCGGATATATTATTTAGTGTACATTTATGTGCTAGATTCCAATCAGATCCAAGAGAATCTCATTTAACTGATGTTAAACAAATTCTAAGGTATCTGAAAGGAACAACTAACCTTGGCCTGATGTATGAGAAAACATCAGAGTACACTTTTTCTGGTTACTGTGATGCAGACTATGCTGGAGACAGATTGGAAAGAAAGAGCACATCAGGAAACTGTCAGTTCCTAGGAAATAATCTAATCTCATGGTCAAGCAAGAGGCAATCTACAATTGCTCTCTCTACAGCAGAAGCAGAATACATCTCTGCTTCTCTATGCAGTACATAAATGCTTTGGATGAAAAATCAGCTGGAAGACTATCAGATATATGAGAGTAACATTCCTATTTTCTGCGATAATACTGCTGCTATTTGTTTAAGTAAAAATCCAATTCTACATTCTAGGGCTAAACACATTGAAATATAACATCATTTTATCAGAGACTGCTCAGAAGGGAACCTTATGCTTAAAATTTATTGATACAGACCATCAATGGGCTGATATTTTTACAAAACCCTTAGCTGAAGATAGATTTCTAAATATTTTAAAACATCTGAAAATGGTGTATTGCTCAGAATGAGATTATTTCAGAACCAAATGTGTTTAGTCAGTGGAAATAAGTATTTTTAAATCATCAGAACCACTTATGTGAAAAGTATCTCAGTTCTGATTAATTTTTCTTCTGAGTCAGTTTTGACGCGTCATTTAATTAGAATATGACTTTTTGCATGTGATTAGATTACATCTAATTCACTATATTTACCCAAATCAAATGAACAGTAATTTTCTTGGGATTGACTCAAAACTTAATTACATTTATTTACTTATCCCCTGTCGTGTCTATCTCTTCAAGTTTTCAAAAACCATTCCTATTCCCTCTTTCACTCAAAAGGAAACCCTAAAACCCTAAATTTCTCTCTCTCTCTCTCTCTCTCTCTCTCTCTCAAACTCAATCCTTGTTCTTATCCTCTCCGTTCTTAACAATCATCATGACAAACATCAATCAACAAGAAACTGTTCCCCTTTCCAAAGAAGTTAAAACGTCATTAAATGTCTCCCAAGAGCTGTCGTCTTCATCTATCACACCTTCTACCACCTCCACAACCACCGCGTCGATGGCCTCGACTCCATTATCTCTTCCCACGATCGATGCAACCTATGTCACATAGAGAAATTCCTCTGTTACTTGTGTTATGCATGCAAATGAACTAATTGTTCTGAAAGATCTGTTTGTCGACTTCGACAATCTTCACGATAATGGGTTTAACCTAATTGATCAATTTAACACTTAAGGATGGAAAAGTTACTTTGAAAGACTCAGAGGTACAACCTTTGATGACCTAGTAAAGGAATTCTAGAGGCACGCTAAAACAGACAATCTTCATATTGTATCTTTTGTCATGGATCAAAAGATCATTATCACTGAAAAATCTATTTCATACTTACTGGGGATGCAGCTCTTGGAAGGAAAAAGAGTTTATGGAAAAACTGAATTATCTGACTCTGTCATCAACAAAGCAAGAATCTACGTGACAATCTAAGAATCTAGCATAAAATCATTCTTGGATGTATCAATCCAAGACCTCCAAAGAGTGCTGCAGATTTCTTCAACACAAATCAAAAGTACATGTTGTATTACTTGCACAAAAATGAGAAAATGTGTCTTCCATCCATTCTTTTCTACTACCTGAGAGATATGGTGCGCAAGACAAGAACAACAACTTTAGCAGATAGGAAGATTGTAAACTACATTCTGTATGGAAGACTTCTATCTGACATCTTTGTTGAAAGTGGCCTAGTGGAGTATCTAGTCAAAGAAGCCAAGTACACATATTATCTGACTAGCAAAGTAAGAGAAGCCTTCAATGCTGTGAACCTTAAGCATATGAAAATGATCACTAATCTTGATGTGAAACCCATATCTATCCCACACGACACTATGATCAAACCTTCAGTAATGAACTACCCCTACTACCGCAAAGAAGACAATCCAACAGCAATTGCTTCGTTTGTGGCTTTAATGAGAGAAGAAGGGCATGACATGCCAAAATCCAGAATTGAAGAGATTGCTCCCAAATCTAAATACATCACGAGGAGTAAGAGGAAGCAAACTGAAGAGGATGCTGAGCCTAAGAAGAAGAAAAAGGATGAAACTGAACCCTCCAAAGCTTCTAGACTGGAAACTCTTCTTCTTGAGAAAATCAATAAATCGACTGTCAATTCTTCTGGATCTATAAATGTCACTGATACTGTTATTGCACCATCATCATCTCAAACCACCGTCATTCCTACCTCCAATCCACAGGTGAAGTTTAAACCACCATCTTTCCCAATTCCTCCTTCAACTATCACTATCCAATCTTCACCCAACTCAACAATCAATACCCCTATCTCGACTAAATCTATTCCTACCTACACCTCGTTAATAACCTCGTCAATATTCAGCCAAATAAACAAAGTTCCATGAACCTAATCTCTGAATCTCAAGTCCTTAGTAGTGAGTCTGTCTCTGAGGATACAACCTCTGAATCTCTAGAGATCGTCACCCCTGAATCTCTCATGGTCTCAGACACTCCAGAAGTGACATCTCCTGCTGATTAACAAATGAGTAAACATGCTCCTACTGAGATCGTTCCATCTCAGCAAACACCACCGGAAACAAATTCTGCTAAGTCTGACCTTGCTTTAGTCATCTATACTAAACCTCCTCCAACATCTTTTGAAGAATGCGCAAGCCAATTTTATAACAAGGCATTAAGGAAGTTTACGAACCTAAGAGCAGAACTTAACACAAGTACCAAGCCTTTGGAACTTGAAAGATCTTGTCAAAACTTCCAGAAATGGTTGAGCAGTGATCTTGCAAGAGTTGTAAGCTTCTCAAATGTAACCATCACAGATGGAATTCAACGGGCAAAGGAGAGAGCAGAAGCAAAAGAGCGGATCAGGATACTTAAGTTCTTGGCTGCAAAGCAGAAAGAAGTTGAAGAAAAGGCTGCTAAGGAAGCAAAACTTCTTGCAGATAAGGATGTAGAAGAAGCCAGGATAGCACAGGAAGTTGAAGCCATGGAAAAGGCCAAGCAAGATGCTGCAATTATTTCTACATCTGATCTTGCTATCAAGCGTTTGGAAGACGCAATTGGAGATATCAGAGAAGAACAACAAAAGTTCAGAGAAACCCTTGAGGAACAAAAGACTGACAATGCTACTCTTCAGGGCATGCTTCAGAAGATATGGGACAAGATGTCCTCTGGAAGCACCTAATTCTTGTGTCTCTTTTGTCCTTCTGACTTTAGATCCTTGTTTTTCACCCTTTCACCGCTTATCTTTTTTATCTATGACAAAAAGGGGGAGAAGTAATATATGAATGTGATATTTTGATTCCATAGTCAAATCTCTGAAAAATGCTGTTTACATACTAACAGATAAAATTATTATTAGAGTGTTTTTCTTTTTCAGGTATTCTGATCCAAATCAAGCTTTATTAAGAAAAGAAAATTAGAACTCTCCTGAAAAGAGAATCAAGACTAAGAGCTCATGATCTAGTAAAATCAGGGGGAGCCCCAAGCTCAGAAATTCATCAAGTCTAAGACTCAGGGGGAGCACTTCATACGAAGGATAAGCTATCTTTAGAAACTGTTATTCTCCTGCACTATATATATATATATATATATCAAAATTGTGTCATCAAAATACATATTTTTGTCATCATCAAAAAGGGGGAGATTGTGAGAACATGATTTGGTTCTGCAATTTAATCTCTAAGTTTTGATGATACCAAATAAGTATTTTTGTATGAACGATTTTGTACAACTAATGTTTGTTATTTGTGAGAATGTAACAAACAGGTTATGCTTCCGTAAATTGGCGCGAACACAATGCTTAAAGTAAAATACTCCGCCTACACACTCTGATATAAAAGGAAAAGAGAACGGGTTCTGAAGATTTGAAGACATAGGTTCTGATCGAACGAAGTCCAGATGCTAAAGTCCTAAGCTCTCTGAATCAAGGTTCTGAAGACCTAAATCAAGTCTCTACTCATGCTTCAACCAAATACTATCAGAAGCCTCTGAAGATATGAAGACAGCGCACCAAGCGATCGAGGTTCTGAAAACCAAGAACTAGAGACTCTGAAGATTCGAAGACTTGATAATCTCAAAAACCAAGCGATGTTTTCCCTTTTTACTCATGCTCGTGAAAAGCCTCTGAAGTTGAGAAACCAAGAAGACAAAGCTACATAGTACAGATGTACCTTAATTCAAGTGAAAATATCTTGGTAACAGTGCAACGGCACAATCAAAGATATTCTGACAAAAACAGGACGCGCAGCACGTAAAAGCTATTATCTGTCCTCACGCTTCTAGCCGCCAGCCTAGTTAAGGCATCATGATTACATTTCAACGGCTCTTTCTACACGACTATAAAAGGAAGCAAAAGACTTGAAGAAAGATACACACGAACGCTACTGCAATACTCTCTCTATCTGAAATCTTTCTCAAGTCATTCTGGTCAAAAACGTGTTTACATTTTCAGCTTGTATAGAAGCACATTTCTGTAAACGTAAATTGTTCAAACTTAGGTTTGTGTTCCTTGAGAAAGACCCTGTGGTGGTATTTCTTGAGAAGTCTAAGTCGTGTGTCTTAGAGGTTGTTCCTTGAGTAAGACCTGCGAGTTTGTATTACTTGAGAAGTCTAAAACTTGTGAGTTTTAGAGGTTGTGTTAGTCACCAGCGGTTTGGCTCGTGCATTGTAATGATTTGATTGAATAGTGGATTAAGACCTCGTTGAAAGAGGCAAAATCACCTTGGCGGGTGGACTAGACTAGCTTAAGTGTTTCTCAAGTGAACTAGTATACACATAACGTGTCATTGTGTCGTGATTCAAAAGAGTTTTTATTGATAAAAGAAAGAGTCTAACAAAAGTAAGTTTTAATAACAGAAACAATTTTATTTTGAAAAACCAATTCAACCCCCCCTTTCTTGAGTTTTAAACACCTTCAGAAACATGGTCTCTGACACAGTTGATCCTTCATTCAGGTGTGCTGGCTAAGAAGGAGTACTTTGATTCTGCACTTTGAAGCTCGATTACTTCTGGAGAAGCGATTGATGTTCTTTCAATGTTCAACAGTCAAAAGAAATTGTCATCTTTATTTTGAAAAGCAGAAAAATTTTGACAAGTAAATTCATTTTTGTTTTATTTCAACAATCGTTGATCACGTTAAAATGTCGTTCTATAAAGCTAAAACAAATGAGAATTATAAACAAAGCACCAGGGCTCAAATTTTATTGATAGGATGGAAATCAGCCAAACGCGTGATTCCATGGAGTATTTACAAACTTTAGAAAATTGTAATTTAAGGGAAAAGGGCTACATTGAAACATAACGACTGTTATCCTTCTACCAACTTTGAATTCTGGACATCCTGAGCTTCCGTCGAAGATGACATTGACTGGAGTTTTCCTGATGGATGGCATGACTGGTGCTAAGGGATTTGCCCCTGTTGAACATAGTTACTTGCCATTATCCCTAATTTTTGCCTGGATTGTACTTTTGAGATTTCCAATCCATCAGGATAATTTTTGATCATGTCTCTAATTTTTGCCTGGACCGCCCTTTCGGGTTTTCAATCCACCGAGACATTTTTTTTTAGTTTAGGCGAAGTATTTCTTGACTACATCAACATTTATGGGGTAGGCAAACTCCCCTCCATCCATGGTTACGAGTCTCAAGGCGTCGCCTGAGAAAGCTTTCTTGACCATATAGGGGTCGTCATAATTCGGAGTCTATTTGCCCCGCGAATCAGTGAGGAATGATTGTATCTTTTTGAGCACGAGGTCTCCTTTCCTGAAGATGCGAGGTCGGACCTTTTTTTCAAACGCCTTCTTCATTCTCTGTTGATACAACTGACCATGGCATAGTGCCATTATTCGTTTTTCTTCGATCAGATTCAGTTCATCGTGTCGACTTTGACATCATTCAGCTTCTGTTAGCTTAGCTTCCATCAATACCCGAATTGATGGGATCTCTACTTCTATGGGGAGCACTGCTTCCATGCCATATACTAGAGAGAAAGGGGTTGCCCCTGTTGAAGTGCGGGTAGATGTGCGATAGCCATGAAGGGCAAAGGGTAGCATCTCATGCCAATCTTTATAGGTTACAACCTTCTTTTGAACAATCTTCTTGATGTTCTTGTTAGCCGCTTCTACCGCTCCGTTCATCTTGGGTCGGTAGGGAGATGAGTTATGGTGTTCGATCTTGAACTCAGCGCACAACTCCTTCATCATCTTGTTGTTCAAGTTGGATCCATTGTCAGTAATGATCTGGCTTGGAACACCATACCGGCAAATAATATTGTTTTTGATAAATCGGACCACCACTTGTCGGGTTACATTGGTGTACGACGCTGTTTCGACCCACTTGGTGAAGTAGTCAATGGCTACCAGGATGAACCGATGTCCGTTCGAAGCCTTGGGCTCAATCATGCCAATCATGTTGATTCCCCATATGGAAAAAGGCCACGGGGAAGAAACAACTTTGAGATGCGTTGGAGGTACATGGATTTTGTCTGAGTATATCTGACACTTGTGACACTTCCTCATGTACTTGTAGCAGTCGGATTCCATGGTCAACCAGTAGTACCCTGCTCTTAGAATTTTTCTCGCCATTGTGTGTCCATTGGCATGAGTGCCAAAGGATCCTTCATGAATTTCTTTTATCAGCATGTTTGCTTTTGGTCTGTCTACACATTGGAGCAAGACCATGTCGAAGTTTCTCTTATAGAGTGTATCACCGTTCATGAAGAAGCTGCTTGCCAGTCTTCTGAGGGTCTTTCGGTCCTTTCTGGATGCCCCAGGAGGGTACTCTTGGTTTTGAAGGAAGCATTTGATATCGTGATACCAAGGTTTGTCGTCTATGACTGCTTCAATCGTGAAGATGTAAGTGGGCCATTCAAGGCGCATTATGCCAATCTTAGGTAAGTCGTTCCATTGACCTACACTAATCATGGAAGAGAGGGTGGCTAATGCATCAGCCATGTGATTCTCTTCACGAGGGATATGATGAAACTCGATTTTGTTGAAGAAGGGTAACAACCTTCTCACGTAATCTTTATAAGGAATCAATCCTGATTAATATGTGTTCCAATCTCCTTTGATCTGATTGATAACGAGGGCTGTGTCGCCATATACATCCAAGTTCTTGATCCTTAAGTCGATCGCTTCTTCGAGACCCATGATACAAGCTTCGTATTTGGCCTCGTTGTTCGTGCACTTGAACGTAAGTCTAGCGGTGAAAGGAATTTGGGTACCCTGAGGTGTTATGATGATTGCCCCAATTCCATTTCCATAATGATTGACAGCTCCGTCAAAGATTAGTCCCCATTGGGAACCTGGTTCTGGCCCTTCACTGCGTAGCGGTTTGTTGCAGTATTTCATTTTTAGATACATGACATCCTCGTCTGGGAAGTCAAATTCGAATGATTCCTGATCGTTAATCGGTTAATGAACCAAATGATCAGCTAAAACACTTCCCCTGACGGCTTTCTGAGCATGGTACTCGATGTCGTACTCTAATAACAACATCTGCCAACGGGCAATCCTTCCCGTGAGAGCAGGCTTTTCAAAGACGTACTTGATTGGATCCATTTTAGAGATTAACCAAGTAGTGGGATGAATCATATATTGGCGAAGACGTTTGGCTGCCCAGCCAGAGCACAACAAGTTTTCTCAAGCATAGTGTACCGAGTTTCGCAGTCGGTGAATTTTTCGCTCAAATAGTAAATGGCAGACTCTTTCCTTTTTGTTTCGTCCTGTTGGCCAAGTACACAACCCATTGGGTCTTCCAAGACTGTTAAGTAGATGATCAGTGGTCTTCCTTCCACTGGACGTGATAGAATCGGTGGGTTCAACAGATATTCCTTGATACTGTCGAAGGCGGTTTAGCAGTCATCTATCTAAATGCAGTCCTGATTCTTTTTTAGTAACTTGAAGATTGGCGCGCATGTCGCGGTCATGAGGAATATAAATCTGGAAATGTAATTCAAACATCCCAAGAATCCCCTGACTTGTTTTTCAGTCCGCGGAGAAGGCATTTATTGAATCGCCTTGACCTTGTCAGGATCAACCTCAATTCCTTTCTGGCTGACGATGAACCCTAAAAGTTTCCCTGAACGGACACCGAATGTGCACTTGTTGGGATTCAAGCGGAGTTTGTACTTTCTTAGCCGCTCGAATAGCTTTGACAGGTGGGTCACATGCTCCTCCTCTATTCTAGATTTGGCAATCATGTCATCGACATATACCTCGATTTCCTTGTGTATCATGTCATGAAACAGAGTAGTCATGGCCCGTTGATAGGTTGCCCCGGTGTTCTTCAACCCGAACGGCATTACCTTGTAACAGAAAGTACCCCATGGGGGTGATGAAGGAAGTTTTCTCCATGTCTTTCGGCGCCATTTTTATCTGATTATAGCCCGAGAATCCATACATGAAGGAGAAGACTTTGAACTTTGCTGTACTGTCAACCAGCATGTCAATGTGTGGTAAAGGAAAGCCGTCCTTTGGACTAGCCTTGTTTAGATCTTTGTAATCTACACACATTCTGTCCTTTCCGTCCTTTTTCGGAACTAGTACTATGTTGGCTAACCATTGAGGATATTCTGATGTGGCAAGGAAACCCGCGTCAATCTGTTTCTGGACTTCCTCTTTGATTTTGATGGCCATGTCTGGATGAGTTCGTCTCAACCTCTGTTTTACTGGTGGACATTCTGATCTCAACGGTAGATGATGTTCCACGATGCTGGTATCCAACCCTGGCATGTCCTGATAGGACCAAGCGAATACATTGGGAAACTCTTTGAGAAGCTTTATCAAACTTTCTTTGACGGCTGGACTGAGTAGTGCCCCAATCTTGATTTCTTTCTTTTCTTGTTCTGAATCAAAGTTGACGGTTTCCAACGACTCTTTAGGAGGTTCGATGAACCTTTCCTCTTGTCTGAGTAGTCGGGAGATCTCCTCTGGAATTTCTTCGTCATCTTCTTCTTCAACCTCAAATATCGGGAATTCAAAGTTGGGAGAAGGCATTAGATCATATGTTTCAACGGGGTTTAAAACAAGCAATCTGCATGACGTGATGATTTGTGTTTAGAAGAGATAGAGAAAATGCAAGAGTGTGTGCAATGTTTTTTCTGAAAACTGCTTGCTTTTATTATTTGAATTGTTTTTTAGGATTACCATTTTCTGAAAAAACGAAAAGAGAAAACAACAATTAATATGGAAATTACAGAACGACGTTTATTTATTTATTTATTTATGATTTTATCGATTCTTGAAACTACAGCCCTATAAAACAAAACTCGGTCGCTTTGGGCGAAGTGAAGAGGGATATTTACAGAAAGTGAGCCCTATCAAAACATCCGTCTCACCTGGGCAGGGTGAAAGGTTAAGATAAAGACAACCATTACTTAGACTTATGAACGATCTTCGGAACATCGACTGCAACTCATTGGCGGCGAACTCCTCGGTGAATCACAAAGTCTGGTACCTTCCTTGATTTGTCTTCAGAAATAACGCTGATTTCTGGTGGAGCAGGATCATTGGAATCTGTTTCCCAGGCAGAGTTATCATAGGAGGATTCCTCAGTTGTATTTTGCATAGTATCTGTGCTCTCAGGCAAATCTCCCCATCCAGTTGGCTGGATGTCTTTGAGCCTGATACGAGAGATTTCTGAAGCAGTGTACTTGACCATGAAGTCGTATTTACCACTTGGTTGTCCCAGGGTGTCCTGTAACGCCCCGAATTTAATTAATTAGTTAATTAAATAAATTAAGGATTTAATTATTTGAAATTGTCGAAGTTGGAAAATTGTCGGTACTATTCTAAGAGGAGAAATTGGAGTATTATGTTGTTTGAGTTGTTCGGTGGATAGTCAAGTAATTAGTCGGTTTAATCGGAGAAATAATATTAGAAATAATATTATTATAATGAACTGTTATTTAATTAAATTGGATTTGGTTGTTGTGTGATAAATAGCAATTTGGAGGTGTATGAAGGGAAGCCCAAATAGATTAAATAATACCATTATTATTATTATTCTTATGAATTAGTGAATTAAGGGTTTTTGTAAAAGGGAAGAAGGAAGTTACCGTACATAGCAGTACCAGAGAAAAGAAATAAGGGTTTGTGTGGAGAAAGAGATAGGTAGTTATGAAGGAAAACGGGAAAAAGGAACAAAGATGTCGTACGAGGAGAAGTTGCAGAGCACATGTTTGAAGCTATGGTGAACAAGGATTCAACCGGTGGGTTAGAGCGGTCTCCAATCCAAGGTAAGGGTGGGGTTCAATCTCTATAACCGGGTATATGATAGACCATATGTGGGGTTGGGTTGTATAAATTTGTGCCATGGATTAATTGTGGGTTCTTGCTGCAAATTTTAATTGAATAAGTTGTTATTTTTGTTGTATCTCTGTTGGTGTGTTCGCTGTATTGCTGTTGGAATTTATAAGAAAATTGATTGTGTCAATGAAATTATTGTTGAACCTTGTTACATGTTGAAGTCGTTGTATCTGTTATATTTCTGAAATGTGTGGTGTTGGTTTGGACTGTGAGCATAAAACGATGCTGCAAAAATTGGGCGAGGAAGAAAAATGAATTAAAAGTTCTCTGAATCGCTAATTTATTCTTTTAAAATAAAAAATAAAAATAAATAAAGAGGGGGGGTGGCGCAAGCCACCCTGTGCAGACATTATGGTGGCGCAAGCCACCTGGAGAATCAAAGAGGGTGGCGCAAGCCACATAGTTAGGGGTGGCGCAAGCCACCTGCTCCATGATAAAGAGGGTGGCGCAAGCCACCTCTGTTGGAAAGGGAGTTTTGGTGGCGCAAGCCACCTTAATTCTTGTGAGAGTGGTTTTTATGAATTAGTATTTTAGTAATATCTTAATAGGAATTTCACTATAAGCTATGGTATAAATTAGCAGAACAAAAAATATGTGTAGCTGGATTTTCTTAATGGGTCTGGTAGTGGAAAGTTGAGTTGGAAATCAGAACAGTAAAATGAAAATGAGCAGGAAAAATCATTCTCAAGTTTTTGACAGAGATTAAAACAAGTAGTAGTAGTAGTTTCGACAGAAAATGAAACAAATAGCAGCAAACGGTATGATTTTGACAGAAACTGAACTGAGAAGAAAATTCACGACAAAAGGTGGGAAATTATTGTAATAGTAGTAGTAACAGAAAAATTAGTGACTTTAGCAGAAGATTAATTAACTGGTTTTGGAATTCTGGTCCGAATAAATTCAAGAGGCGTTTGTGGTATAAGATGGTTGGTACAGAGTAGAAAATATTAGTATTTGTAGGCGATAGTTAATTAACCGGTGTTAGTAGAATTGCCCAAAACAATTACGGATCGTTGTTGTATATTTTGTCGAAGTTGAATTATTGTTGTTAACATGTCGTCGTCGATAAGTTGTATATTCTTGTTGAAGTTGAATTATTGTTGTTAACATTTCGTTGTTGATAAATTGTATATTTAGTTGATGTGGAATTATTATTGTTAACATGTCATTGTTGATGTGTTGTATTGTTGTTAAGATGCTGTCAAATTGTGGTTGTTGCATTGTTATGGTGGAGTTACTGTTGGAATGTAGTCTTTATGTCGTTGTTGAGATATTGATACTAAGTTGTAGGCCGATGGCGAACGTTGATTTGTTGTTGCTGTTAAGTTGTAGGCCGATGGCCAACGTTGATTTATTGTTGCTATTAAGTTGTAGGCCGATGGCCAAAGTTGAATTTGTTGTTAAGTTGTGATTGTGTGGTTGTTGTGTTATTGTTGAATAAGTTGATGTTGTGGTTGTTGTCGCATGCATCGTATAGCATTACTAAGTTGGCCTGGATTGGCAATTTTTAAGTTGGAGCTAATGCTCACCACGTTGGCCTGGATTGGAAAAATATTAAGTTGAAGGCTTATGCCTTGATGCCTCGATAACCTGGCAGGTTTTAAGTTGGGAGTTTTGCTCCATTGGTACCACATGCATGTGCATAGTTGAGTCGCATCTCGAGTCGTATGTTAAAGTTGTGGTTGTTGTCATGTCGTGATAGATTGAAGTTGTACATTATTAAGTTGTTGTTGTTATTAAGTTACTGTTGTTATTAAGTTGTGTTGATCTAAGATGTTTATCAGTTGTCTTTTAGTTGCGGTTATAAAGTGGTGAAATTTGTATGATTCCAATCTAATATACTGTTTATTATATACTTGTTTATATTGGTTGATATCTCGCCCTTCTGTTTGAATGTTACCCCTATTTTGGTAACGTGCAGGTTAGCAGAGATGAAGGTCGTTTATCTTCATTAGTTGAGTCGGTGATGTCGCTCTGATACGTAGCACTCGGGGGTTAACGCATGTTTTCGTTTAGTTGTTGGATTTTCATCATGTTGCTGAATTTTAAGTTGTTTCCGTTAAGGATACATTATTTTATGTTGTTTTGATGTCAAACACGAGTTGAAATATTTTAAAGTCGCAATTATGAATTCGTTGTGCAATAATGAAGATGTTTTATTTTACAGAATAAATAAAGTTGCCATTTTGCCACCTGATGTTTGAGTGTTATGTATCTTTGATTAAATGCGATAGGTGTCGTTATGTTAAGTTGAAAACGTGGCGCCCTTTTTGAATGTGAATTTTGAAACTCTGATTTATGAATTTCCGCCGGGTAGAGATGGGGTGTTACATTAGTGGTATCAGAGCAGGTCGGTCTGTCCGGCCAAGTTGTCTAATGTTGTTTATCCCTTAGTACGCGACAAGTGTGTGGAACACTGTCGGAACTTGTTTGTTTTCCTAATCGATGGTATGCAGGAGTTAGTTTGAAACAAGTGGGGGAGAAGTTTACTTCTCAGAGATGTTTGTAGTATGTGAAGTTGGTTCGAAGTGATATCGCTTACAGGAGTGCAAGTGTTGTCGGAATTGTGTTGTTACGAATCGACGAGAGTATGGACTCATGATTTTATCTGTCGGTCCAGTTGAGACATTTGAAGGAGGACGAGTCAAGTATGAAATGTTTAGTAATAAGAAGAAGAATATCGAAGAAGCACATGGAAGTGCGACGTATGATATTTGAGAATGATTAAAGTATAGAAATCTTTGAGGAATATTAAATAGTAAAGTTAATTGGGTGTTGTTGGCGAGACGTGTCGACATGAGTCGGAAAATTTTGGAAGTTATCCCACCAACCAGATGATGAGATGTTATTGATGAGATTGTGATTGGAATGAGGATCAAGTGTGAAACTATACGGATCATCGAAGTTGGGAGATTAAGAAGAAAGACGAAGGATTGGTTAGGGTTGTTAAAAGTTTTGGACTTGGATAAATGTTTTGATTAAAGTGGGCCGATTTGGATTGTGCTTTGATTATCAGAAGGACATTCGATAATTAGGTTATGCAACAAGTGTGTATAAGAATGTATGTGTTGGATTTTGTGCGTTCATGGAAATAAGGAAATTAAGAAAAACGTTTGTGAGCCTTAGAGAAATGGTAGAGCAGTATGCTTAGATAACGTTGAGCACGAGGAGGAAGACGCTATTTTAGTTGGATAATGATGATTTATGCCACCATTATGGTTGTCGGCTGTCTATTGACAAATTGAGGAACTGATCACCCTTAATCTCTTGTTGATAGTCGACGGAATCATGTTGGATGGAGTAGACGTGTCTTGCCAACTAGAATAGTATGCACAGTGAATTGTTTGGGGTTGAGCTAAGTGCTTACGAATTGTTTGAGTTGCCGATGCGGATTCCTATATAGGGAAATGAGGCGAACATGAGGATGTTAGTATGAGGTTGCGAGTTGATCAGTGAGTAGTTTGGAAACTCACAGTTGTGTTCTGGATAACTTGGGTTTTGGTTTGTGGTGGATCGAGAATTCGACTGACATGAGACTTGAAGAATTGTAGAGATAAACCAAGTAGGAAGTAAATGGTAATGTAAGACTATTATTTGACCGAGGATGTCGGATCGAGAAGGGTAGTGGCTGGTATGCCTTAAAGTGTATATATGGAAATACGAATGGTATTTTCCATACTTGTTTGGATAAGTTAGAGCTGGTGTTCGTTGTGGATATTCTGATGTTTTATAAAATCAGAAGAAGAGTGCGTAGAGTATTTGAGATTTGAGTTGCAAGTATTGAAAGAGGTGAAGCTATATGCCGAGTTAGCAAGGTGTGAATTATGATTTGCAAGATGAGGTTGCCTTGTTGTGTTAATTTAGATGAAGTTGTATGAAGAATTATGCTAGTATGAGTAGGACTTGATGAATTAGTTGTTTGATTGGCTTGGTTAATATGCCATGTTAAGTGTAGGTTTTGAGGCTAAATCTATGGCTATTGGGTGTTAAGCTCTGTTTGGAAGATGATTTTTCTTGTTGAGATTAATTGGACACGTGTATCCTTATGTTGTGGTAATATTGTCATGCGTTGAGATGAATTTTGACGATGTGTTAGTACAAGGTGGTGAAGTTGTAGCTTAGGTTGACGATAATTGGGAATTCTTGAAAGTATCTATCCTATTCAAGATTTGGAATTGGCCGCAGTTGTAGTTGTCTTGGATATTCGAAGGTATTATTTACGGATCTAAGTTGAAGTGGTCAGTAATCAAAGTGTAGAATACCTGTTGGTCGGAATTCCGGAGAATTAAGTTGGAAGCTTTTTCTTATGTCTGTTTTGAGGGTCGGAAGTTGATGTATACTTGGTAGATTTGATGGTTGCAATTAATTAGAGTGCGCAGCGAAAGCGTGGCATAACGCAGTTGGTTCTTATGTGGGTAACCACGATGTCGGTAGTTTGATTATGTTGATGTTGTGCTTTGGGCTTTGTGTTTTTATCCTTGTTGTTTCCTCGTTACCTAAGGTGATGGTCCGAGTGCGAGTAGCTAATTCCTATGATGAGAATTAGGGGAGTGCTGCCTTCGGCGATAGTAACGTTTGTGTTGTGTTCTGGTTGTAGTGAACTGGTTATTCGCTGTGTCTTGAGTTAGTTATTGGGTGCGTTGCGTGAGCCTTATTTCGTGTTGCTGTTGTCGTTGTTGTGATGTATTGTTGTTTGGTGTTGGGCGTGGGGTTGCCTCTTTAGGGCAGGGAAGTTGATTTGTTAGTTGAGATAACGTAATTAAGTTGAGGATGGTTGTGTCATATAGATTTTCGAGGACGAAAATACCCCAAGTGGGGGAGAGTTGTAACACCCCGAATTTAATTAATTAGTTAATTAAATTAATTAAGGATTTAATTAATTTGAAATTGTCGAAGTTGGAAAATTATTGGTACTATTCTAAGTGGAGAAATTGGAGTATTATGTCGTTTGAGTTGTTCGGTGGATAGTCGAGTAATTAGTCGGTTTAATCGGAGAAATAATATTAGAAATAATATTATTATAATGAACTATTATTTAATTAAATTGGATTTGGTTGTTATGTGATAAATAGCAATTTGGAGGTGTATGAAGGGAAGCCCAAATAGATTAAATAATACCATTATTATTATTATTATGAATTAGTGAATTAAGGGTTTTTGTAAAAGGGAAGAAGGAAGTTACTGTACATAGCAGTACCAGAGAAAAGAAATAAGGGTTTGTGTGGAGAAAGAGATAGGCAGTTACGAAGGAAAACGGGAAAAAGGGAACAAATATACCGTACGAGGAGAAGTTGCAGAGCACATGTTTGAAGCTATGGTGAACAAGGATTCAACCGGTGGGTTAGAGCGGTCTCCAATCCAAGGTAAGGGTGGGGTTCAATCTCTATAACCGGGTATATGATAGACCGTATGTGGGGTTGGGTTGTATAAATTTGTGCCATGGATTAATTATGGGTTCTTGCTGCAAATTTTAATTGAATAAGTTGTTATTTTTGTTGTATCTGTGTTGGTGTGTTCGCTGTATTGCTGTTGGAATTTATAAGAAAGTTGATTGTGTCAATGAAATTATTGTTGAACCTTGTTACATGTTGAAGTCTTTGTATCTGTTATATTTCTGAAATGTGTGGTGTTGGTTTGGACTGTGAGTATAAAACGATGCTGCAAAAATTGGGCGAGGAAGAAAAATGAATTAAAAGTTCTCTGAATCGCTAATTTGTTCTTTTAAAAAAATAATAATAATAAAAAATAAAGAGGGGGGTGGCGCAAGCCACCCTGTGCAGACATTATGGTGGCGCAAGCCACCTGGAGAATCAAAGAGGGTGGCACAAGCCACCTGCTCCATGATAAAGAGGCTGGCGCAAGCCACCTCTATTGGAAAGGGAGTTTTGGTGGCGCAAGCCACCTTAATTCTTGTGAGAGTGGTTTTTATGAATTAGTATTTTAGTAATATCTTAATAGAAATTTCACTATAAGCTATGGTATAAATTAGCAGAAAAAAAAATACGTGTAGCAGGATTTTCTTAATGGGTCTGGTAGTGGAAAGTCGAGTTGGAAATCAAAACAGTAAAATGAAAATGAGCAGGAAAAATCATTCTCAAGTTTTTGACAGAGATTAAAACAAGTAGCAGTAGTAGTTTCGACAGAAAATAAAACAAATAGCAGCAAACGGTATGATTTTGACAGAAATTGAACTGAGAAGAAAATTCACGACAGAAGGTGGGAAATTATTGTAATAGTAGTAGTAACAGAAAAATTAGTGACTTTAGCAGAAGATTAATTAATTGGTTTTGGAATTCTGGTCCGAATAAATTCAAGAGGCGTTTGTGGTATAAGATGGTTGGTACAGAGTAGAAAATATTAGTATTTGTAGCCGATAGTTAATTAACCGGTGTTAGTAGAATTGCCCAAAACAATTACGGATCGTTGTCGTATATTTTGTCGAAGTTGAATTATTGTTGTTAACATGTCATCGTTGATAAGTTGTATATTCTTATTGAAGTTGAATTATTGTTGTTAACATTTCGTTGTTGATAAATTGTATATTTCGTTGATGTGGAATTATTATTGTTAACATGTCGTTATTGATAAGTTGTTGTTGATGTGTTGTATTGTTGTTAAGATGCTGTCGAATTGTGGTTGTTGCGTTGTTATGGTGGAGTTACTGTTGGAATGTAGACTTTATGTCGTTGTTGAGATATTGATACTAAGTTGTAGGCCGATGGCCAACATTGATTCGTTGTTGCTGTTAAGTTGTAGGCCGATGGCCAACCTTGATTTGTTGTTGCTATTAAGTTGTAGGCCGATGGCCAAAGTTGAATTTGTTGTTAAGTTGCGATTGTGTGGTTGTTGTGTTATTGTTGAATAAGTTGATGTTGTGGTTGTTGTCGCATGCATCGTATAGCATTACTAAGTTGGCCTGGATTGGCAATTTTTAAGTTGGAGCTAATGCTCACCACGTTGGCTTGGATTGGAAAAATATTAAGTTGAAGGCTATTGCCTTGATGCCTTGATAACCTGGCAGGTTTTAAGTTGGGAGTTCTGCTCCATTGGTACCACATGCATGTGCATAGTTGAGTCACATCTCGAGTCGTATGTTAAAGTTGTGGTTGTTGTCATGTCGTGATAGATTGAAGTTGTACATTATTAAGTTGTTGTTGTTATTAAGTTGCTGTTGTTATTAAGTTGTGTTGATCTAAGATGTTTGTCAGTTGTCTTATAGTTGCGGTTATAAAGTGGTGAAATTTGTATGATTCCAATCTAATATACTGTTTATTATATACTTGTTTATATTGGTTGATATCTCACCCTTCTGTTTGAATGTTACCCCTATGTTGGTGATGTCGCTTTGATACGTAGCACTCAGGGGTTAACGCATGTTTTCGTTTAGTTGTTGGATTTTCATCATGTTGCTGAATTTTAAGTTGTTTCCGTTGAGGATACATTATTTTATGTTGTTTTGATGTCAAACACGAGTTGAAATATTTTAAAGTCGCAATTATGAATTCGTTGTGCAGTAATGAAGATGTTTTATTTTACAGAATAAATAAAGTTGCCATTTTGCCACCTGATGTTTGAGTGTTATGTATCTTTGATTAAATGCGATAGGTGTCGTTATGTTAAGTTGAAAATGTGGCGCCCTTTTTGAATGTGAATTTTGAAACTCTGATTTATGAATTTCCGCCGGGTAGAGATGGGGTGTTACATGTCCCACACTTCTTTGGAACTGGAGGAGTCATCCCTTTCGATGACATTGACCTCGGGGAAAACATAGTTAATGAATTCTAGTCCTGCAAACTTTGCAAATTCATCGTCGTACTGGATATTTTCAGAATGCCCTGAGTGTTGATCCCATGACATGGTGGGGATGCAGGTATTCTTTTCAATGATGCTCAGCTAATTTTCATTGTTCGGCTGGTTTTCTTGCCCCAAGTCTCCTGGGTACGGCTGCCAGATAGGCAGACCATCCATCGGGCCATAGTAGTCGTGGTCAAAGTTGTCTTTCATCAGAGTGTCTTCCTCTAATGAGTTGGGTGGAGCACGACATCCTTCTAGATCATAATCTCTGTATATCACTTTGACATCTGACCTCGATATAAATCACGGACTTTGTGCTAGAAAGCAAAATGGTGTAGGCACCTCTTCCTAAGACATATAACCGTCCTCGTTAAGATAGGATTTCCATTCTTCATCTGTATCGGAGGAATCTCTCTCGTTGATGGTATGTACTTCTTGAGACACTGGGTGAAGGAAACCTCCACTGTGGAAGAAGTTCTGAATGGGATGAAGACTTTCATCGTTAGCAGCAGTCTGGGTACAGGTTGAAGAAAAACCAAGACCTTTCTTTATCTTGTTATCAATAGGAATGACAAGTTGTCCCCATCCTTTTGTGTTGTTACTTTTGATCACTTCGAGAGTATCTTTGTACGAGGAAATCGACGTTCCTCTTTCTGATTGGTTCTCATTGCTCACCGAAAATGCTTGGAACTGAGTTCCAATGACCTCCTCTGGTTCTACACAAGTGGTCGTTGATAGGTTACTCACGATCAAGGCTTGCTCTCCACAGATTGTGACCAGTTGGCCATTCTTGACAAACTTCAGCTTCTGGTGAAGTGTCGAAGTGACTGCCCCAGCCTGGTGTATCCAAGGTCTTCCTAATAAGCAACTGTATGTTGCCCGGATGTCCATGACCTGGAAAGTGACTAGGAAAGTGTGAGGACCGATAGTTATGGGAAGGTCAACTTCGTCGATAACTGTTTTTCTGGACCCGTCAAATTCTTTGACGACGACCTCACTGCCTCTCATCGGAGATCCTTTAAATGATAGTCGCATTAGAGTGGACTTCAACATGATGTTGAGAGCCGATCCGGTGTCTACCAGTAAGCTGGCTAATGCATCGTCCTGGCAGTTGGCTGTGATATTGAGCGCCATGTTGTGGCTTTTGCCTTCTTCTGGCAATTCCTCATCACTAAACCCTAGGTTGTTGCAGGAAGTGATGTTAGAGACGATATTGTTGAACTGTCATATTGACACATCCTGTTCCATAAAGGCCTGCTCTAAGACTTTCTGTAGAGCCTCTATGTGGGCTTCGGAACTGAGTAAAAGAGATAACACATAGATCTTTGAAGGAGTTTGTAACAGTTGATCAACAATGTTGTATTCACTCCTTTGGATGAGCTTCAGCATCTCATCATCGTTCTTTGAAAGGTCGGGATTACTAGATTGACCGAATGGTGGATTAGGAGCTTATGTCTGAAGTTCCTTTTCTCTGTTGGGTTCTTCAACTCCTCTGTTGAAGATTCGACCGCTCCGTGTTCCTCGACTGATGTCTGCAATATTCACGACAGAGGGTAATGGAATTTCCTTTCAATTCTCAACTGTTGTTGCACCGTATTTGTAAGGGATAGCCTTAGTTGATTCATATGGTAGTGCTCCTAGTAGATAGATAACTACAGGAGCCTTCTGATTTTTCTGACTATCGTAAGTAACTTTAATCCATTCTTGGTTAAGAACCTTCGATTCGTCAAGTAGAGGGATGATGGTACAAATATCTTTGGTCCTCTCATGATCAGAGATTACGACAATGTCCTTAATCTGATCAGCGAAATAGTCTGGCGTCCAGTTGATTGATCCAGAACCTGGACACGGCCGAATCTCTTTAGGAGCCAACTGACTTTGAAGGGCTGCTCACACGAGGTAACATCCTTGATTATTTTCCGAGCAGACTATACATCTCTCATAGTTGTGTGGTGGCACCTGGCCACGTCCGCTTTGAATGCAGTGTAACCTCACTAGATCTGTTTCCAGAGATCGGACATCCTGACTTTGATGCCGAGTAGGGTTCCCATTAAGCGCACTAATTTGTTGCTGTCTTCATCCATATAAATTGGAAGCCACCAGTGGTTTAACAAGTGTTGTAAAGTTCTCTGAACGAGAGCGCACCCTTGGTTACTCTCACGGCATACTGTACAGTTCAGATAATCATGTGAAGTGAGAAAACCTAGTTGGACTTGCTTAGCGTGCAACTCCACCAAGCTGGTATTCATCAAACGAATATTGAAGATTTGAACCATGTTGATCTGATAGGGATTTCTATCATGGTAGTCCTGGATCCATCCAAGATCCATCTGACACTGAAGGGCCTCTTGTACAAAAGGGCATCCCTGTTTGTTTATCGAGCAAGTCAGACAGGAATTGTAATTGTATCGTGGCAGATTATGATACTGGCTTTGCCATTAGTACATTGCCACCAAGTTGATATTCATTGCACGGATGTCATGGTTCTGAATGACATTAGAATTTGTATAAGTCTTGTTAACCCCACGAACTCGATGCTCTTGGATCCACCTGAGATCCAATTGTTCCTGTAGAGTTGATTGCACCACAGAACATCCCTGATTATTTTTAGAGCAGATATCACACTGGTGATAATTATGAGGTGGAACATGGCCGTATCCACTCTGTCTACAATGCATCTTGACCAAGTTCGCCCTTAATAAGAGTACATCATGAATTTGATAGCTGTTGTTAGATTCTCCCTCTATCAAATTCACTGCAGCTTTCTCGTGTTGAGGCAGCGGGTTCGTGAGAACATTCAGATTCGTATCTTTGAAAGATAAGACCCCGCTCCTAACAATCTTTTGCACATCGGATTTAAAACTGAGACAGTTTTCTATGTTATGCCCTTGTTCTCCTTGATGGTAAGGGTAAGTCTGATCCGCTTTAAACCAAAAAGGCGAATTCTCTGGTACTGTAAGAGGAGACCTGGTTTGGACGTGTAACGCCCCGAATATTTAATTATTTATTTAATCAAATATTTAATTAATTATTTATGATTATTCGGTTAATTTTGTATTGAGTAGATTTAATCGATAAGTTGGTATTTAAGTTGGTTTGGTCGTAGAATTATATTAGAAATAATATAATTAAAATATTATTAAGTAATTTCCGAATAATTTATGAATATGTCGATTATGTGGTTAAGTCGGTAAATTGATAGTCGGGTAAAATTAGCCGAGAAATTAACACTAGAATTAATATTGTATTTTTATTAAATTGATTTTGTGAGAAATAGTACTATTGGGCCTACATTGGGGTTTTTAGTAGCAATTTAGGGGTGTATGTTTTGGGCCCATTAGCTATTATAAGTGAATATTATTATTTTAATAAAACAAATAAAATAAAAGGAATATAAGTTTAGTGTTGTGGTATCAGTGAAAAAGGGAAGTTACACGAGAGATTTGGCAAAAGCAAGAAACTGAAACCTAAAGGAGAAGAAAAGGAAAAGCTGCGAACAGTGCTTGAGGGAGAGAAAGACGAGAAAGTGCTGCCGGTGTGGGAAAAAAATCAAGAATTCGAGCTACCTTCGATCCAATCAGGTAAGGGTGGGTTCGACTATTATAACCGGGTTATGATGAATGTTATGGGGGTATTAGGTTGTATTGAATTGATACTGTCTGTAATTTTGTTGAGTAATCTCTGTTTGGCCTCATACTATCACACAATGTGAAATTGGGTTTATGGGGAAATTATTGTTGTGATTGAAAATTGATGTTGCAGTGGGTATAAGTTGATTGTGTCTGAGATAGTTGATCGAAGAAAATATGTTGATGTGTTGGTGTATTATATGTCGTAATTGGTTAAATTGACATTGAGTGAAATCTGGAAAATATACAAGCAAGTGGCAATATAGGAAACTATACGTGTGAAGAAGAAGAAAGGAAATTTGAGACGGGGGAAGAAGAAAGGAAATTTGAGGCGGGGGCCTCTCAAGGTGGGGGTGGGCGCCTCCTAATGCATTTTGGTGGGGGTGGACGCCTCCTAATGTTTTTGGGTTCTTTTGGATTTTTGTTTGGTGTTGTTTTCTATACCGTTACCTTATCATGAAATTGCCTTATTAACCATAAATTAGTAGTAGTAGTAGTAACCTTACATTACTAACTAGCATATTAGGAATGGAATGGAGCAGAAAAGTATTAGGTTCTCCAATGATTTATATAGCAGAAAAATAATAGGTTCATTAGAAATTCATGTAGCAGGAACTTACAGGCTCGACAGAAAACTAGTTAAGTGGCAAGGATAATTTGACAGAAAAAAAAAGAAACCATAACAGTAAACAGAATTTTGACAGAAGCTTGGAAATTATTTTAATTGGCAGCAGTAATGGGAACAAGGTTTTCTAATAAACTGGTAGCAGTAACCGAAGTTAAAAACTGAACAGTTTAGTCGGTTTAGCCGGTTTAGGCGGAAAAACTAGTTGTCCGGAATTTAACGGAAATTGTCGGGGTAAGTCGGGTAATTTAGTAGGTGGATTTGGTTGAATTGTTTGGTTGAAACTATGTTGAAAAAGTGGAATTTCAGGTACAGCAGTCGAGTTTTAATATTGTTCCGGTACACGGACGAATTTTAAGTTGAAGGCGTAATAGCCAAAGTTGATTAAGTTGTTTATGTCGAAAAGTTGCTATGTTGTTAAGTTGATCATGTGTGGATGTTGTTGAGTTGTTTATGTTGTTGAGTTAGTGCGTGTCATGAACATACATTGCATTTTGTGTCGGAGCGTTGCTCACACCACGTTGGCCTGGATTGGCATATATTGAAAGTTGAAAGTTGAAGGCTTATGCCTTGATGCCTCGATAAACTGGCAATATTAAGTTGGGAGTTTTACTCCGATGGTACCACATGCATGTGCATAGTTGTGTCACATTTTGAGTCGTTGTGAAGTTACTGTTGTTCTTGATTCGTTGTTGTTGTGAAGTTGCTGTTGTGGTGAAGTTGTCGTTGTTGTGAAGTTGTTGCTTGTTATAAGTTGTTATTGCGATGTCTTGTCGCTTGATATAAATTACTAATGTCATGAGCTGTTGTTATATATGTTGTTCTTACTATAATTTGCATCTTTTATATAAGTTGTTGGTATATGTTGTTATTTGTTGTCAATACAAGTTGGGGTTGCTATTAAGTTGTTTATTTCTAGTTGTTGCATGACTGTTGTATGAAGCGGTGAAATTCGTATGATCCTAATCTAGTATATTAATTATCATATTTTGTTTATAATATTCGATATCTCACCCCTTCTGTAATGATGTTACCTATTATGGGTAACTGAGCAGGTACTCAAGAATAGCTGCAGAAGTTGAGGTATAATGTGAAGTCTTAGATGTTGTTAGTTCAAGTTGGTGTCATGCTCTGATACGTAGCACTCGGGGGGATGAACGATTGTTGTTTATTTGTTGTTATTGTCTTAGTAGTTGAATCTTAAATTGTTGTTATTAAAGAATTGTTGTTTCAGAGTTGTTTTGAGTTGGACATGAGGTTATGTCATTATAAGTTGAATTATGTGAAGCCGCTTATTAATAAAAGTTGTTTTGTTTTCAAAAGGATAATTCAGGTTGTTATCAGTTCATCCGAATCAGTGTTATGTATCTGAATTATTTGTGATTAATATGAAGTTGTTTTCTGTTGAAAATGTGATATCCTGTTTATGTTGAAGAATTTTTAAAATGAAAACTCTGATTTTATTACTTATCTGCTGGGTAGAAATGGGGTGTTACATTAGTGGTATCAGAGCAGGTCGGTCTATCCGGCCAATGTTGTCTAATGCTGTTTGTCCCTTAGTACTCGACATGTGTGTGAAACACTGTCGGTACTTGTTTGTTAGTTTCTAGTTGTTGTCTGCAGGTGTTGGTTTGAAACAAGTGGGGGAGAGGCTTGTCTCCCAGACGTGTTGTTAGTATGTAGAAGTTGGTTCAAGGTGATGTTGATTGTAAGAGTGCAAATGTTGTCGAAGCGATGTTGTTGCGAACCGGCGAGAGTATGGACTCATGAATTCGTATCGGTCGAGTTCGAGATGTGTGTATATTATGGAGGGTGAATCGATTGAGATTAAGGAATTATCCCAAAGGAAATGTTAAGTTGGTGGATCAAGTCGGTAGATTAATATGCCTTTAGTATAGTTGGATTAAGGTTGAGTGATTTTCGTAGTTGGATGAAAAGGAGGATGTTGGTAGATCTTGGAAGCAAGGGAGGGAAGTGGAACTTATGTTCATCAACCTCAAATTCTGGTTTTTGTGATTTTGGAGCAGCTGTCAGTAAACGAGGTATAACTTTTGACTCGTGATTCGGATGGAAGCGGTTCTGGACTTTTTGGAAAGCTTACGAAATTCCCTACAGTTTGCATATACGATTAGTCTTCAGGAAGTTTGTGAAGAGGGAGAAAAGTGCGTTTTAATATTTGGGTCTGATGCTGATTTTTGGAAAATTCTGCATATGGAAATTCTGAACCAGTCCCGTTGTAAGGATGATAACTCTTTACTCGTAAGTCGGATTTGAGCGATTCTTGAAGTTCTAGAATCTACACAAAATTCTCTTCATTTTGGAATATGATTTTGTGATTGAGAGATCTGTATTGAAGGAGATATATATGGTTGAAGTTGAGCGACCATTGCTGAAAATTTGGAAGGATGAAAACAAGTGTGGAATAGTATTAAGAATAAAATGTTGGTATTTGTAAGATGTGACTGTATCGGAGAATGCTTGGAGATGCAATTTATGTTGAATGAGGATGATTAAGACGATGATGTTAAGTAAAGGTAATGTTGAGAGAAATGTGAATGTTGATTTTGTTGCTAAGAATTTTCACCTTGGTTGAAAGTTGTAATTGGAGCAAACTGAATTGGATCGTTCTCAATGTTGTAGCGATTCTGGTGTTGGAAAAATATTTAAAGTCGTGTTGTACTATGAACGTGCATAAGGGGATGCGTAATGGATTTTGAACATTTTTGCATCGTTGACGAAGTTGCAACTAAAGAAACTAAGAGTGGCATTGGTAAGCCTTAGAAAGTTGGCGGAGCATTATGCTTACGGACTTTGGGCACAAGTTGAAGTACGCTATTGTGTTGGGTACTGATGATTTATTTCACCGTTATGGTTGTCGGCTGTCTATTGACAAATTGAGGAACTGATCACCCTTAATCTATTGTTGATAGTAGACGGAATCATAATTGATGGATAGATGTGTCGTGCCAACTAGTATAGTATGTACGTTGAATTGGTCGAAGTCAAGCCAAGTGCTTGAAGGTTGTTTATTTTGCTGATACAAGTTCATATGTTAGAATATTAGTTGAATTTAAGGATGACAGCACGAAGCTGTGTTTGATTGATGAGTAGTATGGAGACTCACAGGCGAGTTCTAGATAACTTGAGTCGTTGTTTGTGATGAAGCGAATGGCTAGTATGCCTTAAGGTGTATGTATGGAGTGTGAAGCGTATCTTCCATATTTGTTTGGATGAGTTGGAACTGGTGTTTGTTGTGAATGTTTTGAACTGTTATAAAATCAGAAGAAGAACGCGTAGAATATTTGAAAGTTGAGTTGTGATTATTAAAAGAAGTGGAATTATAAGTTGGTTTATTAAGGTGCAATTTTGGTTGGAAAAAGAGGAGTTACTCGGTTGTGTTGTTTCGGACAAGAATTTATGGAGCACTATGTCAATATAAGTAGGAATCGATGGTTTGGTATGTTGAATTAGTTGGAAGTGAAGAAGATGAGTTATCTTGTTGGATTTAGTTGGACCCATGCACCATATATGGTTGTAATGTTGTTATGTGTTTAAGACGATTTTGGAGAATGTGTTATTAAGAGATGGTAAAGTTGTAGTTATGTCTTATGACAATTGGGAATTCATGGGAGTATATGAATATCTCATCCAAGATTTGGAAGTAGTCGTCGTTGTAATTATGTTGAATGTTCCGAGGGGTTGTCTTACGGATCTAAGTTTGAAGTATTCGGTAATTACGAGAGCGTAGAATACCTGTTGGAACAGAATTTCTGAAGAGTTAAGTCGAAAGTCTTTATTATGTCGGTTTTGGTGATTGGAAGTTGGAGGTAAACTTGGTAGGCCTGTTGCACTGCAAGTAATCAGAGTGCGCAGCGAACGCGTGGTGTAGTGCAGTTGTTCATACGTGAGTAACAACGATGTTGGTGGTTTGGTTGTATTAATGTTGTGTTTAAGTCGGTGTTCCTATGTGGTTGTGTTCTAATTCTTAAACCGGTGAATTCTTAAGTTGGCTACTCCTTGTGTTGTGACGATAGTTGCCAAGTGTAACACTTGAGTAGTATTCGTGTTATTGTCGCCGTTGAGGTTATGAATTGTTGTATTATATGTGGGGTTGCCTTTCGGAGATGGGAGTTGATTAGTCGGATGGAATAAGTAGTTGGAGTAGTTGAATCGGATGAATTTTCGAGGACGAAAATGTTATAAGTGGGGGAGAGTTGTAACGCCCCGAATATTTAATTATTTATTTAATCAAATATTTAATTAATTATTTATGATTATTCGGTTAATTTTGTATTGAGTAGATTTAATCGATAAGTTAGTATTTAAGTTGGTTTGGTCGTAGAATTATATTAGAAATAATATAATTAAAATATTATTAAGTAATTTATGAATATGTCGATTATGTGGTTAAGTCGGTAAATTGATAGTCGGGTAAAATTAGCCGAGAAATTAACACTAGAATTAATATTGTATTTTTATTAAATTGATTTTGTGAGAAATAGTACTATTGGGCCTACATTGGGGTTTTTAGTAGTAATTTAGGGGTGTATGTTTTGGGCCCATTAGCTATTATAAGTGAATATTATTATTTTAATAAAACAAATAAAATAAAAGGAATAGAAGTTTAGTGTTGTGGTATCAGTGAAAAAGGGAAGTTACACGAGAGATTTGGCAAAAGCAAGAAACTGAAACCTAAAGGAGAAGAAAAGGAAAAGCTGTGAACAGTGCTTGAGGGAGAGAAAGACGAGAAAGTGCTGCCGGTGTGGGAAAAAAATCAAGAATTCGAGCTACCTTCGATCCAATCAGGTAAGGGTGGGTTCGACTATTATAGCCGGGTTATGATGAATGTTATGGGGGTATTAGGTTGTATTGAATTGATACTGTCTATAATTTTGTTGAGTAATCTCTGTTTGGCCTCATACTATCACACAATGTGAAATTGGGTTTATGGGGAAATTATTGTTGTGATTGAAAATTGATGTTGCAGTGGGTATAAGTTGATTGTGTCTGAGATAGTTGATCGAAGAAAATATGTTGATGTGTTGGTGTATTATATGTCGTAATTGGTTAAATTGACATTGAGTGAAATCTGGAAAATATACAAGCAAGTGGCAATATAGGAAACTATACGTGTGAAGAAGAAGAAAGGAAATTTGAGGCGGGGGCCTCACAAGGTGGGGGTGGGCGCCTCCTAATGCATTTTGGTGGGGGTGGGCGCCTCCTAATGTTTTTGGGTTCTTTTGGATTTTTGTTTGGTGTTGTTTTCTATACCGTTACCTTATCATGAAATTGCCTTATTAACCATAAATTAGTAGTAGTAGTAGTAACCTTACATTACTAACTAGCATATTAGGAATGGAATGGAGCAGAAAAGTATTAGGTTCTCCAATGATTTATATAGCAGAAAAATAATAGGTTCATTAGAAATTCATGTAGCAGGAACTTACAGGCTCGACAGAAAACTAGTTAAGTGGCAAGGATAATTTGACAGAAAAAAAAAGAAACCATAACAGTAAACAGAATTTTGACAGAAGCTTGGAAATTATTTTAATTGGCAGCAGTAATGGGAACAAGGTTTTCTAATAAACTGGTAGCAGTAACCGAAGTTAAAAACTGAACAGTTTAGTCGGTTTAGCCGGTTTAGGCGGAAAAACTAGTTGTCCGGAATTTAACGGAAATTGTCGGGGTAAGTCGGGTAATTTAGTAGGTGGATTTGGTTGAATTGTTTGGTTGAAACTATGTTGAAAAAGTGGAATTTCAGGTACAGCAGTCGAGTTTTAATATTGTTCCGGTACACGGACGAATTTTAAGTTGAAGGCGTAATAGCCAAAGTTGATTAAGTTGTTTATGTCGAAAAGTTGCTATGTTGTTAAGTTGATCATGTGTGGATGTTGTTGAGTTGTTTATGTTGTTGAGTTAGTGCGTGTCATGAACATACATTGCATTTTGTGTCGGAGCGTTGCTCACACCACGTTGGCCTGGATTGGCATATATTGAAAGTTGAAAGTTGAAGGCTTATGCCTTGATGCCTCGATAAACTGGCAATATTAAGTTGGGAGTTTTACTCCGATGGTACCACATGCATGTGCATAGTTGTGTCACATTTTGAGTCGTTGTGAAGTTACTGTTGTTCTTGATTCGTTGTTGTTGTGAAGTTGCTGTTGTGGTGAAGTTGCCGTTGTTGTGAAGTTGTTGCTTGTTATAAGTTGTTATTGCGATGTCTTGTCGCTTGATATAAATTACTAATGTCATGAGCTGTTGTTATATATGTTGTTCTTACTATAATTTGCATCTTTTATATAAGTTGTTGGTATATGTTGTTATTTGTTGTCAATACAAGTTGGGGTTGCTATTAAGTTGTTTATTTCTAGTTGTTGCATGACTGTTGTATGAAGTGGTGAAATTCGTATGATCCTAATCTAGTATATTAATTATCATATTTTGTTTATAATATTCGATATCTCACCCCTTCTGTAATGATGTTACCTATTATGGGTAACTGAGCAGGTACTCAAGAATAGCTGCAGAAGTTGAGGTATAATGTGAAGTCTTAGATGTTGTTAGTTCAAGTTGGTGTCATGCTCTGATACGTAGCACTCGGGGGGATGAACGATTGTTGTTTATTTGTTGTTATTGTCTTAGTAGTTGAATCTTAAATTGTTGTTATTAAAGAATTGTTGTTTCAGAGTTGTTTTGAGTTGGACATGAGGTTATGTCATTATAAGTTGAATTATGTGAAGCCGCTTATTAATAAAAGTTGTTTTGTTTTCAAAAGGATAATTCAGGTTGTTATCAGTTCATCCGAATCAGTGTTATGTATCTGAATTATTTGTGATTAATATGAAGTTGTTTTCTGTTGAAAATGTGATATCCTGTTTATGTTGAAGAATTTTTAAAATGAAAACTCTGATTTTATTACTTATCTGCTGGGTAGAAATGGGGTGTTACATTAGTGGTATCAGAGCAGGTCGGTCTATCCGGCCAATGTTGTCTAATGCTGTTTGTCCCTTAGTACTCGACATGTGTGTGAAACACTGTCGGTACTTGTTTGTTAGTTTCTAGTTGTTGTCTGCAGGTGTTGGTTTGAAACAAGTGGGGGAGAGGCTTGTCTCCCAGACGTGTTGTTAGTATGTAGAAGTTGGTTCAAGGTGATGTTGATTGTAAGAGTGCAAATGTTGTCGAAGCGATGTTGTTGCGAACCGGCGAGAGTATGGACTCATGAATTCGTATCGGTCGAGTTCGAGATGTGTGTATATTATGGAGGGTGAATCGATTGAGATTAAGGAATTATCCCAAAGGAAATGTTAAGTTGGTGGATCAAGTCGGTAGATTAATATGCCTTTAGTATAGTTGGATTAAGGTTGAGTGATTTTCGTAGTTGGATGAAAAGGAGGATGTTGGTAGATCTTGGAAGCAAGGGAGGGAAGTGGAACTTATGTTCATCAACCTCAAATTCTGGTTTTTGTGATTTTGGAGCAGCTGTCAGTAAACGAGGTATAACTTTTGACTCGTGATTCGGATGGAAGCGGTTCTGGACTTTTTGGAAAGCTTACGAAATTCCCTACAGTTTGCATATACGATTAGTCTTCAGGAAGTTTGTGAAGAGGGAGAAAAGTGCGTTTTAATATTTGGGTCTGATGCTGATTTTTGGAAAATTCTGCATATGGAAATTCTGAACCAGTCCCGTTGTAAGGATGATAACTCTTTACTCGTAAGTCGGATTTGAGCGATTCTTGAAGTTCTAGAATCTACACAAAATTCTCTTCATTTTGGAATATGATTTTGTGATTGAGAGATCTGTATTGAAGGAGATATATATGGTTGAAGTTGAGCGACCATTGCTGAAAATTTGGAAGGATGAAAACAAGTGTGGAATAGTATTAAGAATAAAATGTTGGTATTTGTAAGATGTGACTGTATCGGAGAATGCTTGGAGATGCAATTTATGTTGAATGAGGATGATTAAGACGATGATGTTAAGTAAAGGTAATGTTGAGAGAAATGTGAATGTTGATTTTGTTGCTAAGAATTTTCACCTTGGTTGAAAGTTGTAATTGGAGCAAACTGAATTGGATCGTTCTCAATGTTGTAGCGATTCTGGTGTTGGAAAAATATTTAAAGTCGTGTTGTACTATGAACGTGCATAAGGGGATGCGTAATGGATTTTGAACATTTTTGCATCGTTGACGAAGTTGCAACTAAAGAAACTAAGAGTGGCATTGGTAAGCCTTAGAAAGTTGGCGGAGCATTATGCTTACGGACTTTGGGCACAAGTTGAAGTACGCTATTGTGTTGGGTACTGATGATTTATTTCACCGTTATGGTTGTCGGCTGTCTATTGACAAATTGAGGAACTGATCACCCTTAATCTATTGTTGATAGTAGACGGAATCATAATTGATGGATAGATGTGTCGTGCCAACTAGTATAGTATGTACGTTGAATTGGTCGAAGTCAAGCCAAGTGCTTGAAGGTTGTTTATTTTGCTGATACAAGTTCATATGTTAGAATATTAGTTGAATTTAAGGATGACAGCACGAAGCTGTGTTTGATTGATGAGTAGTATGGAGACTCACAGGCGAGTTCTAGATAACTTGAGTCGTTGTTTGTGATGAAGCGAATGGCTAGTATGCCTTAAGGTGTATGTATGGAGTATGAAGCGTATCTTCCATATTTGTTTGGATGAGTTGGAACTGGTGTTTGTTGTGAATGTTTTGAACTGTTATAAAATCAGAAGAAGAACGCGTAGAATATTTGAAAGTTGAGTTGTGATTATTAAAAGAAGTGGAATTATAAGTTGGTTTATTAAGGTGCAATTTTGGTTGGAAAAAGAGGAGTTACTCGGTTGTGTTGTTTCGGACAAGAATTTATGGAGCACTATGTCAATATAAGTAGGAATCGATGGTTTGGTATGTTGAATTAGTTGGAAGTGAAGAAGATGAGTTATCTTGTTGGATTTAGTTGGACCCATGCACCATATATGGTTGTAATGTTGTTATGTGTTTAAGACGATTTTGGAGAATGTGTTATTAAGAGATGGTAAAGTTGTAGTTATGTCTTATGACAATTGGGAATTCATGGGAGTATATGAATATCTCATCCAAGATTTGGAAGTAGTCGTCGTTGTAATTATGTTGAATGTTCCGAGGGGTTGTCTTACGGATCTAAGTTTGAAGTATTCGGTAATTACGAGAGCGTAGAATACCTGTTGGAACAGAATTTCTGAAGAGTTAAGTCGAAAGTCTTTATTATGTCGGTTTTGGTGATTGGAAGTTGGAGGTAAACTTGGTAGGCCTGTTGCACTGCAAGTAATCAGAGTGCGCAGCGAACGCGTGGTGTAGTGCAGTTGTTCATACGTGAGTAACAACGATGTTGGTGGTTTGGTTGTATTAATGTTGTGTTTAAGTCGGTGTTCCTATGTGGTTGTGTTCTAATTCTTAAACCGGTGAATTCTTAAGTTGGCTACTCCTTGTGTTGTGACGATAGTTGCCAAGTGTAACACTTGAGTAGTATTCGTGTTATTGTCGCCGTTGAGGTTATGAATTGTTGTATTATATGTGGGGTTGCCTTTCGGAGATGGGAGTTGATTAGTCGGATGGAATAAGTAGTTGGAGTAGTTGAATCGGATGAATTTTCGAGGACGAAAATGTTATAAGTGGGGGAGAGTTGTAACGCCCCGAATATTTAATTATTTATTTAATCAAATATTTAATTAATTATTTATGATTATTCGGTTAATTTTGTATTGAGTAGATTTAATCGATAAGTTAGTATTTAAGTTGGTTTGGTCGTAGAATTATATTAGAAATAATATAATTAAAATATTATTAAGTAATTTATGAATATGTCGATTATGTGGTTAAGTCGGTAAATTGATAGTCGGGTAAAATTAGCCGAGAAATTAACACTAGAATTAATATTGTATTTTTATTAAATTGATTTTGTGAGAAATAGTACTATTGGGCCTACATTGGGGTTTTTAGTAGTAATTTAGGGGTGTATGTTTTGGGCCCATTAGCTATTATAAGTGAATATTATTATTTTAATAAAACAAATAAAATAAAAGGAATAGAAGTTTAGTGTTGTGGTATCAGTGAAAAAGGGAAGTTACACGAGAGATTTGGCAAAAGCAAGAAACTGAAACCTAAAGGAGAAGAAAAGGAAAAGCTGTGAACAGTGCTTGAGGGAGAGAAAGACGAGAAAGTGCTGCCGGTGTGGGAAAAAAATCAAGAATTCGAGCTACCTTCGATCCAATCAGGTAAGGGTGGGTTCGACTATTATAGCCGGGTTATGATGAATGTTATGGGGGTATTAGGTTGTATTGAATTGATACTGTCTATAATTTTGTTGAGTAATCTCTGTTTGGCCTCATACTATCACACAATGTGAAATTGGGTTTATGGGGAAATTATTGTTGTGATTGAAAATTGATGTTGCAGTGGGTATAAGTTGATTGTGTCTGAGATAGTTGATCGAAGAAAATATGTTGATGTGTTGGTGTATTATATGTCGTAATTGGTTAAATTGACATTGAGTGAAATCTGGAAAATATACAAGCAAGTGGCAATATAGGAAACTATACGTGTGAAGAAGAAGAAAGGAAATTTGAGGCGGGGGCCTCACAAGGTGGGGGTGGGCGCCTCCTAATGCATTTTGGTGGGGGTGGGCGCCTCCTAATGTTTTGGGTTTTTTTGGATTTTTGTTTGGTGTTGTTTTCTATATCGTTACCTTATCATGAAATTGCCTTATTAACCATAAATTAGTAGTAGTAGTAACCTTACATTACTAACTAGCATATTAGGAATGGAATGGAGCAGAAAAGTATTAGGTTCTCCAATGATTTATATAGCAGAAAAATAATAGGTTCATTAGAAATTCATGTAGCAGGAACTTACAGGCTCGACAGAAAACTAGTTAAGTGGCAAGGATAATTTGACAGAAAAAAAAAGAAACCATAACAGTAAATAGAATTTTGACAGAAGCTTGGAAATTATTTTAATTGGCAGCAGTAATGGGAACAAGATTTTCTAATAAACTGGTAGCAGTAACCGAAGTTAAAAACTGAACAGTTTAGTCGGTTTAGCCGGTTTAGGCGGAAAAACTAGTTGTCCGGAATTTAACGGAAATTGTCGGGGTAAGTCGGGTAATTTAGTAGGTAGCTTTGGTTGAATTGTTTGGTTGAAACTATGTTGAAAAAGTGGAATTTCAGGTACAGCAGTCGAGTTTTAATATTGTTCCGGTACACGGACGAATTTTAAGTTGAAGGCGTAATAGCCAAAGTTGATTAAGTTGTTTATGTCGAAAAGTTGCTATGTTGTTAAGTTGATCATGTGTGGATGTTGTTGAGTTGTTTATGTTGTTGAGTTAGTGCGTGTCATGAACATACATTGCATTTTGTGTCGGAGCGTTGCTCACACCACGTTGGCCTGGATTGGCATATATTGAAAGTTGAAAGTTGAAGGCTTATGCCTTGATGCCTCGATAAACCGGCAATATTAAGTTGGGAGTTTTACTCCGATGGTACCACATGCATGTGCATAGTTGTGTCACATTTTGAGTCGTTGTGAAGTTGCTGTTGTTCTTGATTCGTTGTTGTTGTGAAGTTGCTGTTGTGGTGAAGTTGCCGTTGTTATGAAGTTGTTGCTTGTTATAAGTTGTTGCTTGTTATAAGTTGTTATTGCTATGTCTTGTCGCTTGATATAAATTACTAATGTCATGAGCTGTTGTTATATATGTTGTTCTTACTATAATTTGTATCTTTTATATAAGTTGTTGGTATATGTTGTTATTTGTTGTCAATACAAGTTAGGGTTGCTATTAAGTTGTTTATTTCTAGTTGTTGCATGACTGTTGTATGAAGTGGTGAAATTCGTATGATCCTAATCTAGTATATTAATTATCATATTTTGTTTATAATATTCGATATCTCACCCCTTCTGTAATGATGTTACCTATTATGGGTAACTGAGCAGGTACTCAAGAATAGCTGCAGAAGTTGAGGTATAATGTGAAGTCTTAGATGCTGTTAGTTCAAGTTGGTGTCATGCTCTGATACGTAGCACTCGGGGGGATGAACGATTGTTGTTTATTTGTTGTTATTGTCTTAGTAGTTGAATCTTAAATTATTGTTATTAAAGAATTGTTGTTTCAGAGTTGTTTTGAGTTGGACATGAGGTTATGTCATTATAAGTTGAATTATGTGAAGCCGCTTATTAATAAAAGTTGTTTTGTTTTCAAAAGGATAATTCAGGTTGTTATCAGTTCATCCGAATCAGTGTTATGTATCTGAATTATTTGTGATTAATATGAAGTTGTTTTCTGTTGAAAATGTGACATCCTGTTTATGTTGAAGAATTTTTAAAATGAAAACTCTGATTTTATTACTTATCCGCCGGGTAGAAATGGGGTGTTACAGGACGTGTCCCTTGACCAGTAATAATGGAAACAGTTGTGCGTACAACACCAGTATAGTGTTGAACCCTGGTGGTCGCGTTGTACGGTTGTTGTTGTATGGAGGATGAGCCTGCTGAAGAGGCTGTTGTGTCCTTTGCTGATATTGTTGTTGAATCGGTTGGCTCTGAGCAACCTGAGGTTGATACGTAGGAACAGGGGCGGGGTTGATAGCAGGAGTTACGGCTGCTACTGGTTGGTATCGTCGCCTTTGCTTTCCGAGAGAGATATTACCAATATCTTGCTCTTTTTTCTTAGTGATAGCACTACCGTATCGTTTTGTATTACTAGATGATCCAGCGTCTTTAACTAACCGTCCTTCTTGGGCTGCTTCCTCAAGACGAACTCCCATGCCTACCATTTCAGTAAAGTCACTGGGGGCATTGGCGACCATTCGGTCGTAGTAAACTGAGCTTAAGGTTCTTAAGAAGATTTTTGTCATCTCTTTTTCCTCAAGAGGTGGACAAATCTGGGCAGCAGTTTCACACCATCTCTGAGCGTACTCCTTAAAGGTTTCCTTGTCCTTCTGTGACATCGATCTGAATTGACTCTGTCTGGTGCCATGTCCAGGTTATACTTATATTGTTGAACTAAGGAAGCGCCAATATCTCTGAAAGTGGCAATCTTAGTGCGGTTTAAACCCATGTACCATTTTAATGCGGCACCGGTTAAACTATCCAGAAAATAGTGGATCAGTAGCTCTTGGTACTTTGTCTGAGTTGACATTCGTCGAGCGTACATCACCAGATGGCTCTAAGGGCAAGAGTTACCCTTGTACTTTTCAAATTCGGGCACCTTGAATTTGTGCAAAACTTTCACATTGGGGACCAAACAAAGGTCTGCGGCGTCTTTTCCAAATAAATCCTGACCGCGAAAGGCTTGCAGTTCTTTCTGCATCTCCAGGAATTGTTCCTGGAACTCATTCATTCTGTCGAACATACTTCCGTTTCCACCAGAAGGTATCTGTGGAATCTGTCCTTCCGGGACAGTGTGTACCACGGGTGGTGGTATAGTCATTATGGTTGAGACTTTCGGTGCCTCCCGAAGTTTGTAACCTTCAGGAGTTGCTGTCATGCCCCTGGCATCTTCGCTTTCCAGGAGTTTGTAACCTTCAGGCCCAGTGGCTCCTGCTGAAGTTTCTGGATCTTCAGTGATCAGCGGAATATATCCCTCCGGGATAGAGTTAATAGGCATGCCCCAGGGACGATCTTTCGGCATTTTGTACCTAGGATCATACTTTTCCACTATGGGCGTTGATGTGATCTCTGAGATCACAGTCCTTTGTTGTTGCATCTGAGCTTCTGCTAGAGCTTGCATGTCGTTATGAATCTTTCTCAGATCCTCTTTCAGAGTGTCGATCTCTTCCCTCAACTCTCTGTTCTCTTCCTCGAGATCATCCATCTTTTTCTGACGATTGGCCCGAGTATTGTACGAATGAGACAGTTTGACCCTAGAATCGAGACGCAAACGCGATATTCATAGGTAAGGAGAATGCGTTACGTGAGAATGATGAATGATACGCAATGATTATATTAATTTTTTTGTTTAATCAAAATAAACTTCGACAATTGGATTGCAAATATCAAACTGTGGGGAAACCCTGTTTTATTGAATTCAAAGATTGCGGAAATGGAAATACAGTAATTTACAAAGTGCTATAAAAGGAAATCTAAACTTATGGGTCCTGAGTCCTCTATGAAGCGAGCTCAGGTGTGGGTTCTGGTACTTTCCTTTTCTTTGACCGAGGCTCTTGGGCCGTTGTCGGGTTGTCATTCCATTTCTAAGTGAAAGGAGTGAGCAAATTCCTTTGGTCATCCTGATTTTCTATAGCATGTTGCTCTAAAATCTCAATTAGAGCATCTTTTTCTTTTAACAGTTGCTGTATTTTCTTGCACTCTACATTGAGAATACGATACTTGTTCCTCCAAGACCTCTTCTCCTGCTGAACTTTGTTGAGAATAACCTGAAGTTTTTCCGTCTCAGACATAAAATAAAGGACAAAGTCCCTTAATGGAAGAACTTCCTGACGAGGGTAAGGCATCCTCAGCTTGAGAGCTCTAGTTTGTACCCGGTGGAGATGAGGCTCCACCGAGACACAGTCTGGTTTTCCTAGACACTCTCTTCTTTTCCTGTGAACGTGTTTCCAGGCATGCACTATTTCCGTCTTTAGTGCCCTGTCATTTTCTCCTTCCTTGAAGAAAAGACCTTCCAGATGAGCATTACGCGGGACATGCCTCATCGGGTATCCAAATTGACGACGAACTAACACTGGATGATAGTTGATTCCTCCCCTAGTTCCTATAAGGGGTACATTTGAGAAATTTCCACAACGGTCAATGATTCTGATCCCGTCATAGATTCGATTGTACCAATCGATGTCAGAGTTGGTAAGGGACATGATTCTCTACGACCAACGTAAAGTATTCTTTTGATCCCAAAATGCAGCAGACTTGGGTAAGTGGGAAGTGAACCATTTGTATAGCAGGGGTACACAACATGTGATCATTCCTCTGCTGTACAAATTCCTTAAGTGTACCGAATGATAAGCATCTGCGAGCAAGGTCAGTACAGGATTTCCAATCAGAAAAATCTTAATGGCGTTGATATCGACGAAGTTATCAATGTTGGGAAACAGAAATAACCCGTAGGTGAGAAAAACAAAGATGCTCTCGAAAGCGGCCATGTTCCCTATACTAGCAAAGTACAGAGCTTTCTTTATCAAGAACTGGGCTGGCAAACCCTAGATACCACCCTTAATGATCATGTGAGTCATGACCTCTGACTCGTCCAAATAGATTGCTCTTGCGATGGTTTGATCTTTTGGAATTTCTTCCAGTCCAGAAAAGGGAGCCTGGCCAGTAATATGAAAATCAGTCAGGTGAGAGTACTCTTCTAGTGTTGGTGCTAGTTGATAATCCGGGAATGTGAAACAGTGATAGACCGGATCATAGAACTGGATTAGTGTGGACAGGATTCCTTCGATTACATGGACCCTTAACAAAGACAGCAGTCCTCCATACTTGGCTCTGAAAGCCTCAGGGTTGGTTATCATCCTTGCCAAACCTCTGAAATCCTCTAATTTGGGAACCTTGAAGGTGTACTTGTAAGTTTTTCTTCTACCGAAATCCCTTAGCGCAATCTCTTTATCTGACATTTGCAATCATTGTCTTAGTTAATTTGAAAAAGTGAGACTAGAAGAGAAGATTTTTCTTTGTTTTAATGTTTTTTAGATGAATACATGAATACAGCACACAAAAACATAGAAAAAACATGGGGTCAAAGGGTCGGTGTCATGAAGTCAAGGCTCTACCCATCCCCAAGGTTTATACTGGTGATTTTTGTACCTGTCCGCAAAATCATTGACCCCTCTTGGTATAACAACAGCAAGCAGATCGCCAGCGAGCTGATGTATCTTAGAGTGTTCTCAGATGAGGGTAGTATCGCGTGATAACTATTCCCGATAGCTTCCGCACTACAAAATAGTTCCAGTCTACTAAAAACCTCAGTTTCCTAGATAACCCAATCGACCACACTACTTTCAATAAACGAAATCGTATAGGTAATGCATCTGTAAAGGGAGTCTCCACTGAGTTTGATGGTCGACCGGGGACTCTTAACTGGGATTCACTCCCTGTAATATTACCCGTATAATGCCATCCTCTATCTTAGGTGTATACTCAATCTTTCCACATGCGGCATCACACGCATTCCCATTAGCAGAAAAATAAACACAAATATCAATTAGGAAAAGAAGTATATATGTTTGTCTTAATCATCCTAGACCTCTAGTCTTATGATCCTATATAGACAATGACTCCCCAGCAGAGTCGCCATTTCTGTGACATTTTGTTGAATTTAAATCTCTCACCCTAAAAGAGGCTAGAAAGAATGCCTCCCACTGTGGTCACCACTTTTCTGTAGCGCGGTTTTTGTGGTTTCGAATCACTATCGCTTGGGTACTACAGTTCGATTCATTTTTTATCCTGTTAAGTTAATTAAGGAAGGGAAATAGATGTCTCCAATTAACCCTGCTTGCAAACTGAGATTAAACAGTTAAAATTGTTGGTTTACAGATGTTATCAAGAGGGGGTTCTTCTTTAGGGTTATTCGCTTAAAAACAGTGTCTAGGCTATTGGTAAGATGTTAGGTCTGATGCTTTTTGATTGATGTATGAAGGTACGAGATTTTGGGTTTTTGATTAGTATGCTCGCTAAGATTTTGCAATCTTATGCCTACGAATTCCCGAAACCAGGAAATCAGAGCGATCGTAGTTCCTCCTATTCAATGGGAGGAAAGAGGTGTTTTGGTGTCTTGTTCAAAGCCCAAGACATGAAGCTAAAGGTGGTTTGTATCTTGTTCAAAGCCCAAGATGTGAAGCTAAAGGGTTTTGGCTGAGAGAGAATTTGTCATCTCTAAAGAGGAGTTGTTGATGTTTGTATGCTATGAGCAAGGCACAACTTTGATGCTAAAAGGTTGATTGACTCAACTGGGGTTTTCTTTATACAAAGCCTAAGAGGAGACGGGAAGTTTGACTTTTTCGGGGAAAATGTTCTTTCTGTCTTGTACAAAGCCCAAGATTGAGGCTAAAAGGGATTTTTACTCCGTTGGGGAGAATGTATCTTGTATAATGCCCAAGATGGAGGCTGAAATTGTTTGACTCAACAAGAGAGTACTTTTATCTGTCCTGTATAAAGCCCAAGACGGAGGCTAAGAAAGGTTGACTTAACAAGAGATCCTTTGAACTTGTGATTGACTCAACAAGAGAGTCTGAAGGTTGATTAACTCAACAAGAGAGTCTTTTATACTCAACAAGAGAGTGATTTGCTATCTCGTATGAAGCCCGAGATTGAGGCTAAAAGGAAATTGACTCAACAAGAGAGTCTTTTATACTCAACAAGAGAGTGATTTATATGTCTCGTACGAAGCCCGAGATTGAGGCTAAAAACAGATTGACTCAACAAGAGAGTCTTTTATACTCAACAAGAGAGTGTTTTATATGTCTTGTACAAAGCCCAAGACGGAGGCTAAAAGGGGATTGACTCAACAAGAGAGTCTTTTATACTCAACAAGAGAGTGTTTTATATGTCTTGTACAAAGCCCAAGATGGAGGCTAAAAGTGATTGAATCAATAAGAGAGTCTTTTATACTCAATAAGAGAGTGATTTTATATGTCTTGTAGAAAGCCCAAGATGGAGGCTAAAAGTGGTTGACTCAACAAGAGAGTCTTTTATACTTAACAAGAGAGTTATTTTATATGTCTTGTACAAAGCCCAAGACGGACGCTAAAAATGGTTGACTCAATAATAGTTTCTAAAAAGGTTAGCTCCACTAGGGAGAGTCATTTGTACAAAGCCCAAGAGAAGGCTACCTTACTGCTGTGGATTCTGGAGATCCTGAAGCGGGTCCAAGTTTGGGGAACTCTCATGGGAGAGACCGGGATTTCTTCCTATGTTTGAAAGGAACTTGAGAATGTCTTTGAGACTCAAGGGTCTTAGACTGTCTAAGTCTAGAGTTTTCTCTATGGTACTATGCCCTAGAGGAGGCATGGGCATTAAGGGATGAGTATCAACCCTACAACGGCCGGATTTTTAACGCTGGAAAGACTGCTCTAGCAAAGGATGACTAAGTTTTGTCTTATACCTTTAAGAGGTAGTCAGGGTCCTTGTATTAAGCCCAAGAGAAGGCATGAAAACTTTTAAGAAGCCGACGCGTCCTTGTACAATGCCCAAGAGGAGGCGGGGATGCTTTTAGGAAGCCTGTAGGTCGCCAAACCAAGAGAAGTTCAAGAAATACAATTCACCGAGAAGGGATCATTCCAGGAAAGTTCGAGGATTTGGAAGAAACTCAAGAGATGCCATTCACGGAGAAAAGATCATCGCTGGGGAGTTGGAGTTTCTTTGATAATTTCTAAGGGTGACAGTCTGAGAAAAGGTTCACCGAGAATACTGCCTTTCTCTTTGTTCCATATTGTTTAACCCCAATAGGAGGGAAGACTGTATCTGGAATCCTACGGGGGATCTAGTTTTGTTTGTATTTAAGAGTGACCAACAGGGCTTTACCTAGTTTTAGACGTAGTTGCCAGGGAAAACTCTAAATAACTATACTAGTATTACACAGTGGATATATGACAAGTATATAAAAGGATGTGAAAGAAGACTTACAGTGAAGCAGCCCCACAATACAGTTATATACATATGAAAGCGGTAAATGAAAGCGGATAAACACTTACCCGTTGTAGAGCTTCCATGTTGTTTTGTTAGTTGTTCAAGAAAGAAATTAAAGAAAGTTTTGATAACAACATATATTTGAATTCAAAATCAAAGGAGAAAGTTCTATGAAAAGATTGTTGGGGCTTACAGCTCGAGGAGAGGCCCAAGTTTTAACGATGATCGCACCGTTGTTTTAAAAACTGTACAGAGGGACTTATACAATATGTGAGGCCCAAAATGTTTTTATGTACAAGGGGATGGGTCTTACACTCTATTAGAGGCCTATAGATTTTGAAAAGAAAAGAAATGGGGCTTACAACACGAGGGGAGTCCCAGATGATTTGTTTTTGAACTGGCGATTGCGCCGAGATTTTTTCTTTTAACGCAGAGGGACTTATACAATGTCTGAGGCCCAAAATGGTTTTGGTTAAAAGGGGATTGGGTCTTACACTCTATTAGAGGCCCAAAGAATTTTTAAAATGAATAAATATGGGTCTCATAGCTTGAGGAGAGGCCCAAATGATTTTTGTTAGAAAGGCGACGATCGCGCCGAACTTTTTGACGGTATCGGGACTTATACAATACACTGAGGTCCAAATTATTTTGGTTTTTAAGAGGGTTTTGGTCTTACACTCTATTAAAGGCCTAAATATTTTGAAAAAGTTTGATGAGGGTTGAATTAATCAAAACCCTAATTTGTTTTCAAAATATATTTTAATTGAATAAAAATTCAATTAAAATTATCAAAATTGTTAAACATGTGTGAAAACAAATTGTGATCGTGGATCAATGTTTCAAAAATCATGTTTCTATCCACAAAATGATTGGAAATCAATTAAGTTTGGAAAATTAAGGGAGAAAAAACATTTTAAATGTTGAAAAACAAATAAAATATTAATTCTGTGTAAAAATATCAAGTATATGAAATAATTTATATTTTTGGGATTTTTTGGTAAAATAAAATATTTTAGCATTTTTGTGAATTATTAAAAAAAATCAACTCAAAATCATTAAAAACCATAGAGAAATTAATTTTTGAATCAATTAAATAAAATCACAAAATTCAAATATTCAAATATTCAAAAAATGGCGCCAAGAACATGCCAAGAACACGCGCCACCCTCTGTTTATGCAGATTTGCATTTTCTATCCAATCTCATTGAATACTTGATGATATCATGCAATCTACATATCAATCTGCTCGTTTTCACCTCACAATCATGTCTATGGTCTTTAATTTCATTTATTTTAAGCATGGAATAAGAAATCAAAGAGAAACCTCAAGAACCCTAAAATTTGCATGAAGGCTCAAAAATTCCATACACTATTCAAACAAAGAAATTGATTGAGGGTAAACACTCTATGCATGATTATGAATATATGGCCAAATTATTGTGCAGCAAAATATGCATGGATCATAGAGTTAGAAGAGCTCAGGCCTACCTCTTGCAGCTGGTGATCGTGTTTTGTGTTAGAGGTGTTGCAAGCTGGTTCCAATGATTTGCACAGCTTCCTTAGGTACCAAGTGATGTGTCTGAATGCTTGGAGTGGGTTGAAACAAGCTTAAACTTGAGATGGTACCTCAACTACACCCCTATCTAGAACTTGAGCTGTTGGCAAGTGATTTTGTGATTTTGGTGTTACAGATGTTATGTGAGTGTTTGATTCACTTCTATATGATGTTTATGAGGTGTGTGTGTGTGATTGGTTTGGTTGGAATTGCTCTCAAACTCAAAACCCGATAGTGACTTGCTTTGGAAGGCAATTTTGGAGTGAAGGAAGAGATTTTGAGGAAAACATCTATTTGATGGCTTTGGTGTACTCAAACTGAGCACAAATGAGCTCTATTTATAGTAGAGCAAGTTTGTTTTGCAAGCAATAGTGAATGGAAACTGCTGCAGAAGTTTGGCAAATGTTGATCAATAGGAATCCAAGTCTCCTCTAGCCATTGACTAGAGGTTAGAGCACAGGCTGTTGGTTCCTTATTTCTTAGATAAGTCTTGACTGAATTCAGTTGGAAAGGGCTCAGTCCATCTCACCTTGGTGCATCCATTAAATGCTCCAAACCAAAATTGGAGTCTTGTCCCTCTTTTAGGCATTTCTAGGTTTGGCATGCTACTTTTGGTTCCAAGGACTTGGGAGGCGGATGGATCAGTGTTTGTCCCTCCTTGGTCTCCCCCTGAGGTGTTCAGATGGATAAACTTGTTTGTCATTTGCACAAATAGCCCAAATCGAGCAAAATGCACAAATCTGCCTTGTTATGACAGTTGCAGCAAGACATGTTGCCACTGTCATAACTCTTAGCTCAGGTTGAGTTTGATGGGGTTCTTGGCCATTTTGGAAAGCTCTCATATGATACAACATATGTGTGATCATAGTTTATTTTGATACTTTTTGGATCCAAGTGAAAAATGCCCCTACAATTTGGAAAAAGTGAAACAGATTCTGACTTGGTGAAAATTTCACTAAGTGTTGGAAAAAGTGACATTTCATGTTTTCAGCCATTTTGATCACTCCATAACTTGAAATCCATGATGAGTTGGAATGAGGTGTAGTTGACACTTTTAAAGTATGCCATGAGAGCTACAAATCCATCTTTGGATCAGTCAAAATGGTTGCTTGGATCACAAGTTATGATCCTTGGAAGTTGGTACCCTAGCCACTTTGTTCCATAACTTAGAAAATTTCTAAGTTTTTTATGGTTACCCCTTTTACAAGTTATCCCACTTTTCTTGATTTTTCTTGATGAATTATGATCCCAATCACACATTAACATCATTTTAGGGTCAAAGAACCATAATTGTGAAAAATCTCAAAAAGTCAAAATTGACTTTTGTGCACGGTTGACTTTTTGTCAAATGAACTCCAAACTGTGCGATCCTCTATGAAATCAAGTCCTTGACCTTAATCAAACTTGATGGACATGTTCCATGGGTGTTATAGGGTGTATTGAATCATGTCCCCAGGTTTGGGAGCATGCCTGGGTCAAAAGTCAAAGGCACAGTTGACTTTTCCCGTGAAACCCTAATTGTGGTTCTGATGAAATTAAAACTTGTTGATCAAGCTTCTTGGATCAATCCATTGTTGCAAATGGATCAATGTAGTGTGTTAGAGACCCTCAAATCCTCTCTTAAGGTCTTGGCTCATGTTCTGTCCCAGAAGTCAACTTAGGGGTGAATTAGGTCAAGAAACCCTAATTCCTGATTTTTTTATGAATGCATCCCCTGAGGCAAAATTAACTTGATGATTAGGTTCATGATGTCCCTTAGAGAATCTTAGGTTGTGCTTTGAAGCCTTTGGCTCATGTCCAGAGGAAAATTTCCATCTGGAGGCCCCAGTCGACCAAAACCCTAATTTGGTGACACTGGCGATCTTGGGGGTTTAATCCACTTGGAATGTTTCAACTTTGTGCTTGATTCTTGAGGTGGGAGTCCTCTTGATCCATTGTGGATATTTGAGAGGTTTAGACAAGTTGAAGATCATGTCTTTTCTTGATTGATCCTTTGTCTAAGAGCTCTGAGAGGGCTTGAAACCCTAAGTTTGATCGTAGTGGATGCCCACCCATCATTGGGGAGACTAATGAGGTATGATGGTTCATCCATATTATGATGATGATTTGTACAATGATGGGGAATCTTAGTGGTCAAAATTTGGGGTATGACAACTTTGGTTACTTTTCCCTATGCAATTGGATTCATTTGATACTTGAGACTTTTGGTTGACCATTGAAGACTTGGCTCTGATACATAGCGTTGACCTTATTGCTTGAGCTCTGCTTTCAAATAATGATTGTCTTATTCTATTCTTACTTGTTTCTTATGGCCTACTCCAAACGAATGGAATGTTGATTTTGACTCTTATCAAGTGCTCACTAGATCCTGGTTAGTTTAGAATGCACACATAAAGGCTTCCTCTTGGGCTACCTTACAATGAGACCATTTATTTCTTGCTATTTATTTTATGCAATAGGATAGTCTCTTCATCTCCTCCCCTTCTTAAGTTTTTAAAATCTTCTCCCTTTTTCAAAAACCTACTTGTTTTCAAACTTGAACCACTTTCTCAATAAACCTTGACTTTGTCAAGTGGTTTTCAAAACATTTTTCTTAAATAAATGCTAAGACATCTTAAGCATATCAAAACAATTTCAAAAGACTTAAAAAACACAAAACTCATTCAAATCTTTTGTGCCTTTGTGCACCTTTTCCTTTTAAATTTTTTCTTAAGGATAGTCATTAGTTGTGTTCTTGTAGTGATGCAACTCCTATACTTCCATAATAATGTAAAGAAGTAATGACATTTTCAACTTAGATGTTGAGTGATAGACATGTTGATTTGAATCCAAGCAAAAATCCTCCATCTCAAGATGATGCAAATGCTTCTTCCTCATTAATTGTGGGTAGTAAGTTGAGTTTCCACTCGAATGCGGCGAAATGTCTATTCATTTAAAATCAATCAAAACAAACACTTTTTTTATTGTTATCACGAACTATGAGGTTTTGATCCTCCATTGCACTTTGTTGGTACGTATGCACGAGGCTCAAGAAGTCTTGTCAAACAAAAATCTAATAAAACATTTATTTCTCACATCTCCACAATCTTTTTGCAAACAACCCAGATTTAAGCCAAACACATATTTTCAAGAGGTTCCTATAGAGTACTATAGATATGAGGGGTGTTAATACCTTCCCTTTGCATAACCAACCCATGTACCCTCATCTCTTTGTTTTATTAGTTTTGTTTTAAAATTTCTGTGGGTTTTATTCGTTTTTTCCCATTCCTTTTGAAATAATAAAGAGCAGTGGTGACTCTTGCTTTTTTGAGTTAAGTTAATCAATAGCTTAATCTTAAATTACTTCCCGTCGCTACAGAAAAGTGGCGACTCTGCTGGGGGTTCATATCTCTAAGTGGGTTGATCCTAACATGTTTATCTGTGTTTTATTATTATTTGTTGTTTGCTTTTGTTTTTTGGGGTGCTTGGTGATTTCTGAGTGGTGAGATAAGTCCTATACCCGGACTTCAGTGCACAATATGATAGGATGGTGGTATAGTCATGTTTGGCTTACGTGAAGTTAATCCTTATTATGCTGACTTGAGATCCCCAACTCAGTGGAGGCCTCTTTGAAGGTAATAATGCTGAACAGGTGAGTTGTGAAGGCATTTTACTTTCAACCTGAGAGCCTGAGAAGCTGAGGACCTTAGAACCCTTTAACCCATCATGGCCTTTTTAGGATGTAGTGTAGTGACTATTCAGGTGTAGACTTGGATTAGTTGTTACGTGATACTACACCCAAACGATTTTTTCTTTAGAATATTATTGGTTGACGAGTATGTAGCCGTCGGTTTTTTTCGGTGACGCGACCACCTTACCGCATAATTGGTGCTACTTTCTGATTTCTGTATTTATCTTATGAAGCTAGAAAGGAAGGGGAAGATATCTTAAACTAACCCTGTACGAAAATGTTTTCTTTAACAAATGCTAAGAGATCGGGGATCGGGGTCTGGTTATACAAAGGGAAGCTGTTAACACCCAGTGTATCCATAGTGATATATAGGAACCTTCTTTTGAATGTATTTCTATTAACTTGAAATGATTTCTTGTGTTTATCTGCTGTAGATTGGGAAAGTTTCTCCTTTGGGAGGATTGAGAGTCTGTTTTTGTCGTTTTTGGGTTTTCTGTTGTTTTTGGGAAGGTACTGGACCTAAAGTTTTTTTATTTGTGTGCTCGCTAAGATTTCGCAATCTTAAGCCTACGTATTCCGGTAAAGATATTTGGGAAATCAGAGCAATCGTAGTTCCTCCTATTCTATGGGAGGAAAGAATTATGTGTCTTGTTTAAAGCCCAAGATTGAAGTTATCTGAGTATTTGTGTCTTGTTCAAAGCCCAAGATTGAAGCTAAAGGTTGACTGAGAGAGAATTTGTCATCTCTAAAGAGAGATATCTCACCTATTCATCACAAATATTGAGAAATTAATTTATAAGGGAAATCACTTTAACTGGGATGTTTGGAATCCAGAAATGTCATGATTTCCTTTATAAGAGAGATGTCATGAAGGAAGAAGCTTTAAATCAGTATAGAGTAATGCCATTTTTCCTTTTATGAATCTTTCATGCTAAGAGAGGGACATTGGCTTGGATGTATGGAATCCAAAGGGTTGCCACTTACAGCTGTCAGATGAAAGATAAATTTTAGCCAGGATAAAGGAGGGAATCCAGCTTGGATTTTGAATCAACAAGTGTGCCACTTATAGCAATTATCTCGAAAAAGGTTTTGATTGTTTGTTTTGATATACGATGTATAGAAGAAATGTCCTCCTACAGAGAGGATTCATAGTCTCATCTGAAGGGATGTTGATTTTTGTGTGCCTTGATCAAAGCCCAAGCTTGAAGCTAAAAGAGAATGACTCATCTGGAGAGTGTTATCTCTGGCTTGTACAAAGCCCAAGATTGAGGCTGACTGGGGAAATTCTTATGTGAAGCCTAAGAGGAGGCTGTCTCTTGCTGAGGATTTATTGAAATCTAGGAGCAGGTCTAAATTTATATTCGGGAATCCAAAAGGGGTTTACTCTTGCTAAGGAATTTATGGAAGAGCTGAAGTATCAGATGCTATGAGGCTCTGATTCTGTTAGGGTTTTGTTGAGGTCAATCTGACCTTGGCTGGGATTTTCAAGGTTAAAGTTGAGCCTTGTTGGAGGTTAGAGAAGTTTAAAGGTGAGTTTGAAAACCTTAGAGGTTTTAGCTCTACTAGAGACTGGTGTATTGATAAAATGATCAGGATTTTCCTTATGCCTTTAGGAAACCTGAGGGTCTCTGTGTGACGTCCAAAAGGAGACTATGAGAGTGAGACTTTCCAAGTCTACTTGAATGAAGCCCAAGAGGAGGCTGAGACTATCCAAGTCTCTTTAAGAAGTGGTATACTCTGGTGTAGAGAGAGATCTTTGTATGATGCCCAAGAGGAGGCTGTTGGTTTAAGGGATAAAGATCAACCTTTTGATGATAGGATGTTCTGGAATTTTGACTCCCCTAGGGATTGAACTAGTAGAGATGACTAATTTATATCCTATGCCTCTAGGAATCATTTGGGTCCTTGTACTAAGCCCAAGAGGAGGTTGGGGAACTTTTAAGAAGCCTGTTGGTCCTTGTATTAAGCCCAAGAGGAGGCTGAGGATGATTTTAGGAAGCCTGTGGGTCCAAGCCTAAGAAAAGTTCAAGAAAGGTTTCACCGGGAATAATCCTTTCTTTGTTAAACAGTTCTAAGGTTTGAAGAAATTCAAAAGAGGTTTCACCGGGAATTAATCCTCTTTGGGGAAATGAATTTCTTGTGTATACATATATTTCTAAGTTTTTACAGTCTTGAGAAAAGTTTCACCGGGAATAATTCCTTTTCTCTATTCCATATTGAATAAGCCCAAGAGGAGGTAGACTGTATCGAGGGAAGTTTCCTATGAGGAAACTAGTTTGACTATGTTAGAAATAACCTCTGGTATGATCTAAGTGTAGACCTAACTGCTGGGGAAACTCTAAATAAATATGCACAAGTATATACAGATAAGTGAATTGACAGGTATATAAACAAATATGCATTAAAAATAAAAGATGTTGGGTCTTACACTCTGAAAAGAGGCCCAAGTGTATTGTGATTGGTTGGATTGACTACAATCGTATGATTAGGGTTTTAAGAAATTGAAGAAAGTTTTGAGGAAAACTTTGAATTTGAATTTGAATTTGAATTAAAATAAAGTTGTTTTAAAATAAGAGTGTTTGGGGCTTATAACTCAAAGAGAGGCCCAAGTGGTCTAAGAGCAGTTTCACCGGGAATAATGTTATTCTTACTACTAGCTTAAAATAGACAGGTGATTTTGAAAATAGAGGTATGGGGCTTACAACTCAAGCAGAGGCCCGTGGAGGTTGTTTATTGTTAAAAAAAAATTTATATACAGAAGATTGGGGCTTATACTCAAGGAGAGGCCCAGATGACTTATTTGAAAACAGTGATCGCACTGCAATACCGAAAGACATTGTGGGACTTATACTACAGCAGAGGCCCAAAATTTATTTATGTACAAAGAGATTTGGGTCTTACACTCTATTAGAGGCCCAAGGATGTTTGTAAAGAAGAAAAATTGGGCTTACAACTCTGAGAGAGGCCCAAGATTGTTTATTTGAAAGGCGACGATCGCACCTCGGTTTTGAAAACCACAACGGGATTTATACAATGACTGAGGCCCAAAATATTTATGTACAAAATGGAGTGGGTCTTACACTCTACAAAGAGGCCCAAGAGTGTTTTTGAAAACAAAATTTGAAGGTTAAATCAAAGAAACCCTGATTTCATAAAATGGTATTTATTTTGAAGAAAAATTAAATAAAAATGATGGAAATTATCAAATTTAATTAATAAACAAGTTGTGACCTCGGATCAATGTTTAAAAAAACATGTTTTATCCATATGATGACTTGAAATTCATTTGACTTTGAAAAATCAAGAGAGAGAACTCTTTTAAAATGTTTAAAAACAATTAAAAAGAAATTCTTTAGAAAAATCCAAAATATATTAAATAATTAATTTTTTTATTTTTTTGTGGAATAAAATATTTAAACATATTTGTGAATTTTGAAAAAAAGAATCAATCCAAAATGATTAAAAATCAGAGAGAAATTAATTTTTGAAATCAATTAAAAAAATAAAAGAAAATTCAAATATTTGAAAAAGGGCGCCAAGAACAATCTTCTTCCTCGCGCGATGTAGCACCCCTCTTTCCCCATTTTGAAAATAAACAAAATATTAAAGATAAATCAGAGTTTCACCAAAAAGTGGAATGCCACATTAAAATCCAACAAATAAACTCCTTTATTAAATGAAATAGCGGAAATAATTTTATTCATTCAATTCACGGCCACCTGCCAACAACTTACAAAAATCCCACATAAAATCGTGGTTCACCAAAATTACAACGAAAACATGATACGTAACAAATGAAAGAATAACAAATAACAGATGATTTAAAATCCCCAAATAATTCCCGTGTTACGTATCAGAGCACTCCTATGGACTCGATCAGCAACACCAATATCCAAGCTACCTAAGTACCTGGATTATCTGTGCTTCCGAAGAAGCACAGACAAAGCAACAACAAAGGGGTGAGAACTACCTTCAATATAAAAAGGTGAATAATACATATAAGGAAGTAGTATCTCACACCAACAACAACAACATATAATCACGACCTACTGTCATGTTCAATCACCAACAATCGACATATGATAATATAATGCAACACGACACCATGCATGCCGTACCGACTCATTGGTTCATTCAATCGAACCCCGGATAGATCACATACACCTCTACTTGGCAATGATCTATCCTCCACCATTCTCTATATAGGAGTACGGATGCATCACATACACTCCTCCTGAGCAATGATTCATCCCACCAATCACCATGAATATGCAAGACTCAACGATGCACAACAAAACATGTATACAAGCGTGAATACATGCCCACGATCCTCCTGATCACATCATACATATAACACACGTGTATATCAAATGATAAACAATTCACGATCCTCCTGATCACAACAAACGTACACATAACACACATATATAATCAATGATAAACAAATTCACGATCCTCCTGATCACAACAAATATACATATAGCACACATGTACAATAATAGACATTCATAGTTACGATCCTCCTGATCACACCTGAGACACCTAATCATTCCCACTTGCACCATAAATCATTGAACCCTCCCAAGCCACCATAGTTCACCCAACACTAATTAATTCCTAATAAATTATAAATTAATTAGTTTCATCACCAGCTGTGTATTACTCAGCATCTGACTCCCAATCCCAACCTCTCAAACCAAGAGAAACCAAATCAGACGAGAAAACGGGAAAGAAATCGTAAAATGGTGAAAATCTGCACTCAACCCGTCCATACGCGTATTGACCTGTGTCATACGCGTATGACTGCTCACTCGCCCACACCATACGCGTAATGCCCAAGCTTATACGCGTATGGGCAGAACCCATTTTCCCTTCAATTTCCACTTTTCAGATCTCCGTACGCGTACGGCTACTCCATACGCGTATTGCCTTGCCACCATACGCGTACCATACGCGTATAGGCAGAGGGTCGTGCCAAACCTTTCCCTCAAGCCTCCATTACGCGTATTGCTCCGTTTCCTTCACTCTCATACGCGTATTGCCTTACCCAATACGCGTATGGCCATATCTGTTACGCAAATGGCCAGAAACCTCACCAGTCTGCATTCTGCTACGAATTTCCTACTTCTTCACTTCCAATCAGTCCTAGAATCATTTCTACATTGATTTTAGGTTCAATTTCCATCTTTTCTCTTGTACCTAGAATTACTAGTTCATGACTACAGCTCTAGGGCTCAATTCGTATTCCAAATCAGATGAAGTTTTACACTAGAAATCATCATTCAACAACACAATCATCAACAGATATCAGAATCATCATATAGCTGAAAAATTGATCATTCAATGGATCGATTTCACGCCAAGCAACACAGATTTCATACATGCATTCAGAGATTAAACATCATCATATGCTCATACAAAGATCCTACGGGGTTAAGGACTCCCCACTACCCTTATACGATTTAATCACCAAATATGAACCCGTTTTCCCCCTTACCTCGAATTGTTCAGAAATCAGGAAAAATTTGGGAAGAAATCCTTGCCCTAGCACCCCTTCCTCTTCCTTGTTCTTCTTTCTCTCCTTTTTCTTGTTTTACGTGCAATTAACCTCCTCCCCACTAAGCCTCTCTAATTCCCCTTAATTAGACTTTTAATTAAATTTTCTTAATAATAATAATAATAATAATAATAATAATAATAATAATAGTAATAATAATAACAAAAATAATAATACTAATATTATCATTATATTATCATTACTAAATGCGCCTCTTAATTATCTAATATTAATTTACTACTCCAACACCTCTATTAAAGATATACCTTCCCCTGCACTCAACTGCACACCCTTAACAAAGCCCAACAAACAGAAATAATAATACGACGATTAATAATTTAAATTGGGGTGTTACACGCGAGCCCTGTTTCCCTAGATTTGGAAAACCTCTCATAACTCTCTGATTACTCAATGGTTTTGACTTTTGTAAACATGAAAGTTGCTCGTTTTTTAACAAGGATTCCAATGGTACCAATTAGTTGCATTTATTTTAAGTGTGGAGTGAGAAATCAAGTGAAGAACAGATGAACCCTAATTTTTGCAAGAACATCATGAAATTCTATACACGATAGCTACCAAGCAATTAATTGAGGGGAAGCACTTTACACAAGTACATAAACATGTTTGTAACTTGAAAACACAATTATGATGCATGAATAATAGAGTTTGAGAGTGTCAGGCTTACTTGTGCTAGAGGAATTTGAATTCTGATGTAGAGGTGTTACAGATGTTGTGTGATGATCTGAACAACTTCAATGGACCTTATGTAAGGTGTTTGGAAGCTTGGAATGGATTGGAAACACCTTGAACTCCTTGTTGTACCTCAACTGCAAATTGGCTTGAGTGTGATTTGACTTGGTGGTATTATGCTCAGATTCCTCATCATTCATGTTGATATTGGACAGAAATACCATGATACAAGTGTCCAAAATTGGCTCAAGAAATCGTCGGATACAAGTCACGTACCAATTCTATCAAAAAAACAGTTTGTGTCAAGGCATATTGGTCACTCCATATCTCTTTGCTCAAATGGAGTTTGATGATGTTCTTGTACTCTTTGGAAAGCTTGAATATCATAATTCAACTTTTATGTTTAACTTTGGTCTTGATTCATCTTGGATCATAATGAAAAATGGCCTCAAAGTTGGTAAAAATACATAACAGATTCTGTCCAAAAATTTCACTAAGTGTCTATATTCAAAAGTTTTGAAACCCTAACTTCATGGCTTTATAACTCAAAATCCAAGCTTTTTTGGCTCATGGAGCACTGTGACCCTTTTGTAGTATGTAATGAGAGCTTTCATTTGATCTTTGGATGGAAGAAAATGGCTGTGTGGTTTGGGAGTTATGCCCTTGCAAAGTTGGGAAAAAATCATCCTTTTTTCATAACTTAGTGAAATTTCAAGTTTTCTTAAGATTACCCCTTTTGCAAGTAACCTCACTTTTATTGATTTTCTTGATGGATGATGATCCAAACCACGAATTAACATTTTTTTTACTTAAAGGAGTCATGTTTGTCAAAAAATCTCAAAATTCAAACTTGGTTTTGGGCACAGTTAACTTTTTATCAGATGAATTTCAAACTTTGTGATCCTTTATGAAATCAAGTTCTTGGGCTAACTCAAACTTAATGGATGGATTCCATAGGTGTTTTAGAGTGTCTTAAATCATTTCCCAAGGTTTGAGATCATGTCTTGGTCAAAAGTCAAAGGTATGGTTGACTTTTTTTCAAAAACCCTAGTTTGTGGTCCAGATGAATTTGCATCTCTATATTGCTCATGAACTAAGTTCTTTGTGTCCATTTGAACTTGTAAGAGTATCAATATAAGATATTTGAGGTCTTCAAAACATTCATTGAGGTTTTGGCTCATGCCTTGCTCCAAAAGTCAACATAGGGGTGAATTAGGTCAAGAAACCCTAATTCTTGATTTTTATGAATGCATCCCCTGAGGCTATTTTGAACTTATGATTGGATCCATGAGGTCCTTTTTAGCTTCTTGGATCATGTTTTGAAGTATTGGCTCATTCCTAGATGAAAATTTCTCTCTAGAGGCTTTGGTCGACCAAAACCCTAATTTGGTGACACTGATGATCTTGAGGCTTGATCAGCTTGAAATGTTGCACTCTTGTGCTTGATTCTTGATTTGGGAGACCTCTTGATCCTTCATGGATGTTTGAGAGGCTTTATAAGTTCAAGATCAATTCAATCCTTGATTGATCCCTTACTTGAATGCTCAAAATCCTAACTCTTGGTTGAGGTGAAGGCTCAACAATCTTTGAGAGGATTGATGTGGCATGAAAGTACCTCCATATTATGGTGATGATTTGCACAATGATGGGAAATCTTGTGGTCAAAATTTAGGGTATGACAGATGCCCCATATTTAATCTTCTTGGACCTGAAGGTGTGAATGGCAAAGACGTTCGGACATTCAAGGTAAAAGAGGATTAAATATCGGAATACCCAAAATTTTGACTATGGTTGTAAATGGTAGCTGATTTGCTCACCCATCTTATTTTACTAAGTAATGTTACTTAGAAAAGGGTAAAACTTCCCCTCGATCCTGGTCTTCAGCCACGGAACTAGTCTCGGTTTCTTTTGAAATAAACTTCCCCTTGATCCTGGTCTTTAGCCATGGAACTGGTCTCAGTTTATTTTGAAATAAACTTCCCCTCGATCCTGGTCTTCAGCCATGGAACTGGTCTCTGTTTCTTCTTGCCAAGTTCGTCTTTTGACAAGGAATGATATCTGTGATGTTTTTTACCAAACTTCTCACTAGGGAGATGCCATTTGATGGAAAAACGTGTTTCATCATACTTCTCTTCGAAACTTCTTCGGAGGGATGCCATAGGATGAGTAAAGTTTTGATGTCAGACTTGTTGGTGGGGACCATTCGTCTGAATTGCAGAGGTGTGCAAACTTCTCTTGTGGGAGATGCCATTTGCTGGGGAAATTACATCATACTTCTTCTTCGAGACTTTTTCAGAGAGATGCCACGTGATGTAATTCAATTTTGAGGTGCTGATAACCTTATTGAAAGAAAAATTTTCGGGAGAAAACTGCCGTACTGCCAAGAGTTTTCTGCAGAGAGGCTTTCTCTGGGGATTTTCTTTAATCCGGGAAAGCAAAATATCATCTTCATTGATGAAGAGTGAAGTTCCAAAGGTGTATGACCAAATGGCTTCTTGTCTTTCAGAGGTTCAAGTTATGAAAGTGGTTGAGGACCGATTTCAATCTAGGAATAAACTGGAGAGAGATTATTTAGACGATACATTTCCTGACGAGGAAAGAACTTTAACCGGGATTTTTTCCTATCCGACGTAGAAAGGAAAACTGGCAACTCTAATGAAGAGAAGACATTTATCACTTGGGGATGAGTATGTCCCGAGTGATATCAATGCTATACGAACATGAATATAAATCAATTATGTATGATGTATGAGATGCTGATGCTGACAAAACAGACACGACATACAGATTGGTGATGAACACAACTAGATACTCGGCCACTCTGGGATATGGGGGTATCGTTGGAGATTTTTGAAGGTAGTACTTTTATTCGAGAACAGAGATTACTGTGTTTTTTTCTGATGGAGATACAAACCTGCTAGGGATAGAAATCCATTCTTATTTTTTAGGGGTAGATCCCACTAGGGGGAAAAACCAATCATTGGTTCTCAGAGGTAAGAACTGTACCGGGGATGACAGATGGGACATTCCATCTGAAGTAATTGATCCTTTATTCAGGGTGTGCTGATCAAAAGGAGTACTTTGATTCTGTATTTTGAAGTTTGATCACTTCCGGAGAAGCCGTCGATATTCCCTTTTGTGTTTATTAATCAAAAAGAAATTGCCATCTTTGTTTCAAAAGCGGAAGTAAAACTTGAACTTTCCGTTTTGAAAACAAAAGTAAATTCTTTTTTTTTTGTTTCAATAATCGTTGATCATATTAAAATGTCATTTTGCAAAGAATAATAAATAAGAATTGCAAATAAAAGGCACACAAGCTTAAATTTTATTGATAGAATGGTAATCAGCCAAGCGTGTGATCCCATGGAGCATGAAAAAGTTTAGAAAATGGTAATTTAAAGGAAAAGGGGCTACATTGAAATATAACAACCGCTATCCTTCCACTAACTTTGAATTCTAGATATTTTAGGCTTCTGTCAAAGGTGACCTTGACTGAAGTTTTCCTGACGGATGACGTTACCATTGAGGAGTCAATCTTGTTGGATATAGTTACTTGCCATGAATCCCTAACTTTTGCCTAGATTGCCCTTTCGGGTTTTCAATCCATCGGGATGATCATTGTTTATGTCTCTAATTTTTGCCTAGATCGCCCTTTCGGGTTTTCAGTCCAGCGAAACATTTTTTTTCATTTAGGCAGAGTATTTCTTGACTACATCAACATTTGTGGGGTAGGTAAACTCCTCTCCATCCATAGTTGTGAGTCTCAAGGCACCACCTGAGAAGGCTTTCTTAACAACATAGGGGCCATCGTAATTCAAAGTCCATTTGCCCCTGGAATCAGTAAGAAATGATTGTATCTTCTTGAGCATGAGGTCTCCTTCTCTGAAGACACGGGGTCGGACCTTTTTATCAAACTCCTTCTTCATTCTTTGCTGATATAACTGACCATGACATAAAGCCGTCATTCTCTTTTCTTCGATCAGATTCAGTTCATCGTGTTGGCTTTGACACCATTCAGCTTTTGTTAGCTTGGATTCCATTAATACTCTCATTGATGGGATCTCTACTTCTATGGGGAGCACTGCTTCCATGCCATATACTAGAGAGAAAGGGGTTGCCCCTGTTGAAGTGCGGACAGATGTGCGTAAACCGTGAAGAGCAAAGGGTAGCATCTTATGCCAATCTTTGTAGGTTACAACCATCTTCTGAATGATCTTCTTGATATTCTTGTTAGCTGCTTCTACCGCTCCATTCATTTTAGGTCGGTAGGGAGATGAGTTATGGTGTTCGTTCTTAAACTCAGCACACAACTCTTTCATCATCTTGTTGTTCAAGTTGGATCTATTATCAGTAATGATCTGGCTTGGAACACCATAATGGCATATGAGATTGTTCTTGATAAATCGAACCACTACTTGCCTGGTTACATTGGGGTATGATACTGCTTCGACCCACTTGATGAAGTAGTCAATAGCTACCAGGATGAACCGATGTCTGTTTGAAGCTTTGGGTTCAATCATGCCAATCATGTCGACTCCCCATATAGAAAAAAGCCATGGAGAAGAAAGGACTTTGAGATGCATTGGTGGTACATGGATTTTGTTGGCGTATATCTGACACTTGTGACGCCTCCTCATGTACTTGTAGCAATCGGATTCCATTGTCAGCCAATAATATCCTGCTCTCAGAATTTTTCTTGCCATTGTGTGTCCATTGGCATGAGTACCAAAGGATCCTTCGTGAATTTCTTTCATTAACATGGTTGCTTCTTGTCTGTCTACGCATCTGAGCAAAACCATGTCGAAGTTTCTCTTGTAGAGTGTATCATTGTTCAGGAAGAAGTTGTCAGCCACTCTTCTGAGAGTCTTCCTATCTTTTCTTGATGCCCCAGGCGGGTATTCCTGTCTTTGAAGGAAGCACTTGATATCGTGATACCATGGTTTGTTATCTATGACTGCTTCAATCGCGAAGATGTAAGCGGGCCTTTCGAGGCGCATTATGTCAATCTTTGGTACGTCGTTCCATCGACTCACACTAATCATGGAGGATAGAGTGGCTAGTGCATCAGCCATATGGTTTTCTTCACGATGGATGTGATGAAACTCAATCTTGTTGAAGAAGGGTAACAACCTTCTCGCATAGTCTTTGTAAGGAATAAATCCCAATCGATATGTGTTCCACTCTCCTTTAATCTAATTTATAACCAGGGCTGAGTCGCCATACACATCCAAGTTCTTTATCCTTAAATCAATTGCTTCTTCGAGACCCATGATGCAAGCTTCGTATTCGGCCTCATTGTTTGTACATTTGAATGCCAATATGACGGTGAAAAGGATATGGGTACCCTGAGGTGTGACAATGATTTCCCTAATTCCACTTCCGTAAGTGTTAACGGCTCCGTCGAATATTAGTCCCCATTTGGAGCCTGGCTCTGGCCCTTCGCTTGGTAGCAGTTCATCGCAATTTTTAATTTTTAGGTCCATGACATCTTCGTCCGGGAAGTCAAATTTGACTAATTCCTTATCGTCAATCGGTTGATGAGCCAAATGATCGGCTAAAATACTTCCTTTGACGACTTTCTGAGCATAGTACTCGATGTCGTATTCTGATAACAACATCTGCCAATAAGCAATCCTTCCTGTTAAAGCAGGCTTTTCAAAGATGTACTTGATCGGATCCATTTCGGAGATTAATCAAGTAGTATGACAAATCATGTACTGGCGAAGATGTTTGGCTGCCAAAGCCAGAGTGCAACAAGTTTTCTCGAGCATAGTGTATCGAGTTTCACAGTCCATGAACTTCTTGCTTAAGTAATAAATAGCAGACTCTTTTCTTTTGGTCTCGTCTTGTTGGCCAAGCACACAATCCATGGAGTCTTCCAAGACTGTGAAGTAGATGATCAATGGTCTTCCCTCCACTAAAGGAGATAGAATCGGCAGATTCAGCAGATATTCTTTGATATTGTCGAAGGCCTTTTGGTAGTCTTCTATCCATACACAACTTTGGTTCTTTCTGAGTAGTTTGAAGATTGGCGCGCATGTCGCGGTCATGAGGGATACGAATCTTGAAATGTAATTGAGGCGTCCCAAAAATCCTCTTACTTTCAGTCTTTGGTGAAGGCATTTCTTGAATGGCCTTAACTTTGTCGGGATCGACCTCAATTCCTTTCTAGCTGACGATGAATCCCAAGAGCTTTCCATAACGAACATTGAATGTACATTTGTTGGGATTCAGTCAGAATTTGTATTTTCTCAGGCGCTCGAATAACTTTGATAGGTGTTCCACATGCTCTTCTTCTGTCTTAGATTTGGAAATCATGTCATCTTCGCATACTTCAACCTCTTTGTGCATCATGTCATGAAACAGAGTTGTCATCGCCCTTTGATAAGTTGCCCCTGCGTTCTTCAGACCGAACGACATTACCTTGTAACAAAAGGTGTCCCATGGGGTGATGAATGACGTTTTCTCCATGTCTTCTGGTGCCATTATAATTTGATTATAGCCCGAGAATCCATCTATGAAGGAGAAGACTTTGAATTTTGTTGTGCTGTCTACCAGCATGTCAATGTGTGGTAGGGGAAAATCATCTTTTGGACTTGCTTTGTTCAAATCCCTGTCGTATACACACATTCTGACATTCCCGCCCTTATTTGGAACTGGCACTATGTTGGCTAACCATTGAGGATATTCTGAGGTGGCGAGGAAACCTACGTCGATATGCTTCTGCACTTCCTCCTAAATTTTAATGGCCATATCTGGATGAGTCCTTCTCAGTCTTTATTTTACTGGATGACATTCTGTTTTCAGTGGTAAGTGATGTTCCACGATGTTGGTATCCAACCCTGACATGTCTTGGTAGGACCAAGCAAACACATCTGGAAATTATTTGAGAAGTTTTATCAAGCCTTCTCTGACAGTTGCATTGAGCAGTGCTCCAATCTTAACTTTTTTCCTTTCTTCTTCTGAACCCAAATTGACCGTTTCCAACGGTTCTTTGTAAGGCTCAATGGACCTCTCCTCTTGCCTGAGTAGTTGGGAGATCTCTTCTGGAATTTCTTCGTTCTCTTCTTCTTCAGCTTTGAATATCGGGAATTCAAAGTTGGGATACGGCATTGGATCGTATGTTTCGATGGGGTTTAAAACAAGTAATCTGCACAACGTGATGATTCCTTTTCAGAAAAGACAAAGAGAATGCAAAAGTGTGTGCAATGTATTTTTTTAAAACGCTTATTTTTATCTCGGGTTATTTTTTAGGATTACCATTTTCTGAAAAAGCGAAAAGTGAAAATAGCAATGAATGTGGGAATTCAGAATGACATTATTTATTCATGATTTGTCGATTCTTGAAACATAACCCTATAAAACAAAACTTTGTCGCTTTGGGCGAAGCGAAGTGGGACATTCATAGAAAAGTAAGCCCTATAAAACATCCATTTCACCTGGGCAAGGTGAAAGGTTAAAACAAAGATATGGTAATTACTTCGATTTATGAACGACATTCGGGACATCGACCGCAACCCAATGGCGACGAACTCCTCTATGGATCACAAAGTTCGGTACTTTCCTTCTTGGTTTGTATTCAGTAATGACACTGATTTCTGGCGGAGTAGGATCATTAGAGTCTTCTTCCCATGCAGAGTTATCATAAGAGGACTCTTCTGTCACATCTTTCATAGTATTTTCACTCTCAAGAGGATCTCCCCATCCAGTTGGCTGGATGTCCTTATATCTAATGCGAAAGCTTTCGGGAGCAGTGTATTTGACTAGAAAGTCATACTTGTTGCTTGGCTGCCCCAAGGTATCCCAAGTTTATGTGGGAATAGATGAGTCATCTTCCTCAATGATGTTGACTTCAGGAAATGCATAGTTAATGAATTCTTGTCCTGCGATCTTTGCAAATTCATCAACGTGTTGTTGGACATTTTCGGAATGTTCTGGGTAAGGATTCCATGACTCTGGGGGAACAGGCGTATTCTTTTCAAGATCATACAGCAGATAGGCATCATCTGGATGACTCTTTTGCCCCGAGTTTTCCATGTAAGGCTTCCACATAGGCAAATCATCCAGGGGATCATGAGAATCATAGTCAAAGTTGCCTTTCATCAGAGTGTCTTCCTCTATTGAGTTAGGTGGAGCACGACATCCTTCGGGATCACAATCTCAGTAGATCATTCTAACATCTGATCTCGGTATATATCTGGGACTTTGCCTTGGAGAGCAGAATGGTATGTATGCTTCTCCCTGAGATATATAACCTTCATCATTAAAATAGGATTTCCACTCTTCATCTGTATTAGGAGAGTTGTTCTCCTCGATGGTGTGGACTTCTTGAGATCCTGGGTGGAGGATACCTTCACTGTGAAAGAAATCCTGAATGGGACAAAAACTTTCATCCTTCTTTGTAGTCTGGGTACATGTCAGAGAAAAACCAAGACCCTTTCTTGTCTTGTTATCAGTAGGAATTACAATCTGTCCCCATCCTTTTATGTAACCACTCCCCATTAATTTGAGAGCGTCTTTGTATGAGGAAATCGATGTTCCTTTTTCTTGGTGATTCTTATTGCTCACCGAGAGTGTTGAAATTGAGTTCCAGCGACCTCCTCTGGTTCTACACAGGAGAATGATGATAAGTTACTCATAATTAAAGCTTTCTCTCCGCATACCATGTATAATTTGTCGTTCTTGACGAACTTCAGCTTCTGGTGAAGTGTCGAAGTGACTGCCCCGACTTCATGTATCCAAGGTCTTCCTAATAAACAACTGTATGATGCTCGGATGTCCATGACCTGGAGAGTGACTAGGAAAGTGTAAGGAGAGATGGTTATGGGAAGATCGACTTCACCGATAACTATTTTTCTGGATTCGTCATAGGCTTTGACGATGATCTCACTGCCTCTCATGGGAGTACCTTGGAAAGATAGTCGTACGAAAGTTGACCTTGGCATGACGTTCAAGGATGAACCTGTGTCTACCAGTACGCTGGCTAAAGCATCATCCTTGAAATTCTGGTTTAAGAAAATCACTAAGATGTCAGACAGGATGTCGTGACACTTGATCTCTGCTTCTCACAAGGGTTAACGAAGAACAGAAACAAACAGCAGAAAGAAAAACAACACATAGAAATTGTTAACCCAGTTCGGTGATCAACAACACCTACGTCTGGGGGCTACCAAGCAAGGAATGAAATCAAATAAGTAGAATTGGTTCTAAGCTAAACTCCAACGTTTACAACTTAGTACCTAGAAACTACCCTTCCTAGATTTCTACCTAATACACTCCTAGGTATGAGACCCTTCTCAATTTCCTTCCAATCACAAGAGTGACTGAAAAATATTACAACTCAATAAACTATCCTTCTCTGGTATTCACACAATACACGAGAGGCTCACAAAAGTACAAACCCTAGTACTCTATAACAGATACAATATTCAACACTTCATACTAGGTTAAATACATCCTATTTATATTGCAAAACAGAACTGGATTTGGGCTTCAAAAACGCAGCAATTCTGCTCCACAGAATCTGCGACCTATTCTTTGCTTCAATTCTAAGTTTCCAAAAATGTCTCCTTGAATGGAAACCGCATATTCCAGTTAGAATCACAATCTCTGATTCCTCAATCTCAGATGCCACCTAGGATCTAGTCATATTCCAATCACACCTGGAACCTTAATATAATTATTCCAAAACAGTAACAGACAAAGATGTCGAATCCACCTGATAGGATATCTTGTCTAACATCTTTAACCTGCAGTTAAATCATCATGTCAGGACATCTTTCCAACATCTTTCAGCTAAGTTAGTTTTACCAAAATTGATGCCAACCTCAAGGGCTTGGACTCATCAATCTCCCCCTTTGGCAGATTTTGGCTAAAACTAACTTTCAATGACCTGCAGAAGCATATCAGGGAGACCACCATCAAAACAGCAGCAGAAACATAACTTTGTCTCCCCCTCAATCAGTACCTCCTGCAAGCAGTATAGATCTACTCCCCCTCAGTGGTTAGTAGAAAATCAGTGGTTAGTGATGTTAGTATTTCTCCCTCTTTTTAGCCACAATATGACAAAGGCAGAAGGACTAACTCAAAAGCAATTAATCAGTTCATAGTACTTGAATTACACACCTAACAAAAAAAATAAAAATTATCCTGGGCATTCAGCCCTTACAACCAAAGACAAAAAAAACATAAGTATAAAAAAACAAGAGCATGAGAGAATTCTAAATAACCCTCTCATCTTGATGGGAATACATATTCAGAGAATTAAATATCATTCCCACATCCAGTGGAAAGTTATGCCTCGTCAGATAGGCAAACTCCAAGCTTGCCTCTCAAAGCCTCAAATTGATTTGCATCCAAAGCTTTAGTAAAGCTGTCTGCTAGTTGATTTTATGTGGTCACATGCTCCAGAGTTATGATTTTGTCCTCCACCATGTCTCGAATGAAGTGATGCCTGATGTCAATCTGTTTAGTTCGACTGTGCTGAATGGGATTTTTTGAAATATTTATTGCACACAAGTTATCACAGAAGAGTGTCATAACATCTTGAGGAACATTATATTCAGTTAGCATTTGCTTCATCCACATCATTTGAGAACTACTACTTCCTGCTGCAATGTATTCAGCTTCAGCAGTAGATAAGGAGACACAGTTTTGTTTTTTACTGAACCAGGAGATTAAATTGTTCCCGAGAAAAAAAATCCACCAGAGGTGCTTTTTCTATCATCTGCATTTCTATCCCAGTCAGCATCACAGTATCCTATTAATATAGAGTTAGAGCTGTGTGTGCAGAGTAAACCATAGTTCCATGTACCATTCACATACTTCAGAATTCTCTTGACCTGATTAATATGGCTCACTTTGGGTTCAGCCTGATACCTTACACAGACTCCTACAAAAAATGTTATATCAGGTCTGCTAGCTATAAGATATAAGAGACTTCCAATCATGCTTCAATAGAGACTCTGATCAACACTTACACCATTCTCATCTCTTGACAATTTTAGGTGAGTAGGGGCAGGAATCTTCTTGTGTTTTTCATTTTCCAAGCCAAACTTTTAACAATATTCTTGGCATATTTTCCTTGACAGAGAAAAATAGAATCTTCCATTTGTTTGACTTGGAGACCAAGAAAGTAGGTTAATTCGCCAACTAAACTCATCTCAAACTCTGATTGCATTTGCTTAACAAATTGTTGAACCATTTCTTCTAACATTCCTCCAAAAACGATATCATCAACATAAATTTGTGTTATCATGAGGTTACCTTCTCTTTCTCTGACGAAGAGAGTTTTATCAATTCCTCCCTTTCTGTATCCATTTGTAACAAGGAAGTCAGTTAGTCTTTCATACCAGGCCCTTGGAGCTTGTTTCAACCCATATAAGGCTTTCTTCAGCTTGTAAACATGATTTGGAAATGTTGGATCAACAAAGCCTTTGGGTTGTTCCACGTAGACCTCTTCACTGAGATATCTGTTCAGAAAAGCACTTTTGATATCCATTTGAAAGAGTTTGAACTTCAGTATACAGGCTATTCCAAGAAGCAGTCATACAGACTCCAGTCTAGCTACAGGAGCAAAAGTTTCATCAAAATCAACTCCCTCTATCTGAGTGTATCCTTGAGCAATGAGTCTGACCTTGTTTCTTGTGACTACACCGTGTTCATCAGACTTGTTCGTAAACACCCACTTTGTTCCAATCACATTTGATCCTCCTGGTCTGGGTACAAGATCCCATACCTCATGCATCTTAAACTGCCATAGCTCTTCTTGCATTGCATTAATCCAGAATTCATCTGTCAAGGCTTCTTTGACATTCTTGGGTTCCATCTTTGATACAAAGCAGACACTTACCACTACATCTCGTGATCTGGTCATTCTTCCTCCATTTGGGTCCCCTATTATGAGTTCCTTAGAGTGATCTTTCTGTATTCTGATGGAGGGTCCCTTGTTAACCTGCTCGGTCACAGCAGGTTCATGATTGTCATCGTTGGATACAACAGTATCTTAGAGTTATCTTGGAGTGTTTCAATATCCTCTGTGACATCTTCCTCCTCCATGGGGAAGAATGCTCCAATGTCATTTGTAACTTCAACCTCCATAGGTGAGTCATCAACCACAACATTTATGGACTCTAGTACTACTTGAGTTCTTGAATTGTAGACTCGGTATGCTCTGTTGTTTGTGGAGTAACCTAGAAAGATTCCTTCCTCACTCTTGGGATCCATCTTTCTTCTCTGCTCACGGTCTGCCAGGATGTAGCATTTGCTTCTGAAGACATGGAAGTATTTCACAGTTGGCTTCCTACCTTTCCATAATTCATATAGTGTGGCAGATGTTCCAGACCTGATGGTTACCCTGTTTAAAATGTAGCAAGTTGTATTCATTGCTTTGGCCCAAAAGTGATATGGGAGTTTCTTTGCATGAAGCATGACCCTTGCACACTCTTGAATAGTTCTATTTTTTCTCTCAACCACACCATTATGTTGGGGAGTGATGGGTGAAGAGAACTCATGACTGATTCCTTCTAAGGAGCATAACTCATTAAACTTGTTATTCTCAAACTCCTTCCCATGGTCACTTCTGATTCTAACTATTCCACAGTCCTTTTCTCTTTGAAGTTTCTGACACAATCCTTTGAAAACTTCAAATACCTTTGATTTCTCTTTGATAAAGTGCACCCAAGTGTACCTAGAGAAATCATCAATAACTACGTAAGCATACCTCTTTCCTCCAAGACTTTCAACCTGCATAGGTCCCATTAAATCCATATGGAGAAGCTCTATGTTTTTTGAGGTGGTCTGATGTTGAAGCCTTTTATGTGACATCCTAGTTTGCTTACCAATCTAGCATTCCCCACATATCTTGCCTTCATCTATCTTTAGATTTGGAATCCCTCTGACAGCTTCCTTGGATATGACTTCTTTCATTCATTTTAAGTGCAAATGACCCAGTTTCTGATGACATAACTTCACTTCATCCTCCCTTGACACCAGGCAGGTGGAGGGACACTGAGTTTCATGAGGAGCCCATAAGTAACAGTTATCCTTAGATCTGGTACCTTTTATAATGAGTTCTTCTTTATTATTTGTTACCAGGCATTCAGATTCAGAGAAGTTCACCTTAAAACCTTGGTCACACAGTTGGTTGATGCTTATTATATTTGCAGTCAATCCTTTGCCATACAAAACCCTATCAAGGTTGGGCTGTCCATCATACTTCAACTTACCAACACCTTTTATCTCTCCTTTTGAACCATCTCCAAAGGTGACATGGTTGGAGGAATGAGGCTCTATATCCACCAGATAGTTCTTGACACCAGTCATGTTTCTTGAACATCCACTATCGAAATACCACTTTTCTTTAGTGTACTCCTCTTGAGAGGAATGGACCACCAGAACCATAGACTCATTCTTGGATTTCCTTTTCTTTCCAGCATTCCTGCTTTTAGGATATCCATGTAGCTTGTAGCAATAGTGTTTAATGTGGCCATACTTGCCACAATGATGACATTTCCAGTCTTGTCTCCTCTGATGTCTATAATGATGTTGAGACCTTCTATTTGGCATCGTCTGTTTTCTGTTGATCTGATTGAGTCTGCATTCTAGATTTCTTTTCTTGCTTGGCATTTCTTGATCATTGTATCCAAGTCCTCTGACATCTCCAGCATTCCTACCAACTTGGAGAATTTCATCTAGTATGTCAGAACTGCTGTTGAGCATCCTAACATTTTTTGTCACATTTTCAAGCTTGGAATTTAGCACAACAACTTCCTTCTCAAGATCAGAGATAATACCAAGATGGTTTGCTCTTTCAGCCTCAAGGAGCATAATAATCTTGTGCTGCCCTTCTCCTATCTGGCAAATTTCATCACATCTCTTGTAAAGCTCCTTGAAGGATTTGATTATATCATTATAGGATAGATCACCAATTTCTGATTCTATATCAGAATCAAATATTCCTGTAAGAGCAGAAACTTGTTTAGGTGATTCTCCATCACTTGCTGAATCATCTTCAGACCAGGATGTAATAAGCCATTTCTTCTCTCTCTTCAGAAAGGTAGGACACTCATATCTGATGTGTCTATATCCCTCACACTCATAGCATTTGATCCCTTTTCCTTTGTCGTCCTTTTCTTCATACTTAGAGTTTATTCCAAGGTTACTTCTTTTATAGTTGTTGAATGATTAAGGCATAGCATTCGATCTTGATTCCCCCTCCATTTTCTTCAGCAATTGTTCGTACTGCTTTCCTAGAAACACAACAGCCTTAGACATCACTTCATTGGAGTTTGTCTTTCCTTCATCATGGTCTGACACCAAGGCTAAGCTCTTCTTATTCTTGGTTCTTTCATTTAGTGTCATTTCAAAGGTTTGAAGAGATCCCATAAGCTCATCAACTTTCATAGTAGCTATATCCTAAGCTTCCTCTATAGCAGTCACCTTCATGTCAAATCTCTTGGGAAGAGACTTCAGAATTTTCTGGACCAACTTGGCTTCAGGAATTTTCTCTCCAAGGTTACTAGATGTGTTGGCAATATCAACAATGTTCATGTGAAAGTCATGTATGCTTTTATCTTCTCTCATTCTCAAGTTCTCAAACTTAGTGGTGAGAAGCTGAAGTCTTAAAGATTTAACCCGAGATGTACCTTCATGAGCACTCTTCAGGATTTCCCAAGCATCCTTAGCAACTGTGCAGTTCTTGATGAGGCTGAAGATGTTCTTTTCCACCCCATTGAACAAGGCATTCAAGGCTTTTGAGTTTCCTTGAGCAAGCTTATCATCTTCATCATCCCAATCTTCCTCCGGTTTTAGCTCATCGGTGAGCTTTCCGTATTTGTCTTTGATCTTTGGTGGATCACACCCTTTAACCACAGACTTCCAAGCTTTGCCATCCATGGACTTGATAAACGCCACCATGCGTACTTTCCAATATTCATAATTGGAACCATCAAGTATAGGTGGTTTATTTAGAATTCCTCCTTCTTTATCCATCGAACTAGAAAGTAACGTCCCTGAATCTCACCCAGATACAGAGCAGGATGCCTGCTCTGATACCAATTGAAATTCTGGTTTAAGCAGATCACTAAGATGTCAGACAGGATGTCATGACACTTGATCTCTGCTTCTCACAAGGATTAAGGAAGAATAGAAATAAATAGCAGAAAGAAAAATAACACACAGAAATTGTTAACCCAGTTCGGTGATCAACAACACCTACGTCTGGGGGCTACCAAGCCAGGAATGAAATCAACTAAGTAGAATTGGTTCTAAGCTAAACTCCAACGTTTACAACTTAGTACCTAGAAACTACCCTTCCTAGATTTCTACCTAAGACACTCCTAGGTATGAAACCCTTCTCAATTCCCTTCCAATCACAGCAGTCACTGAAAAATATTACGACTCAATAAACTGTCCTTCTCTGGTATTCACACAATACACGAGAGGCTCACAAAAGTACAAACCCTAGTAATCTATAACAGTTGTAATATTCAACACTTCATACTAGGTTAAATCCATCCTATTTATATTGCAAAATAGAACTGGATTTGGGCTTCAAAAACGCAGCAATTCTGCTCCATAGAATCTGCGACCTATTCTTTGCTTCAATCCTAAGTTTCCAAAAATGTCTCCTTGCATGGAAACTACGTATTCCAATTAGAATTAGAATCTCTGATTCCTTAATCTCAGATGCCACCTGGGATCTAGTCATATTCCAATCACCCTGGAACATTAATAAAGTTATTCCAAAACTGTAACAAACAAAGATGTCGAATCCACCTGATAAGACATCTTGTCTAACATCTTTAACCAGCAGTTAAATCATCATGTCAGGACATCTTGTCTAACATCTTTCTGCTAAGTTAGTTTTACCAAAATTGATGCCAACCTCAAGGGCTTGGACTCATCAGTCTTGGCAATTGACTGTGATATTGAGTGCCATGTTATGGTTCTTGCCTTCCTCCGAAAGTTCTTCATCACTGAAACCCAAATTATTGCAGGAAGTGACGTTGGAGATAGTGCTGTCAAATTGACCCACTATCACATCTTGTTCTACAAAGGCCTGTTCCAAGACTTTCTGTAGAGCTTCTCTGTGAGCTTCTGAACTAAGCAGGAGAGATAGTACAGAGATTCGAGACGGAGTTTGAAATAATTGATCCACAATGTTGTACTCGCTTTTTTGGATAAGCTTTAGCATTTCATCGTTGTTCTTTATAGGTTCTGTGTTGCTGGATTGACCGACTTGTTGATTAGGAACTTCGACTTGAGGTTCCTTTTCTTTGGCAGGTTCTCCAACTCCTCTATTGAAGAGTCGACCGCTCCGGGTAACTCGACTGATGTCAGCAATGTTCACAACATATGGTAAAGGAATTTCTTTTCTATTTTCTATGGTCGTTGCATCGTACTTGTATGGGATAGCCTTTTCTGACTTGTATGGTATTGGACCTGGCAAGTACACGACCACAGGGGCTTTTTGGGCCTTTTGACCATCATAGGCAACCTCGATTGGTTCCAGATTGGGTAGGTCAGACACTTTTCTACTGTCAAGAGAGATTTTTGACTCATTGAGCAGAGGAATTATGGCGCAAACATCCTTGGTTATTCCATGATTGACAGGTTTTCTTTTATTAGAGACAGTGACAATGCTTTTGTTCATAGTCCTTGGTTCTTGTTTTGAACAGGGAGGCAATCTTGTACCATGTTGATTGATTGAGAATTCAAGCGTGGTTGAATTTCCTTTCGGTCTAACTGATGTTGGAGAGTTGCTCGTACGAGATAGCATCCTTGGTTATTTTCCGAGCATATTCCACAGCACTTATAATTGTGAGGTGGTACCCGACCGTACCCAATTTGTATGTTGTGCATCCTTACCAAATCCGTCTCCAGTAGGAGGATATCACAACTTTGGTGCCTATCAGGATCCCCATTAGTTATGCTAACTTGTTGCGTGTATTCGTCCTGGTAGATCGGAAGCCACCAGTGGTTGTTTTCGTAGCATTCTTTGCAGTCTTGATAATCGTGCGAGGCTAGGAAACCAAGTCTGGCCTGCTTGGCATGCAATTCCACTAGACTGGTATTCATTAAGCGAATGTCAAAGATCTGAACCATGTTAACCTGATGACCATTCCTTTCATGGTAGTCTTGGATCCATCTGAGATCCATTTGACACTGGAGGGCCTCTTATACAAAAGAGCATCTCTGGTTGTCTTTTGAGCAAATCGGGCAAGCGATGTAATCATGTCGCAGCAAATTGTAATACTGACTTTGTCTTGAATGCATTGCCACTAGATTGACGTTCATTGCACGAATGTCATAGTTTTGAACAATGTTTGGATGTGCATGGGCCATGTTTACTTCACGAATCCTGTGATTCTGAATCCAACCTAGATCCATTTACTCTTGAAGAGCTGCTTGTACTATGGCACATCTTTGATTGTCCTTGGAACAGATGCCACATTGATGATAGTTGTGAGATGGCACATGGTCATACCCGCTCTGTCTGCAATGCATTTTTACTAGGTTGGTTCCCAGTAAGCGTACGTTGTGAATTTGATAACTTCCGCCAGGTTCTCCTTCTATCAAATTCACCGTAGACTTCTCATGTTGTGGTAATGGGTTCATCTGAACATTCAGATTAGTATCTTTAAACTATAAAACCCCATTCCTGACGAGCTTTTGTACATCAGATTTGAAGTTGAGGCAATTCTCAATGTTATGTCCCGATCCTCTTTGATGGTCAGGGCAAGTTTGATCTGCTTTAAACCAAAAAGGTGGATTTCCTGGTACTGTAAGAGGGGTCCTGGTTTGAACGTGCCCCTTGGCCAGCAGAAGCGGAAACAACTTTGCATATAACATTGGTATAATGTCGAACCCTGATGGTCGTGTAGTACGATTGTTTTTATTGTACTGTGGGCAAGCCTGCTGAATAGGTTGTTGCTGCCTTTGCTGATACTGTTGTTGATTTGGTTGGCTCTGAGCAACCTGAGGTTGATATGTCGGAGCTGGCGTTGGGTTGATAGTGGGAGTTACTGCTGCTACCGGTTGATACCTTCATCTTTGCTTTCCCAGAGAGATATTACTAATATCTTGCTCTTTCTTCTTTTGGAAAACACTATCATATCTTTCAGTACTGCTAGATGGCTCTGAATCTTTGACTAATCGTCCTTCTCGGACTGCTTCTTCAAGGCGTACTCCCATGTTCACCGTTTCAGCAAAGTCACTAGGTGCACTTGCAACCATTCGATCGTAATAAAACGAGCTTAATGTTTTCAGGAAGATCTTTGTCATTTCCTTTTCCTCGAGAGGAGGACAGATCTGGGCGGAGATTTCACGCTATCTCTGAGCATATTCCTTGAAGGTTTTTTTAACCTTTTGTGACATGGCTCTGAGTTGGTCCCTATCTAGTGCCATGTCTAAATTATATTTATACTGCTGAACGAAGGCTGTCCCGAGATCTCTGAAAGTACCGATCTTGGTGCGGTTTAAACCCATGTACCATTTGAGTGCAGCACCAGTTAAACTGTCTTGGAAGTAATGGATTAGTAGCTGTTGATTTTTTGTCTAGGTAGACATTTTCCGAGCGTACATTACCAAATGACTTTAAGGGCAAGAGTTGCCTTTGTATTTTTCAAAGTTAGGCACCTTGAATTTGTGCGGTATTTTTACATTAGGGACCAAACAGAGGTCGGCGGCGTCTTTTCCAAATAAGTCTTGTTCGCGAATGGCATGTAGTTCCTTCTGCATTTCCAAGAATTGTTCCTGGAATTCATTCATCTTTTCATATACTTCTTCATTTCTGCCAGAAGCAGCCTGCAGAATCTGTTCCTCCAGGAAAATGTGTACCACTGGTTGTGGTATAGTCATTACGGTGGTAACTCTTGGCGCTTCAGTGACCTGAAGTTTGTAACCTTCAGGAGTTTCTGTTGTAATCCTTTCATCTTCATTTACTTGAAGTTTGTAACCTTCAGGTCTGGCGGTTCCTGCTACGACTTCCGAGTCTTCAGTGACCGGTGGGATGTATCCTTCAGGTATAAAGTTGAGAGGCATGCCCCAGGGGAAACCTTTAGGCATGCTATACTGAGGATGACTGCCAGGTGTTTCAAATGTTGGTGTAGACGTAATCTCTGAGACCACAGTCCTTTGATGTTGTTGTTCTTGGGCTGCTGCAAGGGATTCCATGGTGTTGTAGAGTTTCTCCAAACTCTCCTTTAGAGAGTTGATTTCTTCCCTCAGCTCTCTGTTCTCTTCCTCGAGATCGTCCATTTTCTTTTGTCGATTGGCCCGAGTATTGTACGAATGAGAAATTTTGACTCTAGAGTGCGACACATTGTGAGACTCAAAGACAAAGATGTGCTATGTTAGAATGATGAATGATATGCAAAGAATGAGAATGATATATTTTTTTAGTTTTTGTTTTCAAAAGAACTTTAACAATTATATTGCAAATATCACACAGCGGGGGATACCCTTTTATTGAACTCGAAAGATTGCAGTATTTTACAGGGAAAAGTACAGTATTTTACAAAGTGCAAGAAGGAAAATTAGGCCTATGGATCCTGAGTTCTCTCTGAGGAGAGCTCAGATGCTGGTTCATGAATTTTTCTTTTCTTCAATCGAGCCCCTTCAGCCATTGTCGGGTCGACGATCCTTTGCCAAGTGAAAGGAGAGAGCAAATTTCTTCGTTCCTCCTAACTTTCTATGGCATGTTGCTCTAATATCTCAATCAGAGCATCATTTTCCTTTAGCAGTTCCCGAATCTTGGTACATTCCAAATTAAGAATCTGGTACTTGTTGTTCCAAGAGTTCTTCTCACGATGGACTTTGTTGAGAGCGATTTGAAGTTTTTCCGTATCGGACATGAAATAAAGGACACATTCCTTTAAGGGAACAACTTCTTGACGAGGGTAAGGCATCCTTAGTTTGATGGCTCTAGTTTGCACCCAGTTGAGATAAGGCTCTGCAGAGATGCAGTTTGGCCTTCCTAGGGACTCTCTCCCCTTCTTGTGAATATGTTGCCAGGCATGCACTATTTCTTACTTTAGTGCCCTATCATTTTCCCCTTCCTTGAAGAAAAGACCTTTAGATGAGCATTATGTGGGATATTCTTTATCGGGTACCCAAGTTGATGGCGAGCTAAAATTGGATGATAGTTAATCTCTCCTTTAGTACCAATGAGGGGTACATTAGGGAAATTTCCACATTTGTCGATGATTTTTACTCCGTCATAGATCCGATTGTACCAATCTATGTCAGAATTGGTAAGAGACATAATCTTCTGCGACCATCGCAGACTACTCTTATGATCCCAAAAAGCAGCAAACTTGGGTAAGTGAGAAATAAACCATTTGTAGAATAATGGTACACAGCATTTGATCATCCCCCCATTGTACAAATTCCTTAAGTGTACAGAATGATAAGCATTTGCGAGCAAGGTTGGGATAGGGTTCCCAATTAAGAATATCTTAAAAGCATTGGTGTCGACGAAGTTGTCAATGTTGGGAAAGACGAATAACCCATATATGAGCAGAACAAAGACATCTTCGAAAGCAGTTATGTTTCCTATGCTGGCAAAGTATAGGGCTTTCTCCATCAGGAATTTAGCTGGTAAACCCTGGATTCCTCCCTTGGTGGTCATATGAATCCTGATTTCTGACTCTTCCAAAGAGATTTCTTTTGCAATGGCTTGATCTTTTGTAATTTCTTCTAGTCCGAAAAATGGATCTTGATCAGTGATAGGTAAATCAATCAGGTGGGAGTAATCTTCCAGTGTTGGTGTGAGCTGGTAATCTAGGAAAGTGAAGTAATGGTATACCGGATCGTAGAACTGAACTAGTGTAGACAGAATCCCCTCAACCATGTTGGCCTTCAAAAGAGACAACAGTCCTTCATGCTTAGCTCTGAAATCCTCGGGATTAGTAATCATTCTTCCTAATTTCCTTAGGTCTTCTAGTTTTGGAACCTTAAAGGTGTACTTGTGCGTTTTTCTTCTTCCGAAATCCATAACGCAACCTCTGATATTTGCAATTATTGTTTCAGTTCTTTTAGAAAAAGATTTTTTTTCTTGTTTAAAAAAGGTTTTTTTATGAATGCATGAATGCAGCAAACAAAAATATTTGAAAACATGGGTTTAAAGGTTCATCGTCACGAGCATGGAACCATGGATCTACTCATCCCCAAGGTGTGTACTAGAGGTTAAATTTTGTACCTGTAGAACGGGTTCTAACAATGGTTCCCAAAATCATTGACCCCTCTTGAGGATATTAACAGCAAACCGACTGACTCATGCGAGCTGTAATATCCCAAGATGAATCTCTTTTGAGTGTAGTATCGTGTATCAACGATTCCCGATAGTCACTGCACTACCTAATGGTCAAATGGTTAAATGTCTACTAATCCTCGGTTTCAAGGGTAACCCAATGGGAAAAAATAATGCTTTCACGACATGCTCGTTCAACATTGGTAATTCCACCCGGGCACCTCCATTGATTCGGTGGACTCTCAAGTTAGCTTGGTCGGGATTCACTCCTTATAAGCCTCCCTGAATACGCCACCACTTATCTTAATGTTCTCTCGGACTCACCACATGCGTATTAATCGCATTCCCAAATAACAGTAATTTAAACAAGGGTATCAAATAATATGACAACAGATGATATATATATATATATATATATATATATATATATATATATATATATATATATATATATATATATATATATAATAATGAGAAAGCAAGTAAGATAACAGAAAAATAAATGCAAAGCAATGCCTAGACCTCTTAGGAAATCTAATCCTAGTCCAGTCCCTAGCAGAGTCGCCATTTTTCTGTAGCCGTCAGTTTTTTTCGGTGATGCGACCACCTTACCGCATAATTGGTGCTACTTTCTGATTTCTATATTTATCCTATGAAGCTAGAAATGAAGGGGAAGATATCTTAAACTAACCCTGCATACAAATGTTTTCTTTAACAAATGCTAAGAGATTGGGGATCGGGGTCTGGTTATACAAAGGGAAGTTGTTAACACCAAGTGTATCTATAGTAATTTATAGGAACCTTCTTTTGCATGTATTTCTGTTAACATGAAATGCTTTCTTGTGTTTATCTGATGTGGATTGGGAAAGTTTCTCCTTTGGGAGGATTGAGAGATTGTTTTTATCGTTTTCTGGTTTTCTGTTGTTTTTGGGAAGATACTGGACCTAAAGTTTTTTTGATTTGTGTGCTCGCTAAGATTTCGCAATCTTATGCCTATGTATTCCCGTAAAGATATTTGTTAAATCAGAGCATTCGTAGTTCCTCCTATTCTATGGGAGAAAATAATTTGGTGTCTTGTTCAAAGCCCAAGATTGAAGCTATCTGAGTATTTGTGTCTTGTTCAAAGCCCAAGATTGAAGCTAAAGGTTGAATGAGAGAGAATCTGTCATCTCTAAAGGGAGATATCTCACCTATTTATCACAAATATTGAGAAATTGATTTATAAGAGAAATTACTTTAACTGGGATGTGTGGAATCCAGTAATGCCATGATTTCTTTTATAAGAGAGATGTCATGAAGGAAGAAGCTTTAACTCAGTGTAGAGCAATGCCACTTTTCCTTTTATGAATCTTTCATGCTAAGAGAGGGACATTGGCTTGGATTATGGAATCCAGAGGATTACCATTTACAGCTGTCAGATGAAAGATAAATTTTAGCCAGGATAAAGGAGGGACTCCAGCTTGGATTTTGAATTAACAAGTGTGCCACTTATAGCAATTATCTGGAAAAAGGTTTTGATTGTTTATTTTGATATGTGATGTATAGAAGAAATGTCCTCCTACAGAGAAGATTCATGGTCTCATCTGAAGGGATGTTGATTTTTGTGTGCCCTGATCAAAGCCCAAGGTTGAAGCTAAAAGAGAATGACTCCTCTGGAGAGTGTTATATTTGTCTTATACAAAGCCCAATATTGAGGCTGACTGGGGAAATTCTTATATGAAGCCTAAGAGGAGGTTGTCTCTTGCTGAGGATTTATTGCAATCTAGGAGCAGGTCTAAATTTGTATTGGGGAATCAAAAAGGGATCTACTCTTGCTAGGAAATTTAGGGAATAGTTGAAGTATCAGATGCCATGAGGCTCTGATTCTGCTAGGGTTTTATTGAGGTCAATCTGACCTTGGCTGGGATTTTCATAGTGAAAGTTGAGCCTTGTTGGAGGTCAGAGAAGTTTAAAGGTGAGTTTGAAAACCTTAGAGGTTTTAACTCTGCTGGAGACTGGTGTATTGATAAAATGATCAGGGTTTTCCTTATGTCTTTAGGAAACCTGAGGGTCTGTGTGTGAAGTCCAAAAGGAGACTATGAGAGTGAGACTTTCTAAGTCTACTTTAATGAAGCCCAAGTCTACTTTAATGAAGCCCAAGAGGAGGCTGAGACTATCCAAGTCTCTTTAAGAAGTGGTAGACTCTAGTGTAGAGAGAGATCTTTGTATGATGCCTAAGAGGAGGTTGTTGGTTTAAGGGATGAAGATCAACATTTTGATTATAGGATGTTCGAGAATTTTGACTCCCCTGGGGATTGAACTAGTAGAGATGACTAATTTATATCCTATACCTCTAGTAAGCCTTTGGGTCCTTGTACTAAGCCCAAGAGGAGGCTGGGGAACTCTTAAGAAGCCTCTTGGTCCTTGTATTAAGCCCAAGAGGAGGTTGGGGATGCTTTTAGGAAGCCTGTGGGCCCAAGCCTAAGAAAAGTTCAACAAAGGTTTCACCGAGAATAATCCTATCTTTGTTGAACAGTTCTAAGGTTTGAAGAAATTCAAAAGAGGTTTCACCGGGAATTAATCCTCTCTGGGGAAATGAATTTCTTGTGTATACATATATTTCTAAGTTTTGACAGTCTTGAGAAAAGTTTCACCGGGAATAATGTCTTTCTCTGTTCCATATTGAATAAGCCCAAGAGGAGGCAGACTGTATCGAGGGAAGTTTCCTATGAGGGAACTAGTTTTGACTATGTTAGAAATAACCTCTGGTTTGACCTAAGTGTAGACCTAACTGCTGGGGAAACTATAAAAAAATATACACAAGTATATATAGATAAGTGAATTGACAAGTATATAAACAAGTATGCATTGAAAATAAAAGATGTTGGGTCTTACACTCTGAAAAGAGGCCCAAGTGTATTGTGATTGGTTGTATTGACTACAACTGTATGATTAGGGTTTTAAGAAATTGAAGAAAGTTTTGAGGAAAACTTTGAATTTTAATTTAAATTAAAAGAAATTTGTTTTAAAAGAAGAGTGTTTGGGGCTTATAACTCAAAGAGAGGCCCAAGTGGTCTAAGAGCAAGTTCACCGGGAATAATGCTCGTCTTAGTACCAATTTAAAACAGACAGATGATTTTGAAAACAGAGGTATGAGGCTTACAACTCAAGGAGAGGCCAGTGGAGGTTGTTTATTGTTAAAAAAAATTTATGTACAAAATATTGGGGCTTATACTTAAGGAGAGGCCCAGATGACTTATTTGAAAACAGTGATCGCACTGCGATACCGAAAGACGTTGTGGGACTTATACTACAGCAGAGGCCCAAAATTTATTAATGTACAAAGAGGTTTGGTTCTTACACTTTATTAGGGGCCCAAGGATGTTTGTAAAAAATAAAAATGGGGCTTACAACTCAGAGAGAGGCCCAATATTGTTTATTTGAAAGGCGACGATCGCGCATCGGTTTTGAAAACCACAATGGGACTTATACAATGACTGAGGCCCAAAATATTTATGTACAAAAAGGTGTGGGTCTTACACTCTACAAAGAGGCCCAAGAGTGTTTTTGAAAACAAAATTTGAAGGTTAAATCAAAGAAACCCTAATTTCATAAAAAATGTATTTATTTTGAAGAAAAATTAAATAAAAATGATGGAAATTGTAAAATTTATTTAATATACAAGTTGTGACTTTGGATTAATGTTTGAAAAAATATGTTTTCTCCATATGATGACTTAAAATTCATTTGAGTTTGAAAAATCAAGAGAAAGAACTCTTTTAAAATGTTTAAAAACAATTAAAAATAAATTCTTTACAAAAATTCAAAATATATTAAATAAATAATATTTTTTTGATTTTCTTGTGGAATAAAATATTTAAACATATTTGTGAATTTTGAAAAAAAAAATCAATAAAAAATGATTAAATATCAAAGAGAAATAAATTTTTGAAATCAATTAAAAAAATAAAAGAAAATTCAAAAATTCAAATATTTGAAAAATGGCGCCAAGAACAATCTTCTTCCTCGCGCGTGCCCTGTTTCCCCAGATTTGTAAAACCTCTCATAACTCTCTGATTACTCTATGGTTTTGACTTTTGTAAACATGAAAGTTGCTCGTTTTTTATCAAGGATTCCAATGGTACCAATTAATTGCATTTATTTTAAGTGTGAAGAGAGAAATCAAGTGAAGAACAAATGAACCCTAATTTTTGCAAGAACATCATGAAATTCTATACACGATAGCTACCAAGCAATTAATTGAGGGGAAACACTCTACACAAGTACAAAAACATGTTTGTAACTTGAAAACACATTTATGATGCATGAATCATAGAGTTTGAGAGTGTCAGGCTTACTTGTGCTAGAGGAATTTGAATTCTGATGTAGAGGTGTTACAGATGTTGTGTGATGATCTGAACAGCTTCAATGGACTCTATGTAAGGTGTTTGGAAGTTTGGAATGGATTGGAAACACCTTGAACTCCTTGTGGTACCTCAACTGCAAATTGACTTGAGTGTGATTTGGAGGTTTGTGATTCTGGTGTTGCAGATGATGGAGAAGTGTTTGGATAGCTTCTATATGATGTATATGATGTGTCTACACTCTTGGTTTTGGTGGAATTGTTCTTTCTTTGAAAATTCGAACCTTACTTGCTAAAGAAGCAAATTCTGGTTCATGAGAAGGAAATGAGAGAAAACATGAGTCGAGATGTTTTGGGGTCCTTAAATCAATCACAAATGACCTCTATTTATAGTAGAGGAAGTTTGTTTTTGAAGGAATAGTGAATGGGTGATCGCTCTATTTAGTATGCCTAAATAAATCTAACTGCAAGCATACAGTCGTATCGCGTAGTTTTAAAAGATTATCGATCCCACAGAGACTAGAAATCGAACGCACCGTTATCTATCGTTACTATGTTTATCTAAGGTTAATCAGAATTGGTTTTTTAGTTCGAACGGGAAATTAAAGGGAAATTAAAATTTGGGAATACTAGTTATGAATAAGTTATCGGTATATAATTCAGTAAACCTACGTGAAATTAATTAACCCTAAGCGTATAAAGACTTATCACCCTATTCATCTGTAGGAAAAACCGGTTTAAAAGCCCTCACCTCACACTCCCGTGGTTATTGCTTCGGACTATACTTCTAAGTCAATACGTCTGCTCTCGCTAGCCCGTATGAGGTTAAAAATACTTTTTGAAAACTAGTTAAACCTAATTAACTTTAAAACGCTTCCGCTGTTTTTAAAACTAATGCCCGATTTCAGCTATCCGGGTAAAGCCTCACACTCCCGTGGTCTCGACTTTAACCTATGTTACCTTTTTTACTCTCGTAATAAAAGTTGGGTTTTAAAATTAAGAAATCGAAGCCAGAAGAAGGATTGATTATTGATTTTAGCTTAGAGAAATTTAATCCATTTTAGTTACTTCATTACATACCGATAAGATCGGTTTAGCTAGACATAATAATGAAATTAAACGTAAAGGCAAGGAGATAAATAAACACAGACATAGTTAAGAAAGAAATAAACAATGCTTTGAATTAAATAATGGAAACCTGGTAATTCGTAATAACAGCAATAGCAATCCCTCCACAAGCTGATAGGTTCTTGCTTGAATAAAGTAATTGACAAATGATGAAGGTAATGAAACAAAAACAAAAACTAAGTTGTAATAGTTCCTCAGTGTGAGAAACTATTACTTTGTTCGGTAATGGTTGACAAGGAAATGGAAATGTAAACAAAGCAGGACAAAATCTGGAAATAATTTGGCAGCAAAACGGTACTTCAGAATGCAGAAAAAAAATGCCACCCCTTTGTTCTTCGAAAACTCTCGTATTTATAGACTGAATTTAGGTGGAGGTTGGAGAGAATGTAGCCACTCCTCTTGACGGTTACATGACTTTGAACCTAGTAATCTTCGGAGGAAAATGTGATCGTGTAACAAACTGGCTCTCTGAAATCTCGTAGACACGTTTCTGCTTCAACGTGTAAAATAGGGCGCATGACGATCGTGAGGCATTGTGACGGTCGTGGTGCATTTTGAAACTGCCACGGTCGTGGCGTACCTGTGACTATCGTGATATCAGCAAATTTTAGTTTCTACAATTTTTCTTCTCTTTTCTGCTCTTTTCTTGCATGTTTTGGTTCTTTTCCACACTTAGCATACTTTCACTTGGAAAATGGGATTACCTGCAAAAACACTTAAATAATCTCGAGAAAATCGGATATTAGACGAAAAACGGAATAAGAAAATAACATAAATCAAAGTAAAAACATGATATATTTTCGTGTTATCAAACTCTCCCACACTTGAATCTTTGCTTGTCCTCAAGCAATCAATCTATTAAAACGGACAAACTTCATCAAATGCACATACCTGGTATACCAATGGATTTGAAAAGGAGTTTCTTGTTAGTTAGACAGGTACTAGTGTAAAACACTAAGGATACAATAACGACACAAAGCAACAAGCTTGTCATAGACCTCTCTTTTGTACAATCCAGTTCTAATCATTATATTATAGTTCAACCATAAGTTTTCGTATCTATTTCACCCGGTTTCATTCTAACACAATCACATTAAGCCCTTTGCCATATTCACGCACGTAGTGGAGTAACCGGTTAGTGACTTTGATAACATTTTCTCTCACGGGGCCTGATACACAAGTGTGGTAACCCTTTATACATCCCATTCGTAGATTGCGGGGGATCGAACCGTAGTTCGCCCTACCAAGTTCAGAATCAGGTACCTCTGAACCAATCGACAACGGATTTTCTTTCTTTTCTTGTAACTTTTCACAACTGTGAGAGTTGTTGCATATTCTATTTTTCTCGGCATATAGATAAGAAAGATTTTTTTCTTTTCATGATCTGGGCATCAAACACTTATATTCATCGGCTCCCCACGTGGTTTGTGATTTAGACGGTGCTGACTGCTAATATAAACTACTAAGGGTTACTTTAGGACTGAACTCAAGGTATCGTATAATAAGTATCAAAACTGATATCGCATATGCAAGAGGTCTAAGGTGTCAAGACGGTATCGATCTTGTTAGCACTTTCTTAGCTTCCTAACATAATTTAAAGCTTGGTATGTCACGATGTGCATTAATCGTAAAAAAAAAAAAAATTCGTTATGGCAGAATAAAATGGGAAAATCGGATTACTGAACGAAAATATTCATATATTAACTTTGATAAGGAAAAAGAAAGTACAAGAAGGGGAAATAAAACGGAAATAAACTAACTCTCCCACACTATATCGGACATTGTCCTCAATGTTGCGATATAAAGGGGATTAACAAGAAAAACTAAAAAGAAAAACAAGATAAAATCAGGGTGGACCACGTCCTCTGCCTCTAGAGCGTCCTCTTCCATGCTGCGCTACGTGATCAGGAATGCCCACGTGATGGATGTACTCATGTAGGCTCTGCACTGGCAGTGTCAATGCACCCATCTCGTTGATGACACCGTCAAGCCTCTGACCTTGGTCAACTTGCCCTTACTGGATTTGAAGCATAAGGGTCATCATTTTATTCTGTTGTTGGGTTTGTTGCCAGATAGCCCTCAAGATTTCTTCATTAGTAATTGGGTCTTGGTCAGGGCGGCGACGACGTCTGGAGGTCGAAGGAGCATCATTGGCCGACGGTGGTTGGTTTTTAGGGGCGTTATCCATCTCTTGCTCCATCTCATCAACAGGTCCCTGTTCTTGATCATCAGGGGCAGGCGCATTTTGCTCAGGAGCATTCAGATCAAAAAGCCAATTGGCCATATTCTGAGGGTCAATGCGGCTCCTGCAAGGTATGATGATACTTCTTACGGTTTTGGCGCGGACCATAGGATGGTATTTCCCATCTCGTCGTAACTTGATAAGCTAAGACTTTCGGCAATAATCTATATCAAGGAACACTGGAGGCAAGGAGGGTAGTCTAGCAAGGTCGTTTTCCAAATTCAAACTGAGTGCAATAGAGGTGACAATCCCTCCAAAATAGAAGGGTTTGGAGCCTCTAGCACAGTTTGATTGTATGTGTGCTAGTAAAAATGGTGCGGCATTGATTAGCTCTGGATGAAACATACAATGAAAGAAAAACAGCTCCTTAGAATTCACCTTATGGTTACTATCTCGTGCAAAGATGGTGCTTCCAAGTGCGCGGTGGACGTATCTGACGGCTGGGTTGTGGATATATGTTGCGTTAAGGCTATCCCAGCTGTCAACTGTTATTCCTGTCAACTGATTCCATAGTTGAAACACTGCTTAATAGAAAGTTTCCTGTGGTACTCGGCGGTGCACACCCTCACCATGGTGGAAACCAAGCATTCTGGCAAGTTGCTCTTGGCCGACTGAGTACTCGGTACCAAACATGCGGAACTTTGCTACTCTGGTTAATTGGTTCGTTTCTCCCGCAGGGGTTATGTAGGTGAATGAACTGAGGAACTCTAAAGTTAGGTCTTTGTAAGTAGGCCGGCTCTGAGTGCAAAGTTGCCAAAGACCGGCATTTTGTAACATCCATTGAACTCCCTCAAGCATTCCAAGTTCTTCTAAACATGCAACGTCAATGTAGCGGGTCGGTTGAACAGAGCGTCGATAGAAGTCGATGTACCGAGCTCTTTGGCATTCTCCTGCTTCTCCATCTCGGAAGTTCAATGTAGATAGGTCTGGGATTTGACGTGCCATTGTTAGGTTACAGAGAAATTAGGAAAGAAAGTAGGTTATGGCGAATGATGGTTTGTGAAAGAAGTGGCGTATGGTTTGATTATATAGTGAATTGGTAAGATGAATGGTTACGGAAAATGATTAATGTGGGTAAAATGTGTGGGTGGAATGGTTATGGAATGGCAAAAGGTAGTGGGACGGCTGGGGTTTGAATGAGGGAAAGAAGAGGGAACGAATGAAGCAGTTCTGTTTTAACGCAGAATCTGTTCCAAACCCGCGTGACAGTCGTCACGGGGTCGTCACGATCGTGACGTTAGCAATTTCTGGGTGGTTAATTTGTTTATGACAGAAACAATTCCAAACACAATATTTTAGTAGCAGGCAATGGTAAGCATATAGAGACAACATTATATTGTATACACAGAGATAAGTAACATGACAACATAAATCAAAACAGAATTAAAAGTATGAACAGGACTGAAATTGAAATCATAAAGAGTTAATATCAGCAGCAAATGAAATTATTCTTTAAAACCAAAGAGGTGCTAGTAAAATACTAGCAATGTATCAAAATTGTATGATGATCAAATTATTCCCGACATGAAAAATGAAAACTGAAATAATGTAAAATTGTTCTAAAGTAAAATGCATAAAAATCTTGAAAATAAGGTGCTTCATAAATCTAGCCAAGGCGTTTCTTCAAAGATGTGATGGCTTGATTTAAATGATCAAATTGTTCAACGGTCAAATCCATGAGTCCAACAATGTTTTGTCGCATAGTGTTTAGCTCATCCTTTACTGAAGTGATTTCTTTATGATACTCATCCATAGTCTTTAGAATAGAATTCAGATTAGCAGCATAGTTAGTGGCATCAACTTTAGGAATGTCAATGTCTTCTTGGAATTCCATATAATCAAGATCATGGTAATGAGGGGGTGTTTTTGGGTCAATCTCAGGTTTAGGAAAGGTTTCTTCCGGTTTAGGCACGGGTTCATCAAGGTCATATAGCCAATTATGTTGATTGTGCACACTTGTGCGTTCATGATTTGGAAGTGTAAAGTGTGGTACGACAACATTGTTAATCAAAAGCTGAAAATGGTTCGGACCTTGGTTCCTAATCATAGCCCTATTGAAACAAAAAGTGATATTCATGGGTCTAAATTCTCCAAAGGGGTTAATCTTAGAAAGTCAGGTTCTGAATCCCATAGCATCAGCAATTTTTGTAACTAGGCTACCTATCAGAATTGGACTGTTATCATTATTAATAAGTTTGCAAAAGTTGTTCAGCATAAAAGTGAGTCCATTAACCTCTCTAGACTGAGAAGCACAAAACATAATGAAAAGCTCATCCCTCGAAACAGTGTTATCATTCTCAGGTTTACCAAATAAAGTATAGGCCAGGATCATATGAAAGTAACGGAAAACGGGGTTATGTATTTCTGTTGAAAGCATAGGGTCCATGTCAAAATCAGGTTTCCCTGAAATTCTACCCCAAAAATCACTCAGCTCTCCAACCAACACTAAGTCCTCTTGAACCACAGAGAAAACATTGGGTCCTTCAGGAAATCCTAAAAGATCCGACAGTTCCTTTATGGTGAACTGGCAGCTGTATCCAAATAGTCTAAAGGTAATTCTTCCCCTGGTTAAACCTTTTCCACAGTGAGGGTTATAGCTTAAAGAGCTCAGGAATTCTAAAGTCAACCTACGGTAGCACTTATGTTTCTTGTTGGCAAAATCCTCCCAACCTAATTGGCTAAACAGAAAGTCTACGCTTTCACCTACACTTAAGGCGGTCATGGTGGGTCTGTGGGCAAATTTTGTCAAGGCAAATGGTCTAAGAGACAAAGCCTCATAGCGATGCCACTGTGCTCCATCTCTGAATTCTACTGACAAGTTATCTTCGTTTGCCATTAATTAGTACTTTTTGCAAAAATGTAAGCAGAAGAGGAGAACAGAAAGAGTAGAGAGACTTTATAATCCTGTAGTTTTTCAATTTTTAAGATCAGCACAACATTTTCAAATTAAATTTAAAATGATATAAATGAAACTAAAAATTTGCAAAATAAAAATAAAACATAGGAAACGTAAAGAAATAACAAATATAAAGCAAGAAAAACAAAAATCATGGGTTGCCTCCCATTAAGCGTTGTTTTTAACGTCGAAAGCCTGACGAATTCAATTAGATGCTTAGTTAGGGGGTTCGGTGGGCAACTCTAAAAGTCTTAGGCAGTTCAAATAATCTCTATTTTCAATGCTGTGATAGTGTTTTAGACGTTGTCCATTAAGTACAAATGGATTACTATTCCTCCCCTTTATTTCTATCGCTCCACTGTGCAGAATTTTTGTAATCTCAAAAGGACCGGACCATCTAGACCTTAATTTCCCAGGAAAGAGTTTTAATCTTGAGTTAAATAGGAGTACAACGTCTCCCACACTAAATTCTTTTCTAGATAAGCACTTATCGTGCCATCTTTTAGTTCGTTCTGTATATATTTTAGCATTTTCGTAAGCATCTAATCTTAACTCTTCTAGTTCATGCAGATCTAGGATACATTTTTCACCTGCGGAATCATACCTTAAGTTCAATGTTTTGATAGCCCAATAGGCTTTATGTTCTAATTCCACTGGTAGATGGCAAGATTTACCATAGACTAGCTTGAAAGGTGTAGTTCCGATTGGTGTTTTGTAGGCCGTCTTATATGCCCATAAAGCTTCATTGAGTTTTGATGACCAGTCTTTCCTAGAGGTTGGCTACGGTCTTTTCTAGAATTTGTTTTATTTCTCGATTCGAGACCTCAACCTGTCCACTTGTTTGTGGATGATATGGTATTGCTACGCGGTGTCTTACTCTATACTTTGATAGTAATTTGTCAAATATTTTTTATATGAAATGAGAGCCACCGTCACTTATGACAAGTCTCGGCACACCAAATCTGGGAAAGATTGTGTTTTTAAAGAGCTTTATGACTACTCGTGCGTCATTTGTAGGAGAGGCTATTGCCTCAATCCATTTTGAAACATAATCGACAGCTACGAGTATATATTTATTTCCAAAGGATGATGGGAAAGGTCCCATAAAATCAATCCCCCATACATCAAAGACTTCTACTTCTAATATACCTTTTTGAGGCGTCTCATCGCGTTTTGATATGTTACTAGTGTGTTGGCACCGGTCGCAGTTTAGTATTGCAATGTGGACATACTTCCAAAGGTTGGGCCAGAATAGGCCGGATTGCAAGATCTTAGCACATGTCTTTGAGGTACTAGCATGTCCTTCGTAAAGAGCAGAATGACATTGAGAGATGATGTTTTCTATTTCTTCTTCTGGGACGCAGCGACGGAAGATACCGTCGGCTCCTCTCTTAAACAGCAAAGGTTCATCCCAATAATAATGTTTTAGATCATGAAAGAATTTTTTCTTTTGTTGATACGATAAGTCTGGTGGAAGTACTCCAGCTGCTAAGTAGTTGACTATGTCAGCATACCATGGCAGGGTTGTGTGTATGTTAATTTCTTCCACGACTTCTTCCATCTTTGGGTCATTCAACTGTAGAGTAGACATATCACTTTCCAGTTGGGCTATGAGTCGTTCATATGGGAAATCCTCATTAATGGGTACTGGCTCTGGTTTAATGCCCTCTAATCGGGATAAGTGGTCTGCTACTACGTTTTCAGTTCCTTTCTTATCTTTTATCTCTAAATCAAATCCTTGTAAAAGTAGGATCCACCTTAGCAGTCTAGGTTTTGCATCCTTTTTGTTAAGTAAATATCTAATGGCCGCGTGGTCTGTATAAATGATGATCTTAGCTCCCACTAGGTAGGAACGGAATTTGTCAAGGGCGAAGACCACGGCTAAAAGTTCTTTTTCTGTGGTAGCGTAGTTCATTTGGGCGGAATCTAAGGTTCTACTTGCATAGTAAATGGCATGAAGTTTTCTATCCCTCCTCTGTCCTAAGACTGCACCTACAGCATAATCACTTGCATCACACATGATTTCGAAGGGTAATCTCCAATCTGGTGGTTGCATGATAGGTGCGGTAATAAGAGCTGTTTTCAGCTGTTCAAATGCTTTTAGACATTTCTCATCAAAGATAAATTCAGCGTCTTTCATTAATAGACCGGTAAGAGGTTTAGTGATTTTCGAGAAATCCTTTATGAATCGTCGGTAGAAACCGGCGTGTCCTAAGAAACTTCGTATTTCTCGTACGGTTTTCGGAGGTTGAAGATTTTTTATAATTTCTATCTTAGCTTTATCAACTTCAATTCCTCTATCGGACACAACGTGTCTAAGTACGATTCCTTGATTCACCATAAAGTGGCATTTCTCCCAATTTAATACGATATTAACTTTTACGCATCTTTCCAGTACCATTTCTAGGTTCGATAGACATCCTTCAAAGCTCTGCCCACAAACAAAAAAGTCATCCATAAACACTTCCATAATGTCATCAATAAAATCAGCGAAGATTGACATCATGCATCTTTGGAATGTGGCAGGTACGTTACATAGTCCAAACGGCATTCGTCGATAGGCAAACGTTCCATAGGGACATGTGAAGGTCGTCTTTTCTCGGTCATCAGGATGAATAGGAATTTGAAAGAATCCTGAATAACCGTCTAAATAACAGAAGTATGAGTGTTTAGCCAATCGTTCCAACATTTGGTCAATAAAAGGCAATGGGAAATGGTCTTTACGTGTAGCTTTATTTAACTTTCTATAATCGATGCACATTCTACTTCCAGTTACAACCCTTTTTGTTATAGATTCACCTTTTTCGTTCTTAACAACTGTAACACCTCCCTTCTTTGGAACGACATGTACTGGGCTAACCCATTTACTGTCTGATATCGGGTATATAATTCCTGCTTCTAAAAGTTTTTTCACTTCGTCCTTGACTACAGTACTCAAGATCGGGTTAATCCTTCTCTGATGTTCCCTAGAGGATTTGCAGTCTTCCTCCAACATAATGCGGTGCATACAAATAGAAGGACTTATTCCTTTAAGGTCAGCGATGTTATAGCCTAACGCAGTTGGGTATTTTCTTAAGACATCTAATAGTTTCTTGGTTTCTGTTTGTCCTAAGTCTGCATTGACCATTACAGGTCATTCAAGAGCTTCGTCTAGGAATTCATACCTTAAATTTTTGGGTAATGTTTTCAGTTCTAGGGCTGGGTTCTTCGGGCAAGGTAGATGATCTGGTGTAAGTGCTAAGCACTCGCTTAGGCTATCGTCTTGATAAGGTTCATGCCAGTTATCATCTTCGAAAATCGGAGGTATAGGAATTTTTAGAATATCTGAATATATGGTCGGTTCCATCTCTATTTCTCTTACGCACTCATCTATGACATCTAGTAGATAACATGTGTCGTCTATAGCTGGAGCTTGTAAGAATTGTGTCAAAATAAATTCAACCTTCTCTTCACCCACTTCAAAAGTTTGTCTGCCTTTCTTTACATCTATAATTGCTCCAGCGGTAGCTAAGAATGGTCTTCCTAATATGATAGGAGTAGTAGAGTCTTCTGTAATATCCATGATTATAAAATCGGTAGGGATATAGAATTGTCCTATGCGAACTGGAACATTTTCTAGTATACCAACTGGGTATTTAACAGAGCGGTCAGCTAATTGAACAGACATCTTAGTTGGTCTTAATTCTCCCATATCAAGCTTCTTGCATATGGATAAGGGCATAACACTAATACTGGCTCCTAAGTCGCATAGAGCTTTGTCTATGACGAACTTCCCAATTACACAAGGTATGGAGAAACTACCTGGGTCTTTCAGCTTAGGAGGCATTTTGTTTTGAATTATTGCGCTACACTCAGTAGTGAGTGTAACTGTTTCGTTTTCCTCAATCTTTTTCTTATTGGATAAGATTTCCTTTAGGAACTTAGCATATGAGGGCATCTGGGTGATGGCTTCTATAAAAGGTATCGTGATGTTTAATTATTTCAGAAGTTCAACGAATTTCTTAAATTGCCCTGCAGTTTTGGAATTTTTCAATCTTTGAGGATACGGAATAGGTGGTTTATAAGGTGGTGGAGGCACATAAGGTTTCTCTTTGTTTACGGCCTCTTGGTCATTATCTTCCTTTTCCTTGGGTTCACTCTCCTTCTCAGTTGTTGTGTCATTAGCAGATTTTTGGTACATGGCTGGATTTTGAAGTCTTGGATCAATGGGTCCATCTAATTCTTTTCCACTTCTCAGTATAACAGCATTTGCATGTCCTTTAGGATTAAGTTGTGGATGTCCAGGAAACGTTCCAGCAGGAGCAGCAGTAGGTGCTTGTTGTTGATCCACTTGGGAAATTTGTGTTTCAAGCATTTTGTTGTGAGTGGCCAAAGCGTCTACTTTGTTTGCTAACTGCTTAATCTATTCACTAGTGTGTACGTTTTGATTCAGGAACTCTTTGTTTGTCTGAGTCTGGGTAGCTATAAATTTTTCTATCATCAGTTCAAGGTTAGACTTCCTAGGAACATTTGGAGCAGCTGTTGCAGCCTTTTGATAACCTGGTGGTACAGCGGGTGCTTGACCAGGTGTATACAGTGCATTGTTGTTTTTGTAAGAGAAGTTTGGGTGATTCTTCCAACCAGGATTGTAGGTATTTGTATAAGGTTTACTTGAGCATAACTTACTTCATCTGTAGAGGCTCCTGCTAAAAATTGGCATTCAGGGGTAGCGTGTCCAGCTGTTCCACATAATTCACAGTTTGACGCTACAGCAGCCACGGTGGCTGTGGGTGTTATGGTCAAATTGTCTATCTTTTGAGCTATTGCATCTACCTTAGCACGGACATGATCTAGGCTAGAAACTTCATACATTCCTCCTTTTGGTTGGGATTTCTCCACTTGAGTTCTTTCACCTCCCCATTGGTAGTGATTCTGAGCCATACTCTCGATGAGTTGTTGGGCTTCATCATAGGGTTTATCCATGAGTGTACCACCAGCGGCAGCATCTATTGTCAATCTTGTATTGTACAAGAGACCATTGTAAAACGTGTGGATAATTAAACAATCCTCAAGACCATGATGCGGGCATATCCTCCTCATATCTTTGTATCTTTCCCAAGCATCATATAAAGACTCATTGTCTTTTTGTCTGAAGTTGTTGATTTGGGCTCTCAGCATAGCTGTTTTGCTTGGCGGAAAATATCGTGCCAGAAAGACCTTCTTTAAATCTTCCTAAGAAGTAATAGAATTTGATGGCAAGGATTGCAACCAAGCCCAAGCTCTATCTCTTAATGAGAATGGAAAAAGACGTAGTCTTATGGCGTCTGCGGTTACACCATTTGCTTTCACTGTGTCTGCGTACTGCACAAACTTGGTCAGATGTTCGTTCGGATCTTCTGTTGGGTTTCCAGAAAATTGATTTTGTTGCACAACAGATAACAGCGAGGGTTTCAACTCGAAATCGTTTCGGTTGATTGCGGGAGCGACAATGCTGTTGTGAGGTTCTTGTTGAGATGCGGCAGCATAATACTTAAGAGGTCGGTTTTGTGGTGGGTCGGCCATGTCTGTTTCTGATTCGGAATCTGATTCATATTCAAGTTCAGGGTCTGATTGAGATTCATGTTCTGATAAAGGAAAAGGGATATCGTGAGCTAAGCAGTATTCTTGGATACGTCTTTTTACGATAAGAAGACATTTAGGTTCGTCTATCGGTCGTATGAGGTCTTCGCCAGAAGAGCGAGAACTTGGCATACAATCAACAGAAAGGGAATTTTGGTTTTTGCCTTAGTCTATACGACGTAACAAAGGAATTACGATGTCGACTTAATTAGTCCCCGGCAACGGTGCCAAAAACTTGATCGCTCTATTTAGTATGCCTAAATAAATCTAACTGCAAGTATACAGTCGTATCGCGTAGTTTTAAAAGATTATCGATCCCACAGAGACTAGAAATCGAACGCACCGTTATCTATCATTACTATGTTTATCTAAGGCTAATCATAATTGGTTTTTTAGTTCGAACGGGAAATTAAAGGGAAATTAAATTTTGGGAATACTAGTTATGAATAAGTTATCGGTATATAATTGAGTAAACCTACGTGGAATTAATTAAGCCTAAGCGTATAAAGATTTATCACCCTATTCATCTGTAGGAAAAACCGGTTTAAAAGCCCTCACCTCACACTCCCGTGGTTATTGCTTCGGACTATACTTCTATGTCAATACGTCTGCTCTCGCTAGCCCGTATGAGGTTAAAAATACTTTTTGAAAACTAGTTAAACCTAATTAAGTTTAAAGCGCTTCCGCTGTTTTTAAAACTAATGCCCGATTTCAGCTATCCGGGTAAAGCCTCACACTCCCGTGGTCTCGACTTTAACCTATGTTACCTTTTTTACTCTCGTAATAAAAGTTGGGTTTTAAAATTAAGAAATCGAAGCCAGAAGAAGGATTGATTATTGATTTTAGCTTAGAGAAATTTAATCCATTTTAGTTACTTCATTACATACCGATAAGATCGCTTTAGCTAGACATAATAATGAAATTAAACGTAAAGGCAAGGAGATAAATAAACACAGACATAGTTAAGAAAGAAATAAACAATGCTTTGAATTAAATAATGGAAACCTGGTAATTCGTAATAACAGCAATAGCAATCCCTCCACAAGCTGGTAGGTTCTTGCTTGAATAAAGTAATTGGCAAATGATGAAGGTAATGAAACAAAAACTAAAACTAAGTTGTAATAGTTCCTCAGTGTGAGAAACTATTACTTTGTTCGATAATGGTTGACAAGGAAATGGAAATGTAAACAAAGCAGGACAAAATCTGGAAATAATTTGGCAGCAAAACGGTACTTCAGAATGCAGAAAAAAATGCCACCCCTTTGTTCTTCGAAAACTCTCGTATTTATAGACTGAATTTAGGTGGAGGTTGGAGAGAATGTAGCCACTCCTCTTGACGGTTACATGACTTTGAACCTAGTAATCTTCGGAGGAAAATGTGATCGTGTAACAAACTGGCTCTCTGAAATCTCGTAGACACGTTTCTGCTTCAACGTGTAAAATTGGGCGCATGACGATCGTGAGGCATTGTGACGGTCGTGGTGCATTTTGAAACTGCCACGGTCGTGGCGTACCTGTGACGATCGTGATATCAGCAAATTTTGGTTTCTACAATTTTTCTTCTCTTTTCTGCTCTTTTCTTGCATGTTTTGGTTCTTTTCCACACTTAGCATACTTTGACTTGGAAAATGGGATTACCTGCAAAAACACTTAAATAATCTCGAGAAAATCGGATATTAGACGAAAAACGGAATAAGAAAATAACATAAATCAAAGTAAAAACATGATATATTTTCGTGTTATCAATGGGGGGTAGATCACCCTATTATCCGTTGAATTTTTTCATGTAGCCAAAGTCTCCTCTAGCCATTGACTTGAGATCAGCTTTGCAGGTTTAGGTCTTCTGAACTTTGGATATGTCTTAACTCATTTGAATAACAATGCCTCAGTTCATGCCACCTATATGCACCCATTGAATGCCTTGTGACAAAATTGAAAGTTTTGGAAATGAATCTTGAATGCCACATGCCAAAGGGATAGGATTTTTTACTTGGTGGTCTTATGCTCAGATTCCTCATCATTCATGTTGATATTGGAAAGAAATACAATAATGCAAGTGTCCAAAATTGGCTCAAGAAATCATGGGATACAAGTCATGTACCAATGTTGTCAAAAAAACAGTTTGTGTCAAGGCATATTGGTCACTCCATATCTCTTTGCTCAAATGGAATTTGATGATGTTCTTGTACTCTTTGGAAAGCTTGCATATAATACTTCAACTTTGATGTTTAACTTTGGTTTTGATTCATCTTGGATCATAATGAAAAATGGCCTAAAAGTTGGTAAAAATACAAGACAGATTTTGTCCAAAAATTTCACTAAGTGTCTAAGTTTAAAAGTTTTGAAACCCTAACTTCATGGCTTTATAACTCAAAATCCAAGCTTTTTTGGCTCATGGAGCACTCTGACACTTTTTTAGTATGTAATGAGAGCTTTCATTTGAGCTTTGGATGGAAGAAAATGGCTGTGTGGTTTGGGAGTTATGACCTTGTAAAGTTGGGAAAAATCATCCTTTTTTCATAACTTATTGAAATTTCAAGTTTTCTTAAGATTACCCCTTTTGCAAGTAACCTCACTTTTCTTGATTTTTCTTGATGGATGATGATCCGAACCATGAATTAACATTGTTTTTTTACTTAAAGGAGTCATGTTTGTCAAAAAATCTCAAAAGTCAAACTTGGTTTTGGGCACAATTGACTTTTTATCAGATGAATTTCAAACTTTGTGGTCCTTCATGAAATAGAGTTCTTGGGCTAACTCAAACTTAATGGATGGATTCCATAGGTGTTTTAGAGTGTCTTGAATCATTTCCCAAGGTTTGAGATCATGTCTTGGTCAAAAGTCAAAGGTATGGTTGACTTTTTCTCAAAAACCCTAGTTTGTGGTCCAGATGAATTTGCATCTCTATATTGCTCATGAACCAAGTTCTTTGTGTCCGTTTGAACTTGTATGAGGATCAATATAAGATATTTGAGGTCTTCAAAACATTCCTTGAGGTTTTGGCTCATGCCTTGCTCCAAAAGTCAACTTAGGGGTGAATTAGGTCAAGAAATCCTAATTCCTGATTTTTGATGAATGCATCCCCTGAGGCTATTTTGAACTTATGATTGGATCCATGAGGTCCTTTTAGCTTCTTGGATCATATTTTGAAGTATTGGCTCATGCCTAGATGAAAATTTCTCTCTGGAGGCCTTGGTCGGCCAAAACCCTAATTTGGTGACACTGATAATCTTGAGGTTTGATCAGCTTAAAATGTTACACTCTTGTGCTTGATTCTTGATATGGGGGACCTATTGATCCTTCATGGATGTTTTAGAGGCTTGATAAGTTGAAGATCAAGTCAATCCTTGATTGATCCTTTACTTGAATGCTCTGAGAGGGCTCAAAACCCTAACTCTTGGTTGAGGTGAAGGCTCAACAATCTTTGAGAGGATTGATGAGGCATGAAAGTACCTCCATATTGTGGTGATGATTTGCACAATGATGGGAAATTTTGTGGTTAAAATTTAGGGTATGACAGAGTAGTCGTCCAAACCGGTAATTTTTGAAAGATGGAATAATGACTCTGGGAACTTTGTAGAACCTTGTTGTACATGTGATTTACCCTTAGTACATACCTTGTGGGTGGTTCTTACCCTTGACTCCATGGTCGTGACGTCGAACCTTGGAACCTTATTTGTGATTATTGCATAATCATGCACTCATGCATTCATGAACATCCTTTTTCACTTAGTTTTCAAGAACTTAGAGATTCTCTTTGTAAACATCGCAGATATTGTGATCATGGATATTGGAAGGAGGAAAACTCAGAATTATAGTTTCGGAGTCCATGATCTAAAAGAGTTAAGAAAGTTAGCATCTTTAGTGGTTAATCCTCTGGATTTCAAAGATCGCTATGGAAGAATTTTGGCTATTCTATTCATTAATGTTGAAGATGGACTTCTTAATACTCTGGTTCAGTTTTATGGTCCTGTCTACCGGTGTTTCACATTTTCAGATTATCAGCTTATGCCTACCTTGGAAGAGTATGCTTATCTTATGGGTGTGTCAGTTTCTGATAAGGTTCCTTTTAGTGGTTTGGAGGAGGTTTCTAAATCACAAGTCATTACAATGACTATTCACCTAAGGGAATCTGATGTAGATGTCAATCTTATTGTCAAAGGAGGTATTCAACGGTTGACTTAAAAATTCTGGATTGAGAAAGTTCCTTTTCTTGCTAGTGCTGGTAGCATGGGCGCTTTTGAGGCTATCTTAGCCTTACTCATTTATCGATTAGTCTTATTCCCTAAAATTGACAACTTTATTAATGTTAATGCTATCCGGATCTTCTTGATTGAGAATCATATTCCAACCTTGCTTGGCGATACTTATTTCTCTTTCCATCATAGAACCTTCAAGGGTAATGGAACTATTGTATGTTGTGTACCTTTACTATACAAGTGGTTTATTTCGCACTTGCCACGGTCTCCTATCTTCAAGGAAAACAAGAGTTGTTTGAGGTGGTATCAAAGGATCATGTCTCTTACCAATACTGACATCAGTTGGTATTCTTCCATATATGATAATGTTAAGATTATTGATAATTGTGGGGAGTTCTCTAATGTACCTCTTCTTGGTACACAAGGGGGAATCAACTACAATCCAATTTTAGCAAGACGTCAGTTTGGGTATGCTTTGAAAGATAAACCTAATAGCATCTTGTTGGAGAGTTTATTTTTCCAAGAAGGGAAGGATACTCAAGGTTTGAAGAAGAGGGTGGTGCATGCTTGGCACAATATCTATAGAAAGGAGAAGGGTGAGCTTTGAAAGAAGAACTGTGTAGCTTTGGAACCTTATATTCATTGGATGAAGGAGAGACAAGGGAGCTCAAGATGCCATATGCTTATGAGAAGCCCATGTTTCCAGTGGTAACCAAACCACCTACCATTCTTATTAAAAACATGGAAGAATTTCAAGAAGATTTATCAAATCTTGAGAAGATAGAATTGCAGAAGCAATTGAATGAAAAGGATAATTTGATATAATTGAATGAAAAGGATGATTTGATAAATTTGATAGAGCAGCATGTTGAGAAAAGGATGAGGGAGCAAGAGGATTTATTTTCCTCTAGCATTCCACAATCTCAAAGTATTCATCTTCCTACTTCATGTGCTTAGAAAGGCATTGTAGATCATCTTGTGAATGAGAAAGCTGCCGTGAAGAGTGGTTATGAGAGAGTGAGAGAGAGAGAGAGAGAGAGAGAGAGAGAGAGAGAGAGAGAGAGAGAGACTTAGGAGGATGTATCAGCATGGAGTTGGATCATCTTCAGATATGGTTCCTTAGGACCCTTAGGATATAGCTATTTCCTCTTGTATTTAGAATCTTTTGAAAGTTGTACTTTAAATTGTAATCCTTCCAATTATTAATGAAATGAGGATATTCAGTATTTCAAAAGTGTTATTTATTTATGATGTTTGCAATTGCTTTATGATATCTTAAAGTTCCTTGAAAACTAATAATAAAAGTAAAACATTTGCATTGCATATCATGCATCATTTTTCATTTGGTTTTTCTTTTCAAGAGTTTTATAGGGGTCTTATTTCCTTTGTCTTGGTTTTCTTAAAAGACAAGATGTCTCATCAGTACAATGCTCATAATCTTTGCCTTGTTCCCAATTTGAAGATCCCTGTTAAGTTTAAGGTTCCTGATTTTGAGAAATACAAGGGAAATTCTTGTCCTCAGAGCCATCTTATGATGTATGCAAGGAAGATGTCTACTCAGACTGATAATCATCAGCTTTTGATTCACTACTTTCAAGATAGCCTTACAGGTGCAACTCTTAAGTGGTATATGGGGTTGGATAGTACTCAGATTCATACTTTTAATGACTTGGGTGAAGCATTTGTCCTACAGTATAAATATAATCTAGATATGGCACCGGACAGAGATTAACTCCATGCCATGTCTCAAAAAGAAAATGAGACTTTCAAGGAATACGCTCAGAGATGGCATGAGATTGATGTTCAAATCAGTCCTCCTCTAGAGGAGAAAGAAATAACGAAGCTCTTTTTTGAAAACTCTGAGTCCCTTTTATTACCAAAGGATGGTAGCTAGCGTGCCTGGTGATTTCACTGAGATGGTGAATATGGGATTGCGTCTTGAAGAAGATGTCCGAGAGGGACATTTGGCCAAAGAAGGTGGTTTTTCTGGTAATTCTAAGAAGTATGGAAGTGGATTCTCCAAGAAGAAAGAAGGTGAGTCTAATGCTATTTATCAGGAAAGGCATAGAAGGTCTCAAAGAAGGAATAATCATCAATAACAACACATGGCATCTGTCACACCTGTTATTTATGATGCTCTTGTTGCTCAGGTAGTTCCTGCTTATCAATCTCAGTTTCAACAACAACAACGTACTCATCAGCAGCATAATCAACAGAAACGCGTTCAGAAGAATGTTCAACTTGACTTGATTCCCATGACATATGCTGAATTATATCCTGCTTTAAAATAGAAGAATCTTGTGCAAACCAGGGATCCACCTGCTATCCCAAAGGATCTCCCTTGGAGGTACAAGTCTGACCACTTTTGTGCTTACCATCAAGGGGCACCTGGTCACGATATTGAGAATTATTTCACGCTGAAGGTTGAAGTTCAAAGGTTGATTTGAAGTGGTATTCTATCTTTCAAAGACTCTGGACCGAATGTCCGAGCTAATCCATTACCCAAGAATTACTGTGAATATGGTGGATGGTTGTCCTGGGGACTTCCGTATTTTTGATATTAATCTAGTTAAGGATCTTTGTTTTAGATTCATGCCAGTTTGTGTAGGCTCAGTTATTATGAACATGATCATGCTTCTTGCAGAATTTGTTCAAGGAGTCCTCGTGGATGTTCTGTTGTGAAGAGAGGTCTTAAAGAGATATTGGATCAGAGACTTTTCTATGTTACTAGAGCAAAGGCTGATGTTGATCATGAAGTGAATATTATGGTTCCTCATTTTAATATGCCTGAACCGGTGGAATTACAATAGTCAGAAATCATATGTCTCTCCTTTGGTTATCTATTTGCCATGTCCTATGCCTTACAATTCTGATAAAGATGTGCCTTATAGATACCATGCTACCATGATTGAGGATGGTAAGGAAGTTCTTATTCCATCTCTCTCTTTCATTGTTAACATTGTTGATGTTAGTAGAGTGACCCGTAGTGGTCGTGTATTTGCCTTTGTGCCTTCCAAAAGGGTTGGGTATGTTTCTGCTAATAAGCCAGTTCAAGTTGACATGCCTGTTCTACAGTCTGAATCTAGGTTTGTGATAGGACATTCTAGTGGATTGAATCAAAATTCTGATGTTGATGAAGTTTTAAAGCTAATCAAGAAGAGCGAGTATAAGGACTTTAAGGAAGGTATTGGAACAAGCTTTTGTAGATCATGATGTTACTATTGACTAGTTTGATGTTATTGATGGAAATATAACTGCATGCAATAATCTGAGTTTCAGTGACGAAGAGTTGCATGAGGAAGGCAGGAATCACAACTTGGCCTTGCATATCTCAATGAACTATCAAGTTGGTGCCTTATCCAATGTTTTGGTGGATATTGGTTCCTCTTTTAACGTGATCCCAAATCTACTTTATCTAGGCTTTCTTATCATGGTACTCTAATGCGGTATAGTGGAGTTGTTGTCAAGGCTTTTGATGGATCTAGAAAGACTGATATAGGGGAAATTGATCTTCCCATTAAGATAGGCCCTCAATATTTTCATATTACATTCCAAGCAATGGATATCCATCACGCTTATATTTTCCTATTGGGTCGTCCTTGGATCCATGAAGTCGGGGCAGTTACTTCAACCCTTCATCAGAAGTTGAAGTTTGTGAAAAATGGAAAGTTGGTAGTAGTGGGTGGTGAGCAAGCAATGTTGGTGAGTCATATCTCGTATTTTTCTTACATTGAAGCTGGTGAAGATGTTGGAACTCCGTTCTAAGCTCTTTCTATTGTTAATAGTGCTACTAAGAAGAATGGGGCATGCATATCTTCCTTGAAGGATGAACAATAAGTGGTTCAGCATGGTCCAGCTGTTGGTTGAGGACAAGTTGTGAACCTTCCTGAAAACAATATCGTGCTGGTCTCAGGTTTTCTCCTAGGTTTGCAAAAGTTGTTAAGCAAGAGGTTGTTATTCGCCTAATTCAAGAGACTTTCCGTAGTGGAGGCTTCATCCATCTTACTTCTCCAGATGTTGATGCCATTACTGAAGATGATCCAAAGCAAGATTTGCCATACTTCGTGATGCATGGAGTGATTTGCCAAAACTGGATTGCTGTTGATGTTCCTTCTGTTATGCACATTTCAAAGTAATTTGTTTTTTTGTTGATTTCAAAAATCCTTTCACTATGCCCAAGGTGAAAGTGACTATGTGTGGGATTTGTTTCAGATTTTAAGATCATGAATAAGATGTTATTTTGTTTATCCATGTGTTTTTACTTTTTGCTTTTTCTGGAAAATGATAATCTAAAAAACCAAAAGATAATAAAATTAATTTCAATATCTGCATAATACTTGTGCATTTATCTATTTCCTAAAATCAGGCATATATCATTGTGCAAATTGATTCATGATAAACCCATTAAAAACAATGACTTTATGCCCTCTCCCAACTTTGAATTCCCTGTGTTTGAAGCGGAAGAAGTGAGTATTAAGGAAATTCCTGATGAGATTTATCGGTTGCTTGAGCACATGGAGAAGACCATTCAGCCTTATAAAGAGCCAATAGAAGTGAACAACTTGGGTTCTGAAGAGGACAAGAAAGAGGTCAAGATTGGGGCACTGTTTGGTCCATATGTTAAGAAGAGGATGGTAGAGCTTCTTAAAGAATATGTGGATGTGTTTTCTTGGTTTTACAAGGATATTCCAGGTCTTGATACAGATATTATGGAGCATAGATTGCCTTTAAAGCCAGAATGTTCACCAGTCAAGCAGAAGTTGAGAAGAACTCGCCCTGATATGGCTGTCAAAATCAAATAGGAGATTCAAAAGCATATTGATGGATGTTTCCTTGTTACCTCTGAATATCCTCAATGGGTGGCCAATATTGTTCATGTTCCAAAGAAATATGGTAAAGTTCGGACGTGTGTTGATTACAGAGATTTGAATAAAGCTAGCCCAAAAGATGATTTTCCCTTGCCACATATTGATATGTTGATAGATAATACAACTAAGTTCAATATCTTCTCCTTTATGGATGGTTTTTTCAGTTATAATCAGATTAAAATGGCACCCAAGTATATGGAAAAGACAACGTTTATTACACCATGGGGAACATTTTGTTATAGAGTGATGTCTTTCGGTTCGAAGAATGCTGGTGCAACGTACCAGAGGGCCATGACTACTCTTTTCAATGATATGGTGAACAAAGAGATAGAAGTCTATGTTGATTGTAACGACCCAGTTTTCGTGTGCGTTTTATTTAATCGAGTCGTTTGATTATTATATTATTATTTTATTTTATTTTCGACTTTTATCTAAAAATATGTTATTTTTCAATGTTGTGATATTTTATCGGGTTTTGGGATCGTTTGTGAAATATTTGAGTGTGAGGGTATTTTGGTCATTTTAGGATAATTTTGATTAAGTAAGAAAAATAGAAAATAGTAGAGGGAAAAAGAGAAAGAAAGAAAAGGAAAAGAAAGAAAAAGGAGAGAAAAGAGAAGAAGAAGAGAAATAGTGGGAAACTTGGAAAAATCAAGAGAAATCAACTTCTAGTGTCGATTTAATCGGGTAAGGGTGCGAAACTCAATTATTGTATACTTGTGTATGATTATGTATGTATATTTGTGATGTTTGTTGGATTGAAATGGAAATATTTTAGTAAACCCATTTTTGGTAAAATCGATTAGAAATTGATTAAATGTGTTGAAAACTATGTTGTTAGTGTTCCTTAGTGTTGGTATATGATAGATGCATGTTGTTGGTAAGTGTATTGGTAATTTTTCTGGGTGTAGGTGAAAATTGGAGGATCTTTGAGTGGAAAACGCAGAACCACGTTCTGCAGAAATTTTTCTGAGATTTCCAGGTCATACGCGTATGGTGCATGTTCATACGCGTATGAACCTTGGCAATACGCGTATGGTGGGCGAGCCATAGGGCCAATACGCGTATGGGTTTCTTGTTTTCTCGGCCATCTGCCCATTTGCGTATGATACGCGTAGCATTTTGGGGCAATACGCGTACGGGCTTGGGCATTACGCGTACGGTCATTTACACGTGAACTTTGGGAAAAATGAGTCTCTGCTCATACGCGTATGGCTCATGGTGGTACGCGTATGGACAGGACTTTTGCAAAATGTGACTTTTCAAAATATCGTTTTTCGTTTTCGTTCGTAACTTTTGATCCGTTTATCCGATTTTTACATTCTTGGTATCGTTGCGTAGCTATTGAGCTGTACTTTCTTATTAGGATGATTTTCAAATTGTTAGCCGATTTAATTATGTCGGAAAGTCGGGAATAGTGTCGGTTGTCGACTTTTGTCGTTATACTTGTACGTAATTGATGTGTATTGTGCAAGGCGTTGTTGTATGATGTAAACGTATGTGTTTAGATGATGTTGTGATGATTTGTGGCCGTATGGAAATTAAATGCATTGTTTTGGGCATAAGTGCAAAGTGTGATTTTTGTCGATGTAAATGAATGGTTTCCTGTGTGCATATTAAATGTCATGAGTCATTGTATGCCAAGCATCATGATATGCATTGTTGAGACGTCCTGAGTGACGGTTTGGATTCCAGAGGGAATTCGCTATAACTTCGTGTGCCCATGTGGGGTGTGAGCGATGATTATAGACGATCGTGTGCCCATGTGGGGTGTGAGCAATCGGGTCGTGTGCCCGTGTGGGGTGTGAGCGATCCATAAACACCGTGTGCCCGTGTGGGGTGTGAGCGGTGGGGAACATCGTAGGCCCGACAGGGAGTTACAGTGATGTAACAAGCGATGGTTCCAGCAGAGTTCCTGAGTGAACTAGTGATGAGAAACAATGGAAGTCGGTACCACATGTGCATATGCATAGAGTCGTTGTGTCGGTCCCTTGCATTTGCATAAATCATTTATGGTTGGTTATGTGTGGATTTGTAGACTAATTGATATATGGATATGTGTTGGTGATGGAAATATGTATTGTGTCTTGTAATGTCTTGTGTTTAAATTATGGCGTGAGTTATGGTGAGAATCGTATAATTGTGTATTTTTGTGTTTTATATAATTATATGCAATTATATTATGGTTGTTTTTCTCACCCTTATGCTGTTTTATAATGCTCTATGAGGCATTGCAGATTAGAGTTGCTGGAGGTATTTTTGTGAAGCTTTGCGTCTTCATTCTTTTGTCGGTCGGCTCTGATATGTGACACCGGGTAGTTAGGGAGGCCGTTTGTGATAATTGTATATTATGTATATGTATATCTTTTGGCTTGTGCATGTACAACTTGATGTATGACCTACTTTTCATGATATATAGATGTATGTTATTCAGTTTTAGACTTTCCGCTTTTATTCTAAATCTGAAATGTGGGTGTAAGGAACTGAGTTCCTCTGTTTGATTGCTACCCCACTGTTGCATATCTTTATGGGCAGGTGTTGTATGTACTGTTTTTAAATTGATGCGACCCTCCCGGTCTATGCCATGATAATTTAAATATACTCTGACGAAATTTCAAATTTTCTTTTACTGCTTTTTATTAATTGGGGGTATAGATTGGGGGTGTTACATTAAGTGGTATCAGAGCCAGTTTGTGTCAGTCCATGTCAGTTGTGTCAGTCCTTGTTGGTTGTTGTGGTTGGATGAGCTGTTTGTTTAACCATAGTTTCTGTTATTGGAAATGAACAGAATATGGCGGGTAGGAATGATGCTGCTTTGGCTGCGGCTATGCAAGCTATGGCTCGTGCTGTGCAGGGTGCACCTAATGTTGTGGGTAATGATGAGTTCAGGAAGAACAAACCGCCTGTCTTCAAAGGAAGATATGATCCGGATGGTGCTCAGATTTGGCTGAAATAGATCGAAAGGATTTTCCGAGTGATGGATTGTGATGAAGATCAGAAGGTGAGACTAGGTACTCACATGTTATTGGAAGAAGCTGATGATTTGTGGGTTAGTACTCGACGTGTGTTGGAAGCTGCAGAAGAGGAAGAAATTACTTGGGAAGTTTTTAGCCGGGAGTTCTTGAGGAGGTATTTTCCTGAAGATGTGAGGGGAAAGAAGGAAATTGAGTTTCTGGAGCTAAAGCAAGGTAATATGTCTGTTGTCGATTATACTGCTAAGTTTGTGGAACTTGTGCAGTTTTATCCTCATTATGCTGAGGCTACTGTTGAATTCTCTAAGTGTGTGAAGTTTGAGAATGGCTTGCGTCCTGAGATAAAGCAGGCGATTGGATATCAGAGGATTCGGAGGTTTTCTGATTTGGTAGATTGTTGCAGGATTTATGAAGAGGACAGTAAGGCTCGTTCTACTCATTACAAGAGTGTGAACGAGAGGAAAGGGAAACAACAGTTCCGTGGTGGTCCGTATGTGACACCAGCTGATAAAGGTAAACAGAGAGGGAATTTTGAGAAAAGGTCAGGTGGAGGAGGAATGTATGGTCCTATGAGGTGTTATAAATGTGGTGAGTTGGGGCATCGTCAGTTTGAGTGCAGGAAAGATTTGAGGAAGTGTACTAATTATGGAGGAGTAGGACATGTTGCTACTGATTGTGCAAGGAAGAATGTGGTGAAATGTTACAACTGTGGTGAACCGGGTCATATTAGTACCAAGTGTTCGAAGCCGAAACAAGCTCCAGCTGGTGGAAAAGTGTTTGCATTATCAGGGACTCAGACTTCGAGTGCAGATCGTCTGATTCGAGGTACTTGTTTTATTGATAGTACTCCTTTGATTGCTATTATTGATACTGGAGTGACTCGTTCATTTATTTCGTCTGAGTGCGCGAAGCATTTGAATCTTGTGTTGTCTGTAATGGGTGGTGGAATGGTTATTGATACTCCAACAATGGGGTCAGTAACTACGTCTTTGGTTTGTCTAAGATGTCCTTTGACCATTTATGGTAAAGACTTTGAGATGGATTTAGTGTGTTTTCCGTTGGAGGGTTTAGATGTGGTTTTGGGTATGAATTGGTTGCAATTCAATAGGGTTCATATTGATTGTTATCATAAGCTGGTAAGGTTTCCTTCTCTTGAGGAAGACGAAGACTCGAGTTTCTTATCTACCAAAGAGTTGAAGAAAATTTTGGCGGAGGAAGCTCAGTTGTTTGGATTGTTTGCATCTTTAACTGTGGTTAGTCAAGTTTCACTTGAGGTGTTTCCGGTTGTGTGTGAATTTCCGGAAGTGTTTCCTGAGGATATTTCGGACTTGCCGCCGGAGAGAGAGGTGGAGTTTTCTATAGATCTAGTTCCTGGTACTAGACCTGTTTCTATGGCACCTTATCGTATGTCAGCATCGGAGTTAGTGGAGTTAAAGAAATAGTTGAATGAGTTGTTGGAAAAGAGGTTTGTGAGACCAAGTGTTTCTCCTTGGGGTGCTCCAGTTTTATTGGTGAAAAAGAAGGATGGAAGTATGAGGTTATGTATTGACTATCGCCAGTTGAATAAGGTGACGATCAAGAATAAGTATCCTCTTCCAAGGATTGATGATCTGATGGATCAGTTGGTTGGTGCGTGTGTGTTCAGTAAGATTGACTTGAGGTCGGGGTATCATCAGATAAGGGTGAAGGAGGAAGACATTCAGAAAACGGCTTTTAGGACACGATATGGTCATTACGAATATTCTGTGATGTCGTTCGGGGTTTCTAATGTGCCGGGTGTGTTTATGGAATACTTGAATCGTATTTTTCACGAGCATCTGGATCGTTTTGTCATGGTGTTTATTGATGATATCTTAATTTATTATAAGTCTAGGGAGGAGCATGCAGAACATTTGCGTATTGTTTTGCAGGTTTTGAAGGAGAGGAAGCTTTTTGCCAAATTGTCCAAGTGTGAATTCTGGTTATCGGAAGTAAGTTTTCTTGGACACGTAATTTCAGGTAATGGTATTGTTGTGGATCCATCTAAAGTAGAAGCAGTTCTACAATGGGAGGCTCCGAGAACTGTTACTGAAATTCGAAGCTTTTTGGGTTTGGCTGGTTATTATCGGAGGTTCATTGAGGGTTTTTCTAAACTAGCACTTCCTTTGACCCAGTTGACTTGTAAAGGGCAAGCGTTCATTTGGGATATTCGGTGTGAAGAGAGTTTTAATGAGCTGAAGAGAAGATTGACGACAGCTCTGATTTTGATTTTGCCGAATCCTAGTGAACCATTTGTGGTTTATTGTGATGCTTCTTTGATTGGTCTAGGTGGTGTTCTGATGCAGGAAGGTAAGGTGGTGGCTTATGCTTCAAGGCAGTTAAGAGTTCATGAGAAGAATTATCCTACTCATGATCTTAAGTTAGCGGCTGTGGTGTTTGTGTTGAAGATTTGGAGGCATTATCTCTACGGTGCAAGGTTTGAAGTTTTTAGTGATCATAAAAGTTTGAAATATTTGTTTGATCAGAAAGAGCTAAATATGAGGCAACGTAGATGGTTAAAATTCTTGAAGGACTACGACTTTGGCTTGAATTACCATCCTGGTAAAGCTAACGTGGTAGCCGATGCATTGAGCCGGAAATCGTTACATATGTCCGCTTTAATGGTTAAGGAGTGGGAACTTTTGGAATCGTTTAGAGATTTGAGTTTGGTTTGTGAAGTGACGTCGGATAGCGTTAGGCTTGGTATGCTAACGATTACTAATGATTTTCTGATGATGGTTAGTGAGAAGCAAAAGCTGGATGTGAAATTTGTGGATTTGATGTTGGTTGGAGGAAAAGATGCGAATAGTGATTTTCAAGTGGATATTAATGGTGTTTTGAGATTCCGAGGTAGGATTTGTATTCCAGATGATGCGGAGTTGAAAAGGATGATTTTGGAGGAAGGACACCGGAGTAATTTGAGTATACATCCGGGAGCGAATAAGATGTACCAAGATTTGAAGAAGATTTTCTGGTGGTCTGGATTGAAAAGAGATGTGGCTCAGTTTGTTTATGTATGTTTGACTTGTCAGAAATCGAAGGTGGAACATCTGAGGCCTAGTGGTTTGTTGCAACCATTGGATATCCCGAAATGGAAATGGGATAGTATTTCCATGGATTTTGTAACAGGGTTACCGAATACTCAGCGAGGGCATAATTCTATTTGGGTGATTGTTGATAGACTGACTAAATCGGCTCATTTTATTCCGATTGACATCAGTTTTACTTTGGAACGGTTAGCGGAGATTTACATCAGTGTGATTGTGAAGTTACATGGAGTTCCATTGAGTATTGTTTCTGATCGAGATCCTAGATTTACTTCGAGATTTTGGGAAAGTTTACAGAAGGCTTTGGGTTCTAGATTGAGATTGAGTTCGGCTTATCATCCGCAGACGGATGGTCAGACGGAGAGGACGATTCAGTCTTTGGAGGATTTGTTGAGAGTGTGTGTTTTGGAACAAGGTGGTGCGTGGGATAGTTATCTTGCATTGATGGAGTTTACGTATAATAACAGCTTCCATTCTAGTATTGGAATGGCACCGTTTGAAGCACTATATGGACGAAGGTGTCGAACACCTTTGTGTTGGCACGAATCTGGTGAGAGAACGGTGGTTGGACCAGAATTGGTGCAACAGACGACAGAGAAAGTGAAGTTTATTCGTGAGAAGATGAAAGCTTCTCAGAGTAGGCAAAAGAGTTATCATGATCGGAGACGGAAGGATCTTGAGTTTCAAGAGGGTGATCATGTATTTTTTAGGGTTACGCCTGTAACAGGTGTGGGACGTGCATTGAAATCGAAGAAACTTACTTCTCAGTTTATTGTTCCTTACCAGATATCCGCGAGAGTGGGTGCTGTAGCGTATAGGGTGGCGTGCCGCCGAATCTGTCAAATTTGCACGATGTGTTTCATGTTTCACAGCTTCGGAAGTATGTTCCGGATCCGTCGCATGTGATTCCGATGGATGAGGTTGAAGTAAGGGAGAACCTTACAGTTGAGGCATTACTAGTTAGGGTTTTGGATCGTGAGGTGAAGAGGTTGAGAGGCAAGGATATTGCACTTGTGAAAGTGGCGTGGGGTGGCGCTGCTGAGGGCAATTTGACTTGGGAGTTGGAGAGTCGGATGCGGGAGTCGTATCCAGATTTGTTCGTCTCAGGTATATTTTCGAGGACGAAAATTTCTAAGTGGGGGAGAGTTGTAACGACCCAGTTTTCGTGTACGTTTTATTTAATCGAGTCGTTTGATTATTATATTATTATTTTATTTTATTTTCGACTTTTATCTGAAAATATGTTATTTTTCAATGTTGTGATATTTTATCGGGTTTTGGGATCGTTTGTGAAATATTTGAGTGTGAGGGTATTTTGGTCATTTTAGGATAATTTTGATTAAGTAAGAAAAATAGAAAATAGTAGAGGGAAAAAGAGAAAGAAAGAAAAGGAAAAGAAAGAAAAAGGAGAGAAAAGAGAAGAAGAAGAGAAATAGTGGGAAACTTGGAAAAATCAAGAGAAATCAACTTCTAGTATCGATTTAATCGGGTAAGAGTGCGAAACTCAATTATTGTATACTTGTGTATGATTATGTATGTATATTTGTGATGTTTGTTGGATTGAAATGGAAATATTTTAGTAAACCCATTTTTGGTAAAATCGATTAGAAATTGATTAAATGTGTTGAAAACTATGTTGTTAGTGTTCCTTAGTGTTGGTATATGATAGATGCATGTTGTTGGTAAGTGTATTGGTAATTTTTCTGGGTGTAGGTGAAAATTGGAGGATTTTTTAGTGGAAAACGCAGAACCACGTTCTGCAGAAATTTTTCTGAGATTTCCAGGTCATACGCGTATGGTGCATGTTCATACGCGTATGAACCTTGGCAATACGCGTATGGTGGGCGAGCCATAGGGCCAATACGCGTATGGGTTGCTTGTTTTCTCGGCCATCTGCCCATTTGCGTATGATACGCGTAGCATTTTGGGGCAATACGCGTACGGGCTTGGGCATTACGCGTACGGTCATTTACACGTGAACTTTGGGAAAAATGAGTCTCTGCTCATACGCGTATGGCTCATGGTGGTACGCGTATGGACAGGACTTTTGCAAAATGTGACTTTTCAAAATATCGTTTTTCGTTTTCGTTCGTAACTTTTGATCCGTTTATCCGATTTTTACATTCTTAGTATCGTTGCGTAGCTATTGAGCTGTACTTTCTTATTAGGATGATTTCGAAATTGTTAGCCGATTTAATTATGTCGGAAAGTCGGGAATAGTGTCGGTTGTCGACTTTTGTCGTTATACTTGTACGTAATTGATGTGTATTGTGCAAGGCGCTGTTGTATGATGTAAACGTATATGTTTAGATGATGTTGTGATGATTTGTGGCCGTATGGAAATTAAATGCATTGTTTTGGGCATAAGTGCAAAGTGTGATTTTTGTCGATGTAAATGAATGATTTCCTGTGTGCATATTAAATGTCATGAGTCATTGTATGCCAAGCATCATGATATGCATTATTGAGACGTCCTGAGTGACGGTTTGGATTCCAGAGGGAATTCGCTATAACTTCGTGTGCCCATGTGGGGTGTGAGCGATGATTATAGAAGATCGTGTGCCTATGTGGGGTGTGAGCGATCGGGTCGTGTGCCCGTGTGGGGTGTGAGCAATCCATAAACACCGTGTGCCCGTGTGGGGTATGAGCGGTGGGGAACATCGTAGGCCCGACGGGGAGTTACAGTGATGTAACGAGCGATGGTTCCAGCAGAGTTCCTGAGTGAACTAGTGATGAGAAACAATGGAAGTCGGTACCACATGTGCATATGCATAGAGTCGTTGTGTCGGTCCCTTGCATTTGCATAAATCATTTATGGTTGGTTATGTGTGGATTTGTGGACTAATTGATATATGGATATGTGTTGGTGATGGAAATATGTATTGTGTCTTGTAATGTCTTGTGTTTAAATTATGGCGTGAGTTGTGGTGAGAATCGTATAATTGTGTATTTTTGTGTTTTATATAATTATATGCAATTATATTATGGTTGTTTTTCTCACCCTTCTGCTGTTTTATAATGCTCTATGAGGCATTGCAGATTAGAGTTGCTGGAGGTATTTTTGTGAAGCTTTGCGTCTTCATTCTTTTGTCGGTCGGCTCTGATATGTGACACCGGGTAGTTAGGGAGGCCGTTTGTGATAATTGTATATTATGTATATGTATATCTTTTGGCTTGTGCATGTACAACTTGATGTATGACCTACTTTTCATGATATATAGATGTATGTTATTCAGTTTTAGACTTTCCGCTTTTATTCTAAATCTGAAATGTGGGTGTAAGGAACTGAGTTCCTCTGTTTGATTGCTACCCCACTGTTGCATATCTTTATGGGCAGGTGTTGTATGTACTGTTTTCAAATTGATGTGACCCTCCCGGTCTATGCCATGATAATTTAAATATACTCTGACGAAATTTCGAATTTTCTTTTACTGCTTTTTATTAATTGGGGGTATAGATTGGGGGTGTTACATTGATGATATGATTGCTACGTCGAAGATTGAAGAAGATCATGTTGATCATTTGTTGAAGTTGTTTCAGAGTTTTAGAAAGTTTAAACTTCACTTGAATCCTAACAAATGTACTTTTAGTGTCCTTTCAGGAAAGCTTTTGGGTTTCATTGTCAGCCAGAAAGGTATTAAGGCAGGTCCTGATAAAGTCAGAGCTCTTCAAGAGATGCCTACACCCAAGAGAGAAAAGCAAGTCAGAGGATTCCTTGGGTGTTTGAATTACCTTTCTAGGTTTATATCAAACGTGACTGCCATTTATGGGCTAATCTTCAAGCTTCTCCATAAAGACCAACGTAGTGTCTGGATAGAATACTGCCATAAAGCTTTTTATAGCATTAAAGAGTATCTGCTTGAACCTCTTATCTTGTATCCTCCCGTGGAAGAAAGACCTTTGATCATGTATTTAACTATGTTGGAAGATTCCATGGCTTTTGTACTTGGACAGCAAGATGAAACTGGTAGAAAAGAGTATGTCATCTACTATCTAAGTTAGAAGTTCATAAATTATGAGTCTTGATACTCTATGCTTGAAAAAACTTATTGTGCTTTGGCCTGGGTTGCTAAACGTCTACGCCAGTATATGATAAATCAAACCACTTGGTTGATATCCAAAATGGATCCAATCAATTACATTTTTGAAAAGCCTGCTTTGACTGGAAGGATTGCACGTTAGCAGATGTTGTTATCTGAATATGATATTGAGTATCGTACAGAGGAAGCAATCAAAGGAATTATTATGGCTGATTATTTGGCTCGCCATCCAATTGATGATTATTAATCCATCATGTTTGACTTCCCTGATGAAGATGTTATGTACTTGAAAGCCAAAGATTGTGTTGAACCATTTCCCGAAGAAGCACCATATCCTAAATCTCAGTGGAGTTTAGTGTTTGATGGAGCTGTTAATGCCCATGGTAATGGATTTGGGGCAATCATTATTACTCCTCAGGGTTCTCATATCCCTTTCACTGCAAGATTGATGTTTGATTGTACGAACAACATGGCAGAATATGAGGCTTGTATCATGGGTCTTGAAGAAACCATTGATTTAAAAATTAAGATCCTTGATGTGTATGGAGATTCAGCCCTGGCGGTTAATCAAATAAAAGGAAATGGGAGATTCGTCAGCCTAGTTTGATTCCTTACAAAGATTATGCAAGGAGGTTGTTTATGTAACACCCTTCTAAACCCCCCACGGAATATATATAGATAAATCAGAGTAATTAATCATGCATTTCAAAAAAGGGTGTCATATATAATCTCAAAACTTCACAAACATCTGTCATGCTCATTAACACTTAAATGCTTTCATGCTTTTCAAAAACTTTCACATTAGCATGTAGCAGCGGATTTAATTCCATCATGATAGACATAAAGGAAGTCTCATGCTCATCTCATTCATAATCAATACTTAGACATAAAAGTCAATACTTCATTCAATTCAATTGGCATAAAAACATAAAGTAGAGTACATAATGTATCTCTCAAACATAAACCGAACGATCCCAGTGTTACATGATCAGAGCACGACTCGACCCAACATAAATAAAGAAACTAAATCTGTTACTCCAACGGCTACCTCGCGCTAGAAGCAACTCTACTCCTCGGTACCTGAGCGATGTCGTATAAAACATCATTCCAACAGGAGGGTGAGATTTCACATAATTATTGAAATTATAAGATAATGATTAATGTAAAGCATACAAACATAATGACAATTATTCTCACACTTCAAGTTTCATCAACAAGTATTACTCAAGTAACCATTCAATTCACGAGTTTGTCCATAAAATCCACAAATTCATCAATTCAACAATTCACATAAATACGCATATACACAATGAGACTCAATGCAACTCATGTCATGTGGTACCAACACTTGTTATTATTTTTCGGTTTTTACACTTAAACCGGGTCCGTCCCCTAGACCAATAACAAACAAAAGCCCGTCCCCTAAGCTTTCAAACCCCACTCTAGGTTTAGCACACAATTGCACACACAATCACATTTTCGAAAATCATGGCATTCTTTCTTCAAACATCATTACCACAATTAACAAGTGATACACAAGGTATCAACACAATCCAATCTCAATTCACAAAATATATATTACCGATTAAATACAAAATAATTAATCCATCATCAATAATTAAAAATTCGATATTCAATAAATATTCACTATTCAATAAAAAATCAATATTCAATAACTATTCAATATTCAATTAAATAATCAATATTTTTATAAACAACCAATACTTTAATAATTAGTCAATACTTAATAAATAATTCAATATTTAAAATCAATATTTCAATATTTAGTAAATATTCAATAATACTCAATATTAATAATTATTTAGTAATTATTAAACATTTTAATAATTATTCCATATTCAATAATTAATCAATATTTTAACCAACGATCATTATTTTAATAAATAAATCAACATTTTGATAAATAATCAATATTTGAATAATTAATTGTTATTTAAATAAATAACCAATATCTAATTAAATAATTAATATCTAATTAAGATTTCAATATTTTAATAAATAATTAATAATTATTCAATATTAAATAAACATTCAATATTTTAAATAAATATTCACTATTTATAAATATTCAATATTTAAAACAAAGATTCAATATTTTGCACAATTATTTAGTATTACTCATGATTAATAATTATTTAATAATTAATTAAACATTTCAATTGATTTATTCTTTGATACGCTAAATAAATAAATATTCAGATATTTGTCTTCCAAGCTTAATATAATCTGACACACTGATTTCTATATTTGTTTAAAGTGCATATGAGTATGTCAATTTTGGTCAATCTATCTTGAGAAGTGAAGCATTGTTATCTTATGAGTGAAGTTGTATTATGGTATCTAGCAAAAACTACTGAACGTGCTTCTTTATGAAAAATAATGCAACTTAAGATTTTATCTCTTGGAGTTATTTAAGGTTGTAAAGTGGATTGTATAACTTTCTGTTATATTAATTAATTAAAATACAATAAATATTCAAGATTCAATAAACATTTAAAATTCAATAAATATGCAATATCCAATAACTATATTAATATTCAATAAATAACTAATATATTAATAAATTTTCAATGTTTAATAAATATTCAATATATTAAATATTTTTAATATTTAATAATTTTCCAATATTTAATAAAGTTTTAATAATAATAATATGTAAATATTCTATTCTCCCCAACAAAGTCATGCGCAAAAGGCATATGCTACATGAAATTAATTATTCATGTAGGTACTAACGCAGCTCTAATTAATAGGAAGGGGTACTTCACATTTCCAATTGAATGACAGCTACAGGATATAAAGGTGGAGAAAACTAACATATTAAAATATTATTGAAATGAATAAAATAGAAGTGTCAAACTTCATTAATGCTACCAGGTAATTCATGCGCTGCAATGAATGATTTTGGAGAAAATGAGTCAAATAGTTTCATTGCCAATTACACATTTCTTATTCATTACTCCCTCCGTCCCACAATGAGTGATCCAGTTGATTTTTCACACAGATTAAGAAAAAAGGAATAATTAAAGGAGAGAAAATGATATTTTTACTAAAGTACCCTTATGATGTATTGGGAATGATGAAAATAATATTAATTAGAGGGTAAAATAGGAAAAGTTGCATTGGAAACTGAAATGAGTCATATATTTTGGGACGCCATTTTATTTCAAATGGATCACTCATTATGAGACGGAGGGAGTATTTTTTTTTATGCGCATAGGTATGTCTAGTGGAATAAATTCATTGCCTAATTATATAGCGCTACAGTTAAAGAACCGCCTCTCTTTCAATTAATTTTCTGCACTACAATTTCTTTTCCAAATCACATTGCCTATTCGCTACAGTTATTAATGAAAAGGGAGAAAGATTACTTATTTTCACCTGTATAATTGACTCACTACAGTATAAAAGTAGTGACTTGATATTGCAATTAAGAAAAATATAATTTCATGTTCGCCACTGTTCTTAATTGTTTTGAAAAGAATATTATTTCACTTCAATTTTTCTACTACAAATAATAATGGATCTCTATAGTATCCGAAAATATTAATTCCCAAACACCATTAATTATCACATTTTCAAGAATTATCATCAAAACCTAACATTTTCAATCTCATTGAAAATTTGGGGATTTTAATCTAAATCTATTTCTATCCATTAATCATCATCAAATAATCCCAATAATTAGTAAAAATCCACCCTTATCTTGGTTTTGGATGATTTCTTGAATTGGGTTTGATTTCTTCTTCTTCTCCACTCTTCTTATTCTCTTCTACTATTCTCTTCTATTCTTCTCTCTTGTTCTCCAATTTCTCTTCATACTAACTTTCTCATTAACCCTAAATTGTCTTACACAAAATGGGCCTAATCCAATCATTCACTTACTATTCACACCTTACTCTAGCCCAACTAAAATCTATCAATTATATTATGCCACCAAATTAAATTAAATTAAATAAATCAAGTAATTAATTTAAATCAAATTAATTAATTAAATCAAATAATTCAAATAAATTCAATAAATAAATTAATTCAATTAAATTAATTAAATCAATTAATTCAAATTAATTAATTAATTCAATTAAATCAAATAAATCAATTAACTCAAATAAATCAAATAGATCAATTATTTCAAATAAGTCCAATAAATCAATTAATCCAAATAACTCAAATAAATCAATTAATTTATATAAATTCAATAAATCAATTAATTCATACAATTCAAATAATTCATATAAAATCAATAAATCAAATAATTTATTAAAATCACTCAATTATTTAATATAAATAAATAATCACTAAAAATTGGGTGTTACAACCCTCCTCCACTTAAAAGATTTTCTCCCTCGAAAATTACCTCAAACGAACAACTCAAAAATAGATAACGGTTGCATCAAACCCGACAGTTCTGAATGTTCGATCTTCGACTTCTTACAAATCAAACAAGAATACACAAACCATGCAATATCCTTCCTCATACAAGGCCACCAAAATACTTTCCTCAAATCTTGATACATTTTAGTAGCACCGGGATGAATACTCAATCCACTACGATGCCCTTCCTCAAGAATACTCTTCTTCAGCTCAACAATATCCGGAACACAAACTCTATCACAACATCTCATGATACCGTTCTCATCAATCCGAAAATCACCACCTTGACCTTGATTGATCAAAGTCAACCAACCAACTAAACCCAAATCAGACCTCTGACCTTCTTGAATCTCATCAAGAATGCCACTAGTAAGCTTCAACATACCAAGCATAACTCCATAAGAAGTCTCTTCGCAAACCAAACTCATATCTCGAAATTGCTCAATCATCTCCAACTCTTTTACCATCATCATTGACATATGCAAATATTTCCTACTCAATGCATCAGCTACCACGTTTGCTTTAACCGGATGGTAATTCAAACCAAAATCATAATCTTTCAAAAGTTCCAACCATCTCCTTTGCCTCGCATTCAATTCTATCTAGTTAAAGAGGTACTTCAAACTCTTATGATCACTATACATCTCAAATCTCGTACCAAACAAATAATGCCTCCAAAGCTTCAACACAAACACAACAACAGCCAACTCTAAATCATGCGTCGGATAATTCCTCTCATGAACTTTAAGTTGCCTTGAATCATAAGCTACAACTTGATGATGTTGCAACAACACATCTCCCAAACCCATCAATGAAGCATCACAATACACAACAAATGGTTCTGCCGGATTTGGCAAAATCAAAACAGGAGCTGTCGTCAACCTTCTCTTAAATTCTTGAAAACTTTCTTCACACTTTGCATCCCAAACGAAAGCTTGGCCTTTCCTAGTCAACTGCGTCAACGGCAAAGATAACTTAGCAAATCCTTCAATGAATTTCCGATAATAACCTGCCAAACATAGAAAACTTCTAATCTCAAAAACTAATTTCGGAGTCTCCCATTAGGATACAGCTTCAACCTTCGATGAATCAACTGCAATACCTCTACTCGAAATCACATGGCCAAGAAAACTCACTTCCTTCAACCAAAACTCGCACTTAGAAAGTTTAGCATACAAATGCTTCTCTTTCAACATAGATAACACAATCTTCAAATGCTCTGCATGATCTCCTTCATTCTTCGAATAGATCAAAATATCATCAATGAACACAACCACAAACTTGTCCAAATAAGGATGGAAAATCCTGTTCATGTACTCCATAAATACACCTGGTGCATTAGTCACACCAAATGGCATCATGAAATACTCATAATGTCCATACCATGTTCTAAAAGCAGTCTTCTGAATATCTTCAGCCTTCACACGAATCTGATGATACACATACCTCAAATCTATCTTACTGAACACACTTGCACTAGCCAACTGATCCATCAAATCATCAATCCTCGGAAGTGGATACTTACTCTTGATAGTCACCTTGTTCAATTGTCTATAATCCACACAAAGCCTCATAGAACCTTCTTTCTTCTTAACCAACAAAACTGGTGCACCCCACGGTGACACACTCAGACGAATAAAACTCTTCTCAAGCAGATCTTCAAGTTGTCTCTTCAAATCTTTCAATTCTGATACGGACATACAATATGGAGCCATCGATACCTGACTAGTTCCAGGAACTAAGTCGATCGGAAACTCCACTTCACGTTCTGGCGGTAAATCACTTATCTCATCAGGAAATACTTCTGGAAAATCATGAACAATTAGTAAAGCATCAATTGCTCCACTTTCACCAATACTCAAAGTTTCCATCAACATAAACACCTTGGCACCATCTTGCACAGACTCATTCACTTGCTTAGCATACATAAACAAGTCTCCTTCAATCTCAGGTTCAAGAAAAATAACCGTCTTATCACAACAATCTGTAAGCACTTGGCTTAACTCCAAATAATTCACTGCACACACCATATAAGCTCGCAAGACACGTCAATGCCATCCAACAGGATCCCGTCTACTATCAACAAGATATTAAGGGTGATCAATTCCTCAATTTGTCAATAGACAGCCGACAATCATGATGAGGCATAAACCATCTTTACCAAACTATCATAGCGTTTAACGACACACTGAATCGCCACTCCACACTTGAAGCATCTTGGAGAAGCACAAGCTTATCCCCCCACTTATTTCAATCTCACTCCTGCAGACAAAGGTTAGAAAGACAAACGCGTACCGACGGTGTTTTCACACACATGTCACATACTAGGGAGCAACAACATTAGACAACTTGGCCGGATGGACCGACCTGCTCTGATACCACTAATGTAACACCCTTCTAAACCCCGTGAATATATATATATATATATATATATATATATATATATATATATATATATATATATATATATACATATATAGAGTAATTAATCATGTGTCATACCCCAAATTTTACCCTTAGATTCTTTGATCTTTTGCATATCATTTTAAGTCGGTCTCCGTTTTTGCATTTTTCAGTAAGACATTTCGTTAATCATGCATTTTCATATTTCATGTCATTCTTGATCATATTTATTTGAATTTTTATTTTGAATTATTTAAATTAATTTAATTTATTTTCTTATTTAGTTATTTTATATAGTTTATTTTCAAGTAGAGTTTTATCTTTAACTTAATTTAATTTAATTTTAGTTTAATCTTTAATTAGATTAATTTTGATTTGTTTTATTTTTAATTTAACTAGTTTAATTTTATTGATTTAGTCTAATTTAATTTTATTTTCTAGTTTAATTTAATTAGTGTAAATAGTGTAGAGTCCCATCTCTTTTATAATATAACACAAAAAGTATAGTAATTGTACAACTTTTCATACTGCTGTACCGGTTGACGTGCACAACATGATCAACCCTTCGGCTACTTTTTCTTTTCGCCACTATCAAACTTTCTGCTACATGCCCATGCCCTGCAAATTGTACGAACAAAACCAAAGTCTAGTACTCTACACTCCAAATCCCACAAAATCTGTAAACAAAAAGTTGAAGAGACACAATAACCCACAACCTCTTCCTCCCATTCTTCCCACTGTCCACTTCCTCTCTCTCCGCGTGTAAACATAAATCTCCATATTCTCTCTCTCCTGGCATAATACTTTTTCTTTTCATCTCTTTACTCCATAAAAAAAAACTTCAGCTTTACTCACAAAAACGATTCCTCAAAAACCTCTCCTACATTAACTTTCTCTTTTTCTGATAACATAAAGAAAAAACCATAACACCATCTCACTATTCATATTCATCATCTTCATACACACCGTGCCTGCATTTTATTTTTCTAAAAATAACAGCCTACCAACATACAGCTCCCACACAATGGGCTTGACCTTGCCATAAGCTCCTCACTCTCCATCACCATTTCTACCACAACAAACCACTTCCAACACCCTTGGATCATAACAACAAGTCGCACAACTTCACTCGCAGTATCACTCTCCTCAACAATATCACACGCATAGCCATACTCCAACAAGACCTCTCCACGTCCATACACCCATATACTTCATCAAGACTTCCACCATTACAATCCTTTACTTTTCATGTTGCAGCTTACCCTCTCACTACATCCTCCATAACCATGCTCACATAAACCATTAACTACAATTTTAAACTCACCATCGCTACAAAACAAGAGAAAAGAGAGATATCATCTTCTTCAATGCACAACCTCCGTCACTTTTTCTTTCCACCACCATTTATTCACCGACAAAACCGACGACGTTGCGAAAGCGAATGAAGAACAAAGAAACGCACGTGAAGCAGAGATGAAACAAGAGAGGGAGAGCATCCGCGATAAGTGAACAGAACGGACAGAACCGTGAATGGAGAATCGCGGACTGAGAAAGTTGTGACGGAGGGAGTCACGCGTGAAGAAACAGAAGAAGAAAAAGGTACATGAGTTAGTTTCTTTTTGTAGAATGTTTCCTCAAGTTTATTGTGTTAATTTCCATTATAGCGTACCGTGTTTGTCTCTGTGTTCGTTGTACAATTTTCATGTTGAGTTTGTTTATAGTTGCTACAATTTATGGTTACTGTGTAAATTGTTATCAAGCTTTAGTATGAAAATATGCAGCAGGGACTATTTCTTTTCATGTGGTTTGTATTTCTTTTATTCTTATGTTGTTAATATATGTTTAGTTTTTATATATGTTTAGTTTTTATATGTTTAGTTTTTAGTATGTGTTATTACTGTTGTTATGAAAAAGAGGTTTCTAAATTTTTCTTCCACGTTTTACTATTACAAGTAGATTTGTTTTGTTGATTCAACTCCTATCTTGTTTCACTAATGCGTTTCGTTTTATTTTTATTTTTTATATTATTTTTTTTATTTATTTAATTATTATTATTCATTTTATTTTTGCAATATTGAAAAATGCCAAAAAAATATATGTTAATATTTTGTTTCCATTAAGTTTTGTGATATAAAATTTATTTTATTATTATTATTTTGGTAACATTGAAAAATATATTAATTATTTTATTTTTAACACTTTTTATTTTATTAGTTATTTAATATATTAAAAATGTAAAAAATTTGTTTTAGTTTCTAATTTGAAAAGATATTGCAAATAATTAGATTGTGACATACTGTTTATCTTAATTTTTATACATATATTATATAAATATCATTAGTTTGAAAGTTTCATGAATAGTGAATACATATTTTACGTTTTAGATTCTTGTGTACCGGTTTATAGCACATTCTGTCACTAGTTTATATGTATATTAATATACGGTTAGTTTTACATACACATTTTAACCTTTTTAAATTATATACTTTGTGTTTTGTTTAAGTTGTACTTTTTGTTTTTTAAGAATTTTATTATTATTTTTTATTTATTTTTATTTATGTTTCTATATATACTTTTTGTTTTCAATTTTATATATAAATCTAGTTTTGGGTTACTTAAGTTTATTTATATATATAATACTTTTTTTAGTTATATATATAATACTCTCTTTTCGTTTAGTATACATATATATTTTTAGCAATGTGGATTTTATCACGATGTTTTGCCGTGACTATTTATTTTTTCCGCGATGTTTTTCCGCGTGTCTCTGTTTATTCACTACGTGATGCTCTTCCGCGTACCTGTTTGTCTTTTTCGCGATGCTTTGCCGCATATCTTTGTCTGTGATTACATGATGCTTTTCCGTGTATTTCTGCTAACTTTTCATTGTCTGATTACCATGATGCTTTTCCGTATACTGTGTCTGTGACTTATCTATTTGCTTCATTCCAAAGGAAATAATTCCCCATTGACTGCCATGTCATTTAGGATAGCCTTATCCATCACTCCCTTATCTTACGCCGTCGTGCGATCGAGACTTACCTTCCTTTACCTTTATCCTAGCCTTAGGATTAGAGCCGTCGTGCTCTATTTAGGTGTTCCGTCGTGGACACTTCCTTTACCTTTATCCTAGCCTTAGGATTAGAGTCGCCGTGCTCTATTTAGGTGTTCTGCCGTGGACACTTCCTTTACCTTTATCCTAGCCTTAGGATTAGAGCCGCCGTGCTCTATTTAGGTGTTCCGCCGTGGACACTTCCTTTACCTTTATCCTAGCCTTAGGATTAGAGCCGTCGTGCTCTATTTAGTGTCTTGCTGTCAAACCCTACTTTCCCGTGGGTATTTTTTCCCCTTTTTACCTTTACATCTGATGCCTTCTCGGATTCCACTCTTTTTATTTCTCGCCCTTTTACCCCGTTGAGGGGAACTACGAATGCTCTGATTCCATTCCTGTCAGGATACGTAAGCACGAGATGCGATGTCTTGGCGAACATACTTAGTGTATATACCCCTAGGTCTTTACCTTAGCACATTTACCTTTAGCAAGTAAACCATAACATAACACAGATACTAACAAGAGGTTCCCGTAGAGTACTACGGATACTTAGGATGCTAACACCTTCCCTAGGTATAACCAACCCCCGAACCTTAAATCTCCCCCCTTAGGGTTTTTTTAACGATCTTGAACCTTTCCTTTAGATAAATCAAAGTCGGTTGTAAAAGAAAATGATGCAAGTTAATTAATAGCTTGTTATCCGATTTTCACCGCAACAGAATTGGCGACTTCACTGGGGATCGTCCCCTAAGAGGGTTAAGCCCACCTTGTTTGCATTTGTGTTATTTATATGTTTGCTTGTTTGTATATCTATACATATTCATATCTGTATATATATCTGCTTGTGCTTGGGTTTTTCTGTGTGCAGGGTTGCTACCTTGAGTGGTGAGGATAAGTCCTAACCCGGACTTGAGCGTACACATATGATAGGATCGTGGACATAGTCAAGGAAACTTCGAGGGAGAAATCCCAAAGGAGTGAACTTGAAGTCCACACTCAGTTGAGGCCCTCTTGGAGGTGGTATATGTTGAACAAGCAATCGTGAATGCGTTGCCACTTTCAACCTTGGTGCCAGGGATACTGATGATCATTAGTTACCCTTTACCCCACTTGGCCTTTTAAGATGTAGTGCGATGACTATGAGGGAGTAATCCTAAATGGTTGTTACGCGATACTACGCTCAGACGAGACTCTCTTGAGGATTTTATTGATCACCGAGCAATTGGGAAGTTGATAAAATCCGAAAGATGGGTTGTCGACTCTGGGAACTCTTTAGAACCTTGCTCCGCAGATACAGGAACCCTAGTACACACCCTGTGGTTGGTTCTTTACCTGGACTTCATGCTGTGATCTCGAACCCTTGATCCTGTTGCATGTGTTTTGTATCCTGTTTGCATTGCATTGCATATCATTTGCACCTTTACATGATTCATTGCATGCGTCAGCCTGTTCAGCAACTCATCTCTAATTGTCTCTATCTTCCCGTGTTTGTCTGTTAGTCGTCAAGTTGATTCCTCGACGCCGATACTGGACTATAGCTAATTACATATGCAAGATGTCAGAGCAAGAGATACACAATGTTGAGGTCCGAATGGAGATCGATGACCTCAAATCAAGTATGACTAAACTCACTGAGATGCTTCAAGTTTTTCTTGCTAGAGGAGAGCCTCCCCAAAGGACAGTCATCCAGGAAGTTTCAAGTGTTGATCCTCAGCCTGTTCAGGTGCCACCTTCAACTCGGCCAGAGTTTGGTTTGCCACACAATTATTCTCCACCTCTTGCATATGCTGCTACGGTTGGTCAGGCTGCCATACCAGCTCAAGCTCCTCCACATCCGACTGCAGGACATAACCAGTACCGTAATAGGGGTCAATTTAATCCTATCCCCATGACTTACACCGAACTATATCCTGGTCTGGTTGAGCAAGGTTTGATTACCACAAGGCCTTTAGCTCCTCCAAATCCTCTTCCAGACGGCTATAGGTCTGATCTTCATTGTAATACCATCAAGGTGGTGCAGGCCATAACTTGGAAAGTTGCTTTGCATTGAAGGCTAGAGTACAAGAGCTGATGAGGAACAAAATCCTCTCCTTTAAGGATAATCCCAATGTTCAGAACAACCCTCTACCAGGGCAAGTGAAGCTTCAGTCGACTTCAGCTCAGCTACTTCTTAAAGACAGGATAACTCATATGTGTTTCTGATTATTCACTAGGCTTTGTTTCTTGTTGTTTGCATTTTCTTTGTTTTGTAATAGCTGTTTGCTTTCAACTATGTTTGTACTTTCACAATTAATGAAATGAGCATTTGCAACTTTTTGATTCAATTCATTTGTGTTTGCTATTTACTTCTTAATGCTTTCCCTTTTCAAAAAAAAAAAAAAAATTCTCTTGTCCACTTTCTTATTGATTGTGCAAAGATTGGAGGGAGGATAATGAAAACGATATACCCATAATTGTTGTTGGTATGCTTTCAAATCAAAACTTTGCTGACGATGTAAGGCATTGTTTCAACTCCTAAACACCGGAGACATAAGGAAGATAACCCCTCTTTAACCCCTTCGAGCCTTGAAGTAGGAGTTTATTTTCTTTACAAATAAAAACCCGCAATCTTAACCTGGGGCAGGGTAGTTCTCAGTTAACTTGATTGTGCATTCAAATACAAGAGTAGCATTCAAGACGCCTTTCAACAAAGTTCACAAATGTTCCTTCGCACACAGCCAGCAAGTGTCGAAGATGTCTTTCAAGTCAAACGTCAATGATGGTTAACTGTAATCATTAAGCCAGACAGTCACTAAAAAAAAGAAAAAAATCAAAATAAAAGCCCGCTAAGTCAAAACCTATGAAGGATACTTAGGCAAAAATTGGGGCATCCCGCTGGCTGTAAGCTCAAATGACACAGTTCAGGCAAAAGTTAAGGATAACAAAAATCATTCCAGAGGTTACCAAAATCCTCAAAGATAAAACGAGTTGACTGAGGTCCTCACCAAAAAACAACAAAATGTTGTGAGAAGCAATGACTGCCATCACAAGTCCATTGAATTTTGAACCATCATCGCTATCATCAGTGCAATTCCTAACCTAGGGGAACCTGAGTGCATAGTTTGAGTTAACTGAGCATAGGACTGGAGATCATCACGAAGATTGGGTGGGCACAAATAAACTTTGAGCTTTTATCCTTTGTTTCTTAAACCGTGAACCAGGCCACGTTATAACCCTCAAAAGACCTAATTGAAGCGAGGTTATTTTGAAAGTATACTACAGCAAGGTTGCGTAAAATGACTCCAAAAGATCTTTGCAGATCATCTATTTTGGCATCACGCCTTATGCTTTATCTTTCACTTTTAAATATCTTGAACCACCGTGTTCTGACTAATGACTCATATACTTCACCTTTTTCAAAAATGATTGATTTCAAAAGTTGCATGAACTTTGCATTCACCATGTTTGTACAAATACTTTTGTTTGCAAACTAGCTTTCTTCTTAAGGAATTTTCAAACATTTGAGAAATTTGGTCGGTGATCCAATCAGGGGCAAGTTCCTTCCATATCCTGTTGAGAATCAGTTCAAGATTTGTGGTTTAATGGTGACTTCTCAGAATTGGTTTATACAGAAGATTTTTCAAAACTCATACTGGGGCAAGCTTTCCCAGTGTACAGTAAAACAATCATCTTTCAAGACTCAGATTGGGGGAAGCTTTCTAAGAGCACCATGAAACGGTCATTTCCAGAATTAATCAAGCTGAAGCAATTATCAGTTTATCTACAACAGTCAGCTAATCTGGGGCAGTTTACTTGAAGAATCCCAAGCAGCTCTTCATCCTTCCTACAAGGATCATCAATTTGGATACAGTTTACCAGTGTGGCAATGATGTGTTCAGCAGTTGCATCTCTAGTCCTAAGCGGAATGACAGTGATCTCTGTGTTGAGGAATCAGCCTTCTAGTATTGTCTTCTCCACAAAAGAGTCGAGCCATGTCGTCGGCATCTGCATTGCATTTGCATTTGATCATATATCATTTGCATAATTCATATACATATGCATAACATGAGTGTTTCATCCTTATTTGCATTTCTCCCAAGGTCGTGTCGTTGTCCACGTCTTACCTTACCAAAATGTTACCTGTCCTTTTCATTCAGTGCCATTCCTGAAGTCTTATTTGTCCATTCAGTGCCATTCCTGGATAAGTTTTCTCCTTTGCATTCAGTGTCATTCCTGGATGTCTTTCTCGCTATAATTCGATGCCATTCTCAGCTATTATTATTTGTACCTTCCATTCAAAGCCATTATTGAATGTCTGGTGTCCTTTTATTCAACGCCATATAGTCTTGTGTGTTCACATTCATCTAAAGCCGTTATTAGATATTGTGATTTATACCTTTCATTCAAAGCCAGTATTGGATGTCCAGTTTCTCTAGCATCTGATGCCTATCCGGATGTGTCTCTCCTTCTGATGTTTTTTCAGATCGAGTCCTTGTTCACTTTATCTAAAGCCGTTATTAGATATTGTGATTTATACCTTTCATTCAAAGCCAGTATTGGATGTCCAGTTTCTCTACCATCTGATGTCTATCCGGATGTGTCTCTCCTTCTGATGTTTTTTTAGATCGAGTCCTTGTTCACTTTATCTAAAGTCGTTATTAGATATTGTGATTTATACCTTTCATTCAAAGCCAGTATTGGATGTCCGATTTCTCTACCATCTGATGCCTATCCAGATGTGTCTCTCTTTCTGATGTTTTTCAGATCGAGTCTTTGTTCACATTCGTCTAAAGCCATTATTAGATATCGTGATTTGTACCTTTCATTCAAAGCCATTATTGGATGACTGGTTTCTTTTGCCATCTGATGTTTTTCCGGATATTTCTTTCTCTGTCTTTTCTGGCTTTTCTTGAAGATCCCGTTTGAACTCTTCAATATAAGAAAATCCCAGAAAATCTTTTGTTGATGTCTATCCTTTTATTTCAAATTGATCCCCAGTAGAGATCATGTCTTCTTTCTGGTTCCATGCCCAGTAAAGAGTGTACTTTCATTTCCCCAGTGTCGTCCGGTCATCTATAAACCTTTCGTCCATCTCCTTAGACTTTTCCTTAATGAAGAGCACCTCTCTGGCTCCCATCCCCAGTGAGGACCTGTAGGAGTTCCTCTTTATTTTTCTATCCCCGGTGTTTCCTTAGGGTCTCCCCAGTGAATCTTTTGTTGGTTAGTCTGTATCCCCGGTAAATTTTCCTTGTGAATATTAACCTTCATCCTTCCCCCAGTAAGGCTCATCTGTGGTGGTTTGCTCTTTATTTCTGGAGTCTGTTTGCATTCTTGCACTATCATATCATCATACTAGAAGTTCATGGCATGTCTGCGTTTGCATGTCTGTTAGCTATCCTTAGCATCTGCATTCCATCTAAGGGCAAAATTTTCGGTTTTCTATATTTAAACACCTTTCACCTTGATGCCTCGAGGATTTCCATTCCTCGTGCCATCCGGTAAAGTTATTTAAATAGGGGCAACTGTCATACCCCAAATTTTACCCTTAGATTCTTTGATCTTTTGCATATCATTTTAAGTCGATCTCCGTTTTCGCATTTTTCAGTAAGACATTTCGTTAATCATGCATTTTCATATTTCATGTCATTCTTGATCATATTTATTTGAATTTTTATTTTGAATTATTTAAATTAATTTAATTTATTTTCTTATTTAGTTATTTTATATAGTTTATTTTCAAGTAGAGTTTTATCTTTAACTTAATTTAATTTAATTTTAGTTTAATCTTTAATTAGATTAATTTTGATTTGTTTTATTTTTAATTTAACTAGTTTAATTTTATTGATTTAGTCTAATTTAATTTTATTTTCTAGTTTAATTTAATTAGTGTAAATAGTGTAAAGTCCCTTCTCTTTTATAATATAACACAAAAAGTATAGTAATTGTACAACTTTTCATACTGCTGTACCGGTTGACTTGCACAACAAGATCAACCCTTCGGCTACTTTTTCTTTTCGCCACTATCAAACTTTCTGCTACATGCCCATGTCCTGCAAATTGTACGAACAAAACCAAAGTCTAGTACTCTACACTCCAAATCCCACAAAATCTGTAAACAAAAAGTTGAAGAGACACAATAACCCACAACCTCTTCCTCCCATTCTTCCCACTGTCCACTTCCTCTCTCTCCGCGTGTAAACATAAATCGCCATATTCTCTCTCTCTCCTGGCATAATACTTTTTTTTTTCATCTCTTTACTCCATAAAAAAAACTTCAGCTTTACTCACAAAAACGATTCCTCAAAAACCTCTCCTACATTAACTTTCTCTTTTTCTGATAACATAAAGAAAAAACCATAACACCATCTCACTATTCATATTCATCATCTTCATACACACCGTGCCTGCGTTTTATTTTTCTAAAAATAACAGCCTACCAACATACAGCTCCCACACAATGGGCTTGACCTTGCCATAAGCTCCTCACTCTCCATCACCATTTCTACCACAACAAACCACTTCCAACACCTTTGGATCATAACAACAAGTCGCACAACTTCACTCGCAGTATCACTCTCCTCAACAATATCACACGCATAGCCATACTCCAACAAGACCTCTCCACGTCCATACACCCATATACTTCATCAAGACTTCCACCATTACAATCCTTTACTTTTCATGTTGCAGCTTACCCTCTCACTACATCCTCCATAACCATGCTCACATAAACCATTAACTACAATTTTAAACTCACCATCACTACAAAACAAGAGAAAAGAGAGATATCATCTTCTTCAATGCACAACCTCCATCACTTTTTCTTTCCACCACCATTTATTCACCGACAAAACCGACGATGTTGCGAAAGCAAATGAAGAACAAAGAAACACACGTGAAGCAGAGAGGAAACAAGAGAGGGAGAGCATCCGCGATAAGTGAACAGAACGGACAGAACCGTGAACGGAGAATCGCGGACTGAGAAAGTTGCGACGGAGGGTGTCACGCGTGAAGAAACAGAAGAAGAAAAAGGTACATGAGTTAGTTTCTTTTTGTAGAATGTTTCCTCAAGTTTATTGTGTTAATTTCCATTATAGCATACCGTGTTTGTCTCTGTGTTCGTTGTATAATTTTCATGTTGACTTTGTTTATAGTTGCTACAATTTGTGGGTACTGTGTAAATTGTTATCAAGCTTTAGTATGAAAATATGCTGCAGGGGCTATTTCTTTTCATGTGGTTCGTATTTCTTTTATTCTTATGTTGTTAATATATGTTTCGTTTTTATATATGTTTAGTTTTTATATGTTTAGTTTTTAGTATGTGTTATTACTGTTGTTATGAAAAAGAGGTTTCTAAATTTTTCTTCCACGTTTTACTATTACAAGTAGATTTGTTTTGTTAATTCAACTCGTATCTTGTTTCACTAATGCGTTTCTTTTTTTTTATTTTTTATATTATTATTTTTATTTATTTAATTATTATTATTCATTTTATTTTTGCAATATTGAAAAATGCCAAAAAAATATATGTTAATATTTTGTTTCCATTAAGTTTTGTGATATAAAATTTATTTTATTATTATTATTTTGGTAACATTGAAAAATATATTAATTATTTTATTTTTAACACTTTTTATTTTATTAGTTATTTAATATATTAAAAATGTAAAAATTTTGTTTTAGTTTCTAATTTGAAAAGATATTGCAAATAATTAGATTGTGGCATACTGTTTATCTTAATTTTTATACATATATTATATAAATATCATTAGTTTGAAAGTTTCATGAATAGTGAATACATATTTTACGTTTTAGATTCTTGTGTACCGGTTTATAGCACATTCTGTCACTAGTTTATATGTATATTAATATACTGTTAGTTTTACATACACATTTTAACTTTTTTAAATTATATACTTTGTGTTTTGTTTAAGTTGTACTTTTTGTTTTTTAAGAATTTTATTATTATTTTTTATTTATTTTTATTTATGTTTCTATATATACTTTTTGTTTTCAATTTTATATATAAATCTAGTTTTGGGTTACTTAAGTTTATTTATATATATAATACTTTTTTTAGTTATATATATAATACTCTCTTTTCGTTTAGTATACATATATATTTTTAGCAATGTGGATTTTATCATGATGTTTTGCCGTGACTGTTTATTTTTTCCGCGATGTTTTTCCGCGTGTCTCTGTTTATTCACTACGTGATGCTCTTCCGCGTACCTGTTTGTCTTTTTCGCGATGCTTTGCCGCATATCTTTGTTTGTGATTACATGATGCTTTTCCGTGTATTTCTGCTAACTTTTCATTGTCTGATTACCATGATGCTTTTCCGTGTACTGTGTCTGTGACTTATCTGTTTGCTTCATTCCAAAGGAAATGATTCCCCATTGACTGCCATGTCATTTAGGATAGCCTTATCCGTCATTCCCTTTTACGTGTACTGTTTTCTATTTCTCGCCCTTTTACCCCGTTGAGGGGAACTACGAATGCCCTGATTCCATTCCTGTCAGGATACGTAGGCACGAGATACGATGTCTTGGCGAGCATACTTAGTGTATATACCCCTAGGTCTTTACCTTAGCACATTTACCTTTAGCAAACAAACCATAACATAACACAGATACTAACAAGAGGTTCCCGTAGAGTACTACGGATACTTAGGATGTTAACACCTTCCCTAGGTATAACCAACCCCCGAACCTTAGATCTCCCCCCTTAGGGTTTTTTAACGATCTTGAACCTTTCCTTTGGATAAATCAAAGTCGGTTGTAAAAGAAAATGATGCAAGTTAATTAATAGCTTGTTATCTGATTTTCACCGCAACATCATGCATTTCACAAAAGGGTGTCACATATAATCTCAAAACTTCACAAACACCTGTCATGCTCATTAACACTTAAATGATTTCATGCTTTTCAAAAACTTTCACATTAGCCTGTAGCAGTGGATTTAATTCCATCATGATAGACATAAAGGAAGTCTCATGCTCATCTCATTCATAATCAATATTTAGGCATAAAAGCCAATACTTCATTCAATTCAATTAACATAAAAACATAAAGTAGAGTACATAATGTATCTCTCAAACATAAACTGAACGATCCCAGTGTTACATGATCAGAGCACGACTCGACCCAACATAAATAAAGAAACTAAATCTGTTACTCCAACGGCTACCTCGTGCTAGAAGTAACTCTACTCCTCGGTGCCTGAGCGATGTCGTATAAAACATCATTCCAACAGAAGGGTGAGATTTCACATAATTATTGAAATTATAAATAATGATTAATGTAAAGCATACAAACATAATGACAATTATTCTCACACTTCAAGTTTCATCAACAAGCATTACTCAAGTAACCATTCAATTCACGAGTTTATCCATAAAATCCACAAATTCATCAATTCTACAATTCACATAAATACGCATATACACAATGAGACTCAATGCAAGACTCAATGCACCTCATGGCATATGGTACCAACACTTGTTATTATTTTTTGATTTTTACACTTAAACCGGGTCCGTCCCCTAGACCAATAACAAACAAAAGCTCATCCCCTAAGCTTTCAAACCTCACTCTAGTTTCACAACAAGAAAATTGGCAGATTGCGACGGTTATTTTTGCAGGTTATGACGGTTAAAACCGTCGTAATTTGCAAGTCACGACGGTTGCTACACTGTCGCAGAAACGTGCGTCGCGAGGCCGTATCGCGTCGGTTGTGAAAACTATCGTACCAACTGTCGTAATCTCTCACGACGGTAGGGAACTGTCATAATTTGAATATTGCGACGGTTCCAACCGTCGTAAATTTCCATTTGATTTTTATTTTTATTGTTGATTACGACGGTTGCAACTGTCGCAACTTTCTGTTCCACAGTTACATCTGCAGATAAATCCATAGGAAATTTATTTTCCACAGGTAAATCCGCAGGTAATTTATTTTTAAAATAAAAAAAAAATTGTTTGGAGCATATTGTGTTCTATCCTTTACCAGTCCATCCACTGTTTGAAGCTCAAACTACAATATAAAATCAATTAAATTCTATTCAGCACGAGCTGAGGATGAAGAATAGTATCAATAAACAATAGGAATACACTTGCACTGCATCCTCCGCCCAGTAGGAACAACAAGATACCAAAAAAATATTAACTAAGACCCTGTTTGGATAAACTTATTTTGCAGCTTAAGTCATTTCAATAACAAAGATAAAGCCAAACTATTTTGTATAATCTATTTTTGAAGCTATTCAGAAGAGCTTATAGAAATGAGCTTAAAATTGTTTATGAACATATCAAACATTTTCACGAGCTCTCCCAAATAGTGCCACAACTGCTTATGGCAGCAGATAAGCTCAAACAAGTCGCTCCAAACAGGTCAAGTAGAGTCGTCGTCGCCTGGGTTGGTCTCTGGAGAATCCTTCTCTGTCGAATCGATCTACTTGATTCCGACACATCACCGTCGTGATCATCTTCAAAATACTAGATTAGTCTAACATTCTTATATAGAAAAAATTAAAATGAAAAAAAATCACTCAATAAAAAACAAAAAACAAGATAATCCCACTAATCAACAAAACTCATATATCATATAAAAATGGCAAACAAAACGCATAATAAAATCACACAAAAAGACGAAGAAAGAACAATGAGGTCACTTCACCTACATACTGCCTAAGAACTTGTCCATAGCATGTGTGCAACATCATTGTTGCAACTGCACTTGATGTTGGATGTCATTTCCTTAGTATTGGACTGAAATGCTGCCTTTCTTTCATCACCTAGACTTCAGTCTCGAGGGCTAATTGAAGCAGATGTTTTTAATGTATGGCTAATACAACGATTGGGATATCTGCAAAAAGTAATAGTCTGTTACACAAAAACCTACAAACCAAATGCTTTCATGGAAAATGTGAATAGAAGATGGCCTACAACTCCAGCAGAAAATTTATCTGGACAGGGTGGAGTCAAAAAAATAAATAGAAAAATATGAATTTTTTAAAACATGAGAATGTACAGAAAAGTGAATCTGGCTAATAATATTTCATTAGTGTAATATCAAAAGAAATCTACAATACAACGTGTCATCATAAGTCATTTCATTTTAGCCTAAAAGTTTAATCTATCACAATTTCCAATTGAATAGTGAATATTAAGAAAATACTCTACTGTAAAAAAATCTCAGTGTCAATCCTTTAGAACCTAAAATGTTATCTTACCTACGTTGAGAAAAGCTTCAATAGGAATTTAACTTAGTGATAAATAATTTGAGAGTCTTTAACTGAAATTTCTTTTATACATGAATAGTTAGCAAATTCTATACTTTCAAATAGTATTATTTATTGCATATTTATCATGCATTTTCCTTACAAATTACCAACAGCAAGTGCATTCATCACAAATTTGAAACTTATAGAGATAAAACATAGGGATTTTACACAACTAAAACAAACAAAACTTGATTCCAATAAACAAATATGAACAAGATTTGAAAGCATGTGGCAATGCAAGATATTGAGGAAGGTGAAATAAATAGGAACAATGACAACAATGATTTCTGTAACTAACCATTAATGATGTTCAAAGACCTCTTCTTTCTCTTATTACCTTAGATCGAATAGAAATAGGAATGTCGTGAAGGACAACAGCCTCGGTGTAGCTGCTCTTAAACTGCAAGCGCACGTGACCCTTTATTTGTTCACGAATATCCCTGCCAAGTTGATTTCTATTCATATATTTCATCAAATCTCTCATCCTGTCCCTAAACTTTTCAGTCTTTGATCCCTTGACTATCAAAACTGTTATGTTACCGATCAAATAAGCACCGAGAACCATGTCCAATGAAACATAAACCATTACGAATATCATCTCCCTCATATTTACATCATGTATATCACCATTGCCTGTGGAAGAAAAGAAATTTGCAAACATGATTAATTCAAAATAACTTTCTAAGAGAGAAAAGATAGTATACAATTTGGACACTATAAAATTATCGAGATCAATGCAAGTAATACATGGATCTAGAAACCCATAAAAGAGTTTTGATAACTGTCAGTTCATTCATTTAACCTAGAAAACCTTCAGCAGATGCGGACAAGGTAACAACAGCTGTGTTAGATATGAACAAAGGTTCACATTTCAATTTGTGCTAATATGGCTCACAAGGCCAGTAATTTCATAAAAAACTGGTTCTTTTGAGATCGGGTCGGTGAGAAAACAGTGGTTGAGTTTCTGCTGCTTTATTTTTCAGCACTTAAAAGATATGTCAAAGTTCTATAATTAGCAACCAATTGCCAGCACACCCTTCTTCTTTTATCTAGAGTGACCAGCTATATAAAAGCTAGAAGCAGACCACTACATAGGCTTGGTGGAGATGACTAATGCTAGAAAACATGAAAATCATTCTGCATTGTGAATTAAAATTTAAAGAAAGAAACCTACCTACAGTAGTCATCGTAACAATAGCAAAATACATTGATGTCGTGTAGCGCTTCCAAAGATCAACTTCTCTGAACTTTGAATAACTATAGTCACCCATTTTCAAACTTCCTATCCATGTGTAACCGTCTTGTGATTCAGGCAGTGTAGTAGCCAAATAGTAGAAAATACAGGTTGTTGTGTGGGTACAATAGACCTCAACAATTAAAAGTTTCACAATCCGAGCAATAGTGTAATTGAAACGTATGTCTTTTTCCAAATTCATGAGAAATCGCACGACTATCTGCGCCCTATATAATCTGATCCACAATAGGTACCTCACGTCCTCTCTCGATCCACAAGCCTATTCATTAAAGGTTATCTTGGTGGTTAGAGCAAGATTCAAGAACTGAAAACTTCCAATAATAAATAACTTGCTGCAAAACCAGAAGTGACATAACAAAAGCTTTTAACATGTTTGTATAACAAGTGTCGTTCTTCGTCATCTCAGGCCATGTCTCAAAACCAAACATCCAACATTAACCTTAACTTGTGTTTAGTTAAATAAGTTGCACAAAGAGTCTCACAAGTGCAAAATCCTGCCTTTTAATAACAGGCTTTGTAACTTGTGCAACATAATGCTGTAATCAACATGACTAATGACTAATATACATTATTAGTCTGTAAACTTGTGAACTAACGAGGCATTCTATTAAGGCTACATAGCTTGTCACTAAGGCTTTAAAACAAAGTTATTTTGTAATCTCATTTTTCTTCTCTAAACTTCTCATCCTTCCTTCACCAACAACTCATGCGTAATCGAAACCAATAGTCCTAGATACTCAAATCAATTGTTTAATACAAGATAAATAATTCTAAACATAAATTCTTGTATAGAATCAAAGCTAGATCTCAAATTAGAACTAAAATATTAATGTTAGGGTTTACAAATTTGGATATTTCTCAATAATCAATCGAAACAAGGGTAGAATACTCACACAAATGTGTATAAGTGGAAGCAAAAAAACAATCCCTAACCTTTGAGAAATGAACAATCAATCGAAATAAGGGTAGAATACTCACACAAAAGTAGCGGACTTAGCAGTCCCTACCCGAGTCAAGCTTCATCCTTGGAAGAAGACCTTCCAACACGATGACCTTAGCTTCATGGTTGTAGCTGGTAGACTCGCCTACCCCGGACAAAGTGATCAATCTTCCCGGAAGGGAAAAGGCATAGAAACGATGGTGGAGATTTTAAAGTAAAAGATGGTTTTAAGTGAATTTTTTAAATTTTATTTTATTTTTTGTTTGGTGGTTAGGCTGAATTTAGAATAAAAAATTAAAATAGTAATTGGGTGTTCTGTTTTTGTATAAAACTTGAAGATATATAAAAAAGAAGTAAATATGATGAAACATTCAAGTTTTTTTATCAACTTGTGAAATCTGAGTGTTATTTAACTATTATTTAGAATACTAAAAGACAGACTCAACTAAGTAAAAAATACAAAAGTGTTATACTTAATTTGATTTTAATTGAAGACTATTAGTTTTTAAAATAAAATACCTCTTAGATTAAGTACCACATAACTGACCTAAGAAAGTTAAAATTAATTATAAAATTGCTACCGTGTTATTTGTTAAGTCAGATAACATGTCAACCGACTTAAAAATTGATTGAGGGATTTTTGATTATTTGAGAGGGAATGAATTTCCCATTGAGGAGTCGATAAGAATTTTTTATGAATTAGGGGGAACAAATTTTCCTTTTCATTTAGCGCTCAATCAAAAAAATTATTTAATAAAATAAAAAGTTAAGTAAAAAAACATAATAAGGACGGGTTTGTGATAACTGTCGTGGAAACTGTCGCAGTCCAGTCCCTAACTGTCGTGCCAACTGTCGCAGTCTAGACATTAGGACGGTTTTGTGATAACTGTCGCAAAAAATCAGCGACAGTTGACCCTAACTGTCGTGACAACCTTTGCAGTCCAGAAATAAGGACGGTTTTGTGATAACTGTCACAACTCAAGTGTCATAAATCTCTTTTTTTCTTGTAGTGGTTTGGGACAAGTCACTAGCGCTCACGGAACGAGCAAGCATTGCGTCTTGACACAAATGATGCGTATGCAATTAACAACCATATGCAATTAAGATCATTCCCTAATCTTAATATCGTGCATATCTCAAATAATTCATCACACTTGAATTACCACACAATTGCATACACAATCACATTTTCGAAAATCATGGCATTCTTTCTTCAAACATCATCACCACAATTAACAAGTGTTACACAAGGTATCAACACAATCCAATCTCAATTCACAAAATATATATTACCGATTAAATACAAAATAATTAATCCATCATCAATAATTAAAAATTCGATATTCAACAAATATTCACTATTCAATAAAAAAAATCAATATTCAATAACTATTCAATATTCAATTAAATAATCAATATTTTAATAAACAATCAATACTTTAATAATTAGTCAATACTTAATAAATAATTCAATATTTAAAATCAATATTTCAACATTTAGTAAATATTCAATACTACTCAATATTAACAATTATTTAGTCATTATTAAACATTTTAATAATTATTCCATATTCAATAATTAATCAATATTTTAACCAACGATCATTATTTTAATAAATAAATCAACATTTTGATAAATAATCAATATTTGAATAATTAATTGTTATTTAAATAAATAACCAGTATCTAATTAAATAGTTAATATCTAATTAAGATTTTAATATTTTAATAAATAATTAATAATTATTCAATATTAAATAAACATTCAATATTTTAAATAAATATCCACTATTTATAAATATTCAATATTTAAAACAAAGATTCAATATTTTGCACAATTATTTAGTATTACTCATGATTAATAATTATTTAATAATTAATTAAACATTTCAATTGATTTATTCTTTGATACACTAAATAAATAAATATTCAGATATTTGTCTTTCAAGCTTAATATAATCTGACACACTGATTTCTATATTTGTTTAAAGTGCATATGAATATGTCAATTTTGGTCCATCTATCTTGAGAAGTGAAGCATTGTTATCTTATGAGTAAAGTTGTATTATGGTATCTAGCAAAAACTACTGAACGTGCTTCTTTATGAAAAATAATGCAACTTAAGATTTTATCTCTTGGAGTTATTTAAGGTTGTAAAGTGGATTGTATAACTTTCTGTTATATTAATTAATTAAAATACAATAAATATTCAAGATTCAATAAACATTTAAAATTTAATAAATATTCAATATCCAATAACTATATTAATATTCAATAAATAATTAATATGTTAATAAATTTTCAATGTTTAATAAATACTATTCAATATATTAAATATTTCTAATATTTAATAATTTTCCAATATTTAATAAAGTTTTAATAATAATAATAATATGTAAATATTCTATTCACATGGCTACTACTAGTTCCAGCATTTCACTCCCCAACAAAGCCATGCGCAAAAGGCATATGCTACATGAAATCAATTATTCATGTAGGTACTAACGCAGCTCTAATTAATAGGAAGGGGTACTTCACATTTCCAATTGAATGACAGCTACAGGATATAAAGGTGGAGAAAACTAACATATTAAAATATTATTGAAATGAATAAAATAGAAGTGTCAAACTTCATTAATGCTACCAGGTAATTCATGCGCTGCAATGAATGATTTTGGAGAAAATGAGTCATATAGTTTCATTGCCAATTACACATTTCTTATTCAATATTTTTTTTATGCGCATAGGTATGTCTAGTGGAATAAATTCATTGCCTAATCCTATAGCGCTACAGTTAAAGAACCGCCTCTCTTTCAATTAATTTTCTGCACTACAATTTCTTTTCCAAATCACATTGCCTATTCGCTACAGTTATTAATGAAAAGGGGGAAAGATTACTTGTAATTGACTCACTACAGTATAAAAGTAGTGACTTGATATTGCAATTAAGAAAAATATAATTTCATTCCTACATTTATTGTTCGCCACTGTTCTTAATTATTTTGAAAAGAATATTATTTCACTTCAATTTCTCTCCTACAAATAATAATGGGTCTCTATAGTATACTAAAATATTACTCCCTCCGTCGCACAATAGGTGTCCTCTTTCATTTTTTTATTTGTCTCAAATTATTTGTCCCTTTAGAATACCAATGTAATATTTATTATTTATTTCCATTAACTTACCCTTATTTATTGTATTTTAATTCATTTAACTATTCCACTATCTATTATTAATAAGGTTATTTTAGCAAATGACACTCGTTTTATCATTGAAATCAACATAATTAATCATTATCTTAAAAAGTGTGAAAATCTCAAAGAGGACACCTATTGTGAGACGGAGGGAGTAATTCCCAAACACCATTAATGACATATTTTCAAGAATTATCATCAAAACCTAACATCCTCAATCTCATAGAAAATTTGGGGATTTTAATCTAAATCTATTTCTATTCACTAATCATTATCAAATAATCCCAATAATGTGTAAAAACTCACCCTTACCTTGATTTTGGATTATTTCTTGAGTTGGGTTTGATTTTCTCTTCTTTTCCACTCTTCTTCTTCTCTTATACTCTTCTCTTCTATTCTTCTCTCTTGTTCCCCAATTTCTCTTCTTACTAACTTTCTCATTAACCTTAAATTGTCTTACACAAAATGGGCCTAACCCAACCATTCACTTACTATTCACACATTACTCTAGCCCAACTAAAATCTATCAATTATATTATTCCACCAAATTGAATTAAATTAAATAAAGTAATTAATTTAAATCAAATTAATTAATTAAATCAAATAATTCAAATAAATCCAATAAATAAATTCATTCAATTAAATTAATTAAATCAATTAATTCAAATTAATTAATTAATTCAATTAAATCAAATAAATCAATTAACTCGAATAAATCAAATAGATCAATTATTTCAAATAAGTTCAATAAATCAATTAATCCAAATAACTCAAATAAATCAATTAATTTATATAAATTCAATAAATCAATTAATTCATATAATTCAAATAATTCATATAAAATCAATAAATCAAACAATTTATTAAAATCACTCAATTAATTAATATAAATAAATAATTAGTAAAAATTGGGTGTTACAGTTTACTTTCTTTAACAATGTTGAGTTTCGTCATATACCTCATGAAGAGAACCATATGGCGGATGTTTTGGCTAGTTTGTCTCCTATGTTTAAAGTAAATTTTTGGAATGACACGCCTAAGATCAGTGTTATGCACTTTGATAGACATGTGCATGTGTTTACAGCAGAAGAAGTCGTAGATGATAAGCCTTGGTATCATGGTATTAAATGTTTCCTCCAAAGTCAAGAGTACCCACTTGAGGCATCCAACAAAGATAAGAAGACTTTGAGAAGATTGGTTGGTAATTTCTTTCTAAATGAAGATGTGTTGTATAAGAGAAACTTTGACATAGTCTTGCTCAGATGCGTGGATAGACACGAAGCATGCATGTTAATGCAAGAAGTTTATGAAGGATCCTTTGGTACACATGCCAACAGACATGCAATGGCTAAAAAGATATTGAGAGCAGGTTACTATTGGTTGACAATGGAATCCGATTTTTATAAATATGTGAAGAAGTGCCATAAATGTCAGATTTATGCTGATAAGATTCATGTGCCTCCGACTCTTCTCAAAGTTATTTCATCTCAATGGCCTTTCTCTATGTGGGGAATTGACATGATTGGTATGATTGAACCCAAAGCTTTGAAAAGACATCATTTCATTCTAGTGGCTATTGATTGCTTCACCAAGTGGGTTGAAGCAGCATCTTATGCTAATGTGACCAAGCAGGTTGTGGTCAGGTTTATCAAGAATCAGAGTATTTGCCGATATGGTGTTCCAAGTAAGATCATTACTGATAATGGGTCGAACTTGAATAATAAGATGATGAAAGAGCTTTGTGATGATTTCAAGATTGAACATCATAATTCTTCTCCTTACATACCTAAGATGAATGGGGTTGTTGAAGCTGCGAATAAGAATATTAAGAAGATTATCCAAAAGATAGTTGTGACATATAAAGATTGGCATGAGATGCTCCATTTTGCTTTACATGGGTATCGTGCATCCGTTTGCAATTCGACAAGGGAAACCCCTTTCTCATTGGTGTATGGCATGGAAGCAGTGCTCGCCGTAGAGGTTGAGATCCCATCAATGCGAGTCTTGATTGAAGCCAAGTTGTCTGAGGCTGAATGGTGTCAGAGCAGATATGATCAATTGAATTTGATTGAAGAGAAGAGGATGACGACTTTGTGTCATGGTCAGTTATATCAGAAAAGAATGAAGAAAGAATTTGATAAGAAGGTTTGACCTCGTGTATTCAGAGAAGGTGACCTCGTGCTCAGAAAGATTTTGTCTTTCAACACTGATTCTAGGGGCAAGTGGACTCCTAATTATGAAAGCCCATATGTTGTTAAGAAAGCCTTCTCTGATAGTGCATTAATTCTTACGACTATGGATGGTGAGGAGTTCTCTCGTCCTGTGAATGTCGATGCAGTCAAGAAATACTTCGCCTAGAAAAATAAAAGAACAGCTCGCTTAGTTGAAAACCCGAAAGGGCAGCTAGTAAAAAATGAGCATCTCGGCGGGCTGAAAAACCTGAAAGGGCAGTCCAGGCAAAAGTTAGAGACATAAACAGAAAATAATCATCCCAATAGATTGAAAATCCGAAAGGGAAATCTAGGCAAAAGTTAGGGATTATGGCAAGTAACTACATCAGGCCATACTTGATCACTTGAAGAAACATTTCCTATCAAGGATTCTCATTCTCATTATTCTCAACAGAAGTTTTGAGCACAGTGGAATTCAAAGTTGTTAAGGAGAATAGTGGTCATTGTATTTCAATGTAGCCTTTTTCCTTTATTTACCATTTTCCAACTTTGTAATGATCCATGGAGTCACGCCATTTACGGACTACCATTCTATCAATAAAATTTGAGCCTTTGTTCATCTGTTTGCAATTCTTATTTGTTTCTGTGTTACAAAATTTCATTTATTTTTTATAATAATTTTTGAAACAAAAGATAAATAACAATAATGCTTTTGAAAATTACAAAAAATATTTTTCTTTGATTTGTGAATAGAAAAAGGAATGTCAACAGTTATTCCAAGAATGGTAAATTCTCAAAGTGCAGAACTCGATGTTCTCATAAGCAGAGTTGTTCTAGTAGATGTATTCAGGTTTCCCTTACAGTTGTTAATCAAATTCTGGGTTTCCTCCGAGTTGATGTCATGTGTTGGGTTTTGTAATCCATTCCCTCAGTTGAGCATTATTTCGGGTGTTCCCCGGCTGAGTATCGAATTCAATATTACACAATTGAATCCCGAACCCTGGTTTACCAAATAAGTCTTGATTCAGATTTCTCCAGCTGAATGTGATTTTCTAGTCAGGTTGAGATCAAGCAGATATGTGAAGTTCTGAAGTTTTATTCAGATTGTTGGATTTCATCTCTCTTTGTGTTGAGACTCGATGTAGAATCCCCTGCAGGTTTTTACTTTCTTTGTTATGGTTTTGTTGCTTTTATGTGCCACCCAAGTAGCAAATCCAGAACGGTATTCCCTACTAAGAAGTATTGAGATAGCAGTCAACTGTTAGGTTTTCTCTCACCTTATGTTGGGTTTTGATTAAAAATCCCATGCAGGTTGACTTTCTGTTGTGATGTTAACTTCTTAGTTTCCCCTGCAAGTCCAGTATATTTTCCTCAGAGTTTGTTTATCTCCAAGGAGTTTCCTTTGATGCTCTCCAGGTTTACACTTCCATCATCAGCGGGGTTTGTGCAATTGTTACTCTTGGTTTTGAAATAATTTTTGTGGTGTCGATCCTTAACAGATTCATCTTCTCCAATTACAGAGTTTCTAAAAAGATGTGTTTTTCCTCTCAAAGGTTGTCTTTTGGAAAATTCATGTTGTGTTTATCCCAACTGGTCTTTCCATTCCCTTAACAGAGTTGATACATGTGTTATTTCTCCCAAAAGTTGATTTTCCCTTAAAAGTTTTGCTTTGTGTGTATCCCTAGAAAGTCTTCATCTTCCCGTAGCGGAGTTTTGTGTGGTTTTTTTCTTTTCCCCAAGAAGAGTTTGGAAGATTTGTGTTGTTATGTTTCCCCAACAGATCTTTCCATCACCTCAAAATGGAGTTCATGTTGTAATCCCCTCAGTGGATTGTTGATGTTAGAAGATTGGACATTGGATTTCTTCCCAAGTAGTATCTTCTTCTCCCCATAGATGTGAGCCTTGAAGCAGAACTTTGTTTCTTCAGTGGCTTCTGTTTATCTCCAGCTGAATCCCTAGCAAGATCTTCAGTAGAATCTCCAATGGTAACTCCATCTTGTTGAAATTTGACCGAGTATCCGGTTGTACTGTGATGTTTGGTCATCCCCAATTTATCATTGTGCCTGTTTTGTCAGCATATACAATACATACATACATTCATTCGTTCACACACACACACACACACACACACACACACACACACATATATATATATATATATATCATGTGTAACACCTCCTCTATACCCCGTACAAAAACGGAATAAAAAAAAAATCTTATAATAAAACATCAGAGCAAAGATTAATTCATTTAGATATAAACAGAGATGTCACATCAACGTGAACTAAAAACAACCTGCTCATAAAGATATATAACACCTGGATAGTTTTTATAAACAAAGGAACTCCGTTCCAAAACATCAGCATTCAGTTACAGAATTAAAGCGGAACATCCATAACTGATGTCATCACAAAATATAAGCATGTCATATACATATTCATACAAGGCCACTATATACAAGCTAAAAGAAACATCTACACTCGAACCCCGACTACCCGTGTTACATATCAGAGCCGACGGAACGACAAAAAGACGAAGACACTAATCTTCGCACAAGACCTCCAGCGTCTAATCTGCAATGCCATTACAGCATTAAACCACAGCAGAAGGGTGAGAAACAGGATTATAATATAATTGCATATCATTATATAACACTTAGCAAAATATGCACAATTATTCTCACCACACAAATACGATACTTGTAAACAACACAAGACATATTAAACCCATTTCACACATCAATCACATAAGCATATACGTTAACACAATGCATAACAAATCCTTCTCAAAATTCAACACATAAACATTCATGTAATGAATTATGCAAATGCACAGAGACCGACACAACGACTCTACGCATGCGGTACCAATCCAACCTTGTAATTCATTAGTCCCCCAGGAACTCTTGGAATCATCGCTCGTTACATAGAGTAACTCCCCGTCGGGCCTACGATGTTCCCCGTCGCTATAAACCATTATTTCAGGGCGTACGACGTTTATGGATTGCTTTAGTCCACTATTTCAAGGCGCACAATCCGATTGCCATAGTCCACTATTTCAGGGCGCACAATCATTTGTGATTAATCGCTTCTACCATTATTTCAGGGCGTAAGACGATAAAACTGATTCATTTATGAATCTTCCAATGCAAGAATGCATATCATGATACTTGACACATTAATGACTCATGCCAACATCAATGCTCATGCATTAACAATAATCATGTATTTCAAGTACATATAAAGTAATGCACACAATTGCCCAAAATGGCCACAAACACCAATATACCATTCCACAACATCAAATTCCCATCAAAGAATCATCACACAAGCCATCTCATAACATATCATAATATGTCTTACAATATTGAAAATAACTCAAAATTCCATTATTCGGTTTTCCGAAAAAGTCGGCTAAAAGTCAGCCAAAAATAATATTTTCTATCATCATCAAAAAGTACTCGTCGACAGCTTCGATTCGGTATAAAGAACTCTTAAATACGATAAACGGTTAATAAGATATGAATATTTCAAAATAACGCAAAAACATAAACCGGATGCCCGACACTACGAAACGGTTCGAAAATACTGTACCGATTGGACCAAGTTCAGACCCCAAAACTATTTTTCCTAGAAAGAACATCTCGTTAGCTTCCCAACGCTTCGAACGGGAATCAAAACCGACTTACGGTTCAAGAGATATGAATTTTTTAAAAAAAGAAAATTGTTTTAAAAAACAACCAACCGCCCGGCGAATCATGCTCACCGCCCGGCGAAACACGCTTCGCCTCTGCTTCGCCCGGCGAAACACAGGCGATACCAATCCTCCAAAATAATTCAAAGAGACAGAAGCTTGGCACCTCTGCGCCTCTCTAAACCGCCCGGCGAAAAGGACGCATCGCCCGGCGCTCAGGGCCTTTCGCCCGGCGCTTTGCACCAGAAGCAGAAAAATTCTGCTGCGTGAACACTGTTCCATACCTCCAATTTTTCCCATTTTCTTCCCCAAGTCATTTCCAACAGCAAAACAATTACTAGCAATGGTTCATACACATACATAGATCATACAACACAAATTATATCGAATTTCGTCCGTGAAAACATCGATTTCTACCCGATTACGCGATTTCGACCTATATCCGAAAAACTACCGAAACGAGACAAAACAACATGCAACCACACATACATAATCATACACAACAATAAGATAATTGAGTTTCACACCCTTACCCGATTTAATCGATTCCTAGAACTTGTTCTCTTGATTTCCCAAGCTTTTTCTCCAATTTCTCTCTTTTCTCTCTTCTCCTCTTTTCTTGTCTTCTTTCTTTCTTTTTATCTTCTACTATTTTTCTCTCTATTTCTATTTTTCTTTTCTTTATTAACTTAACAAAATACGCCCAAATGCCCAAAATACCCCTACACTCAAATATCTCGCAAACGTTCCCAAAACCCGATAAAATATATTCACGACGAAAAATAACATATTTTCACATAAAAGTCAGAAATAAAATAATATAATAATAAAATAATAAAAAACGACTCAATTAAAATAAAAGACCAAAACTGGGGCGTTACAACTCTCCCCCACTTAGAAATTTTCGTCCTCGAAAATCTCACCTGAAACAAACAACTCTGGATACGACTCCCGCATCCGGCTCTCCAACTCCCAAGTCAAATTGCCCTCAGCAGCGCCTCCCCACGCTACCTTCACCAAAGCAATATCCTTGCCTCGCAACTGCTTCACCTCGCGATCCAAAACCCTAACAGGTAAAGCCTCAACTGTAAGGTTCTCTCTTACCTCAACTTCATCCATCGGAATCACATGAGACGAATCTGGAACATACTTCCGTAGCTGTGAAACATGGAAAACATCATGTAGATTCGAAAGATTCGGTGGCAATGCTATCCTGTAAGCCACTGCACCAACTCTTTCGGATATCTGATATGGACCAATAAAACGTGAAGTAAGCTTCCTCGACTTCAAAGCACGTCCAACACCAGTCACCGGCGAAACCCTAAAAAACACATGATTTCCCTCTTGAAATTCCAGATCCCTCTTCCTCTTATCATGGTAACTCTTTTGCCTACTCTGAGAAGCTTTCATCTTCTCCCGAATAAGTTTCACCTTTTCCGTCGTTTGTTGAACTAACTCAGGTCCAACTACTGCACTTTCACCAGATTCATGCCAACACAAAGGTGTTCGACATCTTCTTCCATAAAGTGCCTCAAAAGGTGCCATTCCGATACTAGAATGGAAACTGTTATTATACGTAAACTCGATCAATGAAAGAAAACTGTCCCAAACTCTACCTTGCTCAAGAACACAAGATCTCAGTAAATCTTCCAATGACTGAATTGTTCTCTCCGTCTGACCATCAGTCTGCGGATGATAAGCAGAACTCAATCTCAGCTTAGAACCTAACGCCTTTTGCAAACTTTCCCAAAATCTGGAAGTAAACCTCGGATCACGATCAGAAACAATACTCAACGGGACGCCATGCAACTTCACAATCCCACGGATATAAATCTCAGCCAAACACTCCATAGAATAACTGATATCAATCGGAATGAAATGCGCCGATTTAGTCAGCCTATCAACGATCACCCAAATAGCATTATGCCCACTCGGAGAATTAGGCAAACCCGTCACAAAATCCATCGATATACTATCCCATTTCCACTCCGGAATATCCAACGGTTGCATTAATCCTGCAGGCCTCTGATGTTCCACTTTCGACTTCTGACAAGTCAAACACGCATAAACAAACTGAGCCACATCTCATTTCAAACCAGACCGCCAAAATATTTTCTTCAAATCTTGGTACATCTTATTAGCACCAGGATGTATACTCATACTACTCCGGTGTCCTTCCTCAAGAATCATCTTTTTCAACTCTGCATCATCCGGTATACAAATTCTACCACGGAATCTCAAAATACCCTGATCATTCACTTTAAAGTCACCGTTCACTTCTTGATTTCCAACTAGCAACAAATCAACAAGTTTCAAGTCCAACTTCTGTTTCTCTATAACAGACAACAGAAAATCATTAGTGATCTTTAACATACCAAGCTTCACACTCTCATGTGAAAGCTCACAAACCAAACTCAAGTCTCGAAATTGCTCCAGAAGTTCCCACTCTTTCACCATCAAAGCAGATACACGCAAAGATTTCCGACTCAAAGCATCAGCTACCACATTAGCCTTACCAGGATGGTAATTCAAGCTAAAGTCATAGTCCTTCAGAAGTTCCAACCATCTCCGTTGCCTCATATTTAACTCTTTCTGATCAAACAAGTATTTTAAACTTTTATGATCACTAAAGACTTCGAATCTAGCACCGTAGAGATAATGCCTCCAAATCTTTAATACAATTACCATCGCAGCTAATTCCAAATCGTGAGTAGGGTAATTCTTCTCATGAACTCGTAACTGCCTCGAAGCATAAGCAACCATCTTACCATCTTGCATCAAAACACCACCTAAACCAATTAGAGATGCATCACAATACACAACGAACGATTCATTAGGATTCGGTAAGATCAAAATCGGAGCTGTAGTCAATCTCTTCTTCAGCTCGTTGAAACTTTCTTCACATTGAATATCCCAAATAAATGCCTTACCCTTACAAGTCAGTTGAGTCAACGGAAGTGCCAACTTGGAAAAACCTTCGATAAACCTCCGGTAATATCCAGCTAAACCCAGAAAACTTCGAATTTCAGTAACAGATCTAGGAGCCTCCCATTGTAGAACTGCCTCTACTTTGGATGGATCCACAGCAATACCATTACCTGAAATCACATGCCCAAGAAAACTCACTTCTGACAACCAGAACTCACACTTGGAAAGTTTGGCATAAAGTTTCTTCTCCTTTAGAATCTGCAACACAATACGCAAATGCTCCGTATGTTCCTCCTGTGACTTAGAATAAACCAAAATGTCATCAATAAACACAACAACAAATTGATCTAAATGCTCATGGAATATACGATTCATATACTCCATAAACACTCCTGGCGCATTAGAAACCCCGAACGGCATCACAGCAAACTCGTAATGCCCGTAGCGTGTCCTAAAGGCCGTCTTCTGAATATCCTCCTCTTTAACCCGAATCTGATGGTATCCTGACCTCAAATCAATCTTACTAAACACACTTGCACCTACTAGTTGATCCATCAAGTCATCGATCCTTGGAAGTGGATACTTGTTCTTAATCGTCACTTTATTCAACTGTCGATAATCGATACACAAACGCATACTTCCATCTTTCTTTTTGACCAACAGAACAGGAGCACCCCAAGGTGATACACTAGGCCTTACAAACCTCTTTTCCAACAACTCATTCAATTGTCTTTTCAACTCCACCAACTCAGATGCTGACATCCGATATGGTGCCATAGAAACAGGTCTAGTACCAGGAACTAGATCTATAGAAAACTCCACCTCTCTTTCTGGCGGCACATCTGAAAAATCATCCGGAAACACCTCCTGAAAATCACACACAACAGGAAAACTTCCAATTGCAACTTGACTCTCCACAAACAACGATGCAAATAATCCAAACAACTGAGCTTCCTCCGCCAAAAGTTTCTTCAACTCTTTGGTAGATAAGAAACCAGATTCCCTTTCTTCTTCAAGAGAAGGAAATCTCACCCGCTTAAGATAACAATCAAGATGAACACGATTGAACTCTAACCAGTTCATTCCTAGAATCACATCCAGATCCTTCATTGGCAAGCATACCAAGTCCATCACAAAATCTCTACCAAAAATTGTCAAAGGACAACTTAAACAAACGAAAGAAGTAGTTACCGACCCCGAAGCTGGAGTATCGATAACCATCTCTCCACCCATCTTAGACAACACCAAAATCAAACGTTCCGCACAATCAATCGAAATAAACGAATGAGTCGCTCCAGTATCAATAATAGCAATTAAAAGATTACTATTAATAAAACAAGTACCTCTGATCAAACGATCTGCATTAGTAGGCTGAGCTCCCGCCAATGCAAATACTTTCCCTCTAGGTTGAGCTTGCTTCGGTTTCGTGCACCTCGTACTAACATGACCAACTTCCCCACAATTATAACATGTAACCCCAATCTTCCTCCTACAATCAGCAGCCACATGACCCTTCAAACCACAATTAGCACACTTATCCACATTATTCATATTCCTCTTACATTCCGATATACGATGACCTAAACCACCACAATTGTAACATTTCATAGCAGAATTCATTCCTCCACCACTAGGCTTCCTATCAAAAGTAAACTTCTGTTTTCTTTATCAACAGGGGTAGCATAAGGCCTACCTCTGAACTGCCCCTTTCCTTTCTTATCATTCAGATTCTTGTAATGAGTAGCACGCGCTTTGCTATCCTCATCAAAAATCCGACTCTTGTTCACCAACACTGAAAACTGTCTTATCTCCTGATAACCGATACCTTGCTTGATTTCTGGCCTCAAGCCATTCACAAATTTCAGACACTTAGACCTCTCCGAACCAGCCGTATTATAATTGGGACAAAACTTCACCAGTTCCTCAAACTTAGCAGCATAATCCGCAACAGAGGAATTATCCTGCTTCAGTTCAAGAAATTCAATTTCCTTTTTACCTCTCTCATCTTCCGGAAAATACTTTTCAAGAAAAGCATCTTTGAACACAGCCCATGTAACCACTATCTCATCCTCCTCAAACCTCTGAGAAGCATTCGCCCACCAGTCTTCAGCTTCCTTTTCCAACACATGAGTACCAAACTGCACTTTCTGTTCCTCGGAACACCTAATGAAACGGAAGATCTTCTCAATCTTCTTCAGCCAAAGTTGTGCTCCATCAGGATCATGAGTACCCTTGAAGCTCAGTGGGTTATTCTTCTGAAACTTATCCATACTACGCGATTCCTCGTCCGCCGCAGCATTGGGTAAATTCTGCATCGCTTGCGCCATAGCTTGCATGGCCGCAGTCATAGCAGCATCGCGTCTTCCCGCCATAATCTGAACATTCCCAATGATAGCAAATTATGGTTAAACAACCACTCAACAGAGTGCAACAGTCCAACAACGACACAAAGGCACGGTCGGACAGACCAAACAGACACTGGCTCTGATACCACTTAATGTAACACCTCCTCTATACCCCGTACGAAAACGGAATAAAAAAAAATCTTATAATAAAACATCAGAGCAAAGATTAAGTCATTTAGATATAAACAGAGATGTCACATCAACGTGAACTAAAAACAACCTGCTCATAAAGATATATAACACCTGGATAGTTTTTATAAACAAAGGAACTCCGTTCCAAAACATCAGCATTCAGTTACAGAATTAAAGCGAAACATCCATAACTGATGTCATCACAAAATATAAGCATGTCATATACATATTCATACAAGGCCACTATATACAAGCTAAAAGAAACATCTACACTCGAACCCCGACTACCCGTGTTACATATCAGAGCCGACGGAACGACAAAAAGACGAAGACACTAATCTTCGCACAAGACCTCCAGCGTCTAATCTGCAATGCCATTACAGCATTAAACCACAACAGAAGGGTGAGAAACAGGATTATAATATAATTGCATATCATTATATAACACTTAGCAAAATATGCACAATTATTCTCACCACACAAATACGATACTTGTAAACAACACAAGACATATTAAACCCATTTCACACATCAATCACATAAGCATATACGTTAACACAATGCATAACAAATCCTTCTCAAAATTCAACACATAAACATTCATGTAATGAATTATGCAAATGCACAGAGACCGACACAACGACTCTACGCATGCGGTACCAATCCAACCTTGTAATTCATTAGTCCCCCAGGAACTCTTGGAATCATCGCTCGTTACATAGAGTAACTCCCCGTCGGGCCTACGATGTTCCCTGTCGCTATAAACCATTATTTCAGGGCGTACGACGTTTATGGATTGCTTTAGTCCACTATTTCAAGGCGCACAATCCGATTGCCATAGTCCACTATTTCAGGGCGCACAATCATTTGTGATTAATCGCTTCTACCATTATTTCAAGGCGTAAGACGATAAAACTGATTCATTTATGAATCTTCCAATGCAAGAATGCATATCATGATACTTGACACATTAATGACTCATGCCAACATCAATGCTCATGCATTAACAATAATCATGTATTTCAAGTACATATAAAGTAATGCACACAATTGCCCAAAATGGCCACAAACACCAATATACCATTCCACAACATCAAATTCCCATCAAAGAATCATCACACAAGCCATCTCATAACATATCATAATATGTCTTACAATATTGAAAAATAACTCAAAATTCCATTATTCGGTTTTCCGAAAAAGTCGGCTAAAAGTCGGCCAAAAATAATATTTTCTATCATCATCAAAAAGTACTCGTCGACAGCTTCGATTCGGTATAAAGAACTCTTAAATACGATAAACGGTTAATAAGATATGAATATTTCAAAATAACACAAAAACATAAACCGGACGCCCGACACTACGAAACGGTTCGAAAATACTGTACCGATTGGACCAAGTTCAGACCCCAAAACTATTTTTCCTAGAAAGAACATCTCGTTAGCTTCCCAACGCTTCGAACGGGAATCAAAACCGACTTACGGTTCAAGAGATATGAATTTTTAAAAAAAAGAAAATTGTTTTAAAAAACAACCAACCGCCCGGCGAATCATGCTCACCGCCCGGCGAAACACGCTTCGCCTCTGCTTCGCCCGGAGAAACACAGGCGATACCAATCCTCCAAAATAATTAAAAGAGACAGAAGCTTGGCACCTCTGCGCCTCTCTAAACCGCCCGGCGAAAAGGACGCATCGCCCGGCGCTCAGGGCCTTTCGCCCGGCGCTTTGCACCAGAAGCAGAAAAATTCTGCTGCGTGAACACTGTTCCATACCTCCAATTTTTCCCATTTTCTTCCCCAAATCATTTCCAACAGCAAAACAATTACTAACAATGGTTCATACACACACATAGATCATATAACACAAATTATATCGAATTCCGTCCGTGAAAACATCGATTTCTACCCGATTACGCGATTTCGACCTATATCCGAAAAACTACCGAAACGAGACAAAACAACATGCAACCACACATACATAATCATACACAACAATAAGATAATCGAGTTTCACACCCTTACCCGATTTAATCGATTCCTAGAACTTGTTCTCTTGATTTCCCAAGCTTTTTCTCCAATTTCTCTCTTTTCTCTCTTCTCCTCTTTTCTTGTCTTCTTTCTTTCTTTTTCTCTTCTACTATTTTTCTCTCTATTTCTATTTTTCTTTTCTTTATTAACTTAACAAAATACGCCCAAATGCCCAAAATACCCCTACACTCAAATATCTCGCAAACGTTCCCAAAACCCGATAAAATATATTCACGACGAAAAATAACATATTTTCACATAAAAGTCAGAAATAAAATAATATAATAATAAAATAATAAAAAACGACTCAATTAAAATAAAAGACCAAAACTGGGGCGTTACATCATGCATAGCTGAATGAAGATTCATGCTCATCTCGCATTTCTTGGTGTTTTTTATCCACTTTCTCAGGTGTTGTTATCGCCATAGAGTATGTTTATTCTCTCTCCTGTAGAGTGTCTACCATAAGTAGAAAGTGAATATCCTTTCTAGTTCCCCACCGAGCTTATTCCTTGTGGAAGAATTTTGCTTTAGTTTTCCTTTCCAAATCATTATCTGGATGGAACCACTCCCTAGTTGAGTTATTTCCTCATTGGGAAGAGTCTTGTTTGACCATTTCTCTCCAGTTGGTTCCTGGATTGAACTTTGGTCTCCTGCAGCATTTATTTAGAATCTCTATAGGCTATGGAACTTTGATGATGAGAAGGCATTCATTTTGTACCTTGGAGGATTTTATTTTCATCAACAGAATTTTTTTTATCATTCCCCCATCAAAAGATGAAGATTTTGTTTCCCCAGCAATGTTATGATAACACTCTCTTGGAATCTTTGCTTGATAGCAAGTGGCGATCTCTTTATGTGAGAAGCTTGTATGTCCCCAGCTTGGTAAGCCTTATCTGGTAACAAGTGGCAGTCTCTTTGAGAATCTTGTATGTTATTTACACCTTTGCAATGATAAGTCGCAGTCTCTTTTGAGAAACTTATCCATTCTTGGTGGTTCTCCAACCATTGCAATAACAAGTGGCAGTCTCTTTGAAAAACTTGTTTGCTATTTTCAACATTTGTGTGGCTTCAAGTGGCAGTCTCTTTATTTAAGCAGCTTGTATGTTCCCCAAATATAAATTTGTATCTTCAAATTAAATGGCATATCTCCAATTTATCCTCAGTAGAGAAGCTTTTCTGAAATCCTTGATCCGCATCAAATCAAGTGAAGCTCTGGACTCCGTATTTGAATATGTGGCATCTCTTTATTTGAGAAGCCTGTTGTGACTCCATCAACGTTTCCATCAAATGGCATATCTCCGGTATATTCCCATTAGAGAAGTTTGTTGTGAACTCTTTATTATTACCAATAGATGAATGTCTCTTTATTTGAGAAGTTTGTAGTGCAAGCTAACCTGCTCGTATCTCTTTCGAAGATCCCTGGTAGAGTTATTAATTCCTAATTCCTAGCAGATGGGAGTCCCTTTAGCAGATACAACTTGTATTTGGTCTTTTTCAAGTGAAAGGCTTGATTGAAGAAGAAATTGTGACCCATTCTTGGCTGATGACCAGAGATTTGGAAATTTTGTTCTAATTCCTAGCAGGTGGCAGTCCCTTTAACGAGGACATCTTGTATTTGGTCCTTTTTGAAGTGAGAGGCTTGATTAAAGAAGAAGTTGAGCCCTATTCTAATAGTGGAACCTTGTTATCAATTCGACTTGGTTAGTTATTTGAACAGGTGTTTATCTCCTTAATTGAGAATCCTGTTGCGATCCAATAAATCTTTCGTCCCCAAAAGATGGCTATCTCTTTATTTGAGAAGTTTGTAGAGTGATCTGACCTGCTCACATCTTTTTTGAGTATCTCCAGCCGAGTTATTGTTTATCTCCAGCAAGTGGCTATCCTTTGTGAAGCTTGTCTGTTACCCTTTTCAAGTTTGAGACTTAATTAAAGAAGAAGCTGAGACCCATTCTAGGTAGAACACCAGAGATAGTGGAAGCTTATTATCATGTTAATCTTTGTTTATCGTCATTCTTTGAGTCAGTATTATCCTGTTTACTACCTTCAACAGTGAGTTGGTAGTGATTAATTTTTCTCATTATCTACCTAGGAGGTTCTTCTCCGGTAGAGCAAATGACTTTCCCTTTGAGGTTTCCCAGTGGAGTCTTTATCCTCTTCATTTTTCTCACTACCTATTCAGGGTTTCATTCCCAAATAGAATCAGTGATCCATTGCCTCTCCGGGTTTATTCCCCTGTGGAGTGGGTATATCTTTTTGATGTTCGTATTGTTAAGTTTTCCCCAGTGGAATCTTACTTTGTTGTCTGCTCTAACTATGTTTTAATTCATTTCCACGCATAGTTATTCCTAAGTCGAGTCTTTCCCAAGTGATTTATTTTCCTGGTGAATCTCCTCTCTTATCTTTTTTTCTAGCAATTTCAAGTTGTAGTTTCATTTACGCACTTTCCCCATCTCTTGTGGAATTTTATATTCCCTAGCTGGGTCTCTTCGTATTTTTTTCCCGCGGAGTTTCTGTTTCCTTTGCTAAGTTTCACCAGCGGTAATTTGTCTCTTGTGGCACCTTTTTCCCATAGAGTCCTGAGCATGCACTCACATCATGAACATTTGTGCGGTATCTTAGGGCCAAAAATAGGGTCTTCTGTATTTAAGTCTCTTCAATCACGTCGAGACGAAGATGTCAATATTCATATCTCCAGATAGAAGAAACTCAAATATGGGCATCTGTCATACCCTAATTTTTACCCCTAAGATCCCACCTCATTTACATCTTTACAATGCATCAAGATCACAAACTTGGTTGTCTCCTAACCCTTTCATCTTTAGGACTTCCTTTGCAGAGATCACCATGCACCTCTTTGTATATCTTTTACATTTTTGTATTTATATGCTTTATAATTTACTAACCATTAATCAAAATACAAAAAATATGCCTTCTCCCTTTTGTTTCTTTTGCAAGGTATGGTTTAAAATCAAGAGCATCAAGTGATTGTCTCCTCAGCTAGGGTTTGAGTTCCTCAAGTTAAGGTGTGGTCAACCATTGATTTTCAAAGGCTATTTATCAAAGAATGACCTCTAATCTCAAAGCATTGGGTCTCAAGCATCATTCAACTTCATTTGATCAAAGATATTTCAAAGTTTGATAGCTTGTTTTTCAAGAACCTTCAAAGGTTCATGTGTTTATTTTCATGCCTTAATCAACAAGTTTCCTCAAGTCATTGCAAATTTCATCAAAGGACAATCAAGAGTACATTATTTTGAGTTCATATGATAATCAATGTACCTTGAAATTCAAGAAAAAGTCCAAGGTTGCGAGCTTGTTTAAAGAGGTTTGACCTAAAAAGTCAGCATTCCCAGTCCAACTTCCAAATATCATAACTTCTTCATACCTCAACATCTTTAAGTTCTCCTTTGGGCATATGACTCTTCTTAACATCCCCTCCAAGTTCTCTTTACAAGTCAAGAGCCAATTATGCTTGGAACATCATCAAAAGTTTGGAAACATTAGGGGTCACTTTGTGGACTTAGTGAAATTTAACCTAAAGCTCAAGTATGGCAATGCCTATGTTCCAAAGATCATAACTCCTTCAATTTTCAACTTTTATGGGTGTTTTTTTTTTCCAAATATCTCTTTTGATGTACTCTATAACTTTCATTCAGAGGTCAAACATCAATTCACGCTCTAAGTATCTCAAATCTTGAAGGCCATTTATGCACAAAACTAGGTCATGATTTGTTTGACCTAATGCCAGACCTAATTTTTAGTGGTTTTCCCTCAACTTTCCAAGCTTTCCATTTTCTCATCAAGCATCCAATTGAAGTGGTTCTTTTTGCATTGTGTTCTACTCCTTGAAAGGAACATTTAACTCAAGAAAAATCGCAAAACGCATGAAGGATTTTCATTTGGCCTGTTTTCTGCACGAAGGATCTATAATTGAAAATGACCTAAAACTCAAATGGGACCACTTGGCACATGTGCAAACTTTGTTATGATGATGAAACACGTATGGTACAAAGCAAAACAACCTGAAATGCTCAACAAGTCACACATTCCACAGCCAATTTTCACACACTTGAATCTACAAAATTCTCAAATTGGTTGACACGTTTGAGATCTAATTTCACACGTATGTGTCACACCCTAATTTTTAACCCTAAGATACCTCCTCCTCATTCATCATTTTTGCATACCTGCGTGCTTTATTACTAACAAGCTTGTGTAGGTGCTTTAACTCCAAGTGGTAACGATACTGATTGTCACAGTCAAGTACTTCAGGACATAACTAAGGGATTCAGATTCAAAAGGTCCTAGGTTTTTTAACTGGTCATTTTCCTCAACATTTCCCAAGGTTACTGATCCGGAGTATTCGAACAGGTCCACGTAGGCTGGTCGTCATATGGCAAGGTGCTCGGATGGATGCTGGTCGTCAGGCGTGCAAAGTGTTCGGCTTGTGAATGGGGAGCAGATGGGGTGTACCTGCAAGGCACTCTGACGCTTAAGTAAGAAAGGGTCAGAGAAAAGGAGCAAGTACAAAGTGTATTCTTAGGGTGAAAAATGTGATACCTGACCCTCTCAAGCGAGAGGGTTTATATAGAGCCCCCAGCGCGTGGCCAACGGTCCTATTTTTGGGGCGAAATAACTGTTTTCCCCAAAGAATAGGTAACTGCCCAAACTAGCCGTTATGCCGGGCAGGGTGCTAGAAACTAGCCGTTGTGCCGGGCACCTGTCCCTTGTTGTTCGGGCAGTGAGGAAGCCGTGCGTAACAGACGTAAAAGTCAGGGAGGACATTGCGTTCCTTGCCCGGTTGGAGGGGCAGAAATGTTGTTATTGCCCCTCTGTGGATTGGGCTTAGGCAATTTGGGCCGCTCTGGAGCAGAGGCGGATTGGGCCAATTCTAGCCATTGGTTCAGTCCAGAACAGGAGCCCCCAAGTCGTTGCTCCCAAGCATGGGAGTGATGACTTAAGGATTGCCCGTCGCTTAGGGGAGTTAGCACGTAGACGAGGGTGATCGTATCGAGGTGCTCGTGGCCCTCTGTGTCCATGATGTTCGTGGTCGCGACCCTATTGCCCGGTACTCGGGGAGACAAAGCGTTTGACAGAATGGGAAACGTTGGGCTGCCACGTGTGCATCGAGCCCTGCGTAGCAGTTAATAGGTAATTATGGCTAGTGGGCAGTCATTATTGCCTACGGACGTGTGTGCGCACGTGCCCCTCAGTATAAAAGGGGGGAGGTTGTCCCATTTTGCACTTTTTCCCTTCTGGTTTCTCTTCGTCGTCATCAGCGTTCTTGCCCGTCGCCGTCTTCAGAGCAACCGACCACCGTGCTAAGTTTCGAGCAGCCTTTCTCTTCTACTTAAATCAAGTAAGTTCTCTGATTTCCAGCTTTTTTTACTTTTTCTCATTGTTAATGGTAGATTGCATGCGGCTAGGGTTAGTTTTAGGCTACAAAATAGGTAGGTTTCCGGCGAGTGTTGGTGGTGGGCGGCGGTTCTGCCCTTCTGCTGCATCAAGCATCTCGCCAGAGTAGGTAGCGCGTTCGGTGAACGTGGTGGTCCACGTCGTGGTTGCGAGTCGTGACCACCGCGTCTTACCATCTTCTGGTGGATTGGTGAATTTTCCTGTGGAACGTTTCCAGATTCCGGTGGAGCTTTGCAGTTTCCGGCGGAGCTTCAAACGGAATCTGGGCACGAGCGCGGGGAGGTTCTCGTAGGAAGATGGTATGTCTCGGGCATCTCCTCGTGGGGAGGTTTTTCTTTCTTCGTTTGATGTTAGGGCTTAGGTCGGGGACGTTGTCCTTAGCCTTCTGCGCGCCCTTTCACTTGACTTAGCGGTGGAAGGGTGGATTTGATTTCCTGTCGAATTCACTGTCTTTCTCTGCTTTTTCAGGTGATCGTAGTGGCGATGGAGCTAGAGAGGGAAGTTATCCCAGTTACATCCGAGGAGGAAACTGTCTCCGAGGAGAGTAGCAGCGCAACGGCCTCGAGTTCTGTGTCTTCGAGCTCGACGACATCGAACTCCTCGAGCGAAGTCGAGGGGGAAACGAGCGAAGTTGAGGGGGAAGGAGAGGTGGACTTCATGGAGGAAGACGTTGAAGGATTCTGTCCGGACGAGTGGGAAGTGGCCGAGCCCTCCGAGCATATTTCCACGTTCGCGAGGTCTCCGGCGGACGTATTTACCGAGGTGGGACCAGCGGGTGAATGGAGAGTGCTTTTTCCTAATTCGGACGAGCGGGTCTGCTCAAGCTTCAGGGACTGCTTTTCGATGTATGAATATGCTTTCAAGGAATTGGGGCTGAGGTTGCCCTTCACTGACTTCCAGCGGTCGGTGTTTGTGCATCTGAAGTTGGCGCCTTCCCAACTCCACCCCAATTCGTTGGCCTTTATACGGGCTTTTGAGTTGGTGTTCGAGCACCTTGCTCTGGGGACCACCATTCCTCTATTCTTTGCTGTTTTCCACCTACAGCGGCAGCTGGCGGGGAAAAGGTACGGATGGGTCTCTTTGAAGCAGCCCAAAAAGTTGTTCAAGCCGTTCTCGGAGTCCATCCGAACGTTCAAGGGATGGTACTTCATCGTCGAGCCATTGTCTGAGGCTGCCTAGGACAGCGTGTACGTCTGGGAGGTAGAGGTGGATGAGAACGGGGAGGAGTTGCTCAACGAGGAGGGGAAGTATATCGGGGAGAGGCTATACAAGTTCCCGATCCGCTGGACACCCGACCACTTCTCAAAGAAGCCCAATGCCTATGTCTACGAGCCGAGCGCTCTACGCGGGCAGGATGCCGTGTATTATGAGACGCTGGTGAAGTGGGTCAACTCCTTTCAACTCGCGGGTTGTTGGACGAGCAAGGGTAACCCCATCTTCGTGGAGGATGGTAGCTAGAGGGTTGAGCGCAGGTTTATCAACGTGAAGGCACTGCTGGAGTGCAAGACTCCCGCGGATGCTGAGAAGCTGCTCGGTAGTCATAGTTACTTATATTTTGTTTGTGTTATTTCCTTTCCCCGTAACTAACGTGCTTGTTTTCGTTCGTGCAGGTGAGATGCCTCAAGCTCGTGATCGTGTGGTGAGGAACGCCATAGCGAGGGGTAAGGCTGGAGCGGCTCCTCCCAAGACCCGTCCTGCTGGTGGTGCTCATGCTCTTCCTCTTGTTCAAACTGCGACGGGGACCTCTGCTTCTCCCACTCCAGCTCCCCGGGACTCCCCACTGGCTCTGGCTGGGCGAGCGAAGCGGCAAAGGTCGTCGGATGCCGTGGACCTGACTCGGGCGCCTGAGAAAGGGAAGTTTGAGCTCCCCCCGTGCGTCCTTGACCGGAGGTTCTTTGAGGGCAACACTTTGATCGTTTCGCAGGCAGAATCACTCAACCTGGGAAGCATGGACCGAGCGAGCAAGAGGGCGCTGGTGGCCCAGGATGCTTCTGCCATGGTGAGGATGCTGGAAATGGAGGCCGCTTATGCGGAAGGGGACTCCGTGCTTGAGGCTGAACTCACTACTGCCCGGGCCTCCGAGGCGTCCCTAAAGGAAGAAGTCAAGGGTGCTCGCGAGGGTAGGAAAAAGGCCGAAGAGGAGGCGACCAAGCTGAAAGAGGAGGTCGCCAAGCTGAAGGCGGAGAAGAAAGCTGCTGAGGAGTTGAACAAGGAGCTGATGGCGGCCAGTGCCCCGGGTGCTGATGAACCAAACGAGATAAAAGTGTTGAAAACTAGGGCTGAGCTGGTCGCCAGCATTCTGCAGGCCGAGGAGGACGGCATCGCTGTGGCATTGGAGTCCTTCGAAAGTGTCGTGGCCCAGTTGCGCGTGGTGAACCCTGGGCTCGACATTTCGACCAATGGTATCCACTACCTTGCACGAGTGGAGGATGATGGCATCGTCTTGCCCGCAGGCCTTGTTCTTGACACCCCTGAGGTTCAGCCCAAGGAGCAGCCCGAGGATGAGCAGAGACCTGAGCCGGAAACAGCCGAGCAAGCGGACGAATGAGGAGCCTTGGTTATTCTGATGTTGTTGTATTTTGTCCGGCCTGCGTGTCGTTGATTTATCTATAATCTTTTTTTTTATTATGGGGGGGCATGGCCCCCTTTTTTATGTAATATGTACAATCTTTGGCCCTTGTGGCCTTTTTATTTAATGCTCGATTAATGTTATTTATACAATTTTTGTTGTACTTTACATTATTGTTGTGCATGTATGACTGCCCGTCGGAGGGTGTGTCTGTTAGCGGAGTTTCCTTTTTGAAAGATAGCTCGCTGTGTTTGAATTCGTCAGTGCGGGGAACTGGTCGAAAAGCCGGGGAAGGTCCTGGCGAGGTTGCAGATCTCAGGTCGCGATCGAGGGCTGAGGTCGCGGCGTGAACGTCCCATCGCGAGCTGGGGTTCTGCCAATCATGGTACTTGGGGCGAAGGTGGTGCTCGGTTGAGGACCGCCGACGAGCAGGGTTCCGACTCATTTACTTGAGCGGGATTCTACTTTGTGTGCATGCGTCGTTTGTACCTGGATGGGCATGACGACCGTTGGGCGGTCCTTTGGTGCGAGGAAGCCTATGGCTACTTTAGCTGTAGTATTGCTTAAGCTTCTCAGCGTTCCAAGGTCGAGGGAGTGCATCCTCGTTAAGGTTTTCGAGGAAGTATGCACCATTTCTCGTTTTGGCACGGACTCTGTATGGTCCTTCCCAGTTGGCTGCTAGTTTGCCTTCGCGAGAGTCCTTGTGGTTTCTTCGTAGGACAAGGCTGCCCACGTCGAATTCTCGTCGTAAGACTTTGGCGTTGTGCCTGATTGCTATTTTTTGCTTAAGTGATGCTTCGCGGAGGGCTGCTCCTGTTCGGATTTCCTCGACAAGGTCGAGCTCCTTTCTTATCGCTTAGTTATTTATTTCCTCGTCTAGAGGCGATTCGGTCCTTCTGGACGGTACATGGATTTCAATGGGTAAAATAGCCTCCGTGCCATATGTTAAGCAGAAAGGCGTTTCCCCGGTGGTGGACTGGGGAGTAGTGCGATATGCCCATAAGACGTTGTGGAGCTCCTCGACCCAGGCTTTCTTCGTTTCATCCAGTCTTCGCTTGAGGCCACGAAGGATGACGCGGTTGGCCGCTTCCGCCTGCCCGTTGGTCTGGGGGTGTTCTACAGAAGCGAAGTGTTGCTTTGTTCCGAGATGGGCGACAAAGCCTTGAAACTTCTTGTCCGTGAATTGTGTTCCATTGTCTATGACGATTGCTTGGGGAATCCCAAAACGGGAAAGGATATTCCGCTTGTAAAAGCGCAGAATGTTAAGTGCTGTTATCTTTGCTAAGGCTTATTCTTCTATCCATTTTGTGAAATAATCTACGCCCACTATCAGGTGTTTGTTCTGGCTGGACCCCGTCACGAAGGGTCCTAGGATGTCTAGGCCCCACCAGGCGAAAGGCCACGGGGAGGTCAAGCTCTTCAGTTCGTTAGGTGGAGCTAGGTGCATATCCCCGTGCCATTGGCATTTGTCTCATTTCTTCACATGCTCCTTGGCATCGTGCTGCATGGTTGGCCAATAATACCCTGCCCGGAGGGCCTTGCGAGCAAGGGACCTTCCTCCTAGGTGCTGGGCATTAATGCCTTCGTGAATTTCTCGTAGCACGTGGGGGATAACCTCCTCCTCTATGCACTTGAGTAGTGGGATGGAGAAGCCCCTTCGGTAGAGTTTGTTTTTGAGGATGACGTACGAGCAAGCTCTTCGTTTGATGGTGTTGGCTTCCTTGGGGTCATCCGGAAGTTCGTCCCTGGTGAGGTAGTTGTACACGGGAGTCATCCAGCAGTCGCTGTCCCCGATCGCGTGCACGTGTAGGGTCGAGGACCCCTTATCGATGCTGGACCGGGGAAGTATCTCTTGGATGACTGACCTGTTTCTGCCCTTCCTCTTGGTGCTCGCTAGTTTGGACAAGACGTCTGCTCGCACATTATGTTCGCGTGGAACATGTGTTACTTCTACTGCTCTGAACTTCGACATTTTTTCCTTGACTAGGGTGAGGTATTCAGATAGACTGTCGTTTTTGGCCTGATACTCCCCGGATATCTGGTGGGCTATGAGCTGAGAGTCCGTGCAGATGACAATTTCTTCCGCCCCTAGGTCTTCGGCTAGGCGCAACCCGACGAGGAAGGCTTCATACTCAGCCTGGTTGTTCGACGTGGGAAAGGACAATGTGAGAGAAGCCTCGACTATGGTTCCTTCATCGTTCTCCAGAATGACTCCTGCCCCGCTGCCGGTCGAGCTGGATGCCCCATCCACATAGACGGTCCATCTGTTCGCTATGTTGGACGAGGAGTCTGAGAAGGTTACTTCCGCTACGAAATCGGCCAGGGCTTGAGCTTTAAGAGCTTTTCTTCTTTCATACTGGACGTCGAATTCGGACAGTTCCAGTGACCATTTGAGCATTCGCCCGGCCATGTCTGGTCGTCCCAGTAATTGCTTGATGGGCTGATCCGTCCTCACTACGATCGTGTGGGCCAGGAAATAGTGCCTCAGTCGTCTGGCAGCGTTGAAGAGAGCCAATGCTACCTTCTCTATCTGCTGATATCGCAATTCCGCGTCCTACAACGCTTTGCTCGTGAAGTATACCGACTTTTGCCCGCCGGGATTCTCGCGAATGAGAACGACGCTAACGGCCTCGGCAGTGACGGCGAGGTATAGGAACAAGACTTCCCCGGTATCCGGCCGTGATAACACGGGTGGTTTCGACAGAGCTTGCTTCAAGTGGAGGAGGGAGGCCTCGCATTCTTCGGTCCATTCAAACGCTGCTTCTTTTCGCAAGAGCTTGAAGAAAGGAAGCGCGTGCTGGGCGGATTTTGCGACGAAACGGGACAACGAGGTGAGTACCCCCGTTGAGGGACTGGATGTTCTTCTTAGACGTGGGCGTTGGGAACTCAGAGAATGCCCGACATTTGTCGGGGTTAGCTTCTATTCCTCGTTCCGTTAGGTTGAAGTCAAGGAATTTTCCTGCCCGTACACCGAACGTGCACTTCTCTGGGTTAAAACGCATTTGATATTTTCTCGCCTGCTCGAAGATTTTGCGAAGATGGGCGACATGATCTAGTTCCTCGTGGGACTTGACGATCATGTCGTCCATGTATACCTCGAGCATGTCGCCTATTTGTCCTTGGAAGACTTTGTTCATCATCCGTTGGTATGTGGCGCCGGCGTTCTTCAACCCGAAGGGCATTACGTTGTAGTAATAGTTGCCTGATTCGGTCATAAAGGCCGTGTAAGTTTTATCGCTCGCGGCCATTGGTATTTGGTTGTAGCCCGAGTAGGCGTCGAGGAACGATAAAACTTTAAAACCTGCTGAGTTATCTACGAGCTTATCTATATTGGGGAGGGGGTAGGCGTCCTTCGGACAGGCCTTATTAACATCGGTATAATCAACGCACATCCTCCATTTGCCATTATTTTTTCTTACAAGTACAACATTTGAGAGCCATGTAGTGTATTTGGCCTCAGAAATAAACCTAGCTTCTAGAAGGTCTTTGACAGCTTTCTCCGCGGCTTCCATCTTCTCCAGGGACTGTTTCCTTCTGCGCTGGGCAACGGCTTTGATGGCCGGATCAATTGTAAGCTGGTGGCAAGCGACGGAGGGGTCCAATCCTGGCATTTCAGCAGCGCTCCATGCAAACAAGTCTGCGTTCTCCCGGAGGCACGCTTTTAGTTGTCTCTTGGCCAGGTCGGGGAGGTCTGCTCCGATCTTTACTCCCCGTTGGGGGTCTTCTCCGAACGGAACGATCTCGAAGTTGCCATCTGGGATAGGATATAGGAGATGGCCGCGGTTGTTGGACTGGCTGCCCGAAGTCGTCGGGTCTTTGGCGTGATCTTCCTCGCTGAAACGGCTGTCCAAGTCGATAGATTCGACCTGGGGGAGCGGTTTTGGCTGCTCGGAGCTGTTGGGCAGAGGGGGACGACCAAATGTCCTCGGTGTTGCTGAGATCGTGCTTAGTCCTTTTGATGCTGCTTCAAAGCATCGACGGGCAGCTTCGATATCGTCGTGGAGGGTGGCGACCATCCCTTCAGAAGTGTAGTACTTTATCTTGAGATGTACGGTGGAAGGCACTGCAATCAACTCGGCCAGGGTTGGCCTTCCAAAAATGCACTGGTATAGTGACGGGCATTCAATTACCAGAAACTGTGCTTTGATTGCTCGGGTTGTCTTTCCTGAACCGAAGGTTACGATGAGCTCTACATAACCTCGGGGCTTTGTCACCGCTCCATTGAATCCCTGCAGGTCGGATCCAACGTATGGAGTAAGGTGAGAGTCGTCCAGCTGCAGCGTTTCGAACAGGTGGTTGTACATTATATCCACTGAACTGCCCTGGTCCACGAGTATTCTGCGAACGTCGAAGTTCGCCATCCTTGCCCGGATGAGTAGCGGGATGCTTGAGTTCGGTGCCCCGCCAAGGAGCTCCTCCTTGTAGAAGGAAATGGGAGCGGATCCTTTGTGAGTGGTATCCAGCGTGGTGACTTCGTTGGAGCTTTTGCTGATCAGTTGATCGAATTTCCTCTTGACTGAACCGACCGTGATTTTGTTGAATCCACCACCGGAGATGACCATGGCTGACGGGAAGGCCTCCCACGGGCTGTGAGCGCTGAGGAACGTGGAGACGGGCAGACTATCAGGGATGCAGAAGTCTTCTGGCCGAGTTACGGACATAGCGACTTGTACGTTGGCGTCATCGGAAGGCGGAGTCTCTTCTGCAGCCTTCTTGCTCTCCTGGGTTTCTTGCCGGGGAACTTCTTTCTTCTTCGCGAACTGCTTCAGGTGGCCGTCGCGAATGAGGATCTCTATGGCATCTCTGAGGTGGATGCATTCTTCTGTCGTATGGCAGTGGCTCTTGTGGAAGCGGCAATACTTGGATTTGTCTACACCCGGCCTGGCCGACAGCTGTTTGGGGAAACAGACTCCCGCCTGTTTGAACTCTGAGTTGGCACATTCGGATAAGATTTTCTCCCTCGAGGTAGTGAGGGGGGTATAGTCATGGAACCGACCAGAAGGTCCCTTCTGTTCGCGGGCATCGCGAGGCCGATCGTCGCGTCTTTTATCTCCTCGACGGGATGTCGAGGGCTCTTCAGCTCTGGATGACCGGGCACCTTCTCGGTGTCGGGAGGCCCGGACGGAGTGGGCAGCAACCTTCTCCTCGTACTATATATGCGACTGGGCTTGGTGGAGGAGGGCGTTGAGGTTCCTCGGTGGATCGAGGTCGGTGGCTTTCGCGAAGTCTGAGCCAGGACGTAGTCCCTGCTCGAGCAGGAATTTCTTCATCTCGTCGGTCGTTGGCACTTGGACGGCTTCCTTGTTGAACCGCTCAATGTAGTCCCGAAGAGGCTCATCTCTTCCCTGTACGACAGCTCCGAGGGATGCCTCAGTCTTCGGATGGCGTTGCGATGCAGTAAAGTGACGGGAGAAAATCCTCCCCAGCTGCCTCCAGGATGTGATGGATTCTTCTGGCAGCTGCTTGTACCATGTCATTGCTCCCTTCCGGAGTGTGGTCAGGAACAGGCGGCATTTGATGGCTCCTCGTACCCCTCTGTAGTCCAACAGAGCATCTATGTTTTCTATGTGCTCGTCTGGGTCAGTGGTTCCATCGTACGTCCCTAGAGACGGAGGCTTCTCCAGTCCTTTAGGGAGGCGGGTGGCCAGGATCCTGCGGGATAACGGGCCGCGAGGCTCCTCGTCGCTATCTGAACTTGGAGTTGATGGTGACCGTTGTCTGCGCTCGCGACGGCGGTTTCTGCGAGGTGAGGGAGATCGTGGTCGGTTGCATGGTCTGACCGATGGAGAATGTCTATCCTGCCTCGTTCTCTTGTGTCTTGGTGGTGACTGATCCCGCGGGGAGATCTGGTCGCGCTTGCAAACGCGTTGTGTATCCCAAGCTTTCAACGAAATTAGACTTCAAGCTTTCAGCTCATGAGTACAGGGGTTAGGTCACCACATACATAGAACAAATCAGCAATAATCCTCTTGTTCTACAGAAAGTGATATTTGATCAATGGTTTTAAAAGCCTTCTTTGGATAATAGTTGTCCTCTCCTAGGAATGCTTGTTACACAGGACTTTCTGAACCAAAGCTTTATCACTCCAGGCCTTTGTCTTTCTGAATATCTAATGGATGACATGCCGCTCATTCAAGGATGCATTTTTTTCTTGTCCTATATGCCGCTACTGCCGACAGCAAACTAGCACCTGCAAAAGAGACGTCAAAACGGCACAAATCATTAACCATGAATGAAATTGCAAAACAAGACAAGAAGGCTTAGCTCATTTCTTTCCAAGACATACATGAACTTATTCAATTGAAAAAAGAGAAGGAAGGAAACGTGTCCGATTTGCATCCACCTGAAAAGAACGGAGTTCAACAAACAAATAAATCCAGTTTACCAGTCGAGCTGCCTAAGCTAGTAGAGACACTAAAATCTGATGAGATAGATGACAACAAGTCTCAAAAATAGTGGTCTACCAATGCAGTTTTGAAGTTTCATAATACTACAGATTCTGCCATGAATGTTGGTGTAGTTTAATACTACAGTTTTGAAGTTGCATATTCTCGGGTTTCCATGAATTGAGAACGCGAATAAGAGATCTCAGCTGCAAACCCTGTTGGCAGTAGAATCCACATGACCTGAAAAACGAATGGAAAATATATCGATTATATCATGATAGATAATGTCAGAGTTCCAAATCACAGGCATTAATCATTTCCAAGATAATCAGACAACAATCAGACAATGGTTAAAACTTCCACATTGGTTCCAAACATAATCGAATCAAAACAGAAACTCATTCAATACCATGTTTTAACGTGTTTCAAACGGAAATGGAAAGTTATTATCACAAATCAACACAATATCAGTAGAATCGTTTTGGCATCAAGAGAAAAAGCCTATAAAATGGATTCACAACACAAGCAGAGGAGGAGGCAGGAAATCACAACCATAATTTTGTTTCCGAAACAAGAATACGACATGTTTTTTTTCCAATTAATTCACAGGCCTATAAGAAAGAGAGCATACAGTCAGTAGTGAGGAGGACAAAATGGACACCCACACCAGTTACGACAAAAAAACACATTGCAGGAGATTCATACGGTTGAAAAGGCAGAAAAATTGAGGGGAATTGCATCCAAAAAACACAAAATATTCAGAAACAGAGAGAATTAAGAGTTCATACGCACACTCACAAAAATTCAGCACAAGAGACATACATTCATACGCATTGCAAAAGGGGGACGAGCACCACATGATTTCAGAAGCACAAAGCGATTACAAAAGCAGGGATTGCAGAAAAAACAGCAGAATATACACACAGGGATACGGTTTAAAAGAGCAGCATCAAGGAAAGCACAACATCACCGCACACATAACAGAACATTCACAGTACCATACACACCAATACACATTATCAGTAACCACAACAGCATCCAAAAGAAGCAGAACAGCAACATCAACAACAAATGCATGCATAAGACGAAGAAGCAAATATTTGAAGCATACCGGCAAGAGCCTTGGACTCTACCGTGTCGATTGCGCTCTTGAAGACGCGTCGGACGAACTCCGACAGGTAAATTCATCAAAATTCTCGCCTTTGCATCGTCTAAATAATGCATAATTGATGTAATCTTCCACTAATTTTTTGAACTTCCGCTTGATTGAGGAATCTAGGGTTTTCATTTTGCTAGTTTCGGTTTGGTTTATTTGCGGAGGTATCGCTAATTTACTTTGTGAGGTGAGTTTTCAGAGGTGGTATGTTTGGTTTGTCATTGATTCCTCCTTCCGCCGCCGCCGGAGATGATAGTGCGCGGAGGAACTTCCTTTCTCCGATCGTGAATCCGTGCGAGGAAGAGGCCGAAGCTGCGACGGACGTGATTCGCGTGTGAGGAGTTTCGTGCGAGCAGAAAGTTGGTGAAGAGAGGAAGGGTTGTGTCGCCGCGAAGATTTCGTGCGAGAGAGAGTTGCGAAGAGAGGGAAGGGGAATCAGATGAAACCTAATTTCATTTTTCCTTGCTGTTTATATTTCCACTCTGATCCCATGCGGGAACGCCCACGTATTTTACCGTGCACCATCGCTTCAGGCCGATGATTTGATTCAACTGCTCGACTCACCTGATCAGACCGAGGATAGGTATTTTGACCAGGGGTCCACGATGGACCCCCTCCTGCTGCGCTACGTCGTTCCTTGTCCCTTTCGTCCTGTTTTTTTTTTTTTTTTTTTTTTTTTTAAGTTAATAAAGACTTTTTTTTTTAAATTAATAAAAACCCTTTTTTTCTTTAAAAAAAAAACTAATAAAAACCGTTTTTTAATTAATAAAAACTCTTTATTTTAAATTAATAAACAAAAACTTTCTTTTAAAAGTTAATAAAAAACCTCTTACTTAAAATTAATAAAACTTTTTTAAATCAAATAAATCTTTTTTAAACTAATAAAACTTTTTTAAATTAATTAGAACCTCTTAAAATTAATAAACCTTTTTTAAATATAATAAACCTTTTTAAATAAAATAAAATTTTCTTTAAGAAATTAAATTTCCTTCAAGTTATTTAGGTTTGATTTTCGATTTAACTTTAATTTTATAATTAAAATAAAAATAGTTTCTTTGATTTATATCCAATATCTCCCCCAAAATTAAAATAATTTATAACTATTTTTTGTGTTTTATCTCTCATTAAATTCTCAATCACGTGCTTATAATTATCAGTCATTTTTTTCTTTAGTAATTACATTTTCTATTTAATCATATTTATGCTAATATTAAATAAGTTTAGAACCTTAGTCTCGATTCATACCTTGTCTGGCTATTGTTCTCGTGTGCTGGTGCATTTTTTTTTTTATATATGTACCTAGACTCGATGCACATATTTGATCCATGACATAATACCTTGACTCATAAGTGGTTGTACATTTTAAATGTCCGCTTCACATGTTGAATATCCATGCCTTTAGCTTTTATGTTTAATGCTTTTATATACTTTTATACAATATGATTGCTTGCATCTATCCAAGGGAAGAACCCATGCATGACTATCATGTCATGCGTGTTGCATATCATCTGCATTTATCATACTCCTCTCTTAGTGGCTTTTATGTCCTTTTAAGATAAATATCCTTAGATAACTACTTTAAGATAGTTCCTTAGGTTAGTCCCCCCTAAGTTAATTAAACGACTTAGTTCCCTGATTCTCCCTACAAGAGAATTAGATGTGAGTCATATCTATAAAAGATATACATCTCCTACCCCACAATATAGTCAAGATGTGGATTCCTTTTCCACTTAGGAGAGGTATTGGCATACTCGTCGATTTTATATCCGAGTTAGAGCCCTTCTCCTAAAATGAAGCAAATGTCCATTCTCATAAATCTGTGGTGGTTTAAACATTCTTCTTAAGATAACGACTCGTCTTTTCTCCTAAACTAATTCAAACTTTAACTCACCCTCAGAGGGGAACTACGGATGCTCTGATTCCACTCCCGCCAGGATACGTAGGCACAAGATGCAACGTCTTGGCGAGCATACCTAGGAATAACACCTTAGGTCTCCTATCCTTTTGCAAGCAGATAACAATTAGCAAATAACACAATAAAACAAGAGGTTCCTGTAGAGTACTACATATGCTTAAGATGCTAGCACATTCCCTAGGTATAACCAACCCCCGAACCTTAGATTCTCTCTTGCATTGCATTGCATACTCATGGGTTATTCGTTCTTTTTCCCTTTCCTTGGATAAATTAAAGACCGGTGGTTAATAATGATTTGCGAATCAAGTTAATTCAATAGCTTGATATTCAATTCTCACCGCGACAGTATGAGCCCATCACTTCAATTCCTATAAATAGAGGAAGCTTTTGCACTTAAAAGCAAGCTCGAATAGCCAAGAAACCTCTGCTCCTTTGAAGCCAGAAACCTCTAAAAAACCAAAAACTCGTTTTCAAAATTTAGCTTCATTTTGCTTAATTTCTTTGCCCAGAATCACTCATCGGCATCATCTGAAGCTGTTTGAACCACCTTGAAGCTTGTTGAATCCTGAGTTCCATTTTCACCATTGTTGAACCTTCGGGCTTCAACTGAAAAGGTAGATAACTCAAAAATTACACTTCAAACTAGTTACCAGTAGCTTCGCCTTGCTTCAATGAGTGATAACTCTCTCTTTTCTGGAATTTATATTTCGTTTTGAGAATTTAATTTAACTTTGAGTTTTTAGGGTTCTTCGTGTTCTCTCTGAATTTCTTCATGCTCAGAGCAAATCAATTGCTCTGAAGCATGGAGACATAAATAATGATGGATGTTGATTCTTAAACATGCGTTGTTTGAGCTTGAAACACCGATTTATGAAGTTTCAAAAATCAAATAGAGGGGCGTCCCACATAACCTTACATAAACAAATCAGAACCTTGCATCTTAACTCTGATAAGTTTCCGCACTGCAAGTTCTAAATGATGCATTTCTTATTCAGACTCTCCCTATCATATATGCTTTACGCATTGACAAGTCTGAATGCTACTTCTCCAGTCAGAGTTTCTCAATGAACTCTGATGTTCTCTTAGTGCTTTAACGATAAGAGGCGAAAAGTTTTTAAGAGTGAAAACACAATTCAAACCCCCATTTCTTGTGTCTTTCTCGTACCTTCAATTGGTATCAGAGCTCCGGTTCTGTTATTGATGGATATCAAACACTTAACAGTGTTAGAAAAAGATCCAGATGCGGTGTGTAGAAATACTCTGGGTGAGATTTCAATCCACTTACAATTTCTGTAACAGCTCAGAAGATGACTGTGTACAAAATTGTAATCAATCGGATTACTTGAGCAAGTCACTGATTCTGGAAGTTTCGCAGTTGTCAATAACTGAATCTTCCTCACTAAAGCCTTGTTGAAGATTGAAGAATCGGCTGATAAGATAGACTCATCAGATAAGTAGCAGTATCTGTTGAATGCTTATCTTAGAAAATACATGTGGATAAACCAAGTATTCGCTCAAGGTTGAATCATCAGAAAACAAGAAATCTTGTTTGCTGAAGATTATTTCTTTATGAGTTTTTGAGATGTTTTCAAGAAACAGATTAGGTCCACCCTTGAATTTCTCGTTTGAAACTCATTAAGAACTTCTTCATGTAAAGAAGAAAGATTGTTGTTCTATGGTTTTGAACTTCAGAACGAAGACTGCAGAAGAAGTCAGAAAATTGAAGAATTCAAACTCTTAGAAATGATTCAACATCTGAATCTTAACTGATCAAGAAGTTAAAAGATTCAACGAGGAACTGAATATTGTTTTTTTGAAAAGCTTTGCAGAAAACTGAAAGAATATTCAGGAAGAAGAAATCCAAAGATTCATCAAGAATTTAATTAAGAATGAATTCTAAGTCTTGATTGAATTAACACAGACGATTGAGTTCTGTCATCTTGAGATTCTATCTCAGTTGAACCAACTTGAATTGGTCAGAATGTTATCTGATAATTCTCTCAGAAGTTTATGCTGCATAAATTCTGGAATCAGAAGTAGCTCGACTAGATGCAAAGACAGAAGTCATCTACTCGAAGTCAAAAAGAATCTAAGTCACTGATGTTGTTCAGAATGAAGAAATCAGCTGACATTCGTTTCAGAAGCAGATATGATGTCAATTCCTTGATGGACTAATTCTATACCAGTTAGATCAGCATTGCGAGAACAAGAAGTGTCATGCAAACTATGTTTCTTGTTACACACATAATTGATGATACTTGTCTCTGAACAAGATCTATATCTATTCAAGGAAACAAAGTCAGAAGATGTGTTGAGATATTAACTAATTCTCTATAGTACATAACTTTTCAGAAGTTTATGTTTAAGCTAAAAAATTAGTAATCTTCTGATAATCAGTACCTCCACACTATGAGGATTACCTTCAGAAATCAAATATTTTTGAACAAGCAAACGAAGTGGTCATCTGAAAAGAAAAATTGATTCTTGTCTCAGTCTAGAGATCCGAGTTAGAAGACATCGATATTCTTTAAACGTCAGATCACTCTGAAGAAAGCAGAAGCTGGAAAATGATGATCAGAAGCTCAGAGTCAGATTGGAAAGCACTCAAAATCGCTGTAAAAAGATTTTAGAATCTCTAAGGTTTGTTTTTCCTCATTCATGATCATCTTTATTATCGGAGTTTAAAACAGTAGCAATAATTTGAACTTCGTCATTCACTGACATGTTAGGTTTATTGAAACTATAATAAGATTCTCACGTATTTATGATTCAACAACTATTGAGAGTAAAATAAGCAATTATGATTACCCTGCGTCAGTCACTCCCTTACGGTTCATAAATACACATCTATTCGTATCCTCTTTTATGATCTGCTCTGACAACCTCTATATACAATCTATAACACGTCTTGTCGTCTCAAAGCTGACCTTTATAGCTACTCATAGCTATTCTCGAAAATAATGAACCCTATATGTTCCAGTTCATTAAATAGCTATTGATCCCAAGTCCTTCCCACATCATTTCCTCAATTCTAAGAAGAATCACTCTTTAATTATCTCATAGTCTAGTTTCCTTCTCTCTCAAACAAAATCACTCCTGTTCAAAAATGACTTCCCACAACATCAGAGGTGAAACTTCTGATCTTGAACTCCTGAAGGAATTCACGTTGAATTTAAACCTTCTGCCACAACTCAACAAAACAAGTATTCTCTCTGGAATTGAATTTTAGAACTGGGAAAATTACTTCAACATGCTTGTTGGACCTGTCTTTCCCGCGCTTGTAACTGAGTTCTGGGCAAATGCTCGAGTGCTAGAGTATGACTATGGAAAGAATGCTATTTTGTCTGTGGTTGCTGGCTGTCCAGTCTTGATCAACCCTACCATCATAGCTAAAGCCATTAGGTGTGTTGAAGATGGTATGACTGTGGAAAGAAATATCAACAGTCATAGCTTCGACAGGCATATGCACGTCATTTTTTAAACTAAGGGGCGTCCCACTCAACCATGTACCCTCTCACTCCTAAAGGAAGAAATTAATCTCTCTAGGGAAGACACATTCTACCAAGTTCCCTACTGCAAGGTTATCTCCCATATTCTTGATCTTCAAGGAGTAGTTAGTCATTGCAGAAGAAATGGAATGACTGAGAAGATCCTTCCTGAGTTTTGTCAATCTATGACCTTCTTAGTCTAAGATAGGAAGTTAGTTTTTTCTTAGGATCACAAGTTACTCAAGGTCCTTTTTTGTCTGTCCTTATGTTCTAAACTTGATGTGTATCTTCTTGATCAATTATTGAAGTATCCCTAATTGAGAAGTGCTTATTTTTTTGTTCACGATGCCTTGATTAAATATAAATTTCATTAATTATTAACCGAAATAAAATAATTAGGCATTATAAGTGAATCACATGAAAAGTTTTAGGATTATCTAGAAGCCACAAATCTTTCTTAGGTCGTAATTATCTGACGGTTACTATTACCACTCATAAGAGATAAGCCGTGGTTCTTGATCGAATAAACTTCTCTCATTAAAAATCAATCATTAAACCTCTTTTCCCACGTTACTTAACCTATCTAGGAAAAATTAACCGTTACCCTCTCAAATTCTCAAAGATCTTACTCTCCTCATTCATCTATAAAGGGCTTAACCCTTAATCACTTATCACAACTCTCACGCTATCTAAACTCTGCCTAAGTACCTTCTACTTTGATCACTTTATCATTTTCAACAATGGCTTCCTTCTCTCAAAATGATTTAACCCCCATAACCACACAGACTCCAGTTGAAAACCTCCTCGTCAGATCAGAAACAATTGTGAACTTTAATAGTTTAAAATCAAATGGATGTGATGTTACTCCCTCGATGGAAACTCAAGGATGAAGTAACTATTTCAAGAGGTTGGAAGGACCAACCTACGGTTCTTTGGTTAAAGATTTCTGGATTCATGCTAATGCAGGCTCAACAGTCATTGCTTCTTCGGTTTTTGGAAGGAAAAATCTTCATTTCTGAGAAGACCTTTGCAGATCTTTTGATACATGACTATAATGGATTCAGAATCACTAAGGATCTAATTAGTGAGGAAAGAGAGGATAAGGTCATGGCATCTATCTTCAAAGAAGGAGTTGCAGTTGAGAACCGAATATTCTCAAATCTGAAGGATTCACTACAAGTTTGGTTCAGAATCCTTCAAGGAAGTGTTTTTCACCATCTTCCTTCAAATCAACTTAATGACACTAAAAAATGTGTCCTATTCCTTCTCCTTAAAGTAATTAAGATACTCTTCCTTCAATCCTCTCCAAACTTCTTAAGGAAGCTATAAGAAACTCCAGAACTGGTTCTGACGCGGAAGTCAGACATATTCCATATGGAAGACTCATTTTTGATGTTTTGGTTGAATCAGGAGTAATTGATGATATTTTAATTAATGAGGGAGAATCAAGAAAGCTGCTTAAAAGCGCAGGAAAGATTCTCAGATTTAAGAATCTTAAAAGAGAAGACGTCGCTTTGGATGATACGTCGTTTAGGAAATTGACGTTGGCCACAAGGGTTTCTGTCGAAGGATTTCCAAACCTCACAACACACAATCAAGCAGAAGTAGGGAACTATCTGCAACAATTCAAGGATGAAGACATTGGTGTGTGGATTGATATGAAGAACATTACAGATGTGCTTCAAGAACTCTCAGAATGGAAGAGAAAAGGAAAGAAGCAGAAAAGTGCTGATAATGAAGAACCCTCGTCAAAAAGATCAAGGACTGTCAATAATGCATTAATATCCTTCAAGGATACTGCCATCAACAAAATCCAAAGCTTAATAGATATATCCAGTTCCAACATGGATCCCACGGAAATGGGAAATATCTGGACTGAATTCCATGGATGGATCTCAGAAGAAATTGTGAAGAACAAGAGGTTGGCATTTACACAAGCTGAAGTCAAACAGCTGTATGCCTCAAGAACCGATGAGTCTGAAAGCTCGTCCTCAACCTCCTCCTTATCGTTAGGCACCTCTTAGACTAACCCCCAGGAACCTATTTTCATTAGGTCTATGTTTTGATCGCTCTAAACTACTTAGGATTAATGATTAATCTATGTTTTGAATTTAATGAAATATCTTTTGAAATTATTCTATGTTAAACTGTTCATTATCATATTGGTCATGTTCTAAATGCTTATATGCTCAAACTTTTTGATGATGTCAAAAAGGGGGAGAAATAGAAATATGATTTTGATTAGAAGAATAAATAGAAATATGATTTTGATTAGAAGAATAGAATGCAACCTCAAACAAATAAATCAATCATATAAAATACGTTTTCTACTAATGTTTGTAGTTTGATGTTTAACCGAGGAACTCTGAACAAGTTCACTAGGCATTCTCAGAACAGGTTAAATAGGAAGAACTTTGTTAAATGTTCTTATGAACTGTTTGTTCATATGATCGAAGTTGTACACTTCGTGAACATGTGTTCAGAATCAGATTTACCCAGTACTGTTCAGAAGTTGAGAACTGTCTGAAAGTCAAAGTTATCGTGATTCTCGTTTTATTTTGTTCAGAAGCTGTAAGCTGTCTAAGAATATGATATTGAGAACATAAGAATCAGAAGAAGGAAAGCCCTGAAAGCAGTCAAGACAAAGTCTACATCTCAAGATGCTCTTCAGAAAAACTAAGCAAATCAGAAGTCGAAGACTGTCTGAAGATCTGGATTGAAGATCCAAGAAGAAGAAGTTCTGATTTTCACCAAGAATCCAATTGAGAAGAAAATGATTTGGTATCAGACTAAATCTACACTTGGTAGTTAGACTCAGTATATAATGATTGGTATCAGACTCAGTCTGTAGTAATATCAATCAGAGCCAAGTTGTGAAATGTTTTCAAATACCTTCATTGGTATTAATTTCAGCATACTACGAAAATACCTTTCAATTGGTATCAAACTCAGCCTACTTTGGTATCTGACTAAGAATCAAGATCACAATGGTATCAAATTCAAAATCAAGCATTGATTGATAACTAAATTATCCTTCTATTGGTATCTGATCAAGCTTTGATGAACCACTGAGTTATGATAGTAACAACGTTCTGAGATGAAAGCCTGTGTTCAAAGTCAAACTCTGAAAAGTCATGATCTATTGGTGAATTAAAATTAATATATCTGAAGATCCCAATATCTGACTTATAGAAATCAAAAGGAGACTACCCAGAAGATTCAACTGTTAAAATCTATAATCTTCATCAAGTCTGAAACTCAGGGGGAGTTTCTTAAAGACAGTGTCTGTCTCTGATAAATAGCGTGGCTATGTTATTAGATGAGAACTGTTCTGTTTCTGTGCTAAAATGAATCTGCTGAAAAGTAGAAAATACTTCAGACGTCTCTGAAGATTATGAGCTCTGATACGACATAAAAAGGAACTAAGTTCTAAAGGTCTGAAGACGGAAGTTCTGATGAACTAGTCCAGATGCTGAAGACTTTTTATCTCCTTAAAGACAAGATAGAGAAGTATTCCTTTTCTATTCTTTGTTCTGACAACTCAAATTGTTATTTTGTGATTCTTTGGATCATATGAGATTCTAGATGATCACAGATAAAATTTTGGGGATAACACATTCAGGAGGAGCTGTTGTTTCGAACTTTGAATATGTTTAGTTTTGTTGATTACCTTGTATAAAATGTTAAATCAAAATACATGGTTTTGTCATCATAAAAAAGGGGGAGATTGTTAGAGCAAGAGTTGTCTCTGCAAGTCGTCTCTATGTTTTGATGATAACAATGGTATTTGTGAAAGAACCATTTTATGTTCTAATGTGTGTTGTGTGCAGATCATAATCATGGAAGATATCAGATCCAACAAGCACCAGCCAAACATGCATAATTGATTATATACGAAGTTACTATGTGTGACACAAGTCGCAAGAAGCAAGTATGCTTCTGTATCTGATCACAATCAGTCAGATCCAAGGATGCCGATATTGCTATTGCAATGCTCTTGTGGATGCTCTCTAAGAGTGGTTATGATTCTGAAGATAGCGAAGCTTCTGAAGAGACAATCTTCTAGAGAACCGAAGTGCTGAAGATTCCAATGACTTGATGTTCTGAAGTTGAAGGCTCTGAAGACCAAGTGCAGAAAGACTCTAAAGACTTATGTGTTCTGAAGAATTATGGTTCTAAAGGTCAAGTGCTGAAGACTCTGAAGATAGATTCCTAATGGACAAGTTCTGAAGATTTTGAAGACTTGAAGCAGTGAAGATAACGGGTTTCAAGACAAGTGCTGAAGTTCTGAAGACAGATTCCTAATGGACAAGTTCTGAAGACAGAAGACTTGAAAGATCTGAAGACCCAGTTATAAAGTCTCTACTCATGCTTCAATTAATTACCATCAGAAGCCTCTGAAGATTTGAAGACAAATGTTACCATTAGCAATGAATGTACACCGTTCTAAAAGACCAATCCCATCACTTCTACAGTAAAAAAAAGATATGGCAGTACAACTTTAATCATTACATAACGACTCTTTTCAAACGGCCAAAAGCTCTCCAATGGCCATATTTTACTTGGCTTTTTAAGGAAAGGAGTATGTGCTTCTGATGCAGTCGAAGTCGATGTAATGATAGCCACAACGATGAGTTCTCGTTGTAACACTCAATATCCAAATCTATCACCATTTACACACGACCATTGTTGTTGAAGCTCAAGATCATAAATCAACAAAACAACAACAATTGAAACAGAAGCTGTTGATGAAGAAGACAACATTGCAAATTAGTCAAGTCATCAACCACCTTCTCGTCTAAGCTAAATTGAAGATCTGAAGCAAGGAGTTGTTGCTCGAAGCTTGCTAAACCAAGAAGAAGACGAAGAAGAAGAAGATCTACAAGATGTCATCAACTGTCAAATCAACATACATCTTTGTAGAATCTGAAGATAACAAGGAGTTGTTGCTCATATCTTTCTTGAACACTTGTGTGTTCTTATATACTTAAACTTAGGAGTAATCTGCTTGTTAAGAAGCATTATTGTAATCTCCTATTAACTAATTCTATGTGAATTAGGTTTCCTCGAGTGGTCAGTGTGACCGGAGACTTGAGAAGACAATGGCTTGGTGTCATTGTAGAAAAACCTGAAATAGGGTCAGTAAACGTTATATTCGTTGCGACGAATCCCTGAACGTTTAGCTGTGAAATCCTAGCAGTAGATCTTGCGAGATTGGAACCTGCAGGTCAATGTTCGTTATATTCATTAAGTTGAATCCCTGAACGACTCATTGTGTGTTAGTCACAGCTGCGGTTGTGCAGGTTGTTAGTCACCAGCTGTTGCCCGTGCATCTGTAATCGGATTTGGTTATAGTGAATTAAGTCCTTGTGTTCAAGGCGAAATCACCTGAGGAGGGTGGACTGGACTAGCTTGGGAATGGCTCAAGTGAACCAGGATATATCGTGTGTTCTTTACTCTTGCTTATTCTTTGATTTATTGTTTATGTCTTACTCTAAATTATCAGAACCTTACATAAACAAATCAGAACCTTGCATCTTAACTCAGATAAGTTTCCGCACTGCAAGTTCTGAATGATGCATTTCTTATTCAGACTCTCCCTGTCATATATGCTTTACGCATTGACAAGTCTGAATGCTACTTCTCCAGTCAGAGTTTCTTAATGAACTCTGATGTTCTCTTAGTGCTTTAACGATAAGAGGCGAAAAGTTTTTAAGAGTGAAAACACAATTCAAACCCCCATTTATTGTGTCTTTCTCGCAACTTCAGTCTGGTTCGCGCGTTTTGGAGCTAGAATTCAAATTCCAGCAATAGCATGTTGACACACATTTTTTTTCAAATTTGTTTTGTCCGTGTGATCCTGTGCAATGATCTATCTGTGAGCGCGCTTTGACTTTTGTTCTAGACCGTGTGATTAGATGACTGGACTTTAGTAAAAAGATGCAATGGTTTCATTTATTTCGCTTATTTTAATTTCTTTTTACTTAACTTCAAATTTTCTTTTATTTCAAAAAATTATTAAAAATAGCTCCCTTAACCCTTTTCACTCAATTTTTTTCCCTATAAATTTCTAAAAAATATTTTCTACCTAGTGTTATTTTTTTTCATAAATTTAGTTTTTTGATTTTCTATTTTTCATTAATTTTCTTTTATTTCAAGAATTTTAATTGGTTTAAAAATACTTTTATGTATTTTAAAAATCTCCAAAAATTATCTTATGATCATTGAATTGTTTCTGACCTATTTTGATTTTATGGAGCCTTTGTTTGATGCTTAGGTGCCTCATTTGGATTTTCTCTTTTATTTGCCATTTAAAATCTATTAGAACAAGATTTATTCATGGCATATCTTCCTTGGGTTTTGATGATAACAAATTATTGAAAGAACAATGGTTTGTTTGATGTGTGTTACGTGTGTACAGGTTCTAATACTTGTAAATATTATAATGAGAATCTGTGTTACATTAAGCACACTTTGAGAGTTGATGAATTGCTAGCTTCTGGTGGCAGAATCTGAAGAACACTTGCTAAGTGATGTCTAGCGTAGACTCTGAAGCTGAAGGCCCCAACATCATAAGAAGCAACATAATTGTCTCTAGACTTAGTGAAAGCAAATTTGCTTCTGATACCATTCAGAGTAAGTGATAAAGCTGAAGTTGTCTGTACTACAGAAAGCAAGTTGTATTGTCAAATAAGTTTGTCAGCTAGAGTCTACAAATTGCAAGGCTCAAGAAAGATTGAGATGCTTTATGAATATCTACTCTCAACGGCTCTAATAGTACAAAATCTCTTGAAGACTCAATGGTTACACATGTTACACATTGGATCAAGATTTTATGGTGTATCTATCTCCAATGGCTCTTGTACTATGGAGTAACAACAAAGAATCTTGATCAAGTTACCTCTTCAACGTCTAGTTTCTGAAAAGGCTATAGATATGGCTGAAGGTTCAAATTGAATCTTCAACAAGGATCATCCAGAAGAAGGAGTAACAAAATCAGCAATTATCAACACAATTATAAATGCAGATTTTCTGTTGTATGTTGTAATTGCAAAAGCCTTAAGATTTCTTACACATTGAATATCTTAGAAATCTTAAGTGCTTTAGGTCTTTGTTATAGTGATTTCATGTACCTCTGATACTTGTATCATGTACTCCGTGTTCTCTATTCTCGTGAACTTGTTCAGCAGTTTATATAAAAGTCTTGTGTCATTGGGATACAAGCAAGGAAGTCTCGAGCCAAGATGCACGAGTCACGTAAGTCTCTTGCTATGTGCTTGAGCTGTGAAAGTCTTAATCAAGTGGATTAATTAAGTAGAAGTCTTGTATCATTGGGATACAAGCAAGGATGTCTCGAGCCAAGATGCTTGAGCCACGTAAGTCTCTTGCCATGTGCTTGAGAAGTGAAAGCCTTAATCAAGTAGATTGATTGAGCATGTTAGCTCGGTGCATGAAACTTGGAGCAGTAAGTCTTGTATCTGAGGGATCAAGCAGAGAGGCTCGTTTCATGGGACCTGGAGCAAAATTCTTGAGCTAGTGTGGCTTGAGCAAGAGAGCTCAGTACATGGAATTGGAGCAATAAGTCTTGACCAGAGGGGTTCAAGAAGGGAGACTCGTTTAATGGGACTTGGAGCTGAAGTCTTGGGCTGAAGACTTGAGCAAGGAAATCTTGGGATCGTGGAACCTGAGCAGAAACTCTCGAGTGAGGAGCTTGAGCAAAAGTCTTGGAACTTGGGTCTGAGCAGTTTTATAAGTCTTATGCAGAATGCATAAGCGATTGTAATGATGATTTGATTATAGTGAAAATATCTTGTGAAGCAAGGGGGCTGAACTACTCTCAATTCGTGAGGAACCAGTATAAATCTTTGTGTCTTCTGCTATTATTTATTTGCTTCTATTAACATTCCGCTGGTAAGAATTAACCAGAATCTGAACACCAGTTTAGATTCTGAACTCTGATAAGATGCAAACTAAGAAAACGAAAAACACAATTCACCCCTCCCCCTTTCTTGTGTACTTTTCTCACCTTCAATTGGTATCAAAGTCTGGTTTGTGCTTAATACTTAACAACGACACAAATAATGATCCAATAAGAAAATTATGTCTGTCAAGACTTTCCTTCAAGAAGGAATCAAGTGACACATGAAAAATATTATACTGCTTTTCCTACCATATTCAAAGGGTAGGAAAAGCAAAACATATTTTTAACTCATTGGTCTTGATAAAAGGGGTTTTTGAAGGTCTATAGAATATCCTTGAAGAAGGTATTACTATAGAAGTTGATGGTGTAGAGATAATCTGTTTGAAAGTCTCTATCACTAGCTCAGAAGAAGCTTATTGAATATCTTCAGAGGTAGTTGCATTCTGGTAGGTGCTCTATCTCACTTTTGAGTATGTCAACATCATTGATATGTCTGATGCTCGAACTATCTTTGAATCCTTGTGCTCAGATTTGTGGGAATCCATTTTGAAGCTTGTCTAGTTACACTTTATTTGATCTTTCAAGTAAATTCTGAGAAGATTGGTTTAGATTCAAACCTGAGATCACAGTTATTCAAGAAGTTATACAACTTGAATTTATTGTGCTCTATTAGTTTTCCTTGAAAATATTCAAAGAAAAGAAATGAAATTAGAAGATGAAAAGCTATCTTACATATCACTTTTCCTAAATCTTGATTCTTTGAAATGTTTGATGATGAGGGATTTATATTTCTTGTCAGAAGTACTTCTTAACCAGCTGGATGGGTTGTAACATCTGTTGATAGGAGAGTAACTTCAGAAGCTTCTGAAATACTTGTATTTCAACTGATTTCCTAGATCTGAAAGCAAGGAGAAACACTACCAGAACCTAATGTTAGTTAATCTTCACTGCATATTCTTTTGAAGATGACATTAGTGCGGGATTCAGATAAAAGAGTAATCTGGCTCTGCCAGTCATTACTGCTTCTGAAGAAACATCTGAGTCCTGAAATAAAAATCAGGTATTAAAGAGAACGAGATTATGCCAAATCTATCTTGCATCAGTATTTGATAATAAGGAGTCTGTTCTTTAAGGTGATATCTTAAGAGACTCCATTGCTACTTGATTGAGGGTCATCATGGAATTTGTATTAAAGGATAAGTCTATGAGAAACCTTCAATTTTTATTTGTGTTCTGCAGGAAATTAGATGATGGTGCTTTAATTTGTTTTATGTCATTCTCTGATAGCTAACATCATCTGGTTCTTTGCTTATCAAAGATATCAAAGTCTTGAGTCAAGAAAATGAAATTAATGATTCTTCTAAGAACAAGATCTTGTTCATAATATGATTTATTCTAGACTGGTACTCTGGAATGAATCACGGTATTGCTATTAGAATGTGGCATAATGTGAAGGAAAGCCTGCCTGGACATTTATGTATGATCTCATAGAAATATGAGTGTCATTATTTAAATGTATTTGTTGCAGATATCAAAGAAAGGAGCATATGCATCTTCCATGGCATTTATCAAAGATTGTTTACGACATTTTATGGAAGAAGATCCCACAACCCAGACTCAAGTTCTAGAGGTATTGAGTTTGGTGAATGAAGTGGAGTCATTGTTTTGACATCCATTAAATCAGAATCCACTCAAAGTGGTGTTCAAACTCTATGGTCAAGTCTGAATACTGATACGTGTTTGACCAAGAAAATAAGAAAAAAAGGAATGTTTATTCTTTTCTGGCTTATCTCCTGATTCAATGAGATATTTGTGTTAGTGTAAATACAAAGTTTCTGTTAGATTTCTAGAGAAGCTCTTTTGAAAAAGGAGCTTCAGAAATCTTTAAGAAGAAACTCTATTGTATTTATCTATACTGAATATTTCATTAAGCTAGATGATGATCATATTTATGGAAACAGTTTCCTCACTTTTTATGATGTTACTGTTGTTTATTAGATGTCAAAGGAAACAATTCAATATTCATATATCACTCATGACTCTTGTTTCAATAGGAAATATTGGTTTTGAATAGAATCTTGGAGACTAATGACTGACAGGAGATATCTCTCTCTCAGTCTAGTTCTACTAGACTCTGATGGATGATAGCTTCTGAAATTTTTCTGATTCTGATATTCAGAAGAGGATTCTTTACTTCTGACAAAGCAGTTTAAGTAAAAGGTTTTTCAAAAACTTTCATAATACTTAAATTTTCATAAAGGGGAAATTTAGCTTGTGGATTCATGAAATCTGCTGGATAAGAACCTTTGGGTAATGATGTTTTCTTTTTGGATACTTATTGTCACTATACCCTGTCTTGTGAAACATCATTTTGTCCTTCTTCTTAAAAGATTCTTATTCCTTTGGGAATCTTGTTTAGTTCTTTTTTTTATTTTCTCTTTGGTTGTGTGCTGTTCAAGCCAAACTTAAGATGAGTTTCCTAGTAAACTCTTCTTTGAATCAACTAGTTGTCATCAATGAAAAGTTTGTGGATTTTGATGAGTTTCTTAAATTAGGCTTTAACTTCTGGAAGACTATATTTGAACAAGGATGGAATGGATACTTTGAGATGCTCAGTGGTTTCACTTATCCAGATCTTTTCAAAGAGTTTTGGATTAATGCTTCCATTGTTGAGAAAATTCAAATTGAGGTTGAATCCGAATAAGTGCACCTTTGGGGTGCGGTCTGGTAAATTGTTGGGTTTCATCGTCAGTGAAAGAGGGATCGAGGTTGATCCAGCCAAAATAAAAGCAATTGAAGAGATGCCTGAGCCTAGAACAGAAAAGCAGGTTCATGGTTTCCTAGGGAGGTTGAACTACATTGCTAGATTCATCTCTCATCTTACAGCCACTTGTGAACCAATTTTCAAGCTGCTAAGAGAAGATCAGGTTGTCAGGTGGAATATTGACTGCCATCGGGCATTTGAAAATATAAAAGAGTATCTTCAACAACCTCCGATCCTTATGCCTCCAGTTCAAGGGAGACCACTAATAATGTATTTGACAGTACTTGAAAACTCAATGGGTTGTGTACTCGGTTAACACGACGAGACAGGTAGAAAAGAACACGTCATCTACTACCTGAGCAACAAATTAAATGATTGTGAGTCAAGATACTCAATGCTTGAGAAGACATGTTGTGCACTTGCATGGGCTGCTAAGCGTTTGAGATAATACATGCTGACTCACACAACTCTACTAATATCCAAGATGGATCCAATCAAGTACATCTTTGAGAAGCCAGCTCTCACCGGAAGGGTTGCTCGTTGGCAAATGGTCTTGACATAATATGAAATTCAATATACTTCCCAGAAAGCCATCAAGGGTAGTGTCCTATCTGACTATCTTGTTCAACAACCGCTTGATGATTATCAGCCGATGAAATTTGAATTTCCTGATGAAGACATCATGTATTTGAAAATGAAGGACTGTGAAGAACCGTTAGTAGACGAAGGGCCAGATCCTGATTCTAAATGGTGTTTGATGTTCGATAAGGCCGTTAATATGAATGGTAGTGGAGTTGGGGCAGTTATTATCACTCCGAAAGGTTCTCATATACCTTTCACCGCCAGATTGACTTTTGAATGCACCAACAATGAAGCCAAGTATGAAGCTTGCATTATGGGTATCGAGGAGGCTATTGATCTGAGGATTAAAACTCTTGACATCTTTGGGGATTCCGTTTTGGTGATCAATCAGGTCAGCGGAGATTGGAATACTCATCAGCCCAACTTGATTCCATACAGAGACTACACTAGAAGATTGCTGACTTTCTTCACTACAGTGAAGCTTCGTCATATACCTCATGACAAAAATCAGATGGCAGATGCTCTGGCAACGTTATCCTCCATGAGCAAAGTGAATTGGTAGAATCATGTGCCCAAGATCGATGGGACGCGCCTTGATAGGCCCGCGTATGTGTTTGCACCCGAGACAGTTGTGGATAGTAAACCTTGGTATCACGATATCAAGTGCTTTTTGAAAGGTCAAGAATACCCGACTGGGGCATCCAACGATGATAAGAAGACTCTGAGAAGATTGGCTGGCAGTTTCTTCTTGAACGAGGATGACGTGTTGTGCAAACGGAATTTTGACATGGTCCTGCTCAGATGCGTGGATAGACACGAAGCGGACTTATTGATGCAAGAAGTGCACGAATGTTCCTTTGGCACCCATGCCAATGGACACGCTATGGCAAAGAAGTTGTTGAGAGCCGGTTATTACTGGATGACTATGGAATCAGACTGCTTTAAATACGCCCGAAAGTGCCATAAATGCCAGATTTATGCCGACAAAGTGCATGTGCCTCTGAATCCGTTGAATGTTATGACTTCTTCGTGGCCCTTTGCTATGTGGGGCATTGATATGATCAGCAAGATCGAGCCCACTACTTCCAATGGGCACCATTTCATTCTAGTTGTTATCGATTATTTCACCAAGTGGGTGGAGGCAGCTAGCTTCCTTTGCAAACGTCACCAAACAGGTGGTCACCCGGTTTATTAAGAAGGAGATCATTTGCCGTTATGGGGTGCCTGAAAGAATCATCACTGATAATGGCTCTAACCTCAACAACAAGATGATGCAAGAGCTGTGCCAGAGCTTCAAGATTGAACATCACAATTCTTCTCCGTACTGTCCAAAGATGAACGGTGTTGTTGAAGCAGCCAACAAAAATATTAAGAAAATTGTCCAAAAGATGGTTGTAACGTATAAGGATTGGCATGAGATGTTGCCTTTCGCTTTACATGGGTACCATACTTCCATACATACGTCAACCAGTGCAACTCCGTTCTCACTTGTGTATGGTATGGAAGTAGTCCTGCCAGTTGAGGTTGAGATTCCTTCCTTGAGGGTTATGATGGATGTGAAGCTAGAGGAAGCTGAATGGGTCTGAACAAGATTCAACGAGCTGAGCCTCATTGAAGAAAGAAGAATGGCAGCTGTATGCCACAAGCAGTTGTATCAAAGGAGGATGAAGAAGGCATTTGATCAGAAAGTGTGTCCTCGTTGTTTCCAGGCTGGTGATTTAGTGTTGAAGCGGATCCTTCCTCCACAGACAGATCACAGGGGCAAATGGACCCCGAATTATGAAGGCACGTACGTTGTTAAGAAGGCTTTCTCTGGCGGAGCCTTGATGCTTTCAACTATGGATGGTGAAGACTTTACGGCCCCTGTGAACTCAGACGCAGTTAAAAAATACTTCGCATGAAATAGACCCGCTGGACAGCAAAAAGAATAAGTCCAGGCAAAAAAGGGCATCCCGACGAACCATAAAAAAGAAAAGGTTCAGGCAAAAATTAGGGATATATAAAAGAAAAATGAGTAAACCCGCTAAGTTGAAAACCTGAAAAGGCAACTTAGGCAAAAATGGGTATCCCGGTGGATTGAAAACCCGTAAAGGGCGATCCAGGCAAAAGTTAGAGACTAAAGCGAAAGGTTGCGATCTGAGTAGTCTGGACATCTTCTCTTTTCAACATCTAGGAATCTCGAAGGATAGGAACCGGTCCAATCAACTTCCTCGGAAAGCAGTGTATTCGGAGCGTTTTGAAGACATACAAGTCATAGCAGAATAGAAACTCAATGTGAATCTGTTTTTACATTGCCACTAATGTAGTTTCTTTTCTTTTTATGCAATTACCTTTTTCTAAGAATTGCTCCCTGATGTAAACGCCTATTTACAGGCTCATTCAATCAATAAATTCATTTTCACTCAAATAGCTTTCTCTATTGTTTTCATTTTACTGTTTTGTTTGCAAAAGACGTTTGAATTTTTGATAAACATTGCATTCGAAAACAATAAAGCCCTACGAAATATACGTGAAAATATTTAAAATTGCCTTGAATGTTGAGTGTCCTCGGGTGGTGAATTCAGACCATATAATCCTCGGGGCACACGTGTGTATCTTTTTGTGTTTGCAGGCACATGTATTCCCACTTAGAGGTCAGTGTGCAAGTCAAAGACCATTATCTTCTCACAACACTGGAGGCATGGTTCAGATATGTGAATGGATGTCTCCCCAGCAGAAACAATCAAGATGGTATCATCCTTGGCAGAGGTTATGTCTTCTTGTTATGCTCCCCAGCAAGAGTCTAGAGGTTGGGTCCCCCATCCAGAGATGGATTTGTTTGTTCTCCTGTAAGAGTTCAAGCCCTGGACATGGTAGAGATGGTCTGTTTTACTCTCCAAACAGGTTGGCATCAATAGCCAGAGACTCATTTGACGGCACGACGCCGGTAGAGTTATCTCCCCACAGAGTGCTAGTATAAATTCCTCATCAATTCGGGAGATGTCTCCTCCCTCAACAGGGGCCTGTTAATTCCTACTCCCCAGTGAAGTCGCCAATCATCACATCCTCGGCAGAGTTGCTAATTATCATCCCCGGCAGATTCCAAGTCCAATGGTTATTGGCGCCTTTTCCGTATCAGATCTTTGGGTTCCATCATCATCAACTGTCCTTCTTAATCTCCAACGGAGTGGAAGTTCTCTTCAGGTTTCATCTTCATCAGAGGTTTGGATCTGGAAGGCCGTTCAATTTGTCCTCCTCAAAATGGTTTGTGACCCTGAGGACAATTCAGTTTGTCATCCCCAGTGGAGTTGCCTTCATATCCTCAACATTTATTTTATAGAGGATCCCCTTTGCATCTTGAATGTAGTAATCATTGCATCCTCAAAACGCGTAGCATTTCCATCTCGCATGGAGCATTACGCCATAGAAAAATTCAAACAGATGAATTTGAAGCATAAGCCAGGTTTGGATTCTTGCTGCCAGACGGTTCCCCAACAAAAAGTGGTTTAATCCAGGAGGACTAGTCTTATCTTATCCCTGGTGAAGTTGCCAATGAACTTGTTCATTCTACTGGTATTCCCCTGCAGAGTTTTCTGTTCAGAATTCTCTTAGCCCCAGCAGAAATGATGTAACTGTAGCCCTCTAGCAGGCACCTTAATCAATCCCTAGGGTAGTAGATCGGTCCCTCTTCCCTTTTTTGGCCATGCCCACTAGTAGAGTTGTTTGACCAGGATTCCAGTATACCCTCAGTTCCTTTCGATGCTGGAAAGTGTCGTCATTTCATTCCTCCTTTCGACGCCGAAAAGTGTCGTCATTTCATTTTTCCTTAATACCGGAAAGTATTCCTTTTGGTTCCGGAAAACACCATCTTTCGTGCCGGTAAGTGTCGTCACCTCAATTCATCTTTCGATGCCGGACAGTGTCGTCACTTTAGATCCTTCTTTTGATGCCGGAAAGCATCATCTTTCAATGCCGAACAGTGTCATCACTTTAGATCCTTCTTTTGATGCCAAAAAGCATCATCTTTCGATGTCGGTGAGTGTCGTTATCTCAATTCATCCTTCGATGCAGGAAAGTGTCGTCATCTCATTCCTCCTTTCGATTCCGGTAAGTGTCGTTATTTCGTTTATTCCTGTTGATGCCGGAAAGCATCATCTTTCGATGCCGGTAAGTGTCGTCATCTCAATTCATCTTTCGACGCCGGAAAGTGTCGATATCTCAGTTTTTTCCTATCATTCCTTTGGATGCCCTAAAGCATAATCTTTCGATGCTGATAAGTGTCGTCATCTCAATTCATCCTTCGATTTCGGAAAGTGTCATCATCTCATTCCTCCTTTCGATGTCGGTAAGTTTCGTTATTTCATTTATTCCTGTTGTTGCCTAAAAGCATCATTTTTCGATACCAGTAAGTGTCGTCATCTCAATTCATCTTTGGATGCCGGAAAGTGTCGATATCTCAGTTTTTTCCTAGCATTCCTTTGGATGCCGTAAAACATCATCTTTTGATGCCGGTAAGTGTCATCATCTCATTTCATCTTTCGATGCCAGTAAGTGGCGTCATCTCAGTTTTTTCCTTAATGCCGGAAAGCACCATCTTTCGATGCCAGTAAGTGTCACTTAGTCAGCACACATATCTGCATCTGTACTTCTCCTTGATAACGGATAGTATCATCTTTCGATGCCGGCAAGTGTCGTCGATCCAGCACACGTGTTCGTGTCTGTATCATTTTCCTTTTGATACCGGTGAGCATCATCTTCCGATGCTCATCCTACCTTCTAATTTTAGACACCGGTCTGTGTCGTGTATTCTCCATAACACATTTTCCAACCTCACATATTCCTTATTATTCCCAGTAGAGTCTTCCACACTCATCAGATCTTCTACCCTAATTTATACACACAGAGTGCAAATTTTCAGTTTCTGTTGGTATTCAATCCCTAGTACCTCGAACGTCTAAAAGCGTTGCTCTCATCCCTTCAGGTCCACAGCTGATTGAATAGGGGCAGCTGTAGCACCCTAAAATTTTCCCTCTCCTTTTTTCTATCAATAAATGGCTTATGTTTCATATTTCATATGCATTTAGGTCATAAACATTGCATCCATCATTGGTCTTCTCAAGGCATGGTATCAAGGGTGTCACCATCATTTGATTATAAAAGGCAAGGAGAATGAGATATGCCAAATCATCAATCCACAAAGGCTCATCATACCTCAAAGGCAACTCATATAGTCCACCATGTCATCAAGAGTTTGAAATTGGCAAGAGAATGAAAGAGGATCACATTCTCATGATTGTTGATCATCAATTAGGGTTTTGACCATTTGAGCTCGGGACACTCTCATGAGCAAGGTTCTTAGGTCTTTAGCATCATCTCGTCACATGAATCATATTGGTTTAAGGCAATTTACATTATGGTCAGAGGAATTTGGGTTTTGAGGATCAATCAATTTCTCCTGACTTTTGGGGACCAAATTAGGGTTTTGCATAAAGTCAGTTTATTTATGATCTTTTAGGCAAGACTTGATTTCATGGCATTCCACATGTTCCTAAGTGTATAAGATTGGAATGTGAGCTATCAATTGCATTCATAGGGTTTTCAATTGGAGAATTGATTAAAAATTAGGAAAATTGGGGAAAAGTCAATTGATCAAAGAAAAAAGTCAACTATTGATTTTTTGAGGTCAACATCATGATCATCATGTTAAATATGGTCAATGGACCAGATTTGATCAAGAAATGTTACAAAGATCATGAAAAATCAAAAGTGAAGATACTTGCCATTTTTGGAAAATCTAGGGTTTTAGAACTTTCCATTTATGGAAAGTTCCATGAATTTTAGCCAACGTCCAAGCCAATTTTCTCCATGCTACAAGCATCTTTTGGAAAATTTTCTCAAATGTATGTTGTAGAGTGATCTTCAAGCTTTCCAACCATATGTAATTCATCTCCATTGGATCATTATTGAAGTAGTTATGATCATTTGAAGATGGGATGTTCAAGTTGTTCAACATTGCAAATAACTTAGAGAAATTTCATGATCTTTGGCAGCTCATGTATAGCATGATTCAAGGCATATTTTCATCATGTTTGAGACATCTTTTCCACTTGCTTCCAATATGAAAAGTGTAGTATGAAACATTTCCTTCAAAATGAGTACAAGAACCATGGCATTTGGATCATATTTCAATGAGTTATAGTCTCCCAAAAATAAAAAAAAATCATCCTTTATACAATTAAAAAACTCATGTAAAGCACGCTTTCATGGCAGCCCTTGGATTCCCATCTTCCACATTATTTTTCACCATGTAAGAGACATTATTTCAACTTGATTCAAACACCAATATTGTTGTATCAAACCTCTTCATTCCAATGGTCCCGAGATTGAAAGAATTGGTTCACTAACCATTGAGATATCCCACTTCAAACATAGCTTCATGATTATGTCAAATAAAAGTTCAAATCATACCTCATGCGAATTGCCAAGAATCAATCTTATTTTTCTAGTGTCATTACATAGCCATGCATATAATATCATGTCACCATCTTTTCCACTAATAGCCATGCAAAATCTTGCACTACACATCCATATACCAACATTACTTCATGTGGACATGGGAGAGAGAAATAGAAACTTAGTGACTAAGCAAGTTTCTGCCTTGTACCAGCTATTGCTTATCATCATGCATCACCACCATCCAATATACAACGTCATTATCATTAACCATACATCACATTTAAGCCAAACCCGTGTGCTTCCATAACCTTTCATTTTTGCAATTTCCTTAACCATCATTCAGCTAACCCCTTAACCATGATTAAACTATTCTAGCCACACATATATAAATCTACTAACCATAACTGAATCGGAGAACTGCATTTTTCCACAAATCAGATAAAAGAAAATCCATTTTCTCTCTCTGAATTTCATAGACACGATTCAAGGGTTTTGGGAAGTTCTTTCAGGATTGCTCTTCACCATTGTTATATTCTCCATTGGATCTTCCTTCTGATCCAAGGCTTTAGAAGCATTTTCTCTGCTCTTGGTGTTGATTAGAAGGCATATCACGAAGTATTCCGGGTTTCTTGAAGCTTGAACTACATCTTTTAACAAGGTAACTTTCTTGAATCTTTGAAGCATTCATTAAAATAGCATTGTGGTTTAGGTCATGTAGATAGCTGCATATTGAGCCCTCCTGCCTAAGGCACTGGCTATATGTAGATTGATTGCAAAGAAATGTGAAATCTTGTGAGAATTCGTGACTGGATCCTTGACTTTAAGTCTACTTTTCTCTATGATTAAGTAAGTGGTTTTTAAATTATTTGTGGATTTGTAATATACGTATTTAGGGCTCCAGTTTAGGATTTTATTTTGCTTAATTTGATGTGAAATTGATAGCGAAATTTGAGCTTAAAGCTTGTGAAATCCATTGCATTTTCGGGTAGCTTTAGGATCCCTGGTTATTGTGCATGAGAAATGGAGATGACGATGATGTGTATTCGTCCCATTGACCTGGTTTCTTATTAATCTGTGATTAGGCAATGATTATGCAGCGTGAGGCATTGTTATTTGGGTCAGCCAATCACAACAACACATTAATGAGAATATATGATTCCTTCACGTGCTTTTTTTTTCTTTCTTTCTTTTTTCTGAAATTTAATAATGATAATAATAATAAATTAGAAAAAGGTTGATTTTTGTAGTCTGGGACCAAAGTATTCTTGCTATTCGCGCCCCCAATATTGAGCCCAATGTAAGATGAATTGCACTTTTGCTTCCCTTGCACCCCTCTCAATTTCTTGCTTATTTTTTTAACCTCCTTTTATGCTATGTTCATAATCTGATTTTAAAAATAAGTATATTTCTCCAAAATTCCCAAATTAATTCATGGAGATCATTGAGCATGTTGAATAATTTTTTATGAATTTTATTTGACATTTTAAAATTTTTAATATTTTTCATGAATTTTTGTATGAAACATGTTTCCATTGAAATACCTTGCAATTCAAGCATGACAAAGTAACCTTCCCTTAATCTTTTGACCCTGATTATTGGCATGCTTTTTAGAATTTGATTACTTGACCTATTTATGGCTGGTTGGTGTATGGTTCATGTATGTTTCCTTGATTTTGAACTTCATATTTATGACTTATTCTTAGGAGATCATTAATGGAGATATGCTTAATCTTTGCAATTGTTTGAACCACTTTTGTGCGTAATTTTGATCCTATAATTTGCATGTGATTACCTAGTGACCTTGGCTTAACTTGGTTAATTTTTCATAATTTTGTGAAGCCTTTAACTATTTTTCATGGATTATTGTTTGATGGCTTACATGCTTGTTGATGTTTAGAAGTGAGGCTAGTTTTGAGACCTTTGTAAAACTTGCCTTGAAGTGAAATATTTGGAGGTATTTAGACCTAATTCATAGGATCTTGTGTGCCTTGTTATGATTCTTTGACACATGTGCTTGGGCCATGACTCACATGCTAAATCTTAAGTCTTTGTTGCTGGCCCGATGCTTGTCTAACACGTTCTCCATTGCTTGGATTTTGAGAATGCATTTATGCAATACATTAGGGACCTTTAGATCATTGACTTGCATTGATAGTAAATGAGGAAGAACCTTGTAATTTCAATTTATAGGTCATCATTGGATGTTTGGAGGTGGTTTGAAATTTGTTTGAACATGACTTCAAATGTGCACCAACTTTGGTCATTCTTTCATGCCTTGTGTGTATGTCTTATAACCCTTCTCTTAACACTTGAACATGCTATATTAGAGGTCTTTGCCTACTTATCTTGATGCTCATACATGTGTACATGTCTTATGTGTTCCACCTTTACTTTACTTGCAAGTTACAAGTTCATAAAAGATGTTTGAAGCTTATTTTGTGCATTGCTTGTTGTGACTTCTACAAGTGCATCCACATGGAACTTTTCATGATGACTTGAGATAATTTTTGAACATTAAAATGTGCATTCATTTCTGATCTATACCATTCTACATGCCTACTTTCATGATTGTTTGTATGTTGCTTGATCAAACTTGTTTGTTACATCTTAAGTAAACTACTTGTGTGTAGACTTGTGTAATTATTAGAGATGCTTTGACATGCCACTTCCATGACAACTTGAGGTCATTCTTATACTTTGGATACATGTTTTAAGTTCTGACCCATGTCATTTACATGCTCTTCTCATGCTTTTATGCATCATACAACCTTGAGTGTTTGATTCATCCTAAATGAAACATCTTTGTGCAAGATTGCCTAAACTTTTGAAGGTGGTTTGGTATGAATGTAATGATTACTTTTTCACATATTAAAACTCATTTCTCCATGTATACACTACTGACTTCATCTCATATATGTGCCTTAATTCAATTCATGTGACCTTTAGACCTCAATTGTGCATAGTTTGTTAATGACTTGTGTTGTGAGCTAACTTAGGACACAACTTGGAATTGTTTGATCTTCCTTAAGATGCTAACTTATATAGGATTGAACTTGGTTTATCTACTTACCTATATAGGATCTTACCTTCTTAGAATCTAATTAACTTTGTTTGTGGTTTGCCATTACATGTGGAGACATTGTAGGGCATTTGCATTAGTTTTAGGACATAGTTTGCATAAACTTTCAACTATTCATTAGTTGAGCTTGCTTGCATAAACCTTTCAACCATTAATTGGTTGAACTTGTGTGTGAGTTAAGTCTATTTAGTTTGATGTTTACATTCTTATGCAGTTTCCTTTTCATCTCATCTCTCTTTCTTCTTTAGATGTTGGATTGATTCCACTTAGCGTTTACTTGTGCAATAACATGATCCCTTAGGACTCCTAGTTTGGTTTTAATTTTTGATTAAGACCAAAGTAGGATAGACATTAGGTGAGCAATCCTTGGCATGATAACAAGTAGGTTAGTCCCCTCTTAACCTTAACCATAGGCCACCTTTGCATGATAACATTAGGACATAGTCTCCCGTAGTGCTTTTCTTTCAACCTTGAGTCTTTCTCTCCTCATCTCAAAACAAAATAAAAAACATGTAATAAATACAACGAGCATTGTGCGCCATGAGCCTTAAGTACATCGAAAATGAAGAATGAGGGGTCTCTCTTCATTATTCTAGAGTGTTTAGCATACGTCCCATTGGGGGCGACCATGCGACGCATTCGCTCCTATGTCATAGACTTTAGTGCAATATGAGTTACAAACAATAAATAAAAAAACACTTTCTTCTAAAAAACAAAAACAAACAATCATCTTCCTTCGGGATTCTCTTCTCGTCTCCCTCACTCCATTCGTAAAGGATGTGTCATTTCCGTTCTACCGCAAACAGGTAAACGCGTAAGACTCCATACAACGAGCGGCAGTACCTAAACTGCTGGAACGACCATGTTAGGTCGAACTATGACTGCTCTGATTTCCTCTTTTCGGTTAAATTGAGTATACGTAGGCATGAGACGCGATGTCTTGGCGAGAAAACTTCCCCCACAAATCCGTAGTCCGTCGAACTACGTCGACTCTGATTCTCCGTTCGTCCACGAAGATACGTAGGCATAGGATTGCGACTATCCTTGCGAGTCCGTTTTTGTTTCCCCCTTTCCGTGTCCGTTAGCAGTTGAGCTTCAGATGACCTACACCCTTTGATCGATAACAACAAGCGTGGATCCCATCGAGTACGATGGACGCGAGGGGGTGCTAATACCTTCCTCTCGTGTAACCGACTCCCAAACCCAGGCTATGGTTGTGATGACCATTCCTTTCCCTTTGTTGAGGTTTTCTTTGATCGTTTCCTTTCTCTGCATCAGGATAAATAACATTCGGTGGCGACTCTTCTATTCTTTTCTGCCGGTTGATTTTCGCAGATGCGACAATGTGTAGAAGTTCTAACGGTCTTGAGGTGGACACACCATTTTTTGGTTTGAAGGAAGTTTTAGAAAAATTTCCTTTCTGACATGCGTCACAAAGAGCATCTGAAGAATACTTCAGATTTGGTAAGCCTCTGACAAGTTCAAGCTTATTTAGCTGAGAAATCCTCCTCATGCTAATATGGCCTAAACGTCTATGCCATACCCATTGCTCCTCATTAACAGACATTAAGTATTTAACATTTTGTTCACAGAGATCAGAAAGTCTAATCTTATAGATGTTGTTTTTCATTTTTCTGATAAAAAGGTTTGAGCCATCTTTCTGACTGACAGCCTTACAGGACTTTTGATTAAAGATGATATCATAACCATTGTCACTAAGTTGACTAATTGACAACAAGTTATGCATCAAACCATCGACCAGAAGAACATCAATAATAGAAGGAAGGTTACCATTACCAACAGTTCCAGAGCCAATGATTTTTCCTTTCTGGTTTCCTCCGAAACCAACAAAGCCTCCAGGCTTAAGTTCTAGACTTTGGAACATATGCCTTCTTCCCGTCATGTGTTGCGAGCAACCACTGTCCAGGTACCATGATTGGTGTTTCAACTGAGCTGCTAAGGATATCTGCAACATAGATTATCTGGTCCTTAGGTACCCACTTTCTGGGTCCTCTTTTGTTAGTTTTCCCAGAGTGTTTGACAACTTTGGGCTTATGTCCAATAGGATAATCAAGTGGAATTTGTGCATGATATTTGACTTTAGAGATATATTTCTGTGTCGGTGGAGGTTTTTGTGCAAGCTCAGAGCAAACAAGCTCAGTGCCAGAAGGCATAAAATGGTCATAGAGAGGTTTTGGTTTAACAGGTTGACGTTCGTCATTTTCAAATGTTTATGTACATCCTAAACATTTCTAGCCATTTTTGCTAACTCCATAGATCATGGAAGCTATTTTGCTTCTATCTATGCTTTTAGCCAAAAATTACTGGAATGCCCTATCATACTTGTTGATACATCTTGTGTCAGAGACACTGGAGATTAATTCTTCTTCTAATTTAGAGACTTTGCTTTTAAAAGCACAATTACTATTTTTTAAGGAAAAAATGTTTTCATTTAGAGAAGAATTATTCTGCTCAATCTTATCTTTTGCTTCAGAAGCAATTACATGGGGTTTTTAAGATCCTTGTATTTACTTTGAAGAGTTTGATATTTTTCCAGCATTTCTGAAAGACACGACTCTAATTCACAACGAGAGAGTTTAGACAATACCTCTGAGTCAGAGTCTGAGTCTGATTCTGGTTCTGATGGCGTTTTATCTTCTAGTTTTCCAGAGACTTCAGCATCAATTATTGTTGCCATTAATGCAACCTTTGCTTGTTCTTCATTAGAATCTTCTTCTTCAAAATTAGAGTCATCCCAAGTAGCCATGAGTAACTTCTTTGCTTTGGAGAAGTTCTTCTTAGGCTTCTGTAGCGTACGATTTTTTCGGTGACGTGATCACCTTACCACAATGGTTAGAATTGGGTGCTATTTTCTAATTTCTTATTTATCCTATGAAGCTGGAAAGGAAAGGGGAGCTATCTAAAACTAACCTTGCATGCAAATGTCTTCTTTAACAAATGCTAAGAGATTGGGGGTTCGGGGCCAGGTTATACAAAGGGAAGTTGTCAATCACCCTGTGTATATATGGTTATCCATAGACCTTTTATGGCATGTTTTTCTATTGGTTTAAATACTTTCTGGTGTTTATGTGTTATGGGTTGCGAAAGTTTCTCCTTTGGGAGTGTTGAGAGATTGTTTTTTGTTGTTTTCGGGTTTTTTCGATGTTTTTGGTAAGGTACTGGACCTAAAGTTTTTGATTTGTGTGCTCGCTAAGATTTCACAATCTTATGCCTACGTATTCCCGTAAAGATAACAGGGAAATCAGAGCAATCGTAGTTCCTCTTATTCTATGGGAGGAAAATGATATTTGGTGTCTTGTTCAAAGCCCAAGATTGAAGCTAAAGGTTATTTGTGTCTTGTTCAAAGCCCAAAATTGAAGCTAAAGGTTTGACTGAGAGAGAATTTGTCATCTCTAAAAGGAGATATCTCTCCTATTCATCACAAAAAGTGTTGGGTAGCTGATTGGTTATAAAGGGGAATTACTTTAACTGGAATGTATGGAATCCAACAATGCCATAATTTCCTTTATAAGGGAGATGTCTTGAAGGAATAAACTTTAACTCAGTGTAGAGCAATGCCATTTTTCCTTAGGAGTCTTTCAATGCTAAGAGAGGGACATTGGCTTGGATGTAAATGATCCAGAGGCTTGCATCTTACAACAGTTAGGTGAAAGAGGAAGTTTTCCAGGATAAAAGAGGGACTACAACTTGTATTTTTGAATTGACAAGTGTGCCACTTACAACAGTTATTTGGAATTAGGGTTTTTTATTGCCTGTTTTGATATGTGATGTATAGAGAAATGGCTTCCTACAGAGAGAACTCTTGATTTCCTTTGAGGGGATGATGATTTTTGTGTGCCTTAATCAAAGCCCAAGGTTGAAGCTGAAAGGCTGACTCTATTTAGGAAGTTTTATATCTGTCTTGTACAAAGCCCAAGATTGAGGCTGAAAAGGGATTGACTCAATTGGAGAGTATGATCTGTCTTGTACAAAGCCCAAGATTGAGGCTGAAAAGAGATTGACTCCACTGGGGAGGTTTTATCTGCTTTTGTACAAAGCCCAAGATTGAGGCTGAAAAGAAATTGACTCCACTGGGGAGTATGATCTGTCTTGTACAAAGCCCAAGATTGAGGCTGACTCTACTGAGGAAAATCATTATACAAAGCCTAAGAGGAGGCTGGTTGAGGAAATCCTTATATGAAGCCTAAGAGGAGGCTAGCTTCTGCTGAGGATTGTTGAAGTCCAAAAGCAGGTCCCATATGTATTGGGGAATCCAAAGGTTTTACTCTTTTCGGGGATTTGAAGAAGAGTTGACATATCAGAGACCATGAGGCTCTGATTCTACTGAAGATTTGTTGGTGGTAATTTGACCCTGGCTGGGGAATTTCTTAAAATGAAAGCTTAAAGATTGAGTTTGAAAACCTATGGAGGTTTTAACTCTACTGGAGATTGGTATGTTGATGAAATGATCAGGTTTTTTTCCTGTGTTTTTTGGAAACTTGAGGGTTTTTTCTGAGATCCAAAAGGAAATGAGACTTTCCAAGTCTACTGGTATGAATAGGTTGACTCTTAGCTGGAGAATGATCTTTGTATGATGCCCATGAGGAGGCTGATGACTGTCCAAGTCTCTCCAGAAGTGGTAGGCTCTAGTGTAGAGAATGGTCTTTGTATGATGCCCAAGAGGAGGCTGAGGTTTTAAAGGGATGAAGATCAACCCTATGATGGTCAGATGTTCTGGAATTCTGACTCTCCAGAGGATTGAACTAGTAGAGATGACTAAGTTCTGTCCTATGCCTGTAGGAGGTCTTCGGGTCCTTGTACTAATCCCAAGAGGAGGTTGGGGATGCTTTTAGGAAGCCTGTGGGTCCAAGCCTAAGAAAAGTTCAAGAAAGGTTTCACCGGGAATAAGTAATTTCTTTGCAGAACAATTCTAGGGTTTAAAGAAATTCAAAAGAGGTTTCACCGGGAATTAATCCTCTTTGGGAAAATGAATTTCTTGTACACATATATTTCTAAGTTAGGACAGTCTTGAGAAAAGTTTCACCAGGAATAATGCCTTTCTCTGTTCCATATTGTATAAGCCTAAGAGGAGGCAATACTGTATCTGGAATTTCCTATGGGGAACTTATTTTGACTGTGTTGAAAGAGTAACCAGTGGTTTGATCTAAACCTAGACCTAATTGCTGGGGAAAACTTTAAGCAAGTATACACAAGCATATATAAATATACAGATGAAATATATAAACAAGTATATATTGAAAAGATAGTGGAACTTACAGTTGTGCAAGCCCAATCATTTTAACTACAGCTGTATGGTTAGTTATTCAAGAAATTGAAGAAAGTTTTGATGATATTTTGAATTTGAATTTGAATAAAAAAGAAAGTTGTTTTAAAAAGAAGTTTGGGGCTTATACTCAAGGAGAGGCCCAAATGAATTCTTTTGAAAAGGCGACGATCGCGTCAGTAGTTTTGAAAACCACAGAGGGACTTATACAATGACTAAGGCCCAAATTATTTTTGTATTTTAACAAAGAGGTGGGTCTTACACTCTATTAGAGGCCCACAAGTGTTTGAAAAATAGAAAATGAGGATTACAACTCAAGGAGAGGCCTAGTTGAAAATTGTTTTGAAAACGACGACCGCGCCGAGATTTTTAAAATTGCATCGGGACTTATACAATGACTGAGGAAGAAAATTTTTTTATTTACAAAGGGATGAGACTTACTCTCTACCAAGAGGCCCAAAAAGTGTTTTGAAAAATGTTTGTGAAGGTGAAAACAATTAAAACCCTAATTTGATTTCAAAATGCATTTTAATTTGAATAAAAATTAATTAAAATGATCAAAATTATCAAACATGTATGAAAAACAAGTTGTGATCTTGGATTAATGTTTTAAAAATTATGTTTTATCCATAGAATGATTTGAAAATAATTTGAATTTAAAAAATCAAAAGAAATAAATATTGTTAAATGCTTAAAAACAAATAAAAATGAATTCTTTACAAAAATATCAAATATATATAATAAATAATATTTTTGTGAAATTTTTGTAGAATAAAATATTTTAACATTTTTGTGACTTTTTAAAAAAAGAACCAATAAAAGATGATGAAAAATGAGAGAGAAATTAATTTTTGAAATTGTAAAGAAATTGTAAAGAAAAATGCGAAGAAATTAAGTGGTAAAAAAAGAGATAGCCCTCCCAAGGTTTGAACCCACGCGCTTGGGGTGGAGGGTTCAAAATTTACCAACTGAGCTATGTGCGTGTGGTGATAGATAATGAGAGGGAGTGAATAATATGTGAAAAACCCTTTTGAAAATCGTTAAAAAAAATAAAATCAAAAGGTGTGGGGCGAGGGGGATTCGAACCCCAGACCTTAAACATGCTCACACACAAATACTAGTGTTTCCACTAGAGCGCAATGCCAATTCAAGTATATAGTGGCAATGAAATAATATATAGTAAGTTTGGTTTTGAAAACCTGAAAATGGCGCCATGGCCATCTTCTTCCCTGAACCATCATCAGAGTTGCAAAAGAAACTCTATCTCCTTCGTTTCTCAATCATTTTGGAAGATGTAAAAATGAAACTCGTTCATTTTTTGATAAGGAATAGAATGGTTCTTTTCAATTTAATTTAATTTAAGTGTATCAAGAGATACCATGCTAAAATCAGATGAACCCTAAAAAATGCAAGAACTACATGAAATCTTATACACGCAAGATAAATAACAATTGGTTGAGGGTTATCATTCTATGAACATCCAGAAACACATTGTTAACTTGAAAACATATTTATGATGCATGCATTATAGAGTTTGAAAGTTAAAGGCTTACCTCTGCAAGAAGGAATTGAATTCTGTTGTAGAGGTGTTACAGAAGTGAAACAATGATTTGGATAACTTCCTTAGGCCTCAAGGATTGTGTTACAATGATTAGAATGGATTGAAACCTCCTGAATTGAGTAGCTCGAATCCAACTGCAACTTATGATGTATTTTGAGTAAATGGGATATGACTTAGTGATCTTGATGTTACAGATGTAATGTAAGTGTTTAGATCACTTCCGCATAGTGTATGTGAAGTGTTTGAATGCTTGGATTGGACATAGTTTCTCTGATTTTAGAATTCCAAACTTTCACTCTTTAAGGGCTTAGAATTTGGCAAGAAAGAGGATTTGTGAGAAAACAAGCATTGTGGTTGTTTTGGTGTGATCTAAATGAATCAATGTGTCCTCTATTTATAGTAGAGGAGGTTTTTCTTGGAGGAATATCGTTGGCTTGAAGATTGGCTTGAATTCAAAAGTTTTGGTAAGATATATCATTGCCCCTCACACAAGGCACCATAGCCCTCCTCATGGATAACTTTTCTTTTGACTCAATCCACATTCCTCAGATGCTTTTATTGTTGTTTATAGGAGCATCTTGACTAAAAAGAGTCCTTTTGTTGAACGTGCACTATTGCACATAAATTGCATTTTGAATTCAAAGCACAAGGTGACAAAACCCATCATGCCATTTGAGATTTCCTTGACTCCTTGGTCCTACCTTGCAGGTTTGTGGTTATTTATCTGTTAAACACTGAATGTGAGTGGTTTTGATCATTACTCTTGACAAAAGGAATCGTGGCTAGCAAGAAATGTCCAAAACTGTCTTGTAGACAGTTTGCAGCAAGGCATGTTGGACACTCCATATCTCCTTGTTCACATGGAGTTTGATGATGTTCTGATACTCTTTGGAAAGCTTGTATATCCTATTTTAACTTTGATGTCCAACATTGGTCTTGAATCAACTTGGATCATGGTGAAAAATGGTCTCAAAGTTGGTGAAAAACGAAGACAGATTCTGTCCCAAAATTTTCACTAAGTGTTGGAAAAAGTGGGCATTTTCATGTTTTTTGTGATTTTGATCAATTCATAACTCAAAGTCCATGATGATTTGGAATCTGTTGTAGTTGACACTTTTGAAGTATGTCATGTGAACTTTCATTTGAGCTTTGGATGGAAGAAAAAGGCCTTGGGGTTTGGGAGTTATGACCTTGCGAAGTTGGTACCAAATCCATTTTGTTCCATAACGTAGAAAAATTTAAGTTTCTTAAGGTTGCCCCTTTTGCAAGTAACCATATTGTAGCGAGCGATTTGGACGTGGTTCTTAAGCACTGTCGCTCTGGGGTACTACAGGTCGATTCATTTTTTATCCTATTGAAGCTGATGAAGGAAGGGAAATAGATGTCTCCAATTAACCCTGCTTGCATACTAAGTTTAAACAGATGACTGTTGGTTTACAGATGCGGTTTAGATCGTGGGCCTCTCTCTGCTTATTTTGCTAAGAATGAAATGACGGGATTATTTGTGAGGATGTTAGGACTGATGCTTTTCGATTAATGTATGAAGGTACAGGATTTTGGGTTTTTGATTAGTGTGCTCGCTAAGATTTTTCAATCTTATGCCTACGTATTCCCGTTTAACGAAACAGGGAAATCAGAGCGATCGTAGTTCTTCATATTCTATGGGAGGAAAAAAAAGGTTGTTTTGGTGTCTTGTTCAAAGCCCAAGACGTGAAGCTAAAGGTGGTTTGTATCTTGTTCAAAGCCCAAGATGTGAAGCTGAAGGGTCTATTTGTATCTTGTTCGAAGCCCAAGATGTGAAGCTAAAGGGTTTTGACTTTAGAGAGAATTTGTCATCTCTAACGGGGGTCTGTTTGTCACAACTGTTGGGCGACTGATTATAAAGGAGAATTACTTTAACTGGGATATGTGAATCCAGCAATGCCATAATTTCCTTTATAGGGGATTTTTAACCTGAAGGAGAAGACTTTAACTCAGTTTAGAGCAATGCCATCTTTCCTTAGGAATTTCTCATGCTAAAAGAGGGACAGTGGCGTGGATGTAAATAATCCAGAGGCTTGCCGCTTACAGGAATTAGATGGGGGAAAAAGGAGTTGTTGATGTTTGTATACTATGAACGAGGCACAGATTTTTATGCTAAAAGGTTGATTAACTCAACCAGGGTTTCCTTATACAAAGCCTAAGAGGAGGCTATTGGCCCAACAAGAGGGTGTTTTTTATCTGTCTCGTACGAACCCCGAGATAGAGGCTAAAAGGGTGACTTAACAAGAGAGTGCTAACAAATTACTGACTCAACAAGAGAGTGCTTTTATATGTGTCTTGTACGAAGCCCAAGACGGAGGCTAAAAGGTGATTGACTCAACAAGAGAGTCTTTGTACCTCGTACGAAGCCCAAGATGGAGGCTGAAAATGTTTGACTCAACAAGAGAGTCTTTTATACTTAACAAGATAGTGTTTTTGTATCTCGCACGAAGCCCGAGATGGAGGCTAAAAGGGAGTGACTCAACAAGAGAGTCTTTTATACTCAACAAGAAAGTGTGAAAAGGTTAGCTCCGCTGGGGAGAATCATTGTACAAAGCCTAAGAGGAGGCTAGGGTGCTGGTGACTGTTTCAGTTTAGTGACAGGTCCAGTATGTTGGATAAAAGAGAAAATCAGTTCTTATATGGATAATGTTGTACGTTGAGATTGATCAGAGGATAAGGGAGATTTCCTGTTCTTTAAGGAAATGGAAAATCCAAAGGGTATTGAGACTGTCCAAGTCTACGGGTGTTTTGAGAAATCGATTCTACGGTAGTGAATGATCTTTGTACGATGCCCAAGAGAAGGCTGGTTTGTTAAGGGATGAAGGTCAACCCATTAATTGGTCTGACACTTGACTCAGAAAGACATCTCTAGCAAATTGATGACTAGGTTCTGTTCCTATACCTGTAGAGGTCTCTGGGTCATTGTACTAAGCCCAAGAGAATGCATGAGAGCTTTTAAGAAGCCGAAGGGTCCTTGTACAATGCCCAAGAGGAGGCGGGGATGCTTTTAAGAAGCCTGTGGCTCCCCAAACCCCGAGAAGTTCAAGACATGCCATTCACTGAGTAAGATCAAGCCAGGAAAGTCTGAGAATTTGGAAGAAACTCAAGAGATGCTATCCACGGAGAAAAGATCATCTCTGGGGAGTAGAGTTTCTTTGACAATTTTTAAGAGTGACAGTCTGAGAAAGGGTTCACTGAGAATGCTGCCTTTCACGTCTCCATATTGTTTAACCCCAAGAGGAGGGAAGACTGTGTCTGGTAATCCTATGGGGATCTAGTTTTATTTGTATTTAAGAGTGACCAACAGGGCTTTACCTAGTGCTAGACGTAGTTGCCGGGGAAAACTCTAAATAACTATACTAGTATTACACACTAGTATTCCAAAGACTTGGGAGGCTTGGGATCAGAGTTGGTTCCTCATTAGTCCCCCCTTGAGGTGTTCAGATGGATAGAGTTGCTTGCCCTTTGCAAGATTTGAGCAAATCGAGCAAAACTCCAAAATCTGCTTTGCCATGACAGTTTGCAGCAAGGCATATTGGCATTGTCATATCTCATGGGTCAAGTGGAATTTGAAGGAGTTCTTGGCCATTTTGGAGAGCCTTCATATGATACAACAACTGTTTGATCATAGCTGGTTTTGATACTTTGAGGATCCAAGTGAAAAATGCCCCTACATTTGAAAACAAGTAAGGCAGATTCTGACTTAGTGAAAATTTCACTAAGTGTTGGAAAAAAGTGACATTTTCACTTTTTGTGATTTTGATCATTCCACAACTCAAAATCCACGATGAATTGGAATAAGGTGTAGTTGAAGCTTTTGTAGAGTGCCATGAGAGCTAGAAATTTAACTTTGAATAGGGAAAAATGGCCTTGTGGTTTAGGAGTTATGATCCTCCAAAGTTGGTACCCTAGCCACTTTGTTCCATAACTTAGAAAAATTTCTAAGTTTTTATGGTTACCCCTTTTACAAGTTATCCCACTTTTCTTGATTTTTCTTGATGAATGTTGATTCTAATCACACATTAACATCATTTTAGGGTTAAGGAACCATAATTATGAAAAATCTCAAAAAGTCAAAGTTTGACTTTTGTGCACAGTTGACTTTTTATAAGATGAATTCCAAACTGTGCGATCCTCTATGAAATCAAGTCCTTGACCTAAATCAAACTTGATGGATTGATTTCATAGGTGTTATAGGGTGTATTGAATCATGTCCTAGGGTTTGGGAGCATGTCCTGGTCAAAAGTCAAAGGCACAGTTCACTTTTCTCGCGAAACCCTAATTGTGGTGCTGATGAATTTGAAACTTGCTGCTCAAGCTTCTTGGATCAATCCATTGTTGCAAATGGATCAATGTGATGTGTTAGGGACCCTCAAATCATCTCTTGAGGTCTTGGCTCATGATTTGTCCCAAAAGTCAACTTAGGGGTGAATTAGGTCAAGAAACCCTAATTCCTGATTTTTAGTGAATGCATCCCCTGAGGCTAAATTGACTTGATGATGGGGTCTATGAGGTTACATGGAGCATCATAGGTTATGCTTTGAAGCATTGGCTCATGCCCAGAGGAAAATTTCCATCTGGAGGCCCTGGTAGACCAAACCCTAATTTGGTGACATTGACGATCTTGAGGCTTAATCCACTCAGAAGGTTGCAGCCTTGTGCTTGATCCTTGAGGTGGGAGTCCTCTTGATCCATTAGGGATATTTGAGAGGTTTAGACAAGTTGAAGATCATGTCATTCCTTGATTGATGCTTTTTCTTAGAGGGCTTGAAGCCCTAACTTTGATTGTAGTGGATGCTCACCCATCTTTGGGGAGACTAATGGTTCATCCATATTAAGATGATGATTTGCACAATGATGGGAAATCTTAGTGGTCAAAATTTGGGGTATGACACATATTTTTCTTGATTTTTCTTGATGGATGATGATCAAAATCATACATTAACATTGTTTCTGACTTAGGGGAGCCACATTTGTGAAAAAAATTCAAAAAGTCAAACTTGATTTTGGGCATAGTTGACTTTTTTGTCAGATGAATTCCAAACTGTGTGATCTTCTATGCAATCAAGTTATTGACCTAATTCAAACCTAATGTATGAATTCCATAGGTGTTTTAGGGTGTCTTGAATCATGTCCTAAGGTTTGGGAACATGTCTTGGTCCAAAGTCAAAGGTACAGTTGACTTTTTCTTCAAAACCCTAATTGTGGTCCAGATGAATTTGAAACTTGTGAATCAAGATTCTTGGATCAATCCATTGTTGTAAATTGATCAATGTGGTGTATTTGAGGCCCTAAAATCATGTCTTGAGGTCTTGGTTCATGTCTTGCCTAAAAATCAACTTAGGGGTGAATTAGGTCAAGAAACCCCAATTCCTGATTTTTGATGACTGCTCCCTCTGAGGCCATTTTGACTTGATGATGGGACTCATAAGGTTCCTTTGAGCATTTTGGATCATGTTTTGAAGTATTGGCTCATACCCAGATGAAATTTTTCATCTGGAGGCCTTGGTCGACCAAAACCCTAGTTTGGTGACACTGGCGATCTTGAGGCTCGATCCACTTAGAATGTTGCAACCTTGTGCTTGATTCTTAATATGGGAGACCTATTGATCCTTCATGGGTATTTGATAGGTTAGACAATTTTAAGATCATCTCAATTCTTGATTGATCTTTTGTCTAAGTGCTCTGAGAGGGCTCAAAACCCTAATTCTTGATTGTAGTGAATGCTCAACAATCCTTGAGAAGATTGATGAGGTATGATGGTACATCCATATTGTGGTGATGATTTGCACAATGATGGGAAATCTTGGTGGTCAAAATTTGGGGTATGACAGATGCCCCTATTTAATCTTCTTGGACTCGAAGGTGTGAATGGTGAAGATATTTGGACATTCAGGGTGCAAGAGGATTAAATATCGGAATACCCGAAATTTTGACTGTGGTAATGAATAACAGTATGCTCATCCATCTTCTTTTTCTAAGCAATGTTACTTAGAAAAAGGTAAAACTTCCCCTCGATCCTGGTCTTCAGCCACAGAACTTGTCTTAGTTTTCTTTTGAAATAAACTTCCTCTCGATCCTAGTCTTCAGCCATGGAACTGGTCTTAGTTTTCTTTTGAAATAAACTTCCCCTCGATCTTGGTTTTCAGCCACGGAATTGGTCTTAGTTTTCTTTTGAAATAAACTTCCCCTCTTTCCTGGTCTTCAGCCACTGAATTGGTCTTAGTTTTCTTTTGAAATAAACTTCCCCTCGATACTGGTCTTCAGCCACGGATCTGGTCTCAGTTTCTTCTTGTCGAGTTCCTTCCTCGACAAGGAACGCTATTTGTAGTAGTCTTCATCAAACTTCTCGCCGAGTTTTTACTGGGAGACGCCATTTGATAGAAAAAATTTGATGTTAGACTTGTTGGGGGAACCCATTTGTCAGAACTGCTGAGGTGTGCGAACTTCTCTATGGGAGATGCCATTTGTCGACCTACTGGGGAAAAACGAGTCTCCTGAGATACCGCTTTTCACTTGGTGCTGGTTACATCATACTTTCCTACGAGATCTTTTTCGGAGAAATGCCATGAGATGTAATCCAATTTTGAGGCGCTGATGACTTCATTAACATTGAATTTATTGGGAGAAAAACCGATGTATCGCCGAGAGTCTTCTAGTGGAGAGGCTTTCTTTGGGGATGTTCCTTAATCCAAGAAAGCGAAAATATCATCTTTAATGGTGAAGAGTGGTGTTCCAAAGGTGTCTGTCAAACGTCTTCTCTCTTTTCAAAGGTTTAAGTTATCAAAGTGGTCGAGGACAGGCTTCAATCCAGAAATAAACTGGGGAGAGATTGCTCAGACGATACATTTTCGGATGAGGAAAGAACTGACAACTTTACCGCTGGGAGGACGTTTATCACTTGGGGATGAGTGTGACCAGAGTGATATTAATGCAACATGTTTATGAATATGAATCAATTATGCATAATGTATGTATGCTTATGCTGACAAAACAGACGCGACATGTAACACCCCGATTTAATTTAATTATTTTTCATGATTAAATTGAATAATGTTGTGTATTGGTGTGTTTTGGGTTGAGGTTGGGTTACCCTTAGGATGAGGTAGTGCCCTTAGGATGAGGTAGTACCCTTTCGGAGGGAATGATTAGTGGCTATTATTATTATTATTTTAAATTATTGAGGAATATTGTTGTTATTATTTAAGTGGTGAAATAATAATAATAATAATGATAATAATATTTGGATAACAATAATAATAAAATAAAAAGAAAAAGGGGTTAGAAGGGGAAAGGTGGTCAGTATGTGTTTTGGAAAAGAGGAAGGAAGAGCAGAGCTAGGTCAGAGAGGAGGCTCCATTATTGAAGGAAGAAATCAAGAATTCTAAGGTAAGGGTGAAACTCTCTAATCTCTCAAGGGTTGCATATTGTTTGTATGAGGGTAGATAAATCATTAGGATCATCCCTATGGGTTTGTGGTGTTGAATTGGGATTGAGGTTTTTGCGTGTCAGAAGTTTGATAATAGGAAATAATGCACAAATGTATCAGTTGAAATGTGATTTCTGTAATTCATACTTGTTTGTATGATAATATGTGATTATATGTGTGTTTTTGGACTGAATTGGGAGTGAAATCGGGGAAGAATTGAGGCCTGAATCGTGCAAAATCGCAATCGCAAGATTGCTGATCCTGCCAAATTCGCCAGGAAAAAATCCGCCAGATGGTCGCCAGGCGAAAAGCCGCCAGTTGGTCGCCAGGCGAATTGAGAGGTGAGCGAAGGGTGAAAAATAGGGGTTTCTGGATTTTGTATGGGAGAAGGAGATTCGCCACTGCTCCGCCAGGCGAGCATGAGGCGAAAGGGGAATTCGCCAGGCAAAAGTAAATTCGCCAGGCGAAAATCCGCCAGATGGTCGCCAGGCAAAAATTCACTAGATAGTCGCCGGGCGAGCGTCAGGCGAGCAGAGCTGAGCCGAACCGAATTTTTTGAAACTTTAAAAATTCGTATCTTTTGATCTGTAGGTCCGTTTCAGTCGCCGTTTGAAGCTTTGGAAAGCTGGTTCCGCATACTATTTTATAAAAATTCATTTCAATACTAGAATTCCAATCCTTTGACGTGCTAAATGGGTTTTGTGTGTGTGTTGTTATGTGTGGTAAGTGGAGACGATGGAGTCGTCGATGTGTATGCATGGTATATTTGTATATTGATGTTGTGGTAGGTATAAACTGCTGTTGTATCCTTGTATTATGATGTATTGATGTGTTGATTGTCATACGCATGTGATTGTTGTCATATTCATTGTGGTATGTTGTTGTGGTGTGTTGTCGTTGCATGCATGACATTTTGCATAGTTGTGGGATAAGCCGTGTTCCCATGTGGGATGTGAGCGTCTTATCCAGATTCTTTAAAATAGAATCGTTGTTGTGGTAATCGTGTGCCCATGTGGGGTGTGAGCAATTACGGGTGATCGTGTGCCCATGTGGGGTGTGAGCGATCACGAATGTCGTGTGCCCATGTGGGGTGTGAGCGACTATTATGATGTCCCGACGGGGATTGTGACCATGAAATAGGGGTCGTTTGGTACCACATGCATTGAGTCGTGTCGTGGTCTCATTGCATTGAATTATGTGTGTGGATTATCTGTTGTATGATAAATATTTGTTGGGTTGATGTTGTGGTGATAGGGTGGATTCTGCATGTTTTTATGCTTTCATACTTATGCTATGCATTCTTTATATTGATTTGAGAATCTCAACCCTTCTGTTTGAATGTTACCTCTACGTGCGTAACGTGCAGATAAGCAGTAGTAGTTCGCAGGTGGAGTAGTGGAGACGAGGTCTTTTGGTGTGGGTTATCGAGTCGCGTCTGCTCTGTTTTGTAACACCGGGGGTGTCGGAATACTAGAGTCTTTTAATTTCCATTATATGCTAATACTATTTTAATTAAGGATATTATGTGTGACCAAACATGTTTCTACTTGCGTTGATTTTTCCGCTGTGCATGAATGTTAAAATACTATGTTTAATTATTATATTACGACATTGCTATCGTATGCATGTTAAGTTGAGTAGTCGAAGTAGCATCCTAAATCCATGCATTTCATATTTACTCTGATAAATTATGATTAAATTGTCGCGGGGGTTTAGGGTGTTACAAAGTGGTATCAGAGCTGGTCGGTCCGTCCGACCAAGTTGTCGAGTCGTTGTCGTGTGTTAGTTATTTAGTGTTAGTGTCAGTTCCTTAACCATTGTGTTCTGTTGTTGGTGTATGACAGATTTAGATTGACTGGAAGGAACGATGCTGCGATTGCTGCGGCTTTGCAAGCTATGGCTCAAGTGGTACAGAACCCGCCGCATGCTAATGAGAATGATGAGTTCCAGAAGAACAAACCGCCTACTTTCAAAGTGAGATATGATCCGGATGGAGCACAGGCTTGGCTCAAGGAGATTGAGAGAATCTTCTGGGTTATGGAGTGTCCTGAAGCACAGCAGGTGCGGTTAGGTACTCATATGCTGGCTGAGGAGGCTGATGATTGGTGGGTTAGTACTCGTCAAGTGTTGGGAGCAGCAGGTGAGGCAATTACTTGGGATGTGTTCAGTAGAGAGTTCTTAAGGAAGTTTTTTCCTTAGGATGTCAGAGGAAAGAAAGATTTAGTTTTTGGAACTGAAGCAGGGTAACACGACAGTTACAGAATATGCTGCTAAATTCTCAAATCTGGCTAAGTTTTATCCTCACTACAGTGCGGCAACTGCTGAGTTCTCGAAGTGTGTCAAGTTTAAGAACGGTTTGAGGCCTGAGATCAAATAGGCAATTGGGTATCAGTGAATTAGAAGATTTCCTAATTTAGTGGATTGTTGTAGGATATTTGAGGAAGATAGCAAGGCTCGATCGAATCACTATAAGGGGCTGGCCGAGAGAAGAGGAAAACAACCGGTGAATCGTGGAAAGCCTTATGCAACTCCAGCTGAGAAAGGTAAACAGAAACATGCTGATGGTAAGAAGCCAAGTGGGAGAGGTGCTTCTACTCCTCTTAAGTGTTATAGGTGTGGTGAGTTGGGACATCGTGTCAGTGAGTGCACGAGCGATGTGAAGAAGTGCTTCAAGTGTGAACAGGAAGGACATCTGATTGCTGACTGCAAAGCTAATGTGGTCACTTGTTACAATTGTGGGGAACATGGCCATATTAGTACTCGTTGTCAGAAACCAAAGCAAACTTCGACTGGAGGAAAAGTGTTCGCTTTGACAGGGACTCAGACTTCCAGTGAGGACAGATTGATCAGAGGTACATGTTATGTTAATAATACGCCTTTGATTGCTATTATTGATACTGGTGCTACTCACTCCTTTATTGCGCTGATTGTGTAACAAGGCTAGGCCTTGTTATTTCTCATATGAAAGGAGAGATGGTTATCGAAACTCATGCTAAGGGATCAGTGACTACTTCTTTAGTCTGTATGAATTGTCCATTGTCAATCTTTGGTAAGGACTTTGGTGTGGATCTGATTTGTTTACCGTTGGGAGGTCTCGATGTGATTTTGGGTATGAACTGGCTGGAGTTTAATCATGTTCACATTAACTATTTTAACAAGTCAGTTTGATTCCTTACTCCCGAGGAAGAGGGAGAATAGGGTTTTCTGTCTACTAGAGAGTTGAAAGAGCTCTTAGAAGAAGAAGCTCAGGTGCTTGCATTGTTTGCATCCTTGTCAGTGGAGAGTAAGTCAGTGATTAATGCATTGCAAGTGGTGCGTGAATTTACTAAAGTGTTTCCAGATGACATTGCTGATGTGCCACCAGAGAGAGAAGTAGAGTTTACTATTGATCTTGTCCCTGGTACCAGACCTATTTCTATGGCACCATACAGGATGTCGGCGTCAGAATTGTCAGAGCTGAAGAAGCAACTGGAAGACTTGTTAGCAAAGAAATTTGTGAGACCAAGTGTATTGCCTTGGGGAGCTCCAGTGTTGTTGGTAAAGAAAAAGGATGGTAGTATGAGGTTCTGTATCGATTACAGGCAGTTGAATAAAGTAACGATTACGAATAAGTATCCGCTTCCAAGAATAGATGACTTGATGGATCAGTTAGTAGGTGCCCGTGTGTTTAGCAAGATTTACTTGAGGTCAGGGTATCATCAGATACGGGTAAAAGACGAAGATATTCAGAAGATGACTTTCAGAACTCGATATGGACATTATGAGTATATGGTGATGCCATTCAGAGTTACTAATGCACCTGGTGTATTCATGGAATATATGAATCGTATCTTTCATGAGTATTTGGATAAGTTTGTAGTTGTCTTTATTGATGACATTCTAATCTATTCTAAGTTAGAAGGGGAACACACTGAATATTTGCGGATTGTGCTGCAAGTGTTGAAAGAGAAGAAGCTCTATGCTAAGTTGTCTAAGTGTGAATTTTGGTTGAGAGAGGTAAGTTTTCTGGGTCATGTTATTTCTGGTGATGGTATTGCTGTGGATCCATCCAAGGTAGACGCCATTCTACAATGGGAGACTCCGAAGTCGGTGACCGAGATCAGAAGTTTCTTGGGTTTGGCTTGTTATTACTGAAGATTTATTGAAGGGTTTTCGAAGTTGGCACTTCCGTTGACTCAGTTGATGTGCAAGGGTAAAGCATTTGTGTGGGATGTTCATTGTGAGAAGAGTTTCATTGATCTGAATAAGAGATTGATATCGCTCCAGTTTTGGTGCTACCCGAACCAAATGAACCGTTTGTAGTGTATTGCGATGCTTCTTTGTTGGGATTGAGAGGTGTGTTAATGCAGGATGGTAAGGTTATGGCTTATGCTTCACGACAGTTGAGGGTACATGAGAGGAATTATCCGACTCATGATTTGGATTTAGCTGCAGTGGTATTTGTATTGAAGATTTGGAGGCATTATCTCTATGGTTCTAGATTTGAAGTGTATAGTGATCATAAGAGCTTGAGGTACCTGTTTGACCAGAAGCAATTGAACATGAGGCAGAGAAGATGGCTAGAATTCTTAAAAGATTATGACTTTGGCTTGAACTATCATCCCGACAAAGCTAATGTCGTGGCTGATGCTCTAAGTCAAAAATCTTTGCATGTGTCTGCTATGATGGTTAAAGAGTTGGAATTAATTGAACAGTTCAGAGATATGAGTTTGGTTTGTGAACAGACGCCGCACAGTGTGATGTTGGGTATACTGACGATCAACAATGAATTTCTTAATAATATCAGAGAAAGTCAGAAGTTGGATGTGAAATTAGTGGATTTGATGATTAGGAGTAACCAAGTCGAAGGTAATGAGTACATAGTGGATGAACAAGGTGTGCTGAGATTCTGCGACAGGATTTGCATTCCTGATAATCCTGAGTTGAAAAGAATGATTTTAGAAGAAGGTCACAGGGGTGGTTTGAGTATCTATCCTGGAGCTACGAAGATGTATCAAGACTTGAAGAAGATATTTTGGTGGCCTGGATTGAAACACGATGTGGCTCAGTTTGTATATGCTTGTTTGACTTGTCAGAAGTCGAAAGTGGAACATCAGAAACCTGCTGGTTTGATGCAACCGTTAGATATTCCAGAGTGGAAGTGGGATAATATTTCTATGGATTTTGTGACAGGGTTGGCTAATACGCCGAGAGGACATGATTCCATTTGGGTAATAGTGGATAGACTGACGAAGTCGACACATTTCATTCCAATTAATATCAGTTTTCCTTTGCAAAAGTTGGCAGAGATTTATATTCAGGTGATTGTGAAGTTACATGGAATTCCATTGAGCATTGTGTCGGATCAAGATCCAAGGTTCACTTCCAGATTTTGGGAGAATTTGCAAGAAGCTTTGGGATCGAAGCTGAGATTGAGTTCGGCCTATCATCCGCAGACCGATAGGCAGATGGAGAGAACTATACAATCTTTGGAAGATCTGTTGAGGGCTTGTGTGCTTGAACAAGGAGGTGCTTGGGATAGTCATTTGCCATTGATCGAGTTCACTTATAATAACAGTTATCATCCCAGTATTGGGATGACACCTTTTGAAGCATTGTATGGTCGGAGGTGTCAGATGCCTTTGTGTTGGCACGAATCTAGTGAAAGTGTAGTGCTTGGACCTGAGATTGTTCAGAAAACTACCAAAACGGTGAATTTGATTCGGGAAAAGATGAAAGCTTCGCAGAGTAGGCAAAAGAGTTACCATGATAAGAGGAGGAAAGATCTTGAGTTTCAAGAAGGAGACCATGTGTTCTTGAGAGTCACTCCAGTGACAGGTGTTGGTCGTGCGTTGAAGTCGATGAAGCTCACTCCTCGGTTTATTGGTCTATATCAGATATCTGCAAGAATCGGACCTGTTACCTACAGAGTGGAGTTGCCACCTAATTTGTCGAATTTGTATGATGTGTTCCATGTGTCACAGCTTCGGAAGTATGTTTCGGATCCGTCGCATGTGATTCCAATGGATAATGTGGAAGTGAGAGATAACCATACGGTTGAAGCCTTACCAACACGGATTGAAGACCGTGAGGTAAAGCAACTAAGGGGCAAAGAGATCACTCTTGTGAAGGTAGTGTGGGGAGGCGCTGCTGGTGGAAATATGACGTGGGAGTTGGAGAGCAGGATGCGAGAGTCGTATCCGGAAATGTTCGTATGAGGTAAATTTTCGAGGACGAAAATATTCTAAGTGGGGGAGAGTTGTAACACCCCAATTTAATTTAATTATTTTTCGTGATTAAATTGAATAATGTTGTGTATTGGTGTGTTTTAGGTTGAGGTCGGGTTACCCTTAGGATGAGGTAGTGCCCTTAAAGTATATAAGAATAAGGTGTCGGAGGGAATGATTAGTGGCTATTATTATTATTATTATTTTAAATTATTGAGGAATATTGTTGTTATTATTTAAGGGGTGAAATAATAATAATAATAATAATAATATTAATAATAATAATAATAATATTTGGATACACTACAAGAAAAAAGGAGATTTACGACACTTGAGTTGTGACAGTTATCACAAAACCGTCCTTATTCCTGGATTGCGACGGTTGTCACGACAGTTAGGGTCAACTGTCGTAGATTTTTTGCGACAGTTATCAAAAAACCGTCCTTATTCCTGGACTATGACAGTTCTCACGACGGTTTGAGTCAATCGTCGCAGATTTTTTAGGCATGTCGTATAAAATAATTGCGATAGTTACCAAAGAACCGTCCTCTTTCCACACTCGCGACAGTTAAGGCGAACTGTTGCAATTACTTTAGCCAATCATAATCACTATTTTTTTCCTTTAATTTCCCACTTTTTTCTTTCATTTTTATTTTTCAACCTTTTCAATTTTATTAATTAATTTTAATAAATAATTATTATAATTATTTATGTAAAATATAATAGTAATATCCATACTACAACATTCTATAAAAAAAATAGAAATAAAAAAAAGCGAAAACCCTCTAATATATCACTCTCAATTTTTTCGCTCTCAGTTTTTCCCTTAAACGCGAAAATCGCATTCGATTCAACCCTTCAATTCCTCCAATAAAAAAAACCCTAAATTATCTCTCAAATTCATCTTGATTCAACTCACATAGTTCTTTCGCAGTCCGTTTCACAATAAGTATTCCCCTATTTTTTAGGCATCCTGCTTCTATTGATTGTCATGCTATTTCATTCTGCAAACGCTCCTGGAGCACCTAGGCAATGGTGGTTCCGTGGGGGAACCGACTTAACCCCTGCTTATATTTTTGAGGAGGATGTCAAGCACTTCCACTCAGTATGTTCTTAACACTTGGTTTTCTCAAATTTTGTGGTTAAGAGTCAAATTCTTTGGTAAACTGTTTTTTTAAAATAGTTTCTTGTTTTAAAATACACTTCAAGAAAATTGACATTTAGCTACAGAAGTTTCTAGTGACAGTTATATCAGCCGTAGGTATAGATGACTTATACCTACGAAAAATATATTAAATGCGGGTGTGCTTCCGATGACATTTAAAAATGTTAAAAAAAATTAGAAAAAAATTGAAATTACTGGAAAAAAGGATTAAAAATTAAAAAGTTGAAATGGAAATTGCTAAACCCTAACCTTTTTTCCTATCACAATTCCATTCCTTTATTTTTCATTCAGTTTCAAATCACATAAAGAGATGGGCGCTCCTTAATCAACTCTTGAACCCTTCAGTTCTCCACTTCACCCTTGAACCGTCTCTTCCATTTTGTCTGATTCCCCATCAACCTTCAGTTCCCACTTCTTCGAATTTGTAATATTTGTCGTGTTCGAGGCCTCTTCAACCTTCAGTTCAGGTCCTCACCAAAAGCTTCAGTTCGCGTCCTCTTCGCTGTGAACAACCAGTTTGCATCCTCCGTATCTCTTCAATCAAAATTCAACGACATTCCAACCAAATCTGACCAACTTGAGCTTCGTTCTTCTGTACTGAATTGGTAAGTTGTTTGTTGATTTCGTTTCCTTTTCTCAACTCGCTACATTCGTAATGTGTTTGTTGTTTTTTCAATTTTAGGTTTTTTGTGATTTGCGTTGTTGTTGTGATGGGTTCATCTGGTTCTTCAATTTTAGGTTTTTTTTGTGATTTAAGTTGTTGTGATTTAGTTCTTCTGTACTAAATCAGAAAGTTGTGATTTTTGTTTATACCTTATATCTTTATTATCTTGAACTTTAAGTACTCAAAGTAAACAGTAGTTTTATTGATCCTTCAAATTGTTTTGAAGATACATAGAGATCTAGAACGCAAACTAGTTTGAAAGTCCTTTGTTCTGTTGAAATACAGAAAGGATCCTACTAATCGTTTTATTCCATTGAAAAAATCTAGAAGGGCTTATGTGCCTTGATATGTTGCCTCACTATGTTGTTTCATTTTAATCATTTGGTTTTTCAACCTTGCTTTTTTCTTGGTTTTTATGTACTTTCATTGTTAAAGCTTGGGTGGTATCTACTTTTCCTTTGGGTCCTGAAGTAGACGGTTCTGTTGTCAGTGGTTCGTTTTTTTCTCTGTGTTTCCCTGCCGTGTTAGGCATTGTTGCAGGCGGTCATATCATTAATTATAGGTTTTTGATTGAATACCTCCACATAACATTCCTATTAAAGAAGTTATAACTCAGCCCTTATCAGTTGAGTCAAGGCTAAATTACAATACCCCAAATTAACTTTGGCTTTCGGTTTTAAAAAATAGTCCACGATCGCGAAAACAGCCACAATAAAATGTTACCAATATTTACCATTTTTATGTTAAGAACAAATTGTGGTTAATTCATATCCCGACGACCGCAATCAATTTCGCATCATCGGTACCGACCAAAATCGCGAAAGCCTTTACTCAACCGCAACGCGACCTCGACTGTTTTTTAAAATGCACAGATTTATTCAGTAACAGGAAAATGTTCCTTTAAAAATGAAAAACACGGAGAGGTCAGAGTCACTAAACCATTTGCTTTGTCGAACGGTCTCCGCGGGGCTCCTCCATCGTCATTGTTTTCTTTGACAAACATTAGTTATTTGAATTTAGCAAACAATGTGTTAAGTGGTTCAATTCAAAAGAAACTAATATGTGGAAGCAAACTTGGTTTTATGGATATTTCTAGTAACATGTTAAGTGGTTTACTTCCTTCTTGCTTGGAAAGTATATCTGATAGAAAAGGTGTTAGATTTGGTGGAAATTGTTTATCCGTTAAATCTCAAACTTAGAATCAAAAAATGGTTTTTATTGTGAAGAATCCAGTTTAGGAAAGATGAAATTTTGGAGATGGGAAATTGATGTTGCAGTTGCTATCATTGTTGTAGTTTTTCTCTTGTTAACTTTTAGAGTTTTCTTTTACAGAAAGTGTCATTCAAAGAGAGATTTATAAGCATGAGATGTTTCCAAAGATTATTCAAGATAATAACTCAACAATATGAGTTTCCTCTAAACTCCTTTCCAGTGCAAGTAAGTTAAAAGCCTAAGCAATAATTAGCGTGTTTGTATCGGCTTATTTGAATTTATGTACTGACATAAGAACTTATAAGACTATTTAGAAGAGCTTACAGAAACAGCTTATGACAAGTCCATAAACTCTTCAATAATTAATAATGTGTTATTTTCTATTTATTTCAATATATATTACTCAAAAAAGAGGCTAGAGACACAAACTACTACAAATGACGTCTCAGGTGATTACTTTTAATATGGTTTTGCAGTTTTAGACAAGTTTTTTTTGAATTTAATATGTGTAGTTTAGTTCCTTTGAAATGGGTGGCGCTGAAATATTAAGCATAGAGATATGGTTCTGTATGTTTCTATAAAATGTACCTTCAAATGCGTGAGAAATCTGCTATCTAATTTCAAACATTTATTTCAATGTTATATTTGAACTGAACCATGAAACGGAAACAAAATATTCATTCCATGTTTTCCTAAATTTCTTCTGAAATGTTTAACTTGGAGTCTGTGATTACCTTTTACACCCCACCCCTTCCAAATAATATCTTGTCCAAATTGGTTTAATAAAAGAGAGAATATGGGACGCTTGAGAAATTCTTCCGCGTGATTTTCTGTTTAAACTTTATTTATTTTTTAAACACTGTCATGATTTGATATTGTATTTATTTAAGGCATTCAAGAAAAAGTGCTTGACTGAATTTACATCATGCTTTTGTTGCAGATTCAAAAACAGACTTGTGACAAATTTGATCCTACATTTTACCCTCGATTCAAGAAATGGTGTGACAATTACTTCTATATCAAGGTATAGTCTTATCCTTTTTCACACAGTGAAATGTTTTTGTTGTACAGTGTATTTGATAAAAGCTGAAGCTGATCAGTAAAAAACAATTAATGAGCAATCAATGTTCAGTTCATCAACCTTTAGTGAAAGAGTAAATTTGAATTTTTCTTGTCTATATCTGTTATCATTAGCTTTGATAAATTTTATACATGATGGGTTGAAGGCTATAGTAAACATTATACCAGTCTGCATAGTTTGTAGCAATGATGACTGTAGGTTAGAGTGATTTGATAGGAAATGGAAGAGTGTTTGTGATGCTGGAGGCATCAAGATCTGGATGGAGATATCATCGCATGAAGTATATGCAGATTAGATAGGTTGATTTTTTGCATGCATTGTAACTACTACAATGTTCACGTGATTTCTAGACTCAAATCCTGCAAAAGAAAGTGATAGGACCCTAGTGTCCAATAATGATTTGGGCCATCAAGCGGATCAGGTTTTGGACACTGGCCCTAACCCAAACCGTGGAAGGTATACTCTAGAAGGATAACGGAACCTGGAAGTTATGGATGTGGCATGAGAGGTGCCACTTTTATAGGGGAATCTGTTAAAATTGAGTGTATAAATAATTGGAAGGATAGTGGTACTATTTCATCCATTCATTCATGTAATAGCTTGTTAAGTGTTTGACTGTTTGACAGAGGGAGTATTTCTCTCTGAAGGAGCCTGTAATGCTCATACTTATATAATATAACAGTGATAATGATGAAATAACTATTTAATGTTCATTAAGAATACCAATGGCAACGTACAATAATGATTTTAATGTGATGATGTTAGGGAAATTAGTATAGAATAATCCACTTAGCTCTAGAACTGAAGAGAAATAGCAAGGAAAAGAAAATGCAGAAGGAATTTCCAGAAGAAGTACATAGATACTTCATAATTCTCACACCAATCACTGCGAAATCATTCTCCTATTTATCATGACTCGAAGGAATTGTGTTAGGCTTCGTCTCTCTATTTCCAGGCCCTGGCTCCTGATTATGACTTGTGAGGATTATTTGCCATCTGTCAATCCTCATGTGCATTTTGTCAATTAGCTCCAACGGTTATTGCCTTAGTTACTATATCACGATATGTGATCACAACAAAGCCTTGGCTATGGTAGTTTGTTCATTTCTTTGTAAAAGTTTTCCTCTTTCCATTCAATAGTAAATCCTATTTCTGGTGCGGATTTCTAACGGAAAGCACATGTAGTAAAACCACGATGGTAATATTGGGCTTACAAGCGACAAATTTGACATAACTATATCTGTTTATTTTTACTGTTTTTATTCCCTAGTTTGTCAATTTCTGTAAACATAGTGTACCAGCTGAGTCGGTATAGTGTCTAATTAGATGGATCATAGGTGCCATATGACATGCTTACAGGAGCTTAAGCGGCGTAACTACATATTTTTTGCTAATTGAATTCAGTCATGGTATATGCTGTTACTGGTTGTATTTCCTTATTTTTTTGTTTATTTTAAATCCAGCATCGAGATGAACGGAGAGGGCTGGGAGGAATATTTTTCGATGATCTGAACGTTTATGATCAGGAGATGTTCCTTTCCTTCTCTACCGGTAATTGCATCTATATATAAATTGTTGGTTCTCAGCTTTTCGGCCGAAAGACATTTAGTTCTTTCATTTATGTGCTTGCCTAAACTATGGTTACTTGCAGAATGTGCGAACTCTGTTATTCCCGCTTACATACCTATCATAGAGAAAAGAAAGGATTTGCCGTTCACAGAACATCAGAAAGCATGGCAACAATTGCGAAGAGGACGATATGTTGAATTCAATTTGGTACATTTTTTAAGCTATCTTATAGACCAAAATGTTTTACTGTACTCTTTTTAAGATCATGTTTAAGATGTTGCTACTGTTTTTTCGGCTGTAGGTATATGACCTGGTACAACATTTGGACTGAAAACTGGAGAGAGAATAGAGAGTATTCTTGTATCTCTCCCACTAACTTCTCGGTGGGAATATGATCATGTATGATTTTATAATCTTTATATTCTTACTAAAATGTAAACAATTTGAATATTAGAAGCATTTAATATTCCATTTATAAATCTTGTACTGAAATGCTGATATCATTTTGCATTGCAGTAACCATAAGTAGGAAGTGAAGAATGGAAGCTCTTAGATGCGTGCATCAACCCGAAGGAATGGATCTAACTTGTCAGTTTTGGTAGCTTTTCAATAAGAATAATAAGATAGCTTGTATTCTTTTTTTCCCTTGTATATCATCATGTACTTGTAAGATGAGTCGTAACTATTTTAGTTGGGTTGTAAATCACGTATTTTTGTATCTTATATTGTTAAAATGGAAACTTAAGAATTTGATAATAAGAATTTGAATTGAAAATTTGAAATCAGGAGGCTTATCTTAAACTTAAGAATTTTAAGATAAGAATTTGAAAATTTGATAATAAGAATTCTTATCTTAAACTTAAGAATTTTAATATAAGAATTTGAAAATTTTAAAAATAAATTACCTGCGGATTTACCTGTGGAAAAGAAATTTCCTATGGATTTACCTGTAGATGTAACTGTGGAACAAAAAGTTGCGACAGTTGGAACCGTCGTAATCAACAATAAAAACAAAAATCAAATGGAAATTTACGACGGTTGAAACCGTCGCAATAAGCAATTTATGACCGTTCCCTACCCGTCGTGAGAGATAACGACAGTTGGTGTGATGGTTTTCACAACCGACGCGATACAACCTCGCGACGCACATTTCTGCGACAATGCAACAACCGTCGTGACTTGAAAATTACGGCGGTTTTAACCGTCGTAACCTGCAAAAATAACCGTCGCAATCTTCCAATTTTCTTGTAGTGATAACAATAATAATAAAATAAAAAGAAAAAGGGTTAGAAGGGGAAATGTGGTCAGTACGTGTTTTGGAAAAGAGGAAGGAAGAGCAGAGCTAGGTCAGAGAGGAGGCTCCATTTTTGAAGGAAGAAATCAAGAATTCTAAGGTAAGGGTGGGGCTCTCTAATCTCTTAAGGGTTGCATATTGTTTGTATGAGGGTAGATATATCATTAGGATCATCCCTATGGGTTTGTGGTGTTGATTGGGATTGAGGTTTTTGCGTGCCGAAAGTTTGATAATAGGAAAGAATGCACAAATTTATCGGTTGAAATGTGATTTCTGTAATTCCTACTTGTTTGTATGATAATATGTGATTATATGTGTGTTTTTGGACTGAATTGGGAGTGAAATTGGGGAAGAATTGAGGTTTGAATCGTGCAAAATCGCAATCACAAGATTGCTGATCCTGCCAAATTCGCCAGGCGAAAGTAAATCTGCCAGGAAAAAATCCGCCAGATGGTCGCCAGGCGAAAATTCGTCAGATGGTTGCCATGCGAATTGAGAGGCGAGCGAAGGGTGAAAAATAGGGGTTTCTGGATTTTGTATGGAAGAAGGAGATTCGCTACTGCTCCGTCAGGCGAGCATGAGGCGAAAGGGGAATTCGCCAGGAAAAAGTAAATTCGCAGGCAAAAATCCGCTAGGCGAAAATCCGCCAGATGATCGCCAGGAGAAAATTTTCCAGATAGTCGCCGGGCGAGCGCCAGGCGAGTAGAGCTGAGACGGACCGGATTTTCCGAAACTTTAAAAATTCGTATCTTTTGATCTGTAGGTCCGTTTCAGTCGCCGTTCAAAGCGTTGAAAAGCTGGTTTCGCATACTATTTATAAAAATTGATTTCAATACTATAATTCCAATCCTTTAACGTGCTAATTGGGTTTTGTGTGTGTTGTTATGTGTGGTAAGTGGAGACGATGAAGTCGTCGATGTGTATGCATGATATATTTGTATATTGCTGTTGTGGCAGGTATAAACTGCTGTTGTATCCCTGTATTATGATGTATTGACGTGTTAATTGTCATACGCATGTGATTGTTGTCGTATTTGTTGTGGTATGTTGTTGTGGTGTGTTGTCGTTGCATGCATGACATGTTGCATAGTTGTAGGATAAGCCGTGTGCCCATGTGGGGTGTGAGCGTCCTATCCGAATTCTTTACAATAGAATCCTTGTTGTGGTAATCATGTGCCCATGTGGGGTGTGAGAGATTATGGGTGATCGTGTGCCCATGTGGGGTGTGAGCGATCACGAATGTCGTGTGCCCATGTGGGGTGTGAGCGACTATTATGACGTCCCGACGAGGATTGTGACCGTGAAACAGGGGTCGTTTGGTACCACATGCATTGAGTTGTGTCGTGGTCTCATTGCATTGCATAATGTGTATGGATTATCTGTTGTATGATAAATTTTTGTTGGGTTGATGTTCTGGTGATAGGGTGGATTCTGCATGTTTTTATGCTTTCATACTTATGCTATGCATTCTTTAAATTGATTTGAGAATCTCACCCCTTCTGTTTGAATGTTACCTCTACGTGGGTAACGTGCAGATAAGCAGGAGTAGTTCGCAGGTGGAGTAGTGGAGACGAGGTCTTTTGGTGTGGGTTATCGAGTTGCGTCTGCTCTGTTTTGTAACACCGGGGGTGTCGGAACGCTAGAGTCTTTTAATTTCTGTTATATGCTAATACTATTTTAATTAAGGATATTATGTGTGACCAAACATGTTTCTACTTGCGTTGATTTTTCCGCTGTGCATGAATGTTAAAATACTATGTTTAATTATTTTATCACGGTATTGTTATCATATGCATGTTAAGTTGAGTAGTCGAAGTAGCATCCTAAATCCATGTATTTCATTTTTAATCTGATAAATTATGATTAAATTGTCGCGGGGGTTTAGGGTGTTACACGACTAGATACTCGGCCACTGCGGGGGATAAAAAGTATCACTGGTTCAATGACAGTAATCCTTTCTTGCTTAGGAGGGGTAGACCCTACTGGGAAGAAAATTATTAATTGGTCTTTAGAGGTAAGAACTCTGTCGGGGATATCAGATGGGACATTACATCTGAAACAGTTGATCCTTCATTCAGGGGTACCGATTTAGAAAGAGTACTTTGATTCTGTATTTTGAGGTTTGATCACTTTCGGAGAAGCCATCGATGTTCCTTTTTGTGTTCAGTAGTAAAAAAGAATGGCCATCTTTAATTTTAAAAGCAGAAGAAAATTTGACAAGTAAATTCATTTTTGTTTTGTTTCAAGAATCATTGATCATGTTTAAAAATGTCATTTTGTAAAGCAAAATAAATAAGAATTGCAAATGAAAGCACTAGGGCTCAAATTTTATTGATAGAATGGTAATCAGCCAAGCGCGTGATCCCATAGAGTATTACCAAGTTTAGAAAATGGTAATTTAACAGAAAAAGGGGCTACATTGAAACATAACGACCGCTATCCTTCCACCAACTTTGAATTCTGGACATTCTGAGCTTCTGTCGAAGGTGACCTTGACTGAAGTCTTTCGACGGATGGTGTTACCGCCGGGGATTTAACTTTGTCGGATATAGTTACTTGCCATGAACCCCTAATTTTTACCTGGATTGCTTTTTTGAGGTTTTTAATCCATCGGGATGATCTTTGCTTGTGTCTCTAATTTTTGCCTGGACCGCCCTTTCGGGTTTCAATCCACCGAGACATTTTTTTTTGTTTAGGCGAAGTATTTCTTGACTACATCAACATTCGTGGGGTAGTTAAACTCCTCTCCATCCATGGTTGCGAGTCTCAAGGCGCGCCTGGGAAGGCTTTCTTGACCACATAAGAGCCGTCAAAATTTGGAGTCCATTTGCCCCTAGAATAAGTGAGGAATGATTATATCTTTTTGAGCCCAAGGTCTCATTTCCTGAAGAGACGGGGTCAGACCTTTTTGTTAAACGCCTTATTCATTCATTGCTAATATAACTGACCATGACATAAAGCTGCCATTCTCTTTTCTTCGATTAGGTTCAGTTCATCGTATCGAATTTGACACCATTCAGATGATATTGTTCTTGATAAATCAGACCACCACTTGTCGGGTCACATTGGCATATGATGCTGCTTCGACCCACTTGGTGAAGTAGTCAATGGCTACCAGGATGAACCGATGTCCATTTGAAGCTTTGGGTTCAATCATGCCAATCATGTCGATTCCCCATATAGAAAAAGGCCATGGAGAAGAAAGAACTTTGAGATGCGTTGGCGGTACATGGACTTTGTCTGCGTATATCTGACACTTATGACACTTCCTCATGTACTTGTAGTAATCGAATTCCATTGTCAGCCAATAATATCCCGCGCTCAAAATTTTTCTTGCCATTGTGTGTTCATTGGCATGAGTGCCAAAGGAGCCTTCGTGAATTTCTTTCATCAACATGTTTGCTTCTTGTCTATCTACGCATCTAAGCAAAACCATGTTAAAGTTTCTCTTATAGAGGGTATCACCGTTCAGGAAGAAGTTTCCTGCCAGTCTTCTGAGAGTCTTCCTATCTTTTCTGGATGCCCCAGGTGGGTATTCTTGTTTTTGAAGGAAGCACTTGATATCATGATACCAGGGTTTGTCATTTATGAATGCTTCAATTATGAAGATATAAGCGGGCATTTCAAGGTGCATTATGTCAATCTTAGGTACATCGTTCCATTGACTTACACTAATCATGGAAGAGAGAGTGGCTAGGGCGCCAGCCATGTGATTTTCTTCACGAGGAATATGATGAAACTCGATTCTGTTGAAGAATGGTAACAACCTTCTCGCGTAATCCTTGTAAGGAATTAATCTCGATTGGTATGTATTCCACTCTCCTTTGATCAGATTGATAACCAGGGTTGAGTCTCTATACACATCCAAATTCTTAATCCTTAAGTCAATTGCTTCTTCGAGACCCATGATATAAGCTTTATATTAGGCCTTATTGTTTGTGCATTTGAATGTTAGTCTGGCAATGAAAGGAATATGGGTACCCTGAGGTGTTACGATGATTGCCCCAATTTCATTTCCATATGTGTTGACGGCTCCATTGAATATTAGTCCCCATTGGGAACCTGGTTCTGGCCCTTTACTGGGTAGCGGTTCATCGCAATCTTTCATATTCAAGTACATGACATCTTCGTCTGGGAAGTCATATTCGACTGATTCCTGATCGTCAATCGGTTGATGAGCCAAATGATTGGCTAATTACTCCCTTTGATGGCTTTTTGAGCATGGTACTCAATGTCGTATTTCGATAACAACATCTGCCAACAGGAAATCCTTTCCGTGAGAGCAGGCTTTTCAAAGACGTACTTGATCCGATCCATTTCGGAGATTAACAAAGTAGTGTGAAAAATCATGTACTGGCGAAGATGTTTGGCTGCCCAAGCCAGAGCGCAACAAGTTTTCTCAAGCATAGTGTACCGAGTTTCACAGTTCGTGAACTTCTTGCTTAAGTAGTAAATGGCAGACTATTTTCTTTTTGTCTTGTCTTGTTGGCCAAGTACACAACCCATGGAGTCTTCCAAGACTATTAAGTAGATGATCAGTGGTCTTCCTTCCACTGGAGAAGTCACAATTGGTGGATTCAACATATATTCTTTGATACTATCGAAAGCTTTTTGGCAATCTTCTGTCCATACACAACTTTGGTTCTTTCTGAGCAGTTTGAAGATTGGCGCGCATCTCGCGGTCATGAGGGATATGAACCTTGAGATATAATTCAGACGTCCCAAAAATCCTCTGACCTATTTTTCAGTCTTTGGTGAAGGCATTTCTTGAATGGCCTTGACCTTGTCAGGATCAATCTCAATTCCTTTCTGGCTGACGATGAATCCTAAGAGTTTTCTTGAGCGGACACCGAATGTGCACTTATTAGGATTCAAGCAGAGTTTGTATTTTCTCAGACGCTCGAATAGCTTTGATAGGTGTGTCACATGCTTTTCTTCTATTTTGGATTTAGAAATTATGTCATCGACGTATACTTCAATCTCTTTGTGCATCATGTCGTGAAACAGAGTTGTCATGGCCCTTTGATAGGTTGCCCCCGCTTTCTTTAGACCGAACGACATCACCTTGTAAGAAAAGGTGCCCCATGGGGTGATGAATCAAGTTTTCTCCATATCTTCTGGCGCCATTTTGATTTGATTATAACCCGAGAATCCATCCATGAAGGAGAAGACTTTGAGTTTTGTTGTGCAATCTACCAGCATGTCAATGTGTGGCAGGGGGAAGTCATCCTTTGGACTTGCTTTGTTCAGATCCCTGTAGTCTACACACATTCTGACTTTCCATCCTTTTTCGGAACTGGCACTATGTTGGCCAACCATTGAGGGTATTCTAAGGTTGCAACGAAACCTGCATTGATCTATTTCTGCACTTCCTCCTTAATTTTGATGGCCATATCTGGATGAGTCCGTCTCAATCTTTGTTTTACCGGAGGACATTCTGTTTTTAGTGGCAAATGATGTTCCAAGATGCTGGTATCCAACCCTGACATGTCCTGATAGGATCAAGCAAACATATGTGGAAACTCTTTGAGAAGTTTTATCAAGTCTTCTCTGACAGTTGAGCTGAGTAGTTACCCTATGTTACTTCTTTCTTTTCTTCCTCTGAACCCAAATTGATTGTTTCCAACGATGGCTCTTTGTGAGGCTCAATAGACCTTTCCTCTTGCCTGAGTAGTCGGGAGATCTCTTCTGGAATTTCTTCGTCCTCTTCTTCTTTAACTTTAAATACCGGGAATTCAAAGTTGGGAGAAGGCATCAGATCATATGTTTCAATGTGGTTTAAAACAAGCAATCTGCATGACGTGATGATTCGTTTTTTAGCAAAGACAGAGAGAATGCAAGAGTGTGTGCATTATATTTTCTAAAAAATGCTTGTTTTTATTTTGGGTTGTTTTTAGGATTACCATTTTCTGAAAAACGAAAAGTGAAAACAACAATAAATGCAAGAATGACAGAATGACATTATTTATTCATGATTTGTCGCTTTGGGCGAAGCGAAGAGGGACATTTATAGAAAAGTGAGCCCTTATAAAAACATCCATTTCACATTGGGCAAGGTGAAAGGTCAAAACAAAGATGGTAATTACTTCGACTTATGGACGACTTTCGGGACATCGACTGCAACCCAATGGCGACGGACTCCTCTGTGAATCACAAAGTCTGATACTTCCCTTCTTGGTTTGTCTTCAAAAATGACGCTGATTTTTGGCGGAGTAGGATCATTATAGTCTTCCTCCCATGCAGAGTTGTCATAAATGAAATATTCTATTGTATTTTTAATGGTGTTTTCACTCTCAAGGGAATCACCCCACCCAGTCGGCTGTATGTCCTCAAGCCTGATACGAGAGCTTTCGGGAGCAGTGTATTTGAATAAGAAGTCATACTTCCCGCTTGGTTGTCCCAAGGTGTCCCATGTTTCTGTGGGAATAGATGAGTCATCTTTCTCGATGACGTTGACCTCGAGAAATGCATAGTTAGTGAATTATTGTCCTGCAATCTATGTGAATTCATCACCGTGGTGCTGGACATCTTCAGAATGTCCTGAGTAATGATTCCATGACTCTGTGGGGATATGGGCATTCTTTTCGAGATTACTCAGTTGATAGGCATTATCAGGCTGACTCTTTTGCTCCAAGTCTTCCGTGTATGGCTTCCAGATAGGCAAGTCATCCAGGGGATCATAATAATCGTGGTCAAAGTTGTCTTTCATTAGACTGTCTTCCTCTAATGAATTGGGTGGAGCGCGACATCCTTCAAAATCACAATCTCCATAGATTATCTTGACGTCTGATCTTGGTATATATCTCGGGTTCTGCTTTGGAAAACAGAATGGCATGTGCGCTTCTTCCTGAGACATATAACCGTCATAGTTAAGGTAAGATTTCCACTCTTCATCCATATCAGAGGATTCGTTCCCATCGATGGTGTGTACTTCTTGAGACACTGGGTGGAGGAAGCCTCCACTATGGAAGAAATACTGAATGGGATGAAAACTTTCATTCTTCTTAATAGTCTGGGTACAAGTTGGAGAAAAACCAAGACCTTTTCTTGTCTTGTTATCTGTGGGAGTTACAATTTATCCCCATTCTTTTATTTCATTACTCTTGATCACTTTGAGAGCATCTTTGTGTGAGGTAATCGGCGTCCCTCTTTCTGGTTGGTTCTCATTGCTCACCGAGATTGCTTGAAACTGAGTTCCAACAACCTCATCTAGTTCTACACAGGAGAATGATGATAAGTTGCTCACGATTAAGGCTTGCTCTCCGCACACTGTGGCTAATTTGTCATTCTTGACGAACTTCAGCTTCTGGTGAAGTGTCGAAGTGACTGCCCCAACTTCGTGTATCCAAGGTCTTCCTAATAAATAGCTGTATGCTGCTCGGATGTCCATGACCTGGAAAGCGACTTAGAAAGTGTGAGGACCGATAGTTATGGTAAGATCTCCTTTGCCGATAACTATTTTTATAGATCCGTCAAAGGCTTTGACGATGATCTCACTGCCTCTTATCGGAGCTCCTTGAAATGATAGTCGTACCAGAGTTGATTTTTGCATAACATTTAAAGATGATCCCGTGTCCACCAAAACGTTGGCTAAAGCATCGTCTTGGCAGTTAACTGTAATGTTGAGTGCCATATTATGGTTCTTGACTTCCTTCGGTAGTTCTTCATCATTGAATCCTAAATTGTTATAGGAAGTGATGTTGGAGATAATGCTGTCAAATTGTCCCACTGTCACATCTTATTATACAAAGGCTTGTTCTAAGACTTTCTGTAGAGCTTACCTGTGAGCTTCTAAACTAAGTAGGAGAGATAGTACAGAGATTCGAGATAGAGTTTCCAACAATTGGTCCACAATGTTGTACTCCCTTTTCTGGATGAGCTTCAACATCTCATCGTTGTTCTTTATAGGCTTTGGATTACTGGATTGACCGCCTTGTTGATTAGGAACTTCCGTTTGAGGTTCCTTTTCTTTGGTAGGTTCTCCAACTCCTCTGTTGAAGATTCGGCCGCTCCGGGTGACTCGACTAATTTCGGCATTGTTCACGACGGAGGGTAATGAAGTTTCTTTTCCATTTTTGATGGTCGTTGCACCATACTTGTAAGGGATAGCCTTATTTGACTTGTACGGTATTGGACCCGGAAGGTAGATAACCACATGGGCTTTTCGGGCCCTTTGATTATCGTAGGCCACCTCAATCAGCTCCTGGTTGGGAACTTTTCTTCCATCAAGAGGGATCTTTGATTCATTGAGTAGAGGAATTATGGCGCAAACATCCTTGGTTATTCCATGATTGGAGATTACGACAACGTTTTTGTTCTGACCAGGGAGGTAATCTTGTATCATGTTGATCGACCCAGAACTCGAACATGGTCGAATCTCCTTCCGGTCTAATTGATTCTGGAGGGATGCTCGCACTAGATAACATCCTTGGTTATTTTTCGAGCATACTCTACAGCGCTCATACTTGTGCGGCGCTACTCGTCCATACCCACTTTGTATGCAGTGCATCTTTACTAGATATGTTTCTATTGAGCGGATATCACGACTTTGATGTCTATCAGGATTCCCATCAGTCATGCTAATCCATTATGTGACTTCATCCAGGTAAATCTGAATCCACCAGTGGTCCAACAGATGTTGAAGGGTCTTTTGCACAAGGGCACACCCTTGGTCGTTTTCGTAGCATTTTTTACAGTCTAGATAATCATGTGAAGCCAGAAAACCGAGTCTAACCTGTTTAGCATGTAATTCCACTAGACTGGTATTCATCAAGCGTATGTCGAAGATTTAAACCATATTGGCTTGATGCTCATTTCTTTCATGGTAGTCTTGGATCCATCCGAGATCCATTTAACGTTGGAGGGCCTCTTGTACAAAAGAGCATCCCTGATTATTTGTTGAGCAGATCAGACAACTGCTGTAATCGTGCCGCGAAAGATTGTAATACTGATTTTGTCTCGAATGCATCGCTACTAAATTGACGTTCATTGCACGGATGTCGTGGTTTTGAACAATGTTTACTTCACGAATCATGTGATCCTGAATCCAGTCCAGATCCATTTGTTCTTGCAGAGCTATTTGTACTATGGTAAACCCTTGATTGTCCTTGGAGCAGATATCACACTAATGATAGTTATGAGATGGCACATGACTGTACCCGCTTTGTTTGCAATGCATCTTTACCAGGTTGGTTCCTAGTAAGCGTACATTATGAATTTGATAACTGTTGACAGGCTCTCTTTCTATCAAATTCACTGCAGTTTTCTCATGTTGCGGTAATGGGTTCATCTGAACATTTGGATTTGTATCTTTGAAAGATAAGATTCCGTTCCTGACAAGCTTCTGTACATCAGACTTGAAGCTGAGACAATTCTCAATGTTATGTCCTGTTCCTCCTTGGTGGTAAGGACAAGTTTGATCTGCTTTGAACCAAAAAGGTGGATTTTCTGGTATTGTAAGAGGAGTTCTAGTTTGAACATGCCCCTTGGCCAGTAGAAGTGGAAATAAATTTGCGTACAACATCGGTATAGGGTCAAACCCTGATGGTTGCGTAGTACGATTATTGTTGTTGTACTGTGGACGAGCCTGCTAAAAAGGCTGTTGCTGGCTTTGTTGATACGGTTATTGATTTGGTTGGCTCTGAGCAACCCGAGGTTGATAAGTCGGAGCTGGCCCTGGGTTGATAGCGGGAGTTATTGCTGCTATCGGTTGATACCTTCACCTTTGCTTTCCTAGAGAGATATTACTGATATCTTGCTCTTTCTTCTTTTGGAAAGCACTACCGTATCTCTTAGTACCACTAGATGGCTATGCATCTTTGACCAATCGTCTTTCTCAGACTGCTTCCTCAAGGCGTACTCCCATGTTCACCATTTCAGTAAAGTCACTGGGCGCACTGGCGACCATTCGGTCGTAATAAAATGGGGTTAAGGTTTTTAGGAAGATCTTGGTCATCTCCTTTTCCTCAAGAGGGGGACAGATCTGAGCGGAAATTTCACGCCATCTCTAAGCATAATCTTTGAAAGTTTCTTTATCCTTTTATGACATTGCTCTAAGCTAATCCCTATCTGGTGCCATGTCCAAATTGTATTTATACTGCTGAACGAAAGCTGCCCCGAGATCTCTGAAAGTAATGATCTTGGTGCGGTTCAAACTCATGTACCATTTGAGTGCGAAACCGATTAAGCTATCTTGGAAGTAATGGATTAGTAGCTGTTGATTTTCTGTCTGGGTAGACATTTTATGAGCGTACATCACCAAATGACTTTGAGGGCAAGAGTTGCCTTTATATTTTTCAAAGTAAGGCACCTTGAATTTGTGCGGTATTTTTACATTAGGGACCAAATAGAGGTCAGCGGCGTCCTTCCCGAATAAGTCTTGACCGCGAATGGCATGCAGTTCCTTCTGAATTTCCAATAATTATTCCTGGAACTCATTCATCCTTTCATACATGTCTTCGTTTCCACCAGAAATTGTTTGCAGAATCTGTCCTTCCGGAACAGTGTGTACCACTGGTTGTGGTATAGACATTATAGCGGTGACCCTTGGTGCTTCAGTGCCCTGAAGTTTGTAACCTTCAGGAGTTGTTGTCGTAACCCTTGCATCTTCGTTTTCCTGAAGTTTGTAACCTTCAGGTCCGGCGGTTCCTGCTACGGTTTCTTGGTCTTTGGTGACCGGTGGGATATATCCTTCAGGTATAAAGTTGAAAGGCATACCCCATGGGCGCCCTTTAGGCATGTTGTACAAAGGATTATTATCATGTGTCTCCAATATGGGTGTAGATGTAATCTCTGAGATCACAGTCCTTTGATGTTGCTGCTCCTGAGCTGCGGCCAGGGTTTGCAGGTTGCTATGAAGTTTTTTCAAACTTTCCTTTAGAGCGTCAATTTCTTCTCTCATCTCTCAGTTCTCTTCCTCGAGATCGTCCATTTTCTTTTGTCGATTGGCCCGAGTATTGTATGAGTGAGACAATTTGACTCTAGGATTGTGACACATACGTGAGACTCAAAGATAAAAAATGCGTTATGTGAGAATTATAAATGATATGCAAAGACGTATTTTTTTTTAGTTTTTGTTTTCAAAAAGAAACTTTAACAATTAGATTGCAAATATCACACAGTGGGAGAATACCCCTTTTATTGAATTCGAAAGGTTACAGTATTTTACAAAGAAAAGTATAGTATTTTACAACGTGCTGTAAGGAAAATGTCTATGCTCATGGATCCTGAGTCCTCTCTGAAGTGAGCTCAGATGTCGGTTCCTGTATTTTCCTTTTCGTTGATCAGGGCTCTTCAGTCATTGTCGGGTCGATGATTCTTTGCCAAGTGAAAGGAGCGAGCAAATTTCTTCGATCTTACTGACTTTCTATAGGATGCTGCTCTAATATCTCAATCAGAGCATCCTTCTCCTTTAGTAGTTCCTGAATCTTGGTACATTCCAAATTAAGGATCTGGTATTTGTTCTTCCAAGAGCTCTTCTCACGTTGAACTTTGTTGAGAATGACCTGGAGTTTTCCGCATCAGACATGAAATAAAGGACAAATTCCTTTAACGGAAAAAATTCTTGATGAGGGTAAGGCATCCTCAGCTTGGGGGCTTTAGTTTGTACCTAGTGGAGATAAGGTTCCATGGAGGTACAGTTTGGTCATCCCAGAGACTCTCTCCCTTTCCTGTGAATATGTTGCCAGGCATGCACTATTTTCTTCTTCAGTGCCTTGTCATTCTCCCCTTTCTTGAAGAAAAGACCTTCCAGATGAACATTATGTGGGATATTCTTCATCGGGTATCTGAGTTGACGGCGAGCTAAAATTGGATGATAGTTGATTCCTCCTTTAGTTCTAATGAGGGGTACGTTGGGGAAATTTCCACATCTATCGATGATCTCTATCCCTTCATAAATCCTATTGTACCAATCTATGTCTGAATTGGTAAGAGACATAATCCTCTGTGACCAATGTAGAGTACTCTTGTGATCCCAAAAAGCAGCAGACTTGGGCAAATGGGAAATAAACCATTTGTAGAGAAATGGTACACAACATGTGATCATTCCTCCGCTGTATAAATTCCTTAAATGTACAGAATAATAATCATCTACGAGTAAGGTTGGTACGAGGTTTCCTATTAAGAATATCTTAACAGCATTGGTGTCGACGAAGTTGTCAATGTTGGGAAAAAGAAATAACCCATATATGAGCAGAACAAAGACGTCTTCGAAAGCAGTTATGTTTCCTACACTAGCAAAGTATAGAGGTTTCTCCATCAGGAATTTAGCTGGTAAACTCTGGATTCCTCCTTTAGTGGTTATGTGAGTCCTAACTTCTAACTCATCCAAAGAGATTGCTCTTGCAATGGTTTGTTCTTTTGGAATTTCTTCCAGTCCAAAAAATGGAGCTTGATTAGTGATAGGTAAATCAATCAGGTGGGAGTACTCTTCCAATGTTGGTGCAAGCTAGTAATCCGGGAAAGTGAAGCAGTGGTAAACAGAATCGTAGAACTGTATTGGCGTAGACAGGATCCCTTCAACCACGTTGACCCTTAACAGAGATAACAATCCTCTGTGCTTAGCTCTGAAAGCCTCAGGATTGGTGATCATCCTTCCCAATTTCCTTAAGTCTTCTAGTTTCGGAGCCTTGAAGGTGTACTTGTGCGTTTTCCTTCTACCGAAATCCATAACGCAACCTCTAATATTTGCAATTATTGTTTTTAGTTCTTTTGAAAAAAAGATTTTTTTTCTTGTTTGAAAAGAGTTTTTTAATGAATGCATGAATGCAGCAAACAAAAAAATTTGAAAACATGGGTTTAGGGGTTCAATGTCACGAGCATAGAGTCATGGCTCTACCCATCGTCAAAGGTTGTACTATTTTAGTCAATTTTTGTACCTGTAGAACAGGTTCTAAAAGGTTCCCAAAATCATTGACCCCTCATAGAGATATCAATAGCAAGCTGATTCACTCGAGCGAGCTGTAATATCCTAGGATGAATCTCTTTTGAGGGTAGTATCATGTATCAACTATTTCCGATAGTTAGCTTGGGATCAAGGGTACCGCACTGGGATAAACGATGCTTTCACGATAATCGATCGTTCAACATCAATATTTCCACACGGGTACCTCGCCTGATTCGGTGGACTGTCAAGTTAGCTTGGTCGGGATTCACTCCCTATAAGCGTTTCCCGGATATGCCACCACTTATCTTAATGTTCTCTCAAACTTTCCACATGCATATTAATCGCATTCCCAATTAACAGAAAATTAAACACGGGTATCAAGTAGTATAACAGAAAATGATATATATATATATAGTAGAAAGTATAAATGCCAAAAAAAGCCTAGACCTCCTAGGAACGCTAATCCTAGAGACTCCCCAACAGAGTCGCCATTTTTCTGTAGCGTGTGATTTTTGTCGGTGACGCGACCACCTTAGAGCAATGGTTGGAATTGGGTGCTACTTTCTGATTTCTTATTTATCCTATGAAGCTGGAAAGGAAAGGGAAGCTATCTAAAACTAACCTTGCACGTAAATGTCTTCTTTAACAAATTCTAAGAGATTAGGGGTTCAGGATCAATATACAAAGGGAAGTTGTCAATCACCCAGTGTATATATGGTTATCCATAAACCTTTTATTGCATGTTTTTCTATTGGTTTAAATACTTTCTGGTGTTTATCTGTTATGGGTTGGGAAAGTTTCTCCATTGGGAGTGTTGAGAGAGTGTTTTTTGTTATTTTCAGGTTTTTTCGATGTTTCTGGTAAGGTACTGGACCTAAAGTTTTTTATTTGTGTGCTCGCTAAGATTTCGCAATCTTATGCCTACGTATTCCCGTAAAGATAACAGGGAAATCAGAGCAATCGTAGTTCCTCCTATTATAAGGGAGGAAAATGATATTTGGTGTCTTGTTCAAAGCCCGAGATTGAAGCTAAAGGTTATTTGTGTCTTGTTCAAAGCCCAAGATTGAAGCTAAAGGTTTGACAGAGAGAGAATTTGTCATCTCTAAAGGGAGATATCTCTCCTATTCATCACACAAAATGCTGGGTAGCAGATTAGTTATAAAGGGGAATTACTTTAACTGGAATGTATGGAATCCAGTAATGCCATAATTTCCTTTATAAGGGTGGTGTCCTGAAGGAATAAACTTTAACTTAGTGTAGAGCAATGCCATTTTTCCTTAGGAGTCTTTCAATGCTAAGAGAGGGACATTGGCTTGGATGTAAATGATCTAGAGGCTTGCCACTTACAGCAGTTAGGTGAAAGAGGAAGTTCTCCAGGATAAAAGAGGGACCACAACTTGGATTTTTGAATCAACAAGTGTCCCACTTACAATAGTTATCTAGAATTAGGGTTTTTTGATTGTCTATTTTGATATGTGATGTACAGAGAAATGTCTTCCTACAAAGAGAACTCTTGATTTCCTCTGAGGGGATGATGATTTTTGTGTGCCTTGATCAAGGCCCAAGGTTGAAGCTGAAAGGTTGACTCTATTTAGGAAGTTTTATATCTGTCTTGTACAAAGCCCAAGATTGAGGCTGAAAAGGGATTGACTCAACTGGAGAGTATGATCTGTCTTGTACAAAGCCCAAGATTGAGGTTGAAAAGAGATTAACTCCACTGGGGAGGTTTTATCTGTCTTGTACAAAGCCCAAGATTGAGGCTGAAAAGAAATTGACTCCACTGGGGAGTATGGACTGTCTTGTACAAAGCCCAAGATTGAGGATTGTTGAAGTCCAAAAGCAGGTACCATATGTATTGGGGAATCCAAAGGTTTTACTCTTTCCGGGGATTTGAAGAAGAGTTGACATATCAGAGACCATGAGGCTCTGATTCTACTGAAGATTTGTTGGTGGTAATTTGACCCTGGCTGGGGAATTTCTTAAAATGAAAGCTTAAAGATTGAGTTTGAAAACCTATGGAGGTTTTAACTCTGCTGGAGATTGGTATATTGATGAAATGATCAGGGTTTTTTCCTGTGTTTTTAGGAAACTTGAGGGTTTTTGTGAGATCTAAAAGGAAATGAGACTTTTCAAGTCTACTGGTATGAATAGGTTGACTCTTAGCTGGAGAATGATCTTTGTATAATGCCTAAGAGAAGGCTGATGACTGTCCAAGTCTCTCCAGAAGTGGTAGGCTCTAGTGTAGAGAGTGGTCTTTATGTGATGCCCTAGAGGAGGCTGAGGTTTTAAAGGGATGAAGATCAACCCTATGATGGTCTGATGTTCTGGAATTCTGACTCTCTAGAGGATTAAACTAGTAGAGATGACTAAGTTATGTCCTATACCTGTAGAAGGTCTTCGAGTCCTTGTACTAAGCCCAAGAGGAGGTTGAGAACTTCTAAGAAGCATGAGGGTCCTTGTACTAAGCCCAAGAGGAGGCTGGGGATGCTTTTAGGAAACCTGTGGGTCCAAGCCTAAGAAAATTTCAAGAAAGGTTTCACCGGGAATAAGTCATTTCTTTGCAGAACAGTTCTAGGGTTTGAAGAAATTCAAAAGAGGTTTCACCGGGAACTAATCCTCTTTGGGAAAATGAATTTCTTGTACACACATATTTCTAAGTTAGGACAGTCTTGAGAAAAGTTTCACCGGGAATAATGCCTTTCTCTGTTCCATATTATCAAACATGTATGAAAAACAAGTTGTGATCTTGGATTAATGTTAGAAAAATTATGTTTTATCCATAGAATGATTTGAAAATCATTTGAATTTAAAAAATCAAAAGAAAGAAATATTTTTAAATGCTTAAAAACAAATAAAAATGAATTCTTTACAAAAATATCAAATATATAAAATAAATAATATTTTTGTGAAATTTGTGTAGAATACAATATTTTAACATTTTTGTGACTCTTTAAAAAAAGAACCAATAAAAATGATGAAAAATGAGAGAGAAATTAATTTTTGAAATTGTAAAGAAAAATTTGAAGAAATTAAGTGGTAAAAAAAAGAGATGGCCCTCCAAGGTTTGAACCCACGCCCATGGGGTGGAGGGTTCAAAATTTACTAACTGAGCTATATGCGTGTGGTGATAGAGAATGGGAGGGAGTGAATAATATGTGAAAAACCCTTTTGAAAATAGTTAAAAAAAATAAAATCAAAAGGTCTGGGGCGAGGGGGATTGGAACCCCAGACCTTGAACACGCTCACACACAAATACTAGTGTTTCCACTAGGGTGCAATGCCAAATCAAGTACATAGTATATGTGAAGTGTTTGAATGCTTGGTTTGGACAGAATTGCTCTGATTTTAGAATTCCAAACTTTCACTCTTTAAGGACTTAGAATTTGGCAAGAAAGAGGATTTGTGAGAAAACAAGCATTGTGGTTGTTTTGGTGTGATCTGAATGAAGCAATGTGTCCTCTATTTATAGTAGAGGAGGTTTGTCTTGGAAGAATAGTGCTAACTTGAAGATTGGCTTGAATTAAAAAGTTTTGGCAAGATGTATCATTGCCCCTCACACAAGGTACCATAGCCATCCACATGGCTAGCTTTTCTTTTGACTAAATCCACATTTCTCAGATGCTTTTATTGTTGTTTATAGGAGCATCTTGACTGAAAAGAGTCCTTTTGTTAAATGTGCACTATTGCACATAAATGCCATTTTGAATTCAAGGCACAAGGTGAAAAAACCCATCATGCCATTTGAGATTTCCTTGACTCCTTGGTCCAACCTTGCAGGTTTGTGGTGATTCATCTGTTATACACTGAATATGAATGGTTTTGATCATTACTCTTGACAAAAAGAATCGTGGCTAGCAAGAAATGTCCAAAACTGTCTTGTAGACTGTTTGCAGCAAGGCATGTTGGACACTTCATATCTCCTTGCTCACATGGAGTATGATGATGTTATGATACTCTTTGGAAAGCTTGTATATCCTATTTTAACTTTGATGTCCAACATTGGTCTTGAATCAACTTAGATCATGGTGAAAAATGGTCTCAAAGTTGGTGAAAAACCAAGACAGATTCTGTCCCAAAATTTTCACTAAGTGTTGGAAAAAGTGGTCATTTTCATGTTTTTTGTGATTTTGATCAATCCATAACTCAAAGTCCATAATGATTTGGAATTTGATGTAGTTGGCACTTTTGAAGTATGTCATGTGAACTTTCATTTGAGCTTTGGATGGAAGAAAAAGGCCTTGGGGTTTGGGAGTTATGACCTTGCAAAGTTGGTACCAAATCCATTTTGTTCCATAACTTAGAAAAATTTAAGTTTCTTAAGGTTGCCCCTTTTGAAAGTAACCCTATTTTTCTTGATTTTTCTTGATGGATGATGATCAAAATCATACATTAACATTGTTTTTGACTTAGGGGAGCCACATTTGTGAAAAAAATTCAAAATGTGAAACTTGATTTTAGGCACAGTTGACTTTTTTGTGAGATGAATTCCAAACTGTGTGATCTTCTATGTAATCAAGTTCTTAACCTAATTCAAACCTAATGGATGGATTCCATAGGTGTTTTAGGGTGTCTTGAATCATGTCCCAAGGTTTGGGAACATGTCTCGGTCCAAAGTTAAAGGTACAATTGACTTTTTCTTCAAAACCCTAATTGTGGTCCAGATGAATTTGAAACTTGTGAATCAAGCTTCTTGGATTAATCCATTGTTGTAAATGGGTCAATGTGGTGTATTTGAGGCCCTCAAATCATGTCTTGAGGTCTTGGTTCATGTCTTGCCTCAAAAATCAACTTTGGGGTGAATTAGGTCAAGAAACCCTAATTCCTGATTTTTGATGTCTGCTCCCTCTGAGGCCATTTTGACTTGATGATGGGACTCATAAGGTTCCTTTGAGCATTTTGGATCATGTTTTGAAGTATTGGCTTATACCCAGGGGAAAATTTTCATCTGGAGGCCTTGGTCGACCAAAATCCTAATTTGGTGACACTGGCGATCTTGAGGCTCGATCCACTTGGAATGTTGCAACCTTGTGCTTGATTCTTGATATAGGAGACCTCTTGATCCTTCATGGGTATTTGAGAGGTTAGACAAGTTAAAGATAATGTCAATTCTTGATTGATCTTTTGTCTAAGTGCTCTGAGAGGGCTCAAAACCCTAATTCTTGATTGTAGTGAATGCTCAACAATCCTTGAGATGATTGATGAGGTATGATGGTACATCCATATTCTGGTGATGATTTGCACAATGATGGGAAATCATGGTGGTCAAAATTTGGGGTATGACAGTTTCTTGTCTTTCTTCAGCTTTGGACATTCGTTCTTGTAATGACCTGGCTCATTACACTCATAGCAGATGACTTCTTTTCCAGAACTCTGCTTCTTTTGTCCAAATGATAACTCAGAACGACCCTTGTTTCTTCTTGATCCTCTGAAGTTTCCTTGCCTATGTTTCCAGAGTTTTTTGATCCTTCTGGAGATAAGTGATAACCCATCTTCTGATTCTTCACCAGAATCATCTGATTCTTCCTCAGCTTGATAAGCTTTTTCCTTTTCAGGTTTAGACTTAAGAGCAATAAATTTACTTTTCTTCTGAGAATTATCTTCTTCCAGCTCTATCTCATGACTTCTTAAAGAACTAACAAGTTCTTCAAGACTTATACTATTTAGATCCTTGGATAGCTTAAGAGTTGTTACCATAGGTCTCCATTTCTTGGGAAGACTTCTGATGATCTTTTTAACATGATCAACAGTTGAGTATCCTTTGTCCAGAACTTTAAGTCCCGCGACAAGCATTTGAAACCTTGAAAACATAGTCTTAACTGTTTCATCATCCTCCATTCTGAATGCCTCATATTTCTGGATTAGGGCAAGTGCCTTTGTCTCCTCAACTTGAGCATTTACTTCACGAGTCATTCTTAGAGAATAAAAAATGGACTTGGCAGTTTCTCTATTTGTTATCTTCTCATACTCAGTATAAGAGATATCATTTAACAATATGGTTCTTGGCTTGTGATGATTCTTGTAATCTTTCTTTTGTTGGTTGGTCATAGCACTTCTTGACACCTTAACTCATGTATCATCAACTGGGTGAGTGTAGCCATCGACTACAAGATCCCAAAGATCTACATCATAACCAAGAAAGAAAATTTCAATTCTATCTTTCCAGTATTCAAACTTTTCACCATCAAAGACTGGTGTTTTGGCACCGTAATGATCTTTCTCTTCTAGAATAGGATTAGTATTGGATGTAGCCATACTATCTCACACAAATACTGGATTGGTACTGAACACGGTGAAGTGTTGATAAATCCTTTTATCTTAATTAACTGGAGCTTTGATGCCAATTGAAGGTGTGAGAAAGCACAAGAAAGGGGGGTTTGAATTGGGTTTTCAAAATGAAAGCTTTTTGTGAAACTCAAACAAAGATCACAAATAAACTAGCAATAGAGAAAGACACACGATATATCCTAGTTCACTTGAAAACTATCAATTTAATCCAGTCCACCCGCCATGGTGATTTCACCTTATACACAAGGACTTAATCCACTATAATTAAACTGATTACACTACACTAGCAACAGCTGGTGACTAACATACAAAGACTAACCGTCTCTTCTTAAGGATTCTGACCCAACTGGTCCCTTAAGGAATACAAATAACTGTTTGAACAAATTTAATGTTTACAATGAATTGCTTCTACACAAGCTGATATAAACACTATAAATAGCTCAAATAAAATCTATACAGTATGAACAATATATTTTTCTTTGTATTGTAGTGCTTTAGTGTTCACGCATGTGTCTCTCTCAAATATATCAGTGTCTCTTATATATTAGTATCACACTTTTCTTCAAGTGATCAAGTCCTTATATAGCCAGAAAAAGATCCATTGGAGGGCAGATCAGGAATATCATTGAGATTCCTGGCGACTTGAAATAATGTCGTTATGTAGGGATGAAAATCGTACACAAAAGTTGTCCTTCTTACCACCAAATCAGGGTAGTGGAATAGTAGTGGAAAATAGCGTGTTTTATATGTACTATGTACTATTTTCCCTTGTAAATGTTTCATCTTCTTCTGTTCATCAGAGGCTTCTGAATATATATGGTTGAAGCATGATCAGAAGAATTAATCACTGGGTCTTCAGAGTCTTGAGTCATTAGAGTCTTCAGAACTTGTTCACCAGAACCTTGTCTTCAGATTCTTCAGCACGCCGTCTTTAGAACCCTTGGTCATTAGAAACTTAAGTCTTCAGAGTCTTCAGAAATTTGTTCAGCAGAACCTTGTCTTCAGAGTCTTCAGCACTTATTCTTCAGGTCCCTTGGTTATCAGAAACTTAAGTCTTCAGAGTCTTCAGAACTTTGTTCAGCAGAACCTTGTCTTCAGCACTTAGTCTTCAGAAACTTAAGTCTTCAGAGTCTTCAAGACGATGTTCATCAGAACCTTGTCTTCAGAGTCTTTAGCACTTAGTCTTCAGGAGATAATTATCAGAGTCGTATTCAGAGCCAGAATCCAAGAGAACATTGCAGCAGCAATATATTACCTTCTTAGAATCTTTCTGAAGTTGAGCATATCAGAAGAAAACTTGCTTCCTTGACGTAGAAGCGACTTTTGGTCAATTGAGAGTGATGTCCCACATGATCTCTTACAGAGTCAGAGCTTTCTTTATCAGAGTCAGATCCTGTTAGTCAATTCTTCAGAAAACAAACGTTAGATTACCAAAATTGTTCTCACACAAATACTACTTTGTTATTATTAAAACTTAGAGATATCTTGCAGAACCAAGTCTTGTTCTAACACGTTTTTCATTTCTTGGAAACTGATCTTGTAATGATGGCATGTGATGCATTTATGACTGTAATTGTTTTCTTCTTCTCTTTTTATTTATTTTTTTATGTGACAAAAAAAGGAGAAATAATGGTAAGTATTTAATTAGAAACTAAACCCATTGAGTACCAATTCAGTTGTACATATTTGTTATTTATAATTTTGTTGTTTATATTTTTGTTATTATGGTTTCTTGCCCGGACGACACATTTTAACTTTCTTGTACATAGAACTAATGAGGAGCTTACAAACCTCAACCTTAGCGCATCAGACTCAGAAGGAGCTTACAAACCTCGTATTCTGATGTTGCCAAAGGAAGTTAAAATATTATTTTTGGTTTTCTTAAATATGGAACTAAGGGGGAGCTTACAAACCTCAACCTTAGAACTGTTTGACTCAGGGGGAGCTTACAAACCTATGACTCTGATGTTACTAAGAAAACTGAATTACTTTTTCTTGAAAGCAGTACCTAGTATGAAGTCTACAAAACTTAGCTTTGGATTATTAGACTCAGGGGGAGCTTACAAACCTCATACCCTGATGTTGCAGAGAAAATTATAACTGCCCAACATTGTCCTTTAAATACTTGTGTTTGTCATCATAAAAAAAGGGGAGATTGTTAGAACAAGATTTGTTCATGACATATCTTCCTTGGGTTTTGATGATAACAAAGTATTGAAAGAACAATGGTTTATTTGATGTGAGTTACATGTGTGTAGGTTCTAATACTTGTAAATATTATAGTCAGAATCTGTGTTACATTAAGCACGCTTTGAGAGTTGCTGAATTGCTAGCTTCTAGTGGTAGAATCTGAAGAACACTTGCTAAGTGATGTAGACTCTGAAGCTGAAGGTCACAGCGTCAGAAAAAGCAACATAATTGTATCTACACCTACTGAATGCAAATTGGCTTCTGGTATAATTCAGAGTTGGTGATAAAGCTGAAGTTGTTCGTACTATAGAAAGCAAGTTGTATTGTCAAATCAGTTTGTTAGCTAGAGTCTACATATTGCAAGGCTCAAGAAAGACTGAGATGCTTTATGGATATCTACTCTCAATGGCTCTAATAATACATAATCTTTTGAAGACTCAAAGGTTAAACATGTTACACATTGGATCAAGATCTTTTGGTGTATATATCTTCAACGGCTCTTGTACTATGGAGTAACAACAAATACTCTTGATCAAGTTACCTCTTCAACTGCTAGTTTCTGAAAAGGCTATAAATATGGCTGAAGGTTCAAACCGAATCTTCAACAAGGATCATCCGAAAGAAGGAGTAACAAGATCAGTAATCATCATTACAATTATAAATGCAGATTTTCTGTTGTAGGTTGTAATTATAAAAGCCTTAAGGTTTCTTACACATTGAATATCTTAAAAATCTTAAGTGGTTTATGTCTTTGTTATGGTGATTTCCCGTACCTCTGATACTTGTATCATGTACACCTTGTTCTCTATTCTGCTGAGCTAGTTTAGATAAAAGTTTTGTGTCATTGGAATACAAGCAAGGAAGTCTCGAGCCAAGATGCTTGAGCCATGTAAGTCTCTTGCTATGTGCTTGAGCTGTGAAAGTCTTAATCAAGTGGATTAATTGAGCAGAAGTCTTGTATCATTAGGATACAAGCTAGGAAGTCTCGAGCCAAGATGCTTGAGCCACGTAAGTCTCTTGCTATGTGATTGAGCAGTGAAAGTCTTAATCAAGTTGATTGATTGGGCAAGTTATCCTGGTGCATGAAACTTGGAGCAGTAAGTATTATATCTGAGGGATCAAGTAGAGAGACTCATTTCATGGGACCTGGAGCAAAAATCTTGAGCCAGCGTGGCTTGAGCAGGAGAGCTCAGTACATGGAATTGGAGAAGTAAGTCTTGACTAGAGAGGTTCAAGAAGGGAGGCTTATTTCATAGGACTTGGAGCTGAAGTCTTGGGCTGAGGGTGTAAGGAAGTCTTTGGTTCATGGAACCTGAGTAGCAAGTCTCGAGCCAGGAGCATGAGGAGAAGGCTTGGACCTTGGGCCTGAGCAATTGTAAAAGTCTTATGCATAATGCATAAGCGATTGTAATGATGATTTGATTATAGTGAAAATCTCTTTTGAAGCAAGGGAACTGGACAACTCTCAGTTTGGGACGAACTAGTATAAATCTTTGTTTCTTCTCCTATTATTTATTTGCTTATGTTAACATTCTGTTGCTATGAATTAACCAGAATCTGAACACCAGTTTAGATTCTGAACTCTGATCAGATGCAAACTAAGAAAACAGAAAACACAATTCAACCCCCATTCTTGTGTACTTTTCTCACCTTCAAATTCATTTAATACTTTATTTTGTTTTATTTTTCGCATTTTTAATATTGTTTGACTTCTGTTGACTTAGATTAGGGCTTGATTGAATAAAATCCTCCCCAATCTCAATGTAATTTGGGTGTTGATGAGGTTCGATGAATCTTCATCAATTCAAATCTACCATTAAATGATTAGTTGAATAATTTTTTTTGTGCTTTGGGTTGATGATAGGTTTAGTACCTTAATCCACCAAGATAGGTGATTGAAATTAATGATAGATGAATCTGAAGTCATGGTTCAATTTGGTTTCTCTCTTCATCTCCTTCTCCTTTTTTCCTTTTCTTGTCTCTTGATCAATTGGATGATTAAGAGTCCATCTTGTTCATGAAGTTTGAATTGATGATTAATGAACTTTCATCATTTCAAATCTACCTTCCAATTGATCATGGATCATTTGAGGTACTTTGGATTGATGCATAAGTTTGTCCTAGGTTATCATGAAGAATGATTGATTTAATGGACCAATCTCCTTGCCTTAGTGCTTGATCCCTCCTTGGTTTTTACTTGTGCTACACGTTTTAGGAGTATGGTTCCTATCATATCTCTAACATGTATGGTACATAAATTTTTATTGACTGACCTCTGATAGTATGATCTTCCTAATAGATTGTGTTACGATTGCTTAACATAGCGCTAAATTTGTCCCGAATTGATTCATAACTCTAACATCAATACTAACATTATTATTATGCTAACTTTACTTTATGTCATTTAATTTTCTTGTCATTCAATTTCTTGCTCTTTACTTCCATGCCTTTATTTGTAGCATTTCATTTCATATTGTTTATGTTTATGCTTCTTTTTGCTTTTGCCCCTTGGGCATTTCTTTTTCTTTTAAAGACATTAATAAAGGAAAATCCCTAAAAGAACTTGGTTCTCTAATATTTGGAATAATGGTTACTATCCTTAGCTTGAATTGGAGTTTGATTTTTGGACCTATGGACTTTGGTTACTTTTCCCTATGCTATTGGACTCATTTGATACTTGAGACTTTTGGTTGACCTTTGAAGACTTGGCTCTGATACATAGCCATGACCTTATAGCTTGAGCTCTTATTTCAACTGATGCTTGTCTTATTCTGTGCTTACTTGTTGCTTATGGCCTACTCCAAACGAATGGAATGTTAGTTTTGACTCTTGTCAAGTGCTGGCTAGATCTTGGCTAGTTCACAACGCACACACAAATGCTTCCTCTTGGGCTACCTTACAATGAGACCATTTATTTCTTGCTATTTATTTTAAGAATTAGGATAGTCTCTTTATCTCCTCCCCTTCTTAAATTTTCAAAATCTTCTCCCTTTTTCAAAAACCTTCTTGTTTTCAAACTTGAACCACTTTCTCAATAAACCTTGACTTTGTCAAGTGATTTTCCAAACCTTTTTCTTAAATAACTGCTAAGACATCTTAAGCATATCAAAAGAATTTCAAAAGACTTAAAAAACACAACACTCATTCAAATATTCTGTGCCTTTGTGCACCTTTTCCTTTTAAACTTTTTTCTTAAGGATAGTCATTAGTTGTGTTCTTGTTGTGATGCAACTCCTATACTTCCATAATAATGTAGAGAAGTAATGACATTTTCCACTTAGATGTTGAGTGATAGACTTGTTGATTTCAATCCAAGCAAAAATTCTCCATCTCAAGATGATGCAAATGCTTCTTCCTCATTAATTGTGGGAAGTAAGTTGAGTTTCCACTCGAATACGACGAAACGTCTATTAATTTAAAATCAATCAAAATAAACACTTTTGTTATTGTTACCATGAACTACGAGGTTTTGATCCTCCATTGCACTTTGTTGTTCAGTAGGTACGAGGCTCAGGAAGTCTTTTCAAAGAAAAATCTAAAAAAATATTTCTTTCTCTTATCTCCACAATCTTTTTGAAAACAACATGATTTTAAGCCAAACACAGATTTTCAAGAGCTTCCTATAGAGTATTGATTCTTCACTATTTATGCTAGAGTTTTTATCATTTATAAGACAAGAAATCGGGTGAACTGTATTATTTTGATCTGAATTCCTGAGATTTTGAGTCTGCTTTTGTCATGTCAGTAGTTTCTTGGTTTGAGTTTACTTTGGCTATTTTTTACACTTTTGGTATGTGTGGCGGGTGGAATACAGGTACAAAGGTACACGGGATCGAGGATCAGACGCAAGACCGGGCCAGAACTAGGAAGCAGAGCAAAAAAGAGGAAAATTTCACATTTAATAACGCTTTTTTTAGTGTGTCATGATGGCCCTTTTTCCCTTATTAATTCAGTTAGCTTTAATTAGGATTTATCTATATTTTGCTTGTTTTAGGATGTTTTTACCTTAAGTGCACTAGGTGCACCTTTTATGGTTTCTTCTGTGTTTTTGTTTTAAATAGATTCTGATAAAGGCAAGCTAAGGCATGACACCTCAAGACACGGTCTGGAGTAGAATGGAGATATAAGGAAGGAAGATGTTAAGTCTTGTTAGCTGCAAATTCACCAAGAGCTTGAAAGGATGTTTATCACTAGGGATTACGTGGCAAGGATTCATGTCAAGAAGGAACTAGAGCATAAAGATAAGATTAAAGAAGCTAGAGGACAAAAGGTGGTATAGTGGGGACCACGCCTTCAAAAGCGCATCCTGCACCCTGCCACCCGCCGTCTACTCTGCGCCACTACCTGCAGCAGCCTGCCAAACACACCTTGTCTCCCAATGCTGTCTGTACCTGATAACTTGTTCACGAAGGGAGAATAGACAGCTGGAATTTTAGTGATTTGATATGGGATGAACCTTATTTTCATCAAAAGCCCATGATCAAAGACCCATCAACTTCCACACTCATACTCAAAGTCTATAAAAGCAAGCCTTGTTCATCAAAACAAAAGAGGAGAGACCACGAGCCAGAAATTACACACATTCAGATTTATTTTCAGTTTATCAGTTTATTTTACTTTGAGGATTAGGAAGAATTAGAGAGTTTTCTTCTTCTCATCTAATCTTGTATTTACTGCTTGGAGTTGTCATGACTGAAGATGTATGCTTCTGTTTACCCAACGCTATTGATCTTCAAATTATTACTAGGTTGTCATTTCTTTTACATAATTTTTCTAAGAATATGTCATCCTGTAGCTTCATTCCAGTAGTTTGTACTCAACTCATTATGAGCTAAACCCGTATTTGATGAACAAAAAGTTATTTTTATGTTGAAATGATGTGTTTAATAATGTCTTATTTTGTTATGTGTTTTTATTCTATACACCTGCTTCTTAGAATGATCAACTTAGAAAAAGGTACAAGCATGTTGTTGAGAGAGAGATCCAACAACATGTGGATTTCATAACAAAAGTGGTTAATAAAGTAGGATAGAGATATTCACTTAATTCAACTTGCTTAGAGATAAGAAGTTGAAACCATAAATATTTTTCAGAATTTAAACCAGACGCATTTTAGGGTTATAAGTGAGGCTTAGAGATTTGTTCCCTTGCCCTAGTTATGCATGCTTTGATGTTGTAGAGATACATAACTAGATCACGTTCGGACCTTTTGAGGCACGACAATTCACATCATTGATACATTTTAGCAATAATATATTAATGGATCTTAGCTCATCAATCATTCTCTTTGATATCTTATCCTCTCTTATTTAGTTCATAGTTTGTTGTTTGAATTTCTTGCTGCTGTTATTATTAATATTTTGTTACCTTGCTCATACTAGTTTTAAACAAGAGTTGAATACTTTAAAGTTCAAAGCTAAGTCAATTCCACTCCCTGTGGGTACGATCTCTTATTTCATTACTTGTTACAATCAAACATACATGTATACTTGCATATGACACATTTGCTTTAAAACAAATATCATAAAGTAAACACTTAGAAAGCAGACAACAACTGCCCTTACGCGCAACACCAAGCCAATACGCGTAATGACTGGCTCCCTTACTCGTATGATACGAGTTCCAATAGAAGAGGGTAAAAAAAGATGCTTCTGTCGATACGCGTAACAGGTAGGGCATTACGCGTAAGAGCAAGTCTGGGAGGCTGACGCGTAGAGTATTGGTGTAGGAACAAGGCCATACACGTAACAGGCAGGTCAATACACGTAATGAAGCCCAAAAACCCAGGAAGCCCAAAACGTGTCTAGTTAACCCGAAAACACGATTTTTCGAGGGTTGGACAATTTTACAGAGCAAAAACACGTTTTAATGGCTGGAGAACTCAGATTTTCAAGGTGCATTCAATTTTTCAAGAGCTTTCCGCGATTGAAGACTGATTCATCTAAGATTTCTGTAATGACAATAATCTTTCCCATGTTTTTCTTTTTTATTAGGAGTAGCTAAATCCCCCAGTTCTAGGGTGTGTCCCTGATTCTGATTTGTAATGAATTCTCTTTCATTTATGCAATAACAATCTTGTTTTCTTATATCTGATTTGTTCTCTTAAACATTCTTATTGCCTTCTCTGTCGGACAAATAGAGTTTGATGTATGTGAAACAATTAGGCTGGACCACCGTTGTTCATGATCTGTTTGAGAACATATTATAGTAGATATCACCTAAGACTAGGGAAACCCTATAATAACCAGATCATTCTTGATATTATAATGCTTGATTTCAACCGTGATTTTCTATGGACATAGTAATTAGGTTGATTGATAAGATGTATTCTTACTAAGGACTTAGGAGTAAACACCTTTAAGAACCAGTAATCGTTTAATTAAATAAGTTGTTGCACTCTGAATTCGGAATCATTACATAATTGAATCACACACCTTCCCTAACATACTACTCATATTTGTTTTCACCGCTCACGCACTTTATTTACTTTATTCGCAATTGCTTTTATAATTTTACCAAACAATCCCAAAACCCCCAAGCTTTTGTTTAATTGAAATTAATCCAAAACTCTGTATCGTCAAGCAGTCCTTGAGATCGATTCTGGGGATTTTCCTTTGTTATTACTACATTGCCAGATTAGTACACTTGCTAATTTACCGATCATGTTTTTGGCGCCGTTGCTGAGGACTGTCAAAGATAATAGAGTTCATAGATCTATTTCAATTAAAATTTTGTTGCTCCGCTACTAAATTTTTATTTTTCAGTTTTTATTTTTGTGACTATTTTTTGGTTATTACTAATCTTTGTCTAATCTTTGTATGCGAGGAAAGCCCTCAGCTGATTTTACTTTTGACGCTAAACCAAAAAGAACTTTGTACGCTAGGCTCAGACAAGCTAAGCAAGCAAGACTAGCAACGTCGGAAGCAAAAACTTCAGACTCTGAACAAGAAAGAGAGATAGAGGTTTCTGAACACTCAGATACAGAGTCAGACAAAGAGTTAGAATATACAACTATGGCTGAAACACAAGAAAGTATTCTTGGGGATTATGGAGGGGAAAACACTCCTTTGGGTCATTTAACTATTGTGAATCAACCAGTGAATGTCCCAATCTTTCAGTTACACCCAACAACCATCTGCCAGCTTGAGAAGAGACCTTTTACAGGGAAAATAAATGAAGATGAAATAAATATCTGCAAAGGTTTCTTACTATGAGCACCGCTTTGAAGATTGAGGGGCATACTGAAGAAGCAAAAAATTTAAGAGTGTTTCCGTTCACTCTAGCTGAAGATGCCAAAGAATGGTTTTACTCATTACCAGTTGGAAATATTACTACTTGGGAACAAATGGAAACAACTTTTCTGAATGAGTATTTTCCCGCTTCTGTCTATATTCGAAAAAGATATGATATTGTAAATTTTAAGCAGTAGGAAGGGGAATCACTGGGTGATGCTTACAAGAGATTCAAAAGGTTATTGGTGGTGTGTCCTACTCATAATTTGGATTAGACTGAAAAGATGTAGATATGAAGACTAAGAAACTTATTGATACAACTGTCAGTGGCTCATCAAATTTTACAACAACCACTGGTATCAAGAAGATCATAGAAGCCATTGCTGCAAATAAACATCTGGAGTTATATGACCGAAGTGTGAGTAAACTAGAGGGTGTTATTGATTTGAAACTTGCAAATCAGGTTGTGAAGATGGAAGACAAAGTTGCTGCTGAAGGTTAGAGAAGACTCAAGGAAATGAATATAGGTACTCGAAAAGTAGCCCAAATTCAACTTGTTCAAGCTGTTTATTTTTCCAAAGGAATAGGGAAAAGAACGAACAAAACCCACAAAAGTTTTAAAACAAAACTAATAAAATAGAGAGACAAATGGTAATGGGGTTGGTTATGCAATGGGAAAATGTTAGAACCCAAAACATCTATAGTACTATATAGGAACCTCTTGAAAATCTATGTTTGGCTTAAAATGGGGTTGTTTGCAAAAGATTGGGGAGATGAGAAGAGAAATATTTTTTAGGGTTTTTATGTTTGACAAGACTTATTAAGCCTCATGCCTACGTACCCACAAAGTGCAATGGAGGATCAAAACCTCGTAGTTCATGGTAAAAATAACAAAAGAGTTTGTTTTGATTGATTTTAAATGGAAAGACAACTTGTCATTTTAAGGAGAAAACTCAACTAATCACCCACAAGAGTATGAAAATGGACCTTTGCATCACTATTGAGAAGGGCTCCAACTTGGATTGAAATCAACAAGTATGCCACTAACTCTCTCAAGTGGAAAAGAATCAACATCAAACATCACTATGGGAATAGGAGAGTTACATCTCAACTATGAAAATAACTCACATCTAAACCTTAAGAAAAAATTTTAAGAGGAAAGTGCACAAAGGGCACAATAAGCACAAAATGATTTAAATGGGTTATGTATTTTTTATGTATTTTGAAAATAGTCTTGATATGCTTAAGATGAATTAGCATTTATTCAAGAAAAGAGTTTGAAAATCACTTGACAAAGTCAGGGTTTATTGAGAAAGTGGTTCAAGTTTAAAAACAATAAGATTTTGAAAAAGGGAGAAGATTTTGAAAATTAAAGAAGGATATGAGATGAAGAGACTACCTAATGCATAAAGTAAAAGCTAAGGAAGGAAATATCTAACCAAGAGCAAGCCTCTGACACAAGTCAAAACTCCCATCCTTTGGATTAAAGCAACAAGCAACCAAATAAGCAGAGAAATCACCAAGCATCAGATAAAGAAGAACTTAAGCCAAGGCCAAAGATGAGGTAACAAAGTTAAGTCTTCCAAAAGTCAACCCAAGGTTAAGGTACCAGATGAATTCCAAGGTCTCAAGCTACAATTCCAAAGCATAGGATCAAGAACCTAATTCTAAGTCCAGAAGTCCAACATCCAAGCATGGGATAGTAACCAATAGTCCAACAGAACATTAAGCTTTTAATGGTTTAGCCTTTATTAATGTCTTAAAAGAAAAGAAAAATCCATTTGGACAAAGAAAAAGAGCATAAACATAAACAATAGCAATATGATATGTAATGATAAAAGTAAAATAATATATATAAGGAGCAAGAAAGTAAATGACATAAAAATAAAGGTGCATAAAAATAAATGACATAAAAATAAATGTTAGCACAATAATATGGTTAGTATGAGTGTTAGAATTAACAATCCAATACGGGACAAATTTAGTGCTATGTCAAACAATCGTAGAATTATCTATAAGGAAGATCATACTATAGGAAGCCGGTCAATAATAATTTATGTACCAAACATGTTAGAGATATGACAGAGATCATACTCCATAAAACATGTAGCACAAGTAAAAACCAAGGAGGGATCAAGCACTAAGGCAAGGAGATTGGTCCATTACATCAATCAATCCTTCATGACACTTAGGACAAACTTATACATCAATCCAAAGTACCTTAAATGATCAATGATCAATCAAATGCTATATTTGAAATGATGAAAGTTCATCAAGCATCAATCCAAACCTCATGAACAAGATGGACAACACATCATCCAATTGATCAAGAGAAAAACAAAAGGAAAAAGAAAGAGAAAAAAAAGATGATGAGAGAACCAAATTAAATCAAGACTCAAGATCACTTCATCATCAATTTTAATCACCTTTCTTGGTGGATTAAGGCACTAAACCTACCATAAACACAAAGCACCAAAAATGAATTAAATGATTCATTTAATGATAGATTTGTATTGATGAAGGTTCATCAAACCTCATCAACACCAAAAGTCCATTGAAATTGAAGAGAAACTTGATCAACAAGTTATGATCCAAGGCTACAACCAGCAAACCAAATCACAAAATAATAAAATGCAAATAAAAAAGCATAAAATGATTTTTAAATGAATTTTAAAATCAATATAAAAGAGAAAATGTGGAAGGAACCTCTAAACAATAAAACCAAGCTCAAGAAAATTACTACAAGTCGGAAACAACTTGGGGTCCATATTAATTTTTTTGGAGAATTTTAGAATGCATAAATGTAATTTTAAACTATTTAAAAATGCATGAAAAAAGAAGAAAATAATGAAAAATAGAAAATGATAAAATAAAAATATGAAAAATGGCTTAGAAAATAGAAAATATTTTTATGAAACTATGAAAAAAAATGGAGTGAAAAATGTTAATGGATGTGTTTTTAATGAATTTTTGAAGTTAAATGAGAAAAAGAAAATAAAGAAAATAAAATAAAAGGAAGGAAAAGACCACATCCCTTGGATCTGCGCTGACTAATCAAAGTATGCGTAATAAGAGGTCCAAATTTGCAGTGTATGGTGGACTTTAAATAAAAAAACACGCTGGATCATTAAGATACGTTGACCATTAGATCTATGTGGACTGGCTAAAGTAAGCACATCTAAGGGTCCAGATCAAAGGCACACAGTGCAAATTAAGTGAAATAACACACGTGATCCATTTTAAACTTACAACAAACTCCGACCACCTTCTTTTCTCTGGTCATCTTCTCCGGTTACTCATCACCGGAGTTTTGCCAAATGGTAACATTAGAGAATGAGACCACCACCATTGTAACCGTTACCTAATCACAAATCCAACCATATGCTTCACTTTCTTTATTGAAAGTGAGCATGGAGAATTTCATAGAAATGCAGTGAAATGAAGAAACACAAAAACAAAAATTAAATGATCAATATGAACTATCAATGCAAGGTAAATGAGGGGAAACAATCAGGAAGCATCATGCTACATTATGGTAACTTGTTTGAGTTAAAATGGAGCCTCAAACTACCTTGTCCAAATGTGATCAGAGGAGCTTGCAAGGTGGATCTGGTCAGCATGATTTAAGGAGTATTAGAGCTTGATTCTTGCTGCAGAAACTTCAGAGGAGTATGATGGAGCTAATGGAATCAAGAAATAAGGTTGAAATATCTTGGAAATTGAAAACGAAATCACAAAATTTCAGATGGAAGTGTGAGCTCGAGCAGGGGTTCTAGGGGATTTATAAGCTTGCTTTTCATTTCAAATGAGCCTTCTATTTATAGATGAAGATAATGTAACTCATACGTGTGAGAATTAGCTTGAATTCGTGGGAAATCATGAGCAAGCAAATTGTGACAATCCTTGATCATGAAGTCAGCCAAAACATAGTGCATTACTTCCAATTTTGAGTTGTTTTTGATCCTCACACATTACTTGACCTCATCATGGACAAAACACGTGCATACAATGACTTAATTTGGAGATTTGAGTGAATTTGCAAATTCTGGTCATGGACAATTTTAGTTTTAGGCAACCATGTTCATGGTGAGGCCAAATATAATCTACTAGTGTTTTTCTTAAATTTCTTTGAACCAAATGATTTATTCATGGAGTAGAACACAATTCAAAAGAAACCAATCCAAAAGGATACTTGATGTGAAAATGGCATGAGGTAAAAGTTAGGGTCGTGGCCCTGAAAATCAGGCCAGGCATTAGGTCAAATAGGTCGTGACCTAGTTTTGTGCATAAGTGGCCTTCAAGATTTGAGGTCCTTAGAGCATGAATTGATGTTTGACCTCTAAAGAAAAGTTGTAGAGGACATCAAGAGGGATATTTGTCACAAAAAAAAAAGCGCCCATAAAAGTTGAATATTGAAGGAGTTGTGATCTTTGGAAGTTAGGCATGCCAAGCTTGAACCTAGGCCAAAAATTTCTAAGTCCACAAGATGACCTATAATGTCTTCAAACTTTTGATGGTCTTCCAAGCACAACTGGGTCTTGACTTGTGAAGAGAAGTTGGATAGGATGTCAAGATGAGTCATTTTCCCAAAGAAGTATTCAAAATTTTTGAAGTGTGAAGAAGTTGTGAAGTCTTGAGTTTAGGCTTAAAATGTTGACTTTTTTGTCAAACCTCCTTGTACAAACTTGCAACCTTTGGACTTTTCTTGCAATTAAAATCTCATTGATGATCATATGGACCTAAACTTATGTACCCCTGATTGTCCTTTGATGAAGCATGCCATGGCCTGATGAAACTTGTTGATGAAGGCATGGAAATAAACAAATGAACCTTGGAAATTTCTTGAGAAACAAGTTATCCAATCTTGAGATATCTTTGATAAAATGAGGTTGAATGATGCTTGAGACTCCATGTTTTGAGATTAGTGGTCATGCTTTGATGAATACCCTTTGAAAATCAATGGTTGACCACCTTTTTACTTGAGGAACTCAAACCCTACATGAGGATACAATCACTTGGTGCTCTTAATTCCAAATCCTACCTTGTAAAAGAAACAAAAGGGGACAAAGCATATTTTTGTATTTTGATTAGTGGCTAGTGAATCATAAAGCATATAAGCACAAAAATAAAGGTACACAAAAAAGTGCTTGGCGATCTCTACAAAGACAAACCCAAAGGTGGGAGGGTTAGGAGAAAACAATGTTTGTGATCTTGATGCATTGTAAAGATGAAAATGAGGTGGGATCTTAGGGGTAGAAATTAGGGTATGACAGATGTGTGAGGGAAAGGTTCCTTATTACTTTGTTTTAATGATGTCAAAACTAGGAAAATTTCATACTTGTGTACTTTGGAGGATATCACCTTGTCTTAGCATGCATCCACTCTTTTAAAATGCGCATAATCATCTACATACATGAATCTAGGCATATAGGATCATACCCTATGTGTAAAATGTGTTTTAAATCATGTTTGATGCATTTGGTCGACACATACTTGGTATAAGTTGACTCACAATTGATAAAAATGGTGTTTGTGACATTCTGGCATGCTTGCGTCGACTCACACCTACTGGGGAGGTCGACGCATACTAATTGAAAACATCTTGGGGCTCTCGGGTGCTCATGCGTTGACGCATGGTCAGGGTTCAGGTTGACGCAAAATTTCATTTTGTGCACAGGTTTGCTTTCTGGCATGTTCAAGTCGACTCACAGGTTGTGGAGGTTGACCTCTTGCGCATTTGAGCTCATTTTTCTGCATCTTTGTGATTCAAAAAGCTGTTATTTCTGTTATGTTCTCATGGTCATACACACACACACACACACACACACACACACACACACACACACACACATATATATATATACACAACCAAGAAGAAAATTGAAAGATAAATTGGATTGGTCATCATCTTCACTTTCATAAATTGCATTCATTAACAATTACACATAATCATTCTTGTTGATTGGTGCTTTATTCAAGTGTGAAAATGTCCAAACTTAGGATTTATATATATCGTTGTTGGGGTTGAGAATCAGTGGGATTTTCTTCATTAAAACCTTTGGGGTTTTGTCCTCCACGATTTGGTGATTTGGGGGGTTTTTGCACAAATCTTTGCAGTGCAGATTCAGCTGAGTGAAAGCCTTGAAGAACGGTGGGTTCGGTCAAGGAAGTAGCGGTAACCATAGGATTGTATTGAAAGATTTGGGGTCAAACGTCTTGCGATCGAAATCAACCAAGTGAAAGAGTTGAAGATTCAAGTGAGTAGCAGTAATAAGAATTTTGATCGAAGAGTTTAATGTTCTTGATTCGGATGGAATCAAGGGGAGAGAAGTGGATAGAATCAACATCAACATTTAGGTTTGATTGTATGGTAGCTAGAACTTCTCTTGTACAAAACTTTGCAACTAGATTTTATACATATCTCAATTCTAGTTTTAGAATTGGGGGCAGACGTGCCCGAAGCGAGGAAGAATAGGGATCTGCCTAAACAAATCAGGAGTCATTCTCTCTCTCTCTCTCTCTCTCTCTCTCTATATATATATATATATATATATATATATATATATATATATCTTTACTTTGTGTTGTTAACGTTTGTGTGATATCAACTGTTTGATAAATCTCTACAGATTTGTAGTGCTGAAAAACTGTTTTGGAAATTCATTGTAATCACTTTGATTGCAATTGTAAAAAATTTTGCACTATCATTTCATAGTAAATTAAACGTGGGGTGTTGTACACACCAAGTGTTCGACATATTGATCGCACACAAACTGTTCGTAAAATTGTCAATTCAATTTTATCATCTATAATTCATTGGAAACCAGTTAATTCAAAGTGGTCTTTATATGAATTGGTTGATTGGGAACGCTATTGATTCCATTATCTCATCAATATTATTCCCTTCGGTTTTGCATATCTGATCTTACCAATAACGGTTCGTTTAGACAGTTTTAAATCCAAGGCAGCTTCCGCACATTTTTGAAACAAATTTTTAAGCGTCGATTTTATTAAAAATTAGTGATCTATTCAACCCCTTCTAGATCATTGACATCGTCTAACAAGTGGTATCACGAGCACCGATCACCTAGTACTTCGCGTATAGCTTATTAGAAAATGGCTAACGAACTTAAAGGGGCGTACAATAGAGCACCAGTTTTTAATGGTGAAAACTATGGTTATTGGAAAGATTGTATGTGGGTGCATATTAATTCTATTGATAGAAAGGTAGGGAACGTTATTCAAAATGGTCCTATTGAAATAACTATGACCAATGCGGATAACGTTGTTGTGCCTAAACCGGAAGCACAATGGAACGATGATGATGAGAAAATGTATAATTATGATTGGAAAGCTAGAAAATATTCTAATATCCACTTTGGGAGTTGATGAATATTATAGAGTTTCCCATTGTACTACTGCTAAGGCTATGGGGACGCATTACAAGTTGCCCATGAGGGAACTAATGATGTCAAACTAGCTCGAATCAACACTTTGACACAAGAGTTTGATCTCTTTCACATGAAGCATGGTGAAACCATTGCGGAAATGCAAAAGAGATTTACTCACGTAATCAATCGTTTAAATTCACTTGGTAGACCCATTTCCAATGATGTTGTTACTAACAAAATTTTGAGATGTCTTAATAGGGAATGGCAACCTAAGGTCATGACCATCAAGGAAGCTAATAATCTTATGACTTTGGACATAACAAATTTGTTTGGCAAGCTTGAGGAACATGAGAAAGAGCTCATAAGTCTCTACCAACATGAAAAAAAGGAAAATAAAGAGAATTCGAAAGACACAAACAAGAAGTCTATAGCTCTAAAGGCTTCTAGCTCAAAGTCCTCCACAAAAGAGCTTAGTGAAAGTGAGTCAAGTGATGATGGTGAAGATACAAATGAAGACATGGGGTTGTTTGTGAGAAGATATAATAGATATAAAAGGAAAAATGGAATTCAACATTCGGACAAGAATCTCATCAACTTTCGACGACAATCAAAGTACTCTAAGCATGAAGGAAATAAAAATGCAAAGTCAAAAGCTTCATGCTACAATTGTGTAAAGGTCGGTCACTACAAGACGGATTGTCCATTGATGAAGAAAGACAAAGGAAAAGACAAGAATCGTCAACAAAAGAAAACGACCAAACCTAGGAGGGCATACATTGCTTGGGAAAGTGATAGTGAGTCCTCTAGTGAAGATATCTCAAGTGATGAAGACGAATCTGTCAATCTTTGTCTCTCGGGTCATCAAAAAAAGAAAAAGAAGGTAAGACATTCTAAGTATGAACATTCTAATAGAATGTCTCATTCTGAATTGCAAAATGCTTTTGATACTTTACACATGAGGCTAAAGAAGCTTTTAAATGCTTAGCTTCAAATAAGCAAATTTTTTCACATTTAGAGAAAAAGGTTTCCGATTCCGAAAAGGAATTAGAAGCTCTTAAGAACCCAATGGTGGAAGCAACAAAAGCTAAAATCGAGGATGACAAGTGTACTTGGTTAAATTGGGCAGGTTGTGAAACCTGTCATAGTTGGCAGAAGGAGGTGAGAACTCTTAAAGCCATATTAGACAAGGCTTTAGAACCTAAAGTCACATTTGCTATTGATCGATCACATTTTAGAAAAAGCATGAATAATCCTTATCAAAATATACATATGTGATTAGAGATCAAGATAGAAAAAGTAACACCAATGTTAACCTAACTTGTCTATATTGTTGCAAGAAGGGACACATCATTACTAAATGCCGATTTAGGAGATTCTTGGTTCCTAAAGGTATTTTCCAATGGTTGCCCAAATGCAACCAAAGATTCACTCACACCCAAGGAACCAATAAAAATTGAGTACCTATTTCCCTTGTTTGATTGTGTAGGTACAATGTCTTGAGTCTACGGAGAGAAGATGGGTTCTTGATAATGGATGCTCAAGACACATGACGGGAGACATTTTCTTATTCATTGACTTTATGGAAAAGAAGAAATGATTTGTGACCTACGGTGAAAATAACAAGGGAGCTATACTCGGTAAAGGTAGTGTAGGTAATTCCTCTTCTACTACTATCTCAGACGTCCTATTAGTTGAAGGTCTTAAACACAATCTTATTAGCATTAGTCAATTATGCAATAAAGGCTATAACATTTATTTTTCAAAAGATTGTTGCATTATTGAACACAATGATAATAAAGATGATGTGTTTAAGGGCTTGAGGGTGAACAATGTCTATATGCTTGACTTAAGTGAAGTATCTTTGACTAGCACTAAATGTCTTGTCACCATGAGTGAAAACTCGTGGCTATGGCATAGGGTGTTTCTCCGTCCTATTCTAAAAAAACTCCATATGAGCTTTTAAAAGGAAGGAAGCCTAATGTATCACATCTTCATGTTTTTGGTTGTAAATGCTTTGTGTTAAATAATGGAAAAGAGAATCTTGGTAAATTTGATTCAAAGGCCGATGAAGGTATTTTTCTTGGATACTCTCAAACTAGTAAAGCATATAGGGTATACAATAAAAGGTTACTTATTGTAGAAGAATCTGTGCATGTTACTTTTGAAGTATCTAATCCGAAAAATGTATGGAAAGGTATTTCTTTTCATGATGCAGGTGTATCTTCAGAAGACATACTCAAAGGCACTAAAAAAGGGACTGATCAACCTGAATCGGTGAAAGTTGAGGAGGAGGAAGATCACAATTCTAAAAAGATTAAGGAGGATCAACTAATTAGAAATGATGACCTTCCTTTGGCTTGGAAATCCTCTAAGGATCATCCTATCGACAATATACTTGGAGACATAGCTAAAGGAGTAACTACACGGTCCAAGCTAAGTAACTTTTGTTATCACTTTGCTTTCGTCTCTCAAATTGAGCCTAAAAACTCCAACGAGACCTTACTCGATGAACATTGGTTTTTGTCAATGTAAGAGGAATTGAATCAATTCAAAAGAAATGATGTTTGGGACATTCTCCCCCTTCGCGAGGCCATCGAGTAATTGGTACCAAATGGGTATTTAGGAACAAACTTGATGAAAATGGAGTAATAACTAGAAACAAGGCCCGTTTAGTGGCATAAGGCTATAAACAAGAGGAGGGCATAAACTATGAGGAAACTTATGCTCCCGTTGCCCTACTTGAGGCTATATGCCTTTTGCTAGCCTATGTTTGTTCTAAGAATTTCAAATTATTTCAAATGGATGTTAAGAGTGCTTTCCTAAACGGATACATTAATGAAGAGGTATATGTATCTCAACCTCCCGATTTTGAAAGTCATGAGTATCCTAATTATGTTTATAAGCTTAAACGTGCTTTGTACGGTCTCAAACAAGCCCCTAGGGCTTGGTATGAGCGTCTTAGCAAACTTTTACTCGAATAAGGATACTCAAGAGGGAAGGTTGATACTACCCTCTTTATTAAGCGTCAAGGAAAACACTCTATTTTAGTACAAGTTTTTGTAGATGACATTATCTTTGGATCTACTAACATGCATTTGGTCAAGGAATTTTCTAATTTGATGCAGGGTGAGTTTGAGATGATCATGATGGGGGAGCTAAACTACTTCCTTGAACTCCAAATCAAACAACTCGAAGAAGAAATGTTTGTGAGCCAAACAAAGTATTGCTATGAACTACTCAAGCGCTTTGATATGGCTAACGCAAAAGAAATTGATACTCCAATGCCTACATGTGTAAACTTAGATCAAGATGAGAATGGTAAGGTCGTCGATGTAAAGAAGTATAGAGGTATGATATGTTCTCTTCTCTATCTTACCGCATCTCGACCGGATATCATGTTTAGTGTTTGTATGTGTGCTAAATATCAATCATGTCCCAAGGAATCGCATTTAAAAGCGGTCAAGCGCATACTTAGATACCTATGTCGTACTCCAAAATATGAGCTTTGGTTTTCCAAGGGAAGTGATTGTACTTTGGTTGGCTATTCCGATTTTGATTTTGCCGGTAGCAAATCGGATAGGAAGAGCACTAGTGGCATTTGTCATTTATTTTTAAATTCCTTACTGAGTTGGCATAGAAAAAAGCAAGTTTTTGTTGCTTTGTCAACAACCGAGGCGAAATACGTCGCAACCGATAGTTTTTGTGCCCAAATCTTGTGGCTCAAGCAACAATTACTCGACTTCAATGTTAAACTTGATCGTATTCCTATTTTGTGTGACAACTCAAGTGCCATTAACTTAACCAAAAATCCAATGCAACATTCACGCACGGAACATATTGAAATTTGCCACAATTTCCTTAGGGATCATGTAGGGAAAGGTGATGTCGTATTCGAGCACGTTGATAGCAAAAATCAACTTGCCGACATTATTACAAAACCACGTGCGATGGAACCTTTCTTTAACATTTGTAGGGAACTTGGTGTTCTCGATATCTCAGATCGTGTTTAAATGAAATTGTTGTATGCTCTCTATATATGCTTGTCTATACATTGATTAACCATGTTGGAAAGCTCAAGCTATGTGAAGGCATTCATTGTTCATTTGGAGGTACTATCGTTCCTATCTATTTTATTTATCTTGACTACATATATGTTTATACAATGTTTTGTGTGCTATCTTGGTGTTTAATTGATAGCTTAAATCCTATTTTTAGTCCATTTTGATATTTTGAAAAAGTGTGGGCTTACTATTTATGTTTGTGTGCTGCATTCATATCATGATTTTTCTATTTTTTTCATGTTTCTACTACATGCGTCGACCTGAACAAGGTATAGGTCGACTCATGATCTTCCCAAATCAAACATAAATGCTTCTTCCAGTTATACGTCAACCCTTACTGAACGTTTCAAATTTTTGGAAATTTAATACGCATGTGTCGACGCATTATATGCTTGAGATCGATGCATCGCTCGTGAGTCTTAAATTTTTTTAAGAACTGAAACGTTGTTGTTTGTATTGGGAACTACATGTCATCATTTGAGTCTTTTCATTAATTTCATCTTATCATTTGCATTTCTTTCATCTCTCTCTACACCAACAACTCTCTCAACTCTTTAACAAACCCTAAAAACCCATTTCAAGAGCTCTCTCAAATTAGGAATTCCCAATCCAAATTAGTGAGAAATTTGGTCTTTCTACACTATTATCTACCGTGGGCACTGTTCATCTTCCCCAACAAAGGAGTTTCAAAGGTATCTTCAAGGGTAACTGGTAAGAGGTAAACTAGAGCTTCTACTTCTCGATCATCCAATTCACAACCTTCATCATAAAATTTGTTTGAAACTCTGGTAAACGCTATTCTCTTCTTTCTAATGATCTTACTGAGGTTTATGAAAAGAATTTTAAGAAAGGTCAGTTATTAAGCAGTTTGTCTATTATCCAAAAGTTGCTGAATGAATGCATATTCCGGAAACTATTGACATGCTAGACAATCAAAAGTTCAATAATTTCTTAGAATGTAGTACAAATTATAATGAGGACATGGTTAGGCTGTTTTACACTGGTTTGAAAGGAAAATTCACTAATTATGACTTTGGTTACAAGTTAGGGGGTAAGAGTTTAAAGGTTGATAGCACTGATTGGAGAGACCTGTTTGATATGTGTCCACGTTTGTCTCCTGATCTTAAAATAACCGATATTAAATTAGCTCTAGATTATGAATTTAAGTCTGCTCTTAATTCTATGCTGAAAGACCCTTATCCAGAGGAATTTGTTGCAAGTGATCTCTTTCCAAAACCTGTCACTACTGGTATGTTAAAGCGACAAGATAGAATCCTACCTTGGATTGTTTCTCATATTCTACGACCAAAGAAGGGAGGATATTCTAGAGTTGATCAAGCCGAAGTGAACTTGGTTTATCTGATCAATAATAAGAAGAAGGTTAACTGGCCATAATATATTACTAGTCGAATTTTTGTCTTGAAGGAATCCGGTAGAGGAACATTTTTATGCTATGGGTCATTTATCCAAAGCATATTGGATTGTGCTAGAATTGTTGTTTAGGACATTCCTTACATTTCCATTTCTAGTGACCAAGAGTTTAGTCAGGATTTAGATGAGGATGAGGAGGAAGAAGAAGATGAAGATGAGGAAACTCATCATATGGATACCGAGCCTCCTTTTGACAATCATGATGATAGTACATGGTTTAGTGGTGCACCAGTGCAGGATCCTTATGCTAACCAAGGATGGGGATCTTGGCAACGAAATGCTTGGACTAACCAAGGCACCTGTTATATGCCTCCTTCTGCACCTCAACATCAAACCGATAATTCTGAAGTTCTAGATATGTTACGGAATATGCAGCTTGAGCAACAAAGTTTTTCAGCCCTCCAGGAACAAAGTTTTGAATCTATGCATGGTCAGATTCAAGCGTAAAATGAAAATTTTGATCTATTTGCATCAAGAGTTTTGAGCAGGTTTGATGATATGGTTGAAACAACGGCAAGTCAGCATCGTGCTCTTTCAGTTAGCTTCAACACGCTCAACAGGAGTGTTCTTAGTTTGACGGAACGCCTAGATGCACAAGGAGCATATAATCAGGATCATTCCTTCAGGGGGAGAGGTCAACCACAAAGGGGTAGAAGACCTTAGATTATTGAGTTGTGTTGGTGTCCTGCATATCATTTGGCATTTTGTTTTGTGTTTGGTTTTGTTTTTTGTTATTTTGATTGTCTTGAGACATGTAATGAACAAGTTTTGGTGTGTAATGCATTGATATTACTTCTATGTGTTTCTTGTGTTATTTAATTATATATCTCTTGCATTAGCAACATTATAAGTGGATGTTTATTGGTGACTTATCTGTTGCAAAGCATATGTTTGTGTACATATGAATATGAGTTGATTATAAATGACCTTTGCTTCACTCTTTTTTATGTAGTCAAAGGGGGAGAATGCAAAAGCAAGTGTTTCACAAAGAAAGATCAAAACTTCACAAAGGGAAAATGCATACAGTCAGGGGGAGAATGCTCTTCACAAAGTACTCAATGTGTGGAAGGTTTTGCCATCATAAAAAAAGGGGAGTATGTGAGGGTAAGGTTCCTTAATACTTTGTTTTAATGATGTCAAAACTAGGAAAATTTCGTACTTGTGTACTTTGGACGGTATCACCTTGTCTTAGCTTGCATTCACTCTTTTAAAACGCGCATAATGATCTACATACATGAATTTATGCATATAGGATCATTCCCTATGTGTAAAATGTGTTTTAAATCATGTTTGATGCATTTGGTCGACACATACCAGGTATAGGTTGACTCACAATCGATAAAAATGGTGTTTTTCGCATTATGGCATGCTTGCGTGGACTCATAGCTACTGTGGAGATCGACGCATAATGATTGAAAACATCTTGGAGCTCTCGGGTGCTCATGCGTCGATGCATGTTCAGGGTTCAGGTCGATGCACAATTTCCTTTTGTGCGTAGGTTTGCTTTCTGGCATGTTCAGGTCAACTCACAGGTTGTGGAGGTTGACCTCTCGCACATTTTAGCTCATTTTTTTTGCATCTTTGTGATTCAAAAAGCTGTTATTTCTGTTATGTTCTCATAGTCATATATATATATATATATATATATATATATATATTCATATGCATCATTTTTTTGTACATAACCAAGAAGAAAATTGAAAGATACATTGGATTGCTCATCATCTTCACTCTCACAAATTGCATTCATCAAAAATTACACATAATCATTCTTGTTGATTGGTGCTTTGTTCTAGTGTGATAACGTCCAAACTTATATAACATTGCTTGGGTTGAGAATCAGTGGGATTTTCTTTAATGAAACCTTTGGGGTTTTGTCCTCCAATATCTTGGTGATTTGGGGGTTTTTTGCACAAATCTTTGCAGTACAGATTCAGTCAAGTGAAAGCCTTGAAGAACGGTGGGTTCAGTCAAGGAAGTAGCGGTAACCAGAGGATTGTATTGAAAGATTTGGGGTAGAACATCTTGCGATTGAAATCATATGAGTGAAAGACTTGAAGATTCAAGTGAGTAGCAGTAACTAGAGGTTTGATCGAAGAGTTTGATGTTCTTTATTCTGCTGGAATCAAGGGGAGAGAAGTGGATAAAATCAACATCAACATTTAGGTTTGATTGTGTGGTAGCTAGAACTCTTCTTGTACAAAACTTTGCAACTAGATTTTATACATATCTCAATTCTAGTTTTAGAATTGGGGACAGACATTCCCGAAGAAAGGACGAAAAGGGAACTTCCTAAACAAATCGGGTGTTGTTCTCTCTCTCTCTCTCTCTCTCTCTCTCTCTCTCTCTATCTATCTATCTCTTTACTTTGTGTTGTTAATGCTTGTGTGATATCAACTGTTCGATAAATTTCTACTAATTTGTAGTGCTGAAAAACTGTTTTGGAAATTCATTGCAATCACTCTGATTGCAATTGTGAAAAATTCTGCACTATCATTTCATAGGAAATTAAATGTGGGGTGTTATGCACACCAAGTGTTCAACATATTGATCGCACACAAACTGTTCGTAAAATTTTCAATTCAATTTTATCATCTATAATTCATTGGAAACCGGTTAATTCAAAGTGGTCTTTATTTGAATTGGTTGATTGGGAACGTTATTAATTCAGTTATCTCATCAATATTATTTGATTCGGTTTCGCATATTCGATCTTACCAATAACGGTTCATTTAGACGATTTTAAATCCAAGGTCGCTTCCGTACATTTTTTAAACAAATTTTTAAGCGCCAATTTTATTAAGAATTAGTGATCTATTCACCCCCCATTCTTGATCATTGCCATCGTCTAACAAGATGCTCCTATTTAAGTTTCTTTTATCTGAAGATATAAAGATTGACATCTTTGTCTCGACGAGATAGAAGAGACTTAAATACAGAAGACCCAAGTTTTGGCCCTAAGATACCGCAAAATGCTTATGATATGATATGATAGAAAACACAGAAGTCCGTGGGGAAAAGTTGTCACGAGAGACAAACAATTGCTGGAGAAACTTAGCAGAGGAAAAAGAAACTCTGTAGGGGATAAACAAGGGGAAATCCAACTAGGGAGTATAAAATTCCACAAGAGATGGAAAAAAGTGCGTAGTTGAAACTACGACTTGCAAATGCTGGAGAGAGAGAAAAGAGGATTTGGACTCCACTGGGAAATCTCAGAGTCATTAGCTCTACTAGGGAAAGAATCTTTGGTAGACAAATATTAACAAGATAAAAGAAAAGCTTCACAAAGGATAGCCACTTGCTAGTAACAAACAAGCTTCACAAAGGACAACCACTTCCTGAAGATAAACAAAAAACTCTGCCAAAAATTTATTAAAAGAGATGCGAGTAGGTCTAATCACATAACAAACTTTTCACATAAAGAGACAACCATCTGTTGGGGATGAAAGATTCACTGGATCGCAACATGATTCTCATTTAAGGAGATAAACATCTGTTCAAATAAAGAACCTAGTCAAATTGATAATAAGCTTCCACTACTAGGGTAGGGCTCATATTCTTCTTTAATCAAGTTTTAAACTTGAAAAAGTACTAACTACAAGTTGTATCCGCTAAAAAAACTGTCACCTATTAGGAATTAGGAATCAATAACTCTACCGAGGATCCTCAAAGGAGATACGGGCAAGTTAAATTGCATAACAGACTTCTTAAAATAAAGAGACAACCACATGTTGGTGATGATAAAGATTTCACAACAAACTTCTCTGACGGGGGAATACCAGAGAGATGCCATTTGGTGGAAAAGTTGATGGAGTCGCAACAGGCTTCTCAAAAAAAGAGATGCCACCTGTTTAAATAATGAGTCAAGGGCTTCACTTGATTGGATGAGGATCAAGGATTTTCAAAATAAACTTCTCTCCTGAGGATAAACTAGAGAGATGTCATTTAATGTGAAGATACAAATTGATATTCGGGGGCATACAAGCTTCTCAAATAAAGAGACTGCCACTTAAAGTCACTCAAAATTTGAAAATAGTAAGCAACCTTCTCAAAGAGACTGCCACTTGTAAATGCAAAGATTAAAGAACCATCAATAACAGATAAGCTTCTCAAGAGAGACTGCCATTTATCTTTACAAAAGTTGAAATAGCAGAACAAGCCTCTCAATGAGACTGCCACTTGTTAAGCAAGGCTAACCATGCTGGGGACAACCAAGCTTCTCGCATAAAGAGATTGCCAAATGCTGTCAGGCAAAGAATCCAATAGAGTGTTATCACAACACTACTGGGGAAACAAAGTCTTCATCTTCTGATGGGGAATCATAAACAAATTCATGCTGAGGAAAATAAATTCTCGAAGGTGCAAAATAAATGCCTTCTCACCATCTAGGTTTCACATTGGAGAGAAACAGTCAAACAAGACTCTACCCAATGAGGAAATAACTCAACTAGGGAGTAATTCCATCTAGATAATAGACTGGAAAGGAAAACTAAAGAAAACCCTCCCATGAGGAATGAACTCAGTGGGGATTTTGAAAGGACACACACTTTCTGCTTATGGTAGACACTCTAATAGAGAGGATATACACACTCTGTGGGGGTTAGAACACCAGAGAGTGTGGTTAAGAAACACCAGGAAATGCAAGATAAGTATGAATCTGCATGATGTATGAATGAATGAATGAATGTATGAATGTATATGTTGACAAAACAAGCACAAACATAAATCGGGGATGACTAATCACCACAGTACAATAGGATACTTGGCTAAATCTCAACATGATAGAAATATCACTAGAGATTCTGCTGAAAGATAATCTGTTAGGGATTTCAGTTGGAGATAAACAGGAGTCCCTGAAGGAATGAAGTCCTGCTAAAAGGCTCACATCTCTAGGGAAGCAAGATACTGCTTAGGGAGAAACCCAAAGTTGAAATTTTTATTACCAGCAATCCACTAAGGGAAAACAATATGAATTTCGCTTTGAGGGAACGGAAAGATATGTTGGAGAAGTCACACAACACAGATTTCCAAAACTCTGATTGGGGAATGAGAGAAAACCTTATAGAATCTATTGCAGTTAGATGAAGAATTGTCGGGGGAGCATGCAGAGCAAAGCTGTTCTGGGGATATCAACCTCTGAAAGGGATAATATCTGCATCAACTCTGCTTCGGGATAATATGGATCTGCTGACGATTACCAAGGAAAACTCTCCGGGGATCAAAAATCTCAAGAGAAACATCCTGGACTTGCCAGGGAAAAATTAAGAAGTAAACATCCTAGCAATAAATCAACCTGCAGGGGATTTTAAAACTCAACACAGGGTGAGAGAAAACCCAATTGTTGACTACTATCTCAACACTTCTTAATGAGAAATATTGTCAAAACCACAACAGGAGAGATAAAACCTGCTAGGGATTCTTCAACAGATATATACTTGCATGATCACAACCTGGCAAGAGAAGAGAATCACACTCGGGTGGGGAAATTTAGATCAAGACTTAACCGGGGAACCCAAGTCTATGATTTAATCGGGGTTGCTAAACTTAGTACTCAACTGGAGAACACCAAAATTAGCGCTTAGCTGGGAAGACCACTAACAAGAACAAACTCTGTTTGGGAGAACATTGAGTTCTGCACTTCGAGATCTTACCATTCCTTGGAGTAGCTATGGACATTCCTTTTAACATTCACAAATCAAAGGAAAACATTTTTGTAGTTTTCAAAAGTATCACTATCATTTACGTTTCGTTGCAAAAATTATTATAAAAAATAAATGAAATTTTGCAAAACAGAAACAAATATAAGAAGTGCACACAAATAGACAAAGGCCCAAATTTTATTAATAGAATGGTAGTCCGCCAGATGGTTTAACAGTGCTTTCGTCACAAACAGAGTTTTGAGGGAGGTGAATGATCTCACTAAATCGTCCCTAATGCCAAAGCAAATTATATTCTCATTGTGTTTTCTCAAAAGATTTTTCAAAACATTTTCCGCTTTCAAAACCGTTATTAATGAATAAGTGAAGTTTTGTATAACAAGAAAAATGATAGAGCAATGATAAATGTCAAACAAAGAATGGTCCAAAATCTGATTTTATTAGAATGGTAACTCGCCAATGGCGAAGTTCCATGAACATTACAATTAGAATAATGGCAATTTTGAGAAGAGGTTACATCGTATTCAATGACCACTACCATCCCTAATGACTAAGAGTCCTAGAATCTTTGCTGCTGATGAGAGCACATGAACTTGAACTTCTTCATGAATTCCTTGATGTAGGTGACAACCCTGTCTGACACAGTGAAACGCCTTTGTCCCTAACTTTTGCCTGGACCGCCCTTTCAGGTTTTCGGTCCACCGGGACGCTCCTTTTTGCCTAGGCCGCCCTTCCGGGTTTTCATCCTAGCGAGCTCTTTTCTTTTTTATTTGATCCCAAACTTTTTCCTGAGTCTCCTTCATAGGTTCTGACCCACCGGGATACCCTTTTCTTGCCTAAGTCGCCATTTCTGGTTTTCGACTTAGCGGGCTTTTTTAGACGTAATATTTTCGTACTGAGTTAGCATTCACAGGGTGTGCGAGTTGTTCACCGTCCATCATTGCAAGGAATAAGGAACCTCTTGAAAACACAGTTTTCACCACAAATGGACCCTCATAGTTGGGCACCCATTTTCCGCGAGCATCCATTTGAGATGTAGGATCTTCTTTAGCACAAGTTCTCCTTCTCGGAATTCTCGAACATGCACCTTTTTGTCAAATGCTCTCTTCATTCTCTTTTGATACAAGTGACCATGACACATGGCAGTCAGTCGCTTCTCATCAATGAGGTTCAGCTGGTCATATCTCTCTTGGACCCATTTTGTTTCATCAAGCTTGGTTTCCATCAGAATTCTCAGGGACGGTATCTCCACTTCAATAGGAAGAACAACATCCATTCCATAGACCAGAGAAAAGGGAGTTGTCCCTGTTGAAGTTCCAACTGAAGTTCTATATCCATGCAAGGCAAATGGTAACATTTCATGCTAGTCCTTATAAGTCTTGACCATTTTCTGCAGGATCTTTTTGATGTTCTTATTAGCAACTTCGACGGCTCCATTCATCTTGGGACGGTATGGTGAAGAATTGTGATGCTCAATCTTGAAATTGTCGCACAACTCTTTCATATTTTGTTATTCAGGTTTGTCCTATTGTCGGTTATGATTCTGTTGGGGATTCCATAATGACAGACGATGTTATTCTTGATAAAATAAGCAACCACTTGCTTGGTCACATTGGCATATGAGGCAGCTTCAATCCACTTGGTGAAATAGTCGATGGCCATTAAGATGAAGCGGTGACCATTAGAAGCTTTCGGTTCAATAGCTCCAATCATGTCAATGCCCCAAATGGAGAATGGCTAAGGGGATGACAGAACATTCAGTAATGTTGGAGGCACATGCATCTTATCAGCATAGATCTAGCACGTATGACACTTTCTGGCGTATCGGATACAGTCAGCTTCCATGGTCAACAAATAATAACCGGCTCTCAAGATTTTTTTAACCATAGCATGTCCATTGGTGTGAGTACCAAAGGCTCCTTCATGAATACCGTGAATTAACAGGTCTGCTTCTCGTTTATCAACACATCTCAGTAGGACCATGTCGTGATTCCTCTTGTAAAGTACATCATTGCTGAGGAAGAACTTGGATGATAGCCTTCGCAAAGTTTTCTAGTCAAGACTGGAAGCATTGGCGGGATACTCTTGAGTCTTCAAATAGTTCATGATGTCGTGAAACCATGGTTTCCCATCTATCTCTTCTTCAACTGACTGGCAGTAGGCTGGTTCAGTCTTGCGCTCGATACTAATGAGCGGTGCTTCATTAATAAAGTTAACTTTCAACATTAAAGCTATCATGGCTAGGGAGTCAGCTATGTGGTTCTCTGACCGCGGAATATGACAGAAGGTAATCTTGTCAAAGTAGTTGATCATTTCCATGATATAAGCGTGGTATGGGATAAATTTCTTATCCTTAGTCTCCCATTCGCCCTTGACTTGATAGAAACTAAAGCAGAATCACCAATTACTTCTAGAATCTTGATTCTGAGATCAATTGCAGCTTCCAAACCCAAGTTACATGCTTCATATTCAGCAACATTATTCGTGCATTCAAAGTCTAACCTCGCTATGAAAGGAGTATAACCACCATCAGGGTTTATCAATACAACACCCACACCATGTCCTTTGCAGTTGGAAGAACCATCAAACATCATCTTCCATATAGAACCGGGTTCATGACCTTCATCAGGGCTTGGCTCTTCGCAGTCCTTTACCACCATGATGTCTTCATCGGGAAAATAAAATTTGAGAGGCTCGTAGCCTTCAACAGGTTGATCTGCAAGGTACTCTGATAAGATGCTTCCCTTGATAGCCTTCTGAGTGACATATTGGATATCATATTCTGACAGGAGCATGTGCCAACGGGCAAGTCTTCCTGTTTAGGCAGGCTTCTCAAAGATATACTTTATTGGATCCATTTTGGAGATCAATAAAGTAGTGTGACATATTAGATACTGTCTCAAACATCTGGCGGCCCATGCCAAAGCACAACAGGTCTTCTCTAGCAATGAATAACGGTTTTCGCAGTCGGTGAACTTTTTGCTCAAGTAATAAATGGCATGCTCCTTGCGACCAGTTTCATCATGTTGGCCCAAGACGCAGCCCATGGATCCATCCAACACAGTCATGTACATGAAGAGAGGTCTTCCAAGAACAGGGGGAACCAAAATCGGTGGTTCTTGCAGATAGTTCTTGAGTTTATCAAAGGCTTATTAACAATCAGGATTCCACTCTGCAGTCTGATCTTTACGGAGCAACTTGAAGATTGGCTCACAAGGGGGAGCATGTTGGAGATGAATCTGGAGATATAGTTCAAACGGCCCAAAAAACCTCTTACTTGGTATCTCTTGAATAGCTCGTACTTTGTCAGGGTCTACCTCAATTCCTCGTTGACTGAAGATAAAACCAAGTAGTTTTCCTGATCTGACACCGAAAGTACATTTGGCAGGATTCAACTTTTGCTGGTATTTCCAGAGTCTCTTGAATAACTTCAGAAGGTGGTCCAAATGGTCCTCCTCACTCTGAGATTTAGCAATCATATCATCCACATAAACTTTAATTTCTTTATGGATCATGTCATGGAATAAGGTTACCATAGCCCTCTGATAATTTGCCCCTGCGTTTTTCAAGCCGAAGGGCATGACTTTGTAGCAATAAGTTCCCCATGTAGTGATGAATGTAGTCTTATCCATATCGGTCGGATCCATTCTGATCTGGTTATAACCTGAGAAACCGTCCATGAAGGAGAAAACTGCAAACCGAGCTGTATTATCCACAAGAGTGTTAATATGTGGCAGAGGGAAATCGTCCTTAGGACTAGCTTTGTTGAGATCCCTATAATCTACACACATTCACACCTTACCATTCTTCTTCATTACTGGCACAATGTTGGCTACCCATTCAGGGTACTTGGAAACTGCTAAGAAACCTGCATCCAGTTATTGCTTGACCTCATCTCTGATTTTGAGATCTATGTCGGGTCTACTTCTTCGAAGCTTTTGTTTCACTGGTGGGCATTCAGGTTTGAGTGGTAGTTTATGAACTACTATGTCTGTATCCAAACCAGGCATGTCTTGATAAGACCATGCAAAAACATCCACATATTCTTCAAGAAGTTGCACCAACCGTTGTCTGACCTCCGTCTCAAGCATTGCCCCAACCTTGACTTCTTTCTTGATCTTGTCGGTACCAAGATTGATGACGTCGACTTGTTCCTCATGTGGTTGAAGATCCGTGTACTGGTATTCACACATCTCTGCCAAACCATCAGGGACCTCATAATCCTCCTCATCCTCAGCTTGATAGATAGGTGAATCAAAGTCGATAGTGAGAGTAGGGTCATTGAATACAATGGGTTTGAGATTTATTCTGCATGATGGAGGGAATTATTTTATTAAAAATGCACAAAATCAAATGCAAGAATAAAGTGTTTTTGTAGTTTTGAAAAGCTTGCCATTTTTCCTTAAAAGCAAAAATAGTAAATAAAGACACAAGAATTTAACAAAACACCATTTTCATTGATTAATAAGGATTAAAAGCGGTGGCCCATACAAAATAATCCGATAGCCTCGGGCACAGATACAGAATTGAAAAAAAAACAACACAAACAAGCAAATTACTCTGGCATAGGGTACAAGACAGGGATCTCAATAGCCTCCCAATTACTCAATGCGGTGTCACACTGAAAAACCTAATGGCTAATGTCCTCATCTTCAGCGTCTTCAATGATGGCAGTAACTTGATGTCCTCCATTGACAAATACTTCCTGAATCGTCTTCAGTAGCCTTGTTGTAGCAGCAGTTGTCTCATCAAGAGTTGGTTTGTAACCCAACCCTTGGTACTTCTCTCTTTCGTGAATCTCGATGACATTGCCCCAGCCTTCAGGTACACCTTCTAGTAGGGCAGATTGGATACTCTTGAAAGAAGCAAAAGATGGACAGTTCGAGGCCACTGGCTCTTCATTGTCAATCATAACAACATTAGCTATCTCAAGAGCTTAGAAAGAGGTTTCCAAAGCGTCTTCATCAGCTTCAATGTATCGGAAAGAGGACAGGTTACTGACCATTAGATCTTCTTCACCATGGATAATGACCAACTTCTCATCAACCACAAATTTCATCTTTTGATGCAAAGTTGATGTTACAGCACTGGCTCCATGGATCCAAGTTCTTCCCAACAGACAACTGTAAGCGGGATTAATATCTAGGACTTAGAAAAGGATGTTGAATGCATGAGGACCAATCAGAATAGGTAACTCAATCTCTCTCATTACTGATCTTCTCGAGCCATCAAAGGCTTTGACAATGAGTGAAGTAGGCTTCATCACAGCTCCTTGATAGGTCAAATTTTCCAGAGTTCTCTTTGGCAGCACATTCAGAGATGAACCAGTATCTACAAGTACTCTGGCTAAAGTATCCTCTTGGCACTTTATGGATACATGCAAGGCTAGATTATGGTTTCGGCCTCCTCGAGGTAATTCTTCGTCACTAAAACTGAGCGTATTGCAGGCTGTAATGTTTGCAATGATGTGGTCAAATTGTCCAGCAGTAATATCTCGGGCTACATGTGCTTGGGCTAGAATTTTCTGCAAGGCTGCTTTGTGGGTAGGAGAATTCATTAGCAGAGACAAAATTGAGATATTGGATGGAGTTTGGTGGAGTTGGTCCACAATCTTATAGTAACTTCTCTTGATAATTCTCAGAAACTCATCATCATCTTCCTTTGTAACCACCTCTTTTTCTTTATCTTTGGAGGGCACAGGAACAACAGTTTTCTTAGGCACAATTCCTTTGAATAGAGGTGTGTAAACTCTACCACTGCGAGTCATTCTCCCAGTCCCCACTATGTGGGTCACCTCTTCATTAGTGGCTCCCACCTCATTCCTTGGAACCACTTCTTCATGTCTTTTGTCAACCCCAGTATTCTCATAAATCCACGGAACAACTTTTAAACCTCTGAACCGGAATGGAACAGGTTGTCAGATGTTGCTTGGCTTTGAGTGATTAGCAGTGGAAGTAACAACGGACTCAGAAGTGTTGAAGATTGGTACTGGCTTATTGAACACGGGAATCACAAAACCAGACTTTGGTATGTTGAACACAAGCACTTGTTCTTTTGACTTTGGCAAGTTGAACACAGGCTCAATTACTGCAACTTTATCCTTCTTCTCTTTACTGAACACTTGTAGAAATCCTTCGTCAATCAAACGCTGAATGTCATCTTGGACCAATTGGCAACCCTTGACACTGATATTACATTCTTTACAATCACCATGATAGACTTTTACAAATCTAGATTCAAATAGTTTAGCATAGAAGACCTTGATAGGTGTTTTGATCCTTGAGGCGTCCAATACTAACACCTCATCGTTCTCGTCCTCAATGGCATTTTTGGTTCCGTGCGTGGGCAACAAATTACTTTTCACGTTTGGCTGATTGTCTACGAAAGATAAGATCTTCTTTTCCATCAACCTTTTTACCACGTGTTTCAATTCTAAGCAACCCTCCAAGTCATGTCCGGCTCCGCCTTGATGAAAGGAACAATTAACATTTGGATTGTGGAATGACAAAGACTTCTCTGTGGGTGGACCCAGAGGTCTGGTAACAATCAGTCCTTGTTGCACTAATGAAGGATAGAGTTCAATGTAAGACATTGGTATGGGTGGAAATATAGTTGTTCCCCCTTGTCTCCTTTGAGGAGCACCTGCGTGTGAAGCTTGTTGTCTTTGTTGTTGATAATTTTGAGCATTTGATACTTATAGATAAGCTGGCTGTTGTTGATAGGTCGGTGCCTGCTGCGCTACTTGGTGATTAAAGGTAGGCGTCACAGCTGCTACATAGTGTTGTGGAGCATACTGCATAGGGTAGATTGGCTGTTGAGCAAAGTTCGGCATCGACTAATGTTGATACATAGGCTGTTTCCACCTTGGGTTCCTTTTCTTCCCTGCCATGATGGCATTAGTCTCTCCTTCTTTCTTCTTGTGGAAGTGACTAGGAGCTTTCTTGGTATTGGTATTAGTTGGACTATTTGAGGAACTGACTACTTTTTCGCTTTTCAGCCCTGCTTCTACTTTCACCCCTACAACAACAATATCAGCGAAGTTAGCGCTGACACTGCTGATCATCCTTTCGTAGAACTCTAGCTTCACAGTATCCATAAACCAATCAGTTAGTTCTTTTTCGGACAAAGGTGGTTCTACCTGAGATGTTGTCTCTCTCCAGCGCTGCGCGTACTCTTTAAAAAAACTCGGTATTTCTCTGAGACATGCTCAACAATTGTCTACGATCGGGCGCCAAGTCCATGTTATATTTGTAATGCTTTACAAAAGCATCTGTCAAATGTTGAAAACAACGGATTCTAGACTGGTCCAGACTTAAGTACCACTTGACAGCAGCCCATTTCAGACTTTTTTGGAAGCAGTGGATCATCAATTTATCATTATCCATATATGCAGCCATTCTTCGAAAATACATAATCAGATGTGACTTAGGACAAGTTGCTCCTGAGTATAAGTCAAAATTAGGTAGTTTAAACTTGGGTGGAATTACCAAGCCCGAGACTAAACACATGTCTTTAGCATCAGTACTAAATACATTGCACCCTTCCATTGCTTTCATTTTCCTCTGAATTGTCTCTACACTTTCCTTCAGCCTTTCATGTCGATCATCTCCCTCTTCGGACATCTCAGGGAACTCATAGACCGGATGTGGGTTGTGAAAAATAGGGTGCACCTGGGTTTGCACTGCTGCTGGAGTAAAGGTAGGGATGGCTTGAAGGGTTTCATTAACCAAGGGAACAGTTGGTTGGGTAGAAGTGGGAACCGGAGCACGTATGAAATCAAAAGGCATACCCAAAGTGGGGTTCACAGTAGTAGTAACAGGAGGTTCCACAGTTGGAGTGATAATCTCGGAGACCACAGTGGCCTGTGTGTCCATCTTTGCTTTCATAACTTGAATAACTTCCAAAATCTGCCCCATTCCTCCTCGGAGCTCACTCAAGTCATTGTTAACTCTGTCCATTTCACAATACTGTTCTAACATCTTTTGATGAGCTTGGGCTCGTGTGTTATAGCTGTGTCGGGAATTCAGTGTGATGATTTTGAAGAGAATACGGTGGCATGAGATAAAGACAGGGAAGAAAATGCACACGCTATGACATGATGCAAATGAAAATGCAGATGCAAATGCAAGCTAAACTATCAAGAAACCAAGAAATTTTGTAAACATTGTAGATAACAGGATGTTCATCAAAATGAGCTTTTTCATTAGAAATTCTTGCAAATGTTACATCATAGATAGTACAACTTCATAATTCAGAATACATAAGTGGAAATGGAAAATACAACAACAAATGAAACTAAAGATTGGATCCACTGGTAGACGGTCCCTCCCTTTCATTGATCTTTCTCATAAGCCGGCTGATTCGCTCCTTGATTTTTGCCTTTTCAAGGGTTAATTCTCCTAGTGCTTCCTTCAACTTCGATTCTACCTCTGTATGTGATTCGTGGTGGGGATAAGGCATCTTCATCACGAGGGCTCTTTCGCGAGACTATTCTAAGAAAGCCTCAGTAGCGGTTCAATCAGAATTTCTGATGGTTGTCCATCTCTGTCTGTTGATGCGGCGCCAAACATGCTCAATTCTGATTTTGAACTCCAAATCTTCATTCTCCTCAAGAAAAATAATATCTAGATCATCGAAATCAGGAATTTTCTCCATCGGATGGCCTAGTTGTCGGCGAGCAAGCACATGATTGTAGTTGATACACCCATTCCTACCCATAAGAGGGACGTTGGGGAAGTCTCCACAGCTATGAATCATCAGGATCCCTCCATAGAGTGGATCATACCATTCGATGTCAGTGTGGGTCAGCTCCATCAATTTCTTGGACCAAATCGTGCTATCTTCTACTTCCAAAAAAGTTGGCGTCTTCGGTAGGTGCGAAATAAACCACCTATAGAAGAGGGCAACACAACAAACAACTGGTCCTCCATTCCGCATGTGTCTCGTGTGAATAGCGTGATACATATCAGCTAGCAGTGTAGGAACCAGATTGTTGAGTATGAAGATTCGAATAGCTTGAACGTCGATGAAGTACTTGGCTTGAGGAAACATAAATATGCCATAGACAAGTAAGTCAAAAGTTGATTCAAAGAGTGAAAAATTTCCCCTATCAGCAAAGTAGAGAGCTTTCTCGAGCAAGAATTGTGCGGGTAATCTACGACGTCCATCTTTAACGGTAAGGCGAGCCTTGATGTCAGACAATCTCAGCCTCGTTCCTCTTGCAATGCCTTTGTCAGTGAGTTCTTCCTCTATTCTTGAGAACGGAGGAGAGTCTTTGACATGGATGCCCATCAGAGCGGAATACTTTTCCAAAGTTGGCATTTAGTTGATAGTCTAGAAATACAAAGCAACGGTAAACAAGATGATAGAGTTGGACCAATGTCTCAAGCGGTCCTTCAGTTACTTGGAGTTTCAGCAATGGAAGGATTCTCCCATACTTTTCAGTGAAAGTCAACGGGTCTTCAATCAAATCCCCCAGTCCCAACAGTTGTTCTAATTCGGGAACCTCAAAAGTATATGGCCATATTCTTCTTCTAGCAGCATCCATTTCTACAAAGTCTGCAAAACAAGGTTAGTTTCTTGATAGTTTAGCAAAGATGCAAGATGCAATGCGAATGACATGCACAATTCAAGGAAACTCAAAAATATATTTTGCAAACGCTATTGGATAGGGGACACTTTGCAAGATTTAAAAGGAAATCTCATTTCATAAATAATGGTATTTTAGGATTACAAGAAGAGATGATTACACCTTTAAAAGTTAAAAGAAAAGTACAACATAAGAAGAAACTAAGTCCTAGGTCATCTGATCAGTCTTCTCCAATCAATCTCATTGCGAGCCTCTGGATCTCCTTCTGCATCCTCTCATTCTCAAAAACAAGTTTGTCCACGTATGGCTTCCACGGACCTGACGGAGACGGAGTACTAGTATCGACAACACGCACTGATGACACGCCAGGGGAAAATAATTCCCCTTGCGCCTTCCTCTTTCTGGCAGACTCTTCTTCCCTTCTTCTATGGATCTTTTGAAGTTCTCCCATCTCATAATCAAGGATTTGGTATTTGTTCTTCCAAGCGTCCCTTTCTCGCTCTGCTTTAGCCAACTTAATCTTCAACTCGTCCTCATTGCTTGTGAAGAAAAAAACAGGATCTTCAGATTGACAGCCCTTTCTTGAACCCAACGGGTATAAGATTCCGAAGCCACACACTCGGGTTTTCCTAAAGCAGACATCCCCTTCTTGTGTACATGACACCAAACGTGCACAATCTTCTCTTTGAGCACAACGTATTTGTTTCCTTCAATGAATAGTCCTTCCAAATAGATGTTACTTGGCTTGACCTTCATAGGGTAACCATGTTGACAACGGGATAAGGCTGGATTGTAACTTATGCACCCTTTTGTACCAAGGAGAGGTACATTAGAGAAACCACCACAGCTATTGATCATGTCCTTCTCTTTAAGTGTCGGATAATACCACTCCATATCAGTATTTGTGAGTGACATGATTTTCTCTGACCATAGAAGCCCATCTTTGAGGTCCCAAAAGGTTGCTGAACGAGGTAAGTGAGAAATAAACCACTTATACAACAATGTAGCACAACAAGTTACCGTCCCTCCTTCATGAAAGTTTCTCAGATGTACAGAATGGTAAGCATCGGCAAGCAGCATTGGAACTGGGTTTCCAAGGATGAAAATCTTGATTACATCCATACCAACGAAGTTGTCGATGTTTGGGAATAGAAAGAGCCCATAAATGAGTAGAGCCATAACAGCCTCATAGTCCCTCATGTTAGCCTTGACATCTGACAACTTGAGGTGAGCGGCTTCTGCAATATCTTTCTCCTTTGGTGTTCTTTCCAAACCAGAGTAAGGGGGATTGGGAGAGATGGGAATACAAACCAAGATAGAATACTCCTCGAGAGTAGGCATTAGCTGATAATCGGGGAAGTTAAAGCAATGGTATAAGGGATCATAAAAATGCACGAGAATGGAGAGTATCCCATCTACCATCCTAGACTTCATCAAGGAGAAAATCTTCCCATACTTAGCTCGAAACATTGATGAATCATTGATCGGTTCTCCTAGAATCTTTAGATTTTCCAACTTAGGACTCTTGAAGGTGTACTTCTGCGTTTTCCTTCTTCCAAAATCCATCCTATAAGGTTTACAAAACAAAACTGAGTTCCTTGAATACGACATGTAAATGATGTATGGATGAATGTATGCAACACACAAAGCACACATAGACAGATAGACACATATATACATGCAACACAAAGAGCCTAGGGTCGGAGGTCATGAACATGGCGCCATGGTCTACCCATCCCAAGAGGTAGGTGCTATGGGTTCATCAACTGTAGAACAGGGTTCTAAAAAGTTCCCAGAGTCGACAACCCATCTTTCGGATATTATCGACTTCCCAATTACTTGGTAATCAATAATATTCTCAAGAGAGTCCTGTCTGAGTGTAGCATCGCATATCAATCATTTAGGATTACTCCCTCATAATCATCGCACTACAACCTAAAAAGGCCAAGTGGGGGTAAAAGGGTAACTAAAGGTCATCAGTATCGCTGGCACCTAGGTCGAAAGTGGCAACGCATTCACGATTGCTCGTTCAACATATACCACCCCCAAGAGGGCCTCAACTGAGTGTGGAATCTCAAGTCAACACCTTTGGAATTACTCCCTCGAAGTCTCCTTGACTATATCCATTATCCTATCATATGTGTACTCTCAAGTCCGGGTTAGGACTTATCCTCACCACTCAAAAGTAGCACCCTGCCAAACAGAATAACCCAAACAGGTATACAGAGATATATACAGATATGTACCAGCAAGCAAGCAAAACATAAATAACACAAACACAACAAGGTGGGCTTAACCCTCAATTGTTCGTCCCCAGTGAAATCGCCATTTCTGTTGCGGTTAGAATCGAATAACAAGCTATTAATTAACTTGCATCACACATCTTTGAAATTCACCACCGATCTTTGATTTATCCAAAGGAAAGGGTAAAGATCGAAGAAAACCCTAATTGCGCTAAGTGAAGACAAAGCTAAGAGATCGGGGATCGGGGGTTAGTTATACTAAGGGAAGGTATTAGTACCCTAAATATCTCTAGTACTCTACAGGAACCTCTTGTTTGTATTGTGTTATGTTATGTTTGTTTGCTAAGGATCTATGCTAAGGCTAAAGGTGAAGACCTAAGGGTATATACACTAAGTATGCTCGCCATGACTCGCATCTTGTGCCTACGTATGTGACTAAAGAATTAGAGCAACCGTAGTTCACCTAAGTAAGGGTGAGGAACCATTGACTATGGCCAAAGTTCCAAGGGGAATGAGTATGAGCTCATGTAGAGTTTTAAGAAACTCTCTAAGTCTAAGTTGTGATGGGGGAAGTGAGTAATCAAGATGATGAGTATCACATAGAGTTTCAAGAACTCTAACCTAATTCTAAGTTGTAAGAAAAATGGCTCTTAGGAGGCCAAAGATGAAGATGGTGACCAACTATAACCATGAGGTCAAGGAGGGAAGTGGCTCTTAGGAGGCCTAGAAGGGATCCTATGAGGTCAAAGGTAAGAGGTGGCTCTTAGGAGGCCAAGGGAATCCTATGACTATGAGGTTAAGGAGAGATAATGAGCTATCTATGACGTTGAAGTCAATAGAGAGGCTTTCCTTTGGAAGGAAGAGGAGGATAATAACTTCTTATGAACAAGAATGTTACAAGGGAATTGAGATTGAAATGAACAATATAAGTTCAAGAATTCAAGGAGAATGTACAACAATTAAACATGACCAAACTCAAAAGTATGGTTCAAACATCAAGGTATGGCAAGAGACAATGAGATTGTTCACAACAAAATATAAACAAATGGTGCACATACCTATGATAAAGAGAGCATTCATACATGACATCAATGGCAAAGATATTTAAGGTAAAGGACTTAATAACAAAACCAACAAAAACTCTAGTAGAGTGAACCTATCCAAGGTCAAGGAATTCTCACTAAATAACTCCCTCATGTGCCAAGAACTCTCACAGAAATTCTCAAAGATTAAATGATTTTTAAAGGGAGCTCAAGATTTAAATGAAAAAGGTTTACACATATTTTTGTAATTTAGAAATTAGTGCAAAAATAAAATAAAAGTGGAAATAAAAAAAATCATGGAAAATTAAATTAAGTATTAAAGAATATTTATGAATTTTTGGCTAAAGAAAAATATTTTTAATAATTACAATTGAAATGAAAATTTAAAAAAAGAAATAAATGAAGGGAAACAAAATGGGGGTGCATTAGAAATTTCAGTCAAAACTAAAATATACTTGGCAGCGCATGGTGGGCCTGATCCTGGGGGGTGTTGAAAGCAATTGCGCTGAGCCCAAACATGAAAAAGGTAAAGCTGAAAAAGAAAAAAACAACAAAAGGGGTCTGGGGCGAGGTAATAGGCTGATAAGCAAAACACATGGGAAAACGTTACATAGTGCACTAGTAGACAATCCTAAACTGGTCATGGTAACCTAAGTGTAACACCCCAAAATTTGCCTTTTTGTTTTAGCTAACTGGCTTATGTTTCTTTGCATTTGTTGCATTAGCATTTGTGCATAGCATGGTTCTTAGCATGGGATCAAGGTACTTGGTTCATCTCAAGGGAGTCTCAAGCCTCAAGGTGGTTTGAGGAAATCATCATATCTTCACAAGGTCAAGATTGGCAAGAGATTTCAAATGAATCTTTCTCTCCTAATCAGATGGTCCAAATTAGGGTTTTGGTTCCAAAAGGCTTCTTGATGGGTTTTGCCTATTCAAAAACATCCTCATGAGGTTCTATGTGCTCACAAGTTCTCATGGATGAAGGCTTGGCTAGTGATTCATTGTGGAAGATGTTCAGTGGATCTTTTACGTGTGAAATAAGCAAAAGTCAACAGTTCAAAAGGAAAGTCAACCATGGGTTTTCAAGGGTTCAAATCATGTTTCTCAAGTCCATGTACCTTTATTTGGTCAAGGAATAGCATGGATGACATCATTCTTCAAGAATCAAGAGTTTGTGCAAAAGTTACTAAATTTGGAAAATGACCTATAATGAGAACTTTCCATTTTTGGCAATTTTTCCACCACATTCAACTTGACTTCTCATCATCAAGGAAGCTTTAAATGAATTTTCCTCCGACATGCAAGTTGAAGATATTTCTCTCCCATTTCCAAAAAGTACTAGAACATCCCCATATCATTTGTGGAACTCTAGTTATGGCCAAGACAATGCAAAGTGTTTTTAGGGTTTTCTTATGATGCCATATTTTACACCTCTTGCATTTTGATCCCAAAAGACTTGTACTGATTTCTATTGCTCCAATTCACATTACCATGTTCAAGTACAAGCCATGAGCATCATTTTTGGCTTTTATTTCACACCCACCCGTGCCATATTCATGGTGAATTTCTCAAGTGACCAAAATGCAAGATGCATTGAATCTCATAAATCAAGCCACTACAAAGCCCAAAGTCAGTTCAATTGTGATCAGCATGGAAATTGTGGATAATCCATAACCATAAACATGAGGTAGCACGTGGGAATAAGGAGGTGCAATCCAAATTGCATTTTTGCATAAACCTTCAAAAGTCATTAACCAAGGGATTAACAAGACCTTAATCATAATCAGGAGAATAACCAAGTGTATATAAGCTAACTCATGCCTTCACAGCTAGGTCATGCACTCCCATTTGTTCAGAATCTCTTTTTCTCACCAAAACTTCCTCTCTTCGAAACTATCTCATCTCAAGGGTTTCTGAAGAATTTTTTTCATATTCTTGATCTACACACTTGGTAGAACAAGAATCAACCATTATTTTGAGCTAAGAGCAAGGTTTTTAGAAAGTGCATCTCAAGTTGGTTCAAGTTCAAACTCCTAGATCTAGCCAGATTCAAGCCTCTATTGCATTTATTTTGCAAATAGAGCTCAAAAGAGGAAGATCTGCAGCTTTTGGAAGGCGTTCTTAGTATATTTCAAGCTCTACAGGTCTCAGGTAAGTTTACTTTCCATGCTCTTAGAACTCATTTTTTTGATGTGCATAATGATCTATGAGGTTCACTGAGCATGTTGATGTATTTTGTTTTGAATTTGGACGTGTATCATGAGAGTATTTGATGGTTGAAGTTTTTGGATCCAAACTTATTTTGTTCGATTCTCATTATTGTTGCATTGTTTGTGATTTTTAATATGATATTTGAGATCCTTGTGAAATTATGATCAGTTTGATGTACTCATGATTGATTTCTGGAGATTTTTTGGTTGAGACTCACCGGAGAAGGTGACCGGAGCTAGGGCTCCGGTATCTGGTTCATGTTCAGTCCGGCGAGGGTTTTAGAGGTGGAAGATGCAATCCCACCGTTCATTGCTTTGATCCAATGGTCCATGCGTTGCCACGTTTTATTAAAATATGTTTTTATTTTATTGGTTGAGTGTTATTAATCCATGCTAGTTACCATGTGCCACGAATCTGGGTCGTTGATCTTGCATGTTGTGTGATCTGATGATTCATTTGTATGCTTGTGATTAATCTGACGGTTGTATGCGTGCCAACACATTAAATTTGTCATGTGCCTTTCACGTGTTTACTTTTTAAATTCTGAGTGATTTAATGTGCGTGTGTGTACATTGATTATCGTGTGCCTTGTGATCTGGGCCCTTCATCTTGATTACATATGGTTTTGGTTGGCTGAATACCATGCGTTGGATTGATCTTGTGGTGTGTGTGGGTCAAGATGGCTGACTGATTTCCTTTTTTGTTGGACTGCGTCTTTTTTGTTCATTGTGGACTGGACTTGCTTTCTGAACCCCCATGCTGAGCCCATTTTCCTTTTTAAACGTGAATTGCTTGCTGTTTGCACCCCCCGTGTTTATTTCATTTATTTTTATTTTCATTAATTGTTGCATTTCATTTTTAATTCTTTAAAAATAGTTTTATGCATCAAAAAATTATGAAAAAAATCATGAGTCATCCTTAGATTTTTATAAATTTTTTCCAAATTTTATTTTACATTTTTATTTTATTTTTAGCATCTGAATTAATTTTTGGTTTAATTTCTTTTTAAATTGTCCTTATTTGCACCCTTTGCATTGTAGATTTTATTTCTCATCATCTATAAAACATTTTGAACCCATTATTTTTGTATTGTTTCATCAACATATTGAAGTGAATAAAAAAATTTTTCTCATATTTTTAAACTCTTTTCATATTGCATTTTGGTCCTTCTCTTTTGCATATTAGTTCATGATTCCCATGTGATTTTACATGATTGATTGAAGGACTTATCTTGTGAATTTTTGCATGAGTTTTTAATATGATGTTTGCATATGGTTGAGTTACTTTGAGATTTAATTTGGTAATTTAGGAAGATTATTTGCTAATTGTTTGATTGCTCTTTGTTTGAGGTCTTCTTTTATGCACATCTTTGATCATGTTTGATTACTTGTTTGAGAAGGCACTTGTGCCATTATTTGGGATTGCTTATTTGACTTCATAAACCATGTTTGAATCATTATAGGTCATTTGATTGTAATTATAGGTCATTGGTGTGACGTTGTTGCATATTTTGTGCACATGTTCAATGTTTGATTTACATGCCTCTTTTGACTTATCTTCTCACTTCTTCTCATCTATGCCTCTTCTTGGTTTGTATTTGGTTTGTGTATGCCATGCCATATCATTCCTTTAAATTTCATTTGATGTATGTTTCTGACCTTGGAGCTTTGCATTCATGTCATATGCTATTCATGTTTCATTTTGCATCCTTGAACATGTTTCATTTACATGCTTCTTTCTTCTTCTTCTTCTAATGGTTCTTAATGCTTGGATACTTGCTTGTATGCCTTATGTGACACTTGTATAGCATGTTTAGGCACATGTTTAGGTCATCCACATTCTGACTTTGATTTTATTTGAAGCATTGTTGCATGATCACCTTGCATATCCACTCATTCTTCTTCTACTCCTTCTTTGATGATCTTCTTGGATGTTTTGCCACTTGTTTGCATTCTCTTTGCTTGAGTTTGTTTGGTAAACATTATGGGTCACCTTTGAAGTGCACATTCTGACTTGGATGAGTTTCATTTGGTTTGTAACCATTTCTCTTTGGGTTGTGATTTGTTTGGGTTTCATTTGTCTTATTGTTGCTTATGTTTGTTTTTGCTAACCATGTAGGGGCTAATGGTAAGTGAATGGGATGTGGATAGTTATCCACATTCTAACTTCTCCTTTCTCTTTTAAACTTTCATACTTGTGTTTGCTTTAGCATTTAAGATGCTTCTCCTCTCTCTTTCACTCTCTTCCTCCCATGAATCTCAAGACTTGATTAAGTCTTGGATTCTTTTCCCTTAGAGCTACCTAGTCCAACTTAATTTTTGATTAAGCTTGGAGTAGGATTATCATTAGGCTTTAGGTAGTCGTCTCTCCTAAGCCTCACTAACCATAGGTCATCCATGCATGATAATATTAGGACTCGTAGTTTCCCTTTAGAGTTTCCTTTGGGTCGTCTCTCTTCTCATCTCAAAACTTCTTCAAAACACGTAATAAAAGTTAACGTGTATTGCGCTCGAGCCTTAAGCGTGGGAAGTGAGGAATGAGGGGTTTCCCTTCACTCTTCTAGGGTACCTAGTGTATGTCCTGTTGGGGACGATACGCGAAGTATTCGTTCCTATGTCATAGACTTTGGTGCAATGCAAGTTATGAACTAACTTAAAACACTTATGTCTAAAAAACATCAAACAAATTCAAATCTTTTTATCCTTCGGGATTGTTGGGGTTCAAACTTCTTTTTTTAGAAAAGAGCTCGTCGCTCACGTAAAAAACACTTACCCATCCGTGGTCGTACCCACGAACTACATCAGCTCTGATTCCTCTCTCTCGTCCGATTGAGGATATGTAGGCACAAGACAGCGATTGTCTTGGCGAGCAACCTTCCCCCACAGTTCCCGTCCGAACTACATTGACTCTGACTTTCCCATTGCACTGAGGGAGTACGTAGGCCTAGGACAACGATACCGTCCTATCGAGTCACTTATTTTTTTCTTTTCTTCTTCGTTTCTCTGTTTTTTTCCGTTCTCGTTTCTTCTCCGGTCCAGTAGCAGTGGAGCTCCTGACGACGACACCCTTTGATGCAGACAGCAAGCGTGGATCCCATCGAGTACGATGAACGTGTTGGGTGCTAACACCTTCCCTTCGCGTAACCGACTCCCGTACCCGTTTCTCTTGACCGCGAGACCATGCTTTTCCCTTCCCTCAGGTTTACGCAGTGTTTCCTTTCCCTCTTTTGGGATAAATACACATTGCTGCCGACTCTGTTTTCTGTGCCACTCTCGCGTTTGTACCGTTGGATGAGAATCTTTCGGGAGCGACAGCTGGCGACTCAGCTGGGGACAGGTTGACCTCTTGCTGGTCCATCCCCTTTTGCGAGTCAATCCTAGCGCTTGTCTGTTTTATTTCATTGGGTGTTTTTCTGTGGTGCTTTGCTTGTTGTATATTACTGTATTGCTGTTTACTGTATTTTTGCTTTACTGATTTACTGTTTTTACCGTATTTTACTGCATTGCATTTCACTGTTATGCTGGACTGTGCTGCGCTGTGCTGTTTTTCTATTTGGCAGGTTGGGAGGTTTTGAGAGATGAGCCCACTACCCAGGCTCGAGCATACCCATAGGTTTTAGTGTGGGCAGGCGTGACGCTCCCGTGGTGTTGGCCACGTGCGGGTGATCACAATCCTCACAATCAGACGAGGTTCTATCAGGAGCTTTCTGCTACTATATGTTGTTACAGGCCAGTAGTTATTCTCTTGAGGAACTGTCGACTCTGATGACTATTCCTGAGGACTCAGTAACCACACTCCTCCCGAGAACGATAATGGCAGACCAGAAATGGAAAATCCATTACGATTCTCGACCCGAGGACCCAATGCTGGGAACTTGCCATAGGATCTTTTTTTGAAAGTGAATCAGTGGAGGCGCTCCTCGATTGGAGAAAGTACTGTACCCCGAGGGATGAATGTACTATTGCTTCTCGACCTCAGTGCCAGAAGCTGAGGACCTTTCTTTTTGGTGAATCAGTTGAGGCCTCCTCGATTGACGATGATGCTAAACCAGAAATGGTGAACGTATTATCATTTCTCGACCTGAGAGCCCGGGATACTGAGGATCTTAGTACCCACATGTGAGAGGGATGGGTGTTTGCAGGCTTGCAGGTGACCTTGACCTTCAACCTACCTGGTTTTCTAGTTCTATCACTGTGGTTGTTTTTGTTCTGGGTTTTGGTACAGAGCCTTGATTTGTTCAGTCAGTGCAGTGTAGCCAGTTTGTGTGGATACCTTGATCCCATGTTTCGCATTGCATTCCATTTTTTTGACATTCATGTTTTTGCATTTCCAGGTAGCATCCAGTCTTTTGATTCCAGTCTGAGGGCGTTCATAGGGATGGACACTAAGAGGGGTAAGAAGCACATCATCGTCTACAAGTTCCCGAAGATCACTCTTGGTCCATTAAATAGTTTACAGAGTATGGCTGGTCCAGAAGTTTTGGGAGCCTTGGAAGAGAAGTATGGTTGGATATTATCCCTTGTTCGGAGCCTCAGTGAATATGAATATAATAGGCTACACACCTTGATGCATTTTTATGATCCTTCCTTGAGGTGCTTTGTGATGCCAGATTATGCGTTGGTTCCTACCCTGGAAGAGTACTCCAACATTTTGAGGATTCCTATCAAAGAAGGTGTTCCTTTCTGTGGTTCCCAAGGAGATTGTGATTTCCAAGCAGTGGCTGAGGCTCTTTATTTGAGCAAATCGATAGTGGAGGCTGACTTTTCTAAGAAGGGAAAATCCCGAGGCTATCACTTGGAGTACTTGGTGAAGAGGGCTCGAGAAGAAGCTAAGGAGAAGAGGTGGATGGATTTCAATGCAATATTGGCTCTGTGTATATATGGCATTGTGTTATTCCCTAATAAGTCTGAGTTTGTTGATACGGATGCTATTCAGATATTTACAGCTCAGAATCCGGTGCCGACTTTATTAGGTGATCTCCACTACGCCCTATACAACAGGAATGAGAAAAGACGAGGTGGGGTGGTTTGTTGTTGCGCATCTCTTTTTTACAAGTGGTTTGCCAAACGTTTACCCCAGTCAGGTGCTTTTGTGGATTCAAAGACTTCTCTAAAATGGATTAAGCGTCTGATGGGCCTAGCTGCTAAAGATATTCTTTGGGTGGATAAAGGATTATTGGGGACTGATATTTTGCATAGCTGTGGCAAGTATCCTAATGTACCCTTGATAGGAAGAAAATGAGGTATTTACTACAACCCGTCTTTGGCTATCAGGCAGTTTGCATACACCCTAAAAGATCCTCCAGCTGGAAAAGATTTGGAAGAATCTTTGTATTTTCATATGACTGATGGTGTGACTATTGCACAAGAAGCTTCTCAAGCTTGGCTCAGCAGACAGAAGATAGGTAAAACTGTTTTGGGTAAACCCAATAATCAAGCTTTCGCTCCATATGTTGAATGGGTAAAGAAGAGGGTAGAAGAGTTCTACTTACCTTTTGATCGGGTGCCTCCCTTGTATCTAGAGATTGTGGAAGAGAGACTCACTGTACCACTCGAAGAATTCGATAAGCAGCGAAAGTTGGTATCTGATCTGAGGGTGGAAAACTTTGATATGAGTAGTCAGCTACAGAGTGCTCTATAGGACAACTTGGAGTTGAAATGGAAAGTTTAAGACATGACAGCGCATATAGAAAAAAGAGAGAAGGATTTCGCCGACAGAGCTCAGCACTTCAAAAAGGTTAGTATGGTTGCTGAATCATCAGGCAAAGCTAAAAGGAAAAACAAGAAGCTTTTGACTAAAGCAGAAGACAAGCTTGCCACGTATCAGGATATGTGGGAGGAGGTCAAGATTGAGAATGAAGAACTGAAAGAAGAACTTCAGGTAGTGAAAGTGAGGAAAGATCGTTACTTTGCCAAGTGGAATGAAGCACAGAAGGAAATTGAAGAGCTCAAGTTGCAAGCCGAGGTCAAGAAGTTGAGGCGCGAGGACAACAACGCTGAAGAGCAGATTGTTAAATTGAACCAAGAGATTGCAAAGAGAAACAAGTTGATCAAAGGGCTGATATAACAACCTATACATCCTGACACTGTGGACCTTCTTGAGGAAGTTGAAGCTAGTTTGTTTGGAATTGATTTGTAGTTGATTTTGTTGTTTATCTTTTTTTGGGATTACCATCAGGTTTGTTGATGGAATCACCTTTGATTATGCTTGAATTTGTCTGTAAGAACTACTTTGTTTTTGATAATGGGATATTTGGTTTAATTATCTGTGCTCTGGTAGTAATGGTTTTCAGAGAAAGTTCGTCCCTGTGGTTTGATCCGGTGGTATTTCTGGGTTTGGATTTATTTTCTGATAGTGTGTCTAATCCCTGGTCCGGTTTCATGGAATGGAATTAAAGCAGATGTGTCCTGGAAATGTTCAAATATGTTTGTTTGCATTTTGCATTCGCATTTGCATAATCATAATCATTTTTGCATTGCAGGTTATCTCAGATTCTCTGGTTTTCTTATGCTCTCTCTTTTTGTCAGTCAGGATTGATCAACCAACTCATCGGTATTCTACCAGGCTTAATCAAAGCAGAGTGATGGACAAAGTTCAGGCAGACATGGAAGCTATGCAAGCTCGCATCGATCAATTTATGGAGATGATGCAGGGTGTGGTGCAAAGTCAGAATGAATTCAGAACTCTAGTTCAGCCTTTGGTGTCGCAGGTTGATGAAAATGGTATCTTACACGATGGTTTTCTTAATCGTGTTATTCCTCCGGGTGGAACTGGTGCTGGTATCAACATTCCTATTCCTGGCGCTGGTGGACAAGGTGGGATTCCTTCAGTTGTTGGAGAAGGAAGTACTATTCGAGCTATCCATGGCCATCGTATTGATGATCAACAGGATGATGTTTTTTCAGTCAGAAGCTTGGACGCTGGCTTACCGGTGGTCAGTGATGAGAGGATCCGTTTAATTGAGGCGCAATTGAAAGGGGTTGTGAAACAGGATGATCTGGGAATAGATTTGGACGACCTAGGGTTGGTCCCTGATATTGTCATTCCACACAAAATTCAGATTCCTACACTGGAGAAGTATAATGGTTCTACCTGCCCAAGAACTCATGTAAAGGCTTATACCAGGAAGATGGCTGCTCATGCCAAGGATGAAAAGTTAATGATGCACTTTTTCCAAGACAGTCTGTCTGGCGCGTCTTTGGAATGGTATATGGCGTTGGAGAGTAGAGATGTTCGTACTTGGAGAGAGCTAGCAGCAGCTTTTATTAAGCATTACCAGTACAACACAGACATGGCGCCCAACAGAACTCAGCTGTTGAGCATGTCCCAGAAAAATGATGAAAGTTTCAAAGAATACGCGCAATGGTGGCGTGAGTTGGCGGCTAGGGTACAACCACTAATGCTGGAAAAAGAGATGTTGGATATGTTTATGCACACACTGCCTAAGCATTATTATGAGAAGCTATTGCCTTGTTCTCTAGGCAAGTTTGCAGATGTGATTGCTATCGGACAGTAGGTAGATGTTGGAATTAAGGCTGGAAAAGTTTCTAGTGGTGACGGATCGTCTTCCGGGCATGGAAAGAAGCCGTTTGATAGTTATAAGAAGAAAGGAGAGGCCAATGCTGTATCATCCCACAGGGGAAAAGGGAAACAACATCAGAGCAATAATCAACAAGTAGCATCGGTAACTATCCCAGCAACGTTACCTCCACCACAGCAACAGAGGAATAATACTAATCAGAACAGGCAGCAGGGCCAGTATCAGAACAGACAAAGGAATGCAGAGAGGCATTTTGATCAACCCCCAATGTCGTATGCACAGTTGTTGCAACATTTGCTGCAGTTGCATCTAGTTGAGCTCTGTACCCTGGCTCCACCAACAGGGGAACTCCCACGAGGCTACGATGCTAACGCACACTGCGATTTTCATTCTGGTGCTCCGGGGCACACTGTGGAGAAGTGTAGGGCATTTCATCACAAGGTGCAAGACCTTGTAGACTCCAAGGCTATCAATTTCTCGAATTTTGGGCCCAATGTTATCCAAAACCCTATGCCTGATCATAATGGACCGAGGGTGAATGCGATAATTAAGGAAGGTGAAGCTTTGAATTTGATCATAGATGTTGAGGAGCTGAAGACTCCGTTGGCCGTGGTTAAAAATAGGTTATTAAGGGTGGCGTCTATCCGGGTTGTGATGAGAACTGCTCAGATTATTTGACAAAGGTTAATGGTTGTGATTCGTTGAAGATGGGTATCCAGAGTATGATTAATGAGGGCTGCTTACAGTTTGATAGAGGTAATCAGCAAGAAGAGGTTGTTAGTAAGAAGGTTGCTACTATCACCATTCCGTTCAAAACGATTACTATTTCTGGTCCGGCAAGGCCACCTCCAGTCATTATCACAAGGGCTGGACCCATTCCGTATGAAAGTTCTAAGGCTATTCCTTGGAATTATGGTGCAGAGGTGTTTGTCAATGGACAAAAGCAGGAATTATTGACTACTTCACCAGTGAATGCTAGCCCTGAAGTTAAGGTTGAAGCTGATGCTATAACGAGAAGTGGTAGAGTGCTTACTCCTGTTAATGATCAACCCAGTACTTCAAGTCAAGATAAGGGGAAACAGGCAGTGGATGGTTCTCTTCATCCTCCAGTGGTTATTGATTCTACAGTAAAGCCGGTTGATGATGCTTTTTCTGAAAATGTTGAGGAGTTTATGAGGCTCATCAGGAAAAGTGATTACAAGATCGTGGACCAGTTACATCAAACCCCGTCCAAGATCTCTATTCTGTCTTTGCTATTGTGTTCTGATGCTCACAGGAATGCTCTTCTGAAGGTTTTGAATGCAGCCTACGTTCCTCAAGAGATTTCTGTTAACCAGCTGGAAGGGGTTGTAGCGCACGTGAATGCGGGTAATGGCTTGGGTTTCACAGATCTTGACTTGACTCCTGCTGGGAGGAATCACAACCATGCCCTGCATATTTCGATTGAGTGCCGTGGTTCACTGATGTCACATGTATTGGTTGATACTGGATCATCGTTGAATGCATTGCCAAAGAAAGCATTAATGAAGTTAGATACCAGGGGACTTATTTGTACACCAAGCGACTTGGTGGTGCGAGCTTTTGATGGCTCGAAGAGATCTGTCTTTGGTGAGATTTTGCTTCCGATCAAGGTTGGACCAGAAATCTTTGAGGAAACATTTTATATAATGGATATTCAGCCAGCGTACTGCTATTTATTGGGTCGTCCTTGGATCCATGGTGCAGGCGCTGTAACCTCCACTTTGCACCAAAAGCTGAAATACATGGTTGATGGTCACGTAGTGACAGTATGCGGAGAAGAAGACATAATGATTAGTCAGCTGTCAACTTTCAAATACGTGGAAGTGGATGGTGAAATCCATGAGACGTTGTGTCAGGGGTTTGAAAAGGTGAAGGTTTCTGAAGAGGTCGTCCCGTCTGAGACTATTAAGAAGCCTGCAGTGGAAGATCAACCTGAGGTTTCTATGTCTTCGTTCAAAGACGCCAAAGCTGTGGTTGAAGCTGGTAGCTCGCAGAGGTGGGGCCAAGTGGTTGAAGTTCAGGAGAAGAGGGATACTTATGGATTGGGATACAAGCCACCCAAGAAAGCTTGTGATCCTCCCAAATTCTATGTCCCAGTCCGTTTCACTAGTGCCAGTGTTTTCTTCGACAGGATTAATGCCATTGAGGAAGAAGGGGACAGTGATTGTGACATAGATATCTGGATCCGTCCTTGCGTCCCAGGAGAAAGTCTGTGCAACTTGTCTTTCGAGAAAGTCATTCAAGTGACTGGCTTCGAGTAATTGCTTTGTTTTCCTATTATGTTAATCCTGCGTTCTGCCCAAGACGTAGTGATTTTATTTGTAGGGCTTTTAACTGTTGCATGTTTTGCTTTATCATTAATAAAGGACTTTTCACACTCAAGTATTTTGATCTCTGTCTTTCTGTTTTATTTTTTATGCATTAAAAACCCACATCAAAATGGCAATGTGTTTCTTTGTTGCATACATAATAAAACATACCTCATCAATCATGCAGGTCTTTTTGTTTAGATGACACCGATCATGACTCAGCTATAGCTCGGTATGACTTTGACAATCCAATCTATCAGGCTGAAGAAGAGACTGACGAAGATTGTGAACTGCCCGAAGAGTTGGCCAGATTGTTGAAGCAAGAGGAGAGAGTCATCCTACCTCATCAGGAGGAAATTGAGATTGTGAATCTGGGAACCGAGGACGCTAGAAAGGAAGTAAGGATAGGGGCTGCATTGGAAGACAATGTCAAGGGAAGATTGATTGAAATGCTCCGTGAGTATGTGGATATCTTCGCCTGGTCTTACCAAGACATGCCTGGGCTTGATACTGATATTATTGTACACCGGCTACCACTTAAAGAAGGTTGTGCTCCGGTCAAGCAAAAGTTAAGAAGAACTAAACCGGAGATGTCTGCCAAAATCAAGGAAGAGGTTCAGAAACAGCTAGATGCCAGTTTTCTTGCCGTAACAAATTATCCTCCATGGGTTGCTAACATCGTGCCTGTACCTAAGAAGGATGGGAAGGTAAGGATGTGTGTTGATTATAGGGATTTGAACAGGGCAAGCCCAAACGATGATTTCTCGCTCCCTCACATTGACGTGTTAGTTGACAACACTACTAAGTATGCTGTGTTTTCCTTCATGGATGGCTTCTCTGGGTATAACCAAATCAAGATGGCCCTGGAGGACATGGAGAAGACAACATTCATAACACCGTGGGGAACTTTCTGCTACAAAGTGATGCCCTTTGGATTGAAAAATGCAAGGGCAACTTACCAGCGGGCGATGGTGACTCTCTTTCATGATATGATTCACAAAGAGATTGAGGTCTATGTTGATGACATGATTGCGAAGTCACTGACGGAAGAAGAACATCTGGTGAATCTTCAGAAGTTATTTGAAAGGTTAAGAAAATTTAGACTGAGGTTGAATCCAAACAAGTGCACCTTCGGGGTGAGATCAGGAAAATTGCTGGGGTTCATTGTTAGTGAAAAAGGTATTGAGGTTGATCCTGCAAAGGTAAAAGCCATACAAGAAATGCCTGTGCTGAAAACAGAAAAAGAGGTTCGTGGTTTCTTGGGGAGATTAAACTACATTTCTAAGTTCCTCTCGCATCCCACAGCCACGTGTGAACCAATCTTCAAGTTGTTAAGAAAAGATCAAGCAGTCAGGTGGAATGAAAATTGTCAAAAGGCATTTGAAAAGATTAAAGAATATTTGCAGGAACCTCCGGTCCTTATGCCGCCAGTTCCAGGAAGACCTTTGATTATGTATCTCACGGTTCTTGAGAATTCAATGGGTTGTGTGCTCGGTCAACAAGACGAGTCAGGTAGAAAAGAGCACGCCATCTACTACTTGAGTAAAAAGTTTACTGATTGCGAGTTAAGGTACTCGATGCTGGAGAAAACATGTTGTGCACTCGCTTGGGCCGCTAAGCGTTTCAGGCAGTATATGTTAAACCACACAACCCTCTTGATTTCGAAGATGGATCCGATCAAGTATGTGTTTGAAAAGCAAGCACTTTCTGGTAGAATAGCCCATTGGCAGATGGTGTTGACAGAATACGATATCCAGTATGTTTCCCAAAAGGCCATTAAGGGAAGTGTTTTGTCAGAATATCTCGCCGAACAACCAATTGAGGATTATCAACCGATGAAGTTTGAATTTCCAGATGAGCATATCATGTATCTGAAGATGAAGGATTGTGAAGAACCTCTGCCTGATGAAGGACCTGAGATTGGATCTCAGTGGAAGATGGTTTTTGATGGAGCTGTTAATTCATATGGTAACGGAATTGGGGCAATCATTACGACTCCACAGGGTTCTCATATACCCTTTACTGCCCGATTGGCGTTCATATGCACCAACAATGAGGCAGAGTACGAAGCATGCATCATGGGGTTAGAAGAAGCAATTGATTTAAGAATCAAGAACCTCGATGTTTATGGTGATTCTGCGTTGGTGGTTAATCAGATTACAGGTGAATGGGAGTCTCGTCAAGCGAATCTTGTTCCATATAACAACTATGCCAGAAGGTTGTTACCTTTCTTTGATAGAGTGGACTTCCATCACATTCCCCGGATAGAGAATCAGATGGTTGATGCGTTGGCAACATTGTCATCAATGTATCAAGTGAATCATTGGAATGAAACTCCTTCAATCAGAGTCATGCGCTTGGACATACCTGCTTTTGTATTTGCAGTTGAAGGGGTATCAGATGGCAAGCCTTGGTATCATGACATCAAAGTCTTCTTGAAGAGTCAGGAATACCTAGCTGGGGCATCTTCCAAGGATAAAAAGACATTGAGGAGGTTATCAGGAAACTTCTTTTTGAATAAAGATGATGTGTTGTACAAGAGAAACTTTGACATGGTCTTGCTACGTTGTGTTGATGAACACGAGGCAGGCCTGTTAATGGAAGAAGTTCACGAAGGTTTCTTCGGTACTCATGCCAATGGGCATGCTATGGCAAGAAAATTGTTGAGAGCGGGGTATTAATGGATGACTATGGAGTCTGATTGTTTTAAATACGCCTGGAAATGTCATAAATGCCAGATTTATGCTGACAAGGTGCACGTACCGCTTACTCCTCTGAATTTTTTGTCACCACCTTGGCCTTTTGTCATGTGGGGCATTGACATGATTGGAAAGATCGAGCCGACTGCTTCAAATGGACATCGTTTTATCCTGGTGGCTATTAATTATTTCACGAAGTGGGTGGAAGCAGCATCGTATGCCAACGTCACCAGGCAAGTGGTAGCCCGATTTATTAAGAAGGACATCATCTGCCGGTATGGAGTCCCGGACAGAATCATTACTGATAATGGTTCGAATTTGAACAATAAGATGATGAAGGAGCTATGTCAGAGCTTTAAAATTAAACATCACAATTCTTCTCCATATCGTCCGAAGATGAATGGGGTTGTTGAAGCGGCAAATAAGAACATAAAGAAGATTGTACAGAAGATGGTAGTGACATACAAAGACTGGCATGAGATGTTGCCTTATGCTTTGCACGGATATCGTACTTCGGTATGCACATCAACTGGGGCAACTCTTTTCGCACTGGTGTATGGTATGGAAGCAGTCTTGCCATTAGAAGTTGAGATTCCTTCTTTGAGAATTCTGACAGACGTGAAGCTTGATGAAGCTGAGTGGGTGTGTTCCCGGCTGAATGAACTGAACCTCATTGAAGAGAAGAGATTGAAAGCCATTGCGCATGGCCGGTTGTATCAGAGCAGGATGAAGAAAGCATTTGATCAGAAGGTGCGTCCTCGGTGTTTTCAAACTGGTGAATTAGTTCTGAAAAGGATCACTCCTCCTCAAACAGATCACAGGGGCAAGTGGACTCCAAATTATGAAGGGCCATATGTAGTAAGACAGGTTTTCTCTGGTGGAGCCTTATTGCTCTCAACTATGGATGGCGAAGATTTTACGTCCCTTGTGAACGCGGATGTAGTCAAAAAATACTTTGCATAAAAGAGACCCGCTGAACATAAAAAGAAGGTTCAGGCAAAAATGGGGCATCCTGGCGAACCATAAAAAGAAAAGGTTCGGGCAAAAATTATGGATAAAAAAGGAAAAGAAATAAACCCTCAAGGTTGAAAACCTGAATAGGCAACTTTGGCAAAAATGGGTATCCAGGTGGATTGAAAACCCGAAAAGGGCGATCCAGGCAAAAGTTAGGGATTTAAAAGCAAAGACTACGATCCACGTTCAATCTGTGATCACTATTCACACTTGGAAAATTTGAAGGAAAGGAATCAGTCCAGTCAGTCGTCTTTAAAGGCCAAAGTATCTGCGGATAAACAAGTCATATGGGTTATAGTTGAGCCGAGTCATGGTGGATATCTGTTCCCCACATTGCCGACATTTGTATTTTTCTTTTTGCGTTTTTGTGCAATTACCTCTTTTCAGGAATTGCTTCCAAATGTAAATGCCTATTTACAGGCTGATCATTCAATAAAGTTTACATTTCAATCAAAGAGCTTTTGTTTATTGTTTTACCTGTTTTGTTTGTGAAAATGTCCGATATTTTTGATAAAAACATTACATGCTAAAATGTTGAGCTCTGTGAAACAAGTTGGAAAACAGTGGCAATTGCTTAGGCGACAGTCACTATGATGATAATCAAAGTAATCATTTTTGCACGTAGACCTTTCTGTTGGTTTTGCAGGATGATAGGTGTACCTCCCCAGTAGTTTATTACTCTTCCCCATCAGAGTATCAAGGATCGTCTTCCTCAGCACAGTATAGAGAAGTGATTCCCCAAGCGTAGTCGTTGAGGATCGTCCCCCTCTGCAGGATATAAGAGGCTTACCCCCAGCCAGAGTTGTGATTTGGCTCACCTTTCTTCAGCAGATGGTGTTTCCCCACAGAGCATGGGGCAGTCGTTTTTTCCCCAGGTAGTCAGGAAACAGTGGGTTTATCCCCTAGCAGGGTGGACGTTGACAACTACTTTCTCTCCCAAGCCGAGTCATTGAGGATCGTCTTTCTCAGCAGATTACAGAGGATTGTATACCGAGCCGAAGTTGTGATTGGATTACTATTCCTCAGCAAGCGTTCAGAAGTTAATTGCTCTAAGGTAGATGTTGTTGTATCTCCAGCAGGAGATTCGTGGACAAAGATGTTATTATCCCCACAGAGTCTTGGGGTCTACTTTCCTCAGTTGGTCAGAAAGTATAGTCTCAACGACAACAGCTTGATCTAATCCCCAGCAGGGTGAGGGTAAATTTATTTCCCTAATAGCAGATTAAGTTAGATTATATCCCCAAGCAGAGTCTGGTGGTGAGTGGTATCCCCAGCAGGTCCTAAGTCTAATCGTTTTTGGCAGGCGTCAAATCTGAGTTCTAAAACAGTTAGTCATCCCTAGCGGAGGAGTTTCCATTTTCAATATTCATCTCCCTCCCCAGCTGAGTGGGTATTCTCTCGGAGTTTCGTCCATCTCCAGCAGAGTTGTTGATCTTGATATTCCCCAACAGAGTGGGTATTCTCTTGGAGTTTCGTCCATCTTCAACAGAATTTGTGATTGTGATCTTCCCTAGTAGGAGGAAGTTTCCTCAGCATTGTTCTTTGGTTTGATGATAATGTAGTTTGTCGTCCTCGGTGGAGCTGCTTCTGTTCTCAGTGTTTATTTCGCTGGGACGGTCTTTGTGCATTGCATATGCATTTGTTTTGCATGGCATCCTCCTAAATGCGTAGCATTTCCACTTCATGTGGAGCATTACGACAAAATTCAAACATATGCATTCGAAGCATAAGCCAGGTTTGAGTTTTTTCCTTCGTCAGGAAAACCGGATTTCAGGAGATATCTTTTGACTTTACTCCACAGGTGTTGGGTTTGGTCATTCAAAGAAATATTTGACATTCCCTTGCAGAGTTGTTTGCCAGGATTGTTAATCCATGATTTCATTTGTTTACCCCTTCGTCCAGGTGGTCCTTTGGTTTATCCCCTCAAGGTTTTTACTGTCAGACACCCGTCCGTGTTTCCTTTGGCACCCGTCCATGTCTGAACCTTTTGTTTCAGTACCCGTCTGTATTAAAGCCTTTTTACACCCGTCCGTGTACCTTTTCAGTACCCGTCCGTATTGAACCTTTTTACACCCGTCCGTGTACCTTTTCAGTACCCGTCCGTATTGAACCTTTTTACACCTGTCCGTGTACCTTTTCGATACTCGTCCGTATTAAAACCTTTTACACCCGTCCGTGTAACTTTTCGATACTCGTCCGTATTGAAGCCTTTTTACACCCGTCTGTGTACCTTTTCAGTACCCGTCCGCGTACCTTTTCAGTGCCCGTCCATATTGATCCTTTTTACACCCATCCGTATTGATCCTTTTTACACCCGTCCGTATACCTTTTCAGTACCCGTCCGTATTGAAACCTTTACACCCGTCCGTGTACCCTTTTAGTACCCATCCGTATTAAAACCTTTACACCCGTCCGTGTACCTTTACAGTACCCGTCCGTATTGATCCTTTTTACACCCGTCCGTGTACCTTTTCGATACCCGTCCGTATTGGAATCTTTTTACACCCGTCCGTGTACCTTTTCGATACCCGTCCGTATTGAAACCTTTACACCCGTCTGTGTATCTTCTCAGTACCCGTCTGTATCTGATATCTTTGATTCCTTTACACCCGTCCGTGTTTATCCCCAGCATAGCTAACACTCGTTTGTGTTTACTTCAAGACATTTCAATATATTGTTTGTATTGGTTTCCAACACTCGTACGTGTTGTGACAATGCAAAAATTGAAGATCATGTCATTTCTGGATTGATCTTTTGTCTAAATGTTTTGGGAGGGCTCAAAACCCTAATTCTTGATTGTGGTGGATGCTCAACTATCTTTGGGAGATTGATGAGGCATGATGGTACATCCATATTGTGGTAATGATATTCACAATGATGGGAAATCTTGGTGGTCAAAATTTGGGGTATGACATGCTCGCTAAGATTTCGCAATCTTATGCCTACGTATTCTCGTTAAAGAAAATAGGGAAATTAGAGCAATCGTAGTTCCTCCTATTCTATGGAGGAAATGATGTTTGGGTGTCTTGTTCAAAGCCCAAGATTGAAGCTAAAGGAGTATTTGTGTCTTGTTCAAAGCCCAAGATTGAAGCTAAAGGAGTATTTGTGTCTTGTTCAAAGCCCAAGATTAAAGCTAAAGGTTTGACTGAAAGAGAATTTGTCATCTCTAAAGGGAGATATCTCATCTGTTTATCATAACTGTTGGGTGACTGATTATAAAGGAGAATTACTTTAACTGGGATATGTGAATCCAACAATGCCATAATTTCCTTTATAGGGGATTTGTCCTGAAGGAGAAAACTTTAACTCAGTGTAGAGCAATGCCATTTTTCCTTAGGAGTTTTTCATGCTAAGAGAGGGACATTAGATTGGATGTAAAAAATCCAGAGGCTTGCCACTTACAGCAATTAGATGAAAGAGGGTTTTACCAGGATAAGAGATGGACTATAGCGTGGATTTTTGAATCAACAAGTGTGCCACTTATAGCAGTTATCTGGGATTAAGGTTTGTTTGATTTGTCTGTTTTGATGTGTGATTGTAAAGAGAAATGTCTTCCTACAGAGAATTTTTTATTTCCTCTGAGGGGATGTTGATTTTTGTGTGCCTTGATCAAAGCCCAAGGTTGAAGCTAAAAGGTTGACTCTATTAGAGAGTTTTATATCTGTCTTGTACAAAGCCCAAGATTGAGGCTGAAAGACTGACTCAACAAGAGAGTGTTTTATTTGTCTTGTACAAAGCCCAAGATTGAAGCTAGATAAGAGATTGACCCTACTTAGGGAGGTCATTATACAAAGCCTAAGAGGAGGCTGAAAAAGGGGGATTGACTCTTTTGGGGAAATCATTAAACAAAGCCCAAGAGGAGGCTGGAAGGAATTGACTCTTCTGGGGAATATTTTATCTGTCTTGTACAAAGCCCAAGATTGAGGCTAAAAGGGATTAACTCTACTGGTGAGAGGTTTTATCTGTCTTATACAAAGCCCAAGATTGAGGCTGAACGAGGATTGACTCTACTGGGGAGGTTCCATATGTGTCTTGTACAAAGCCCAAGATTGAGGCTAAAAGGTGTTGAGGAAAGATCATTATACAAAGCCTAAGAGGAGGCTGGTTGGGGAATTCCTTATATAAAGCCTAAGAGGAGGCTAACTTTTGCTGAGGATTATTGAGATCCAGAGGCAGGTCCAAATTGGGGAATCAAGTCTTGCTGAGGGTTACAGAAGAGTTGAAATATCAAAAGCCTTGAGGCTCTGATTGAGGGTTTATTGATAGTGATTTGACCCTAGCTGGGAAAATTTTAAAGTGAGGATTTAAAGATTGAGTTTTTTAAAACCTATAGAGGTTTTGATTCTGCTGGGAAATTGATGAGATGGTTAGGGTTTATCCCGTGGCTTTTTTTAGAAACTTGAGGGTTTCTTTGAGATCCAAAAAGAGGTGAGATTGTCCAAGCTACTGGTATGAAAAGGTTTATCTTTGTATGATGCCCAAGAGGAGGTTGGTGTTTTTAAGGGATGAGGATCAACCCTATAATGGTCTGATGCTCTGACTCTTTGGAAGACTGCTCTAACAAAGGATAACTAAGTTCTGTCCTATACCTGTAGGAGGTCTTTGGGTCCTTGTACTAAGCCCAAGAGGAGGCATGAGAACTTCTAAGACGCCTGAGGGTCCTTTTACAAAGCCCAAGAGGAGGTTGGGGATGCTTTTAGGAAGCCTGTCGGTCCAAACCTAAGAAAAGTTCAATAAAGGTTTCACCGGGAATAATCCTTTCTTTAGTGAACAATTCTAGGGTTTGAAGAAATTCAAGAGAGGTTTCACTGGGAATTAATCCTCTCTGGGGGAAATGAATTTCTTTGACAAATTTCTAATAGTGACAGTCTTGAGAAAAGTTTCACCGGGAATAATGCCTTTCTCTATTCCATATTGTATAAGCCCAAGAGGAGCAAGACTGTATCTGGAATTTCCTATGGGGAACTATGTTTGGTAATTTTTATCATTTTAAATAATTTTTATTCAAATTAAAATGTATTTTTCAATCAAATTAGGGTTTTGATTATTTTCACCCTCACAAACATTTTTCAAAGCACTTTTGGGCCTCTAATAGAGTGTAAGATCCATCCCTTGTCACACACAAACTTTTTGGGCCTCAATCATTGTATAAGACCCGATACGTGTTGCTTTATATCTAGTGCTTTCTTTTTTTATATGGTTTTAAAGCAAGGGTGTCACATGCAAGTATACATGCTTGATAATGCAACAAGTGATAAAGTAAAGGTCGAACCCACAGGACGTGATGAAAGCTTTGAACTATAAGTATTATTTTCTTTGTTTAAGAGAAAGTATGAGCAAGGTAACAAAATAATAATAATAAATGCCAGGAGCAACACAAAATTAACTAAGATAAAGATGATAAATGAAAAGAAGTTAAGATATCAGAGAGAGCAGTGGAGTGGCTAAAATCCATTAGTATAGTTGTTGCTAAAATGCTTTCATGATGTGAAGTGTCGTGCCTCAAAAGGTTAAAACATGATCTAGTGGTGTATCTCTACAACATCAAAAACATGCATAACTAGGGCAAGGGAACAAATATCTAAGCCTCACTTGTAACCCTAAAATACGTCTGGTTTTAGTTCTGAAATTCTTTATAGTCTCAACTTCTTATCTCTAAGCAAGTTGAATTAAGTGAATATCTTTATCCTACTTTATTAACCACTTTTGTTATGAAATCCACTTGTTTGTTGGATCTCTCTCAACAACAAGCTTTTACCTTTTCCCTAGTTGATCACTCTAAGAATCAAGTGTATAGCATAAAAACACATAACAAAATAAGACATTAAACATCACATCATTTCAACATAAAAACAAATTTTACACTAACTTCATTAAGCTCATCAAACAAGTGTTAGCTCATAGTGAACTGAGTACAAACTACTAAAGTGAAACTAACAAGAGACATGTTCTTACAAAGACAAGTAAAGAAATGCAACCTAATTGTAACTTGGAGATCTCCTGCGTTGGGTAAACAGCAACAACTATCTTCAGTCACAACAGCTTTCAGCAGAATGCACAAGACTGGATGAGTAGAGAAGACCCTCTACAATTACTCTAACCCTTAAATGAAAATAAACTAAAACTGAAATAAAAAATGTTTGTTGTGTGTAAAATCTCCCGCTCTCTTTTTCTTCAATGCACAAGTCTTCTTTATATAGAGGTGAGTGGGAGTGAGAGTTGCTACTTTCTTGGATCATGGGCTTCTTGATAAAATTAAGGTTAGGCCCATATCAAATCCGAAAGTGGACCAGCTGTCCCTTAACCCTTCCTTTGCAAGTTATCTGGTACAGATGTTGTTGGGAGACAAAGTTGATTTTGCAGGCTGTTATGGCAGAGTGATGGAGCAGTGCGGACGACTGATGGCTTGGTGTTGGGCGCTTTTTTGCAGCATGGTCCCCACCGTACTGCCATTTATCTTCTAGCTTCCTTGATCTTATCCATTTTCTCTTGCTCTATTGCTCTTCAAAATAATGCCACGTGAGCCCTAGTAACTTTCTTCTCCAATCCTCTTGATTAATTTATCAACCACTTCCTTTTCTTCAGCTTCCCATTCTGCTCCAGAATCCGTCTCTCAGGGTCACGCCTCAACTTGCCATCAACTGACTTCCTTTTTAGACAAAAACACATTGAAAACCATAAAAGAAGCACCTCGTGTGCTCAAAGCTTAAACTTACTGAAATAAGCTAAATTCACATTAAATCACCAAATCCTAAACTAAAATGCCACATAAAATGGGTCAACATAACACACTAAAATAGTGTTATCACTCCCCCAAACTTGAATGATCACCTGTCCTCAGGTGATGTGACAGTGAATGACTAGGGTAATGAATTTGGAGAACAATAGTTTCGGTCAGGTTAGAAAGATGAAGTGGCTTCAGATTTGGAGGGGTAATAAAATTATATTAAGTGAAACTTGCTCAATTTTGCAATTAGTCAAAGTGGTGTCAAGTGCAAGAGAGAACCGACATCTCTTGTCACGACTCTACTCTTCTAAAAAACAAGCCAAAATTTCTCTCTTTTGATCCCTTTTTTGTGTACTCTTGTGAGTGGGGTCTCTTCCTTTAGTTTCACTAGGAAATTCTTTTCTGACTCCCAAATGGTATTTTTGACTTTCACAATTGGGACCACACTTTTCCACATATTTTTTGTATTTTTGTTCTTTTTTTTTTCTTTTTCTCTTTTTTTTGGCAAAGCATCCCATATCAAAAGGATCTCACTTGTGATGAGTCCAACTGAATATTATGATGAAATGCTTATTGTTCCTCCAGTTTCAGGCACAGGAACTTTATTGTTGGTGGTCTTTGCTACTTTTGCACACTTTTGTGTGTTTTCATGTGGAGTGTGCCTCTTTTGTAATCATCTCAACCATCATTCGAGTCTTTTTGTCCTTCCCTTTGTGATTCTTAAGGTTTTAACCTTCCTCTTAATTTCCAACAAATCAGTTTTTTTTTTGAAAAAAAAAATTAAGCCGGTTTGCACGATTAGTGGTGTCGTGACAGAGAACATCAGCTTCCTCTGCCAAAACTCACTAGCTCAATCACTACACTTTGCTTTTTCACTTTTCAATAGATTCCTTCCCCTTTTTATTCTCAAGCACACAAATTTAAAATTTGAAATTTCTGACCTTTTGTTGTTTAAACCAAACATTCCCTTGCATATTAACTCTAAACTAAATCATGCAACTAAAGCGACTAAAAATAAAATAGCTAACAACTAAATAAAACATCTAACAATTGACTGAAAATATCACATAGATTAAAAAGCGGATCATAAAGTACTTGGGGCATCAAAACTTCCCCACAAAAGATTGAAACATCCATGGCTCAAAACACGGCCATCCAAAACATAATCCAAAACATTATCCTAAAAGCAGAAACATGTAACAATAGTAGACAAAATATCCAAATTATGTCAATAAAGGGTTAGAATGGTGAAGATAGGCTAAGCGTCAGCGTCCTCCCCCGCACTTAAAGTAAGGACAGTGTCCTTACTATTTAGTGGAGAGAGAAGACATGCCCCTGCTTGCCTATTTCACCTTACCTCATTAGGCCCTTAGCCTGGAGCTTTTTCTGGGTGCAGGCACGTCATGCTTCTTTTTCTTCCTCTTAGCCTCAGTAGCCTTTCCTTCTTGCTCCTTCTTCTCTTTGTCTTGGACATTGCTTTCCTCCATCATGACACCAGATATCTTCTTCTCAGCGGCCTTCTTTGGACTCTTTGTCTTTTTCTTAGGCTGCTCCTCCACTTCCTTAGGCTGCTCCTCCGCAACATGCTCTTCTGTATTGACGGCAGGTTCCATGACAAAATCTGGTTCTGGGTCAGCAACAGTCTTCTCAGGCTCCTCACTTTCAGTTTCATCTTCTTCCTCAGCATTTCCCTCCTTTTCTGCAGTTTCTGTGGAGGAATAGTATTTCCTCAATACCTCTTCTTCCACATCTTCTTCAGTTTCATCAGGTTGAATAGTTTCTTCTACTGGGTCTTCCTATTCCGATTTCATACTCTTTTCTTTTTCTCCAGCCACTTCCTCATTGTTCATCTCTAAATCCTTAGCCCCTTTATCCACCTCTTTTAAAAAGTTCTCCAGCACCTCATCCTTGTCAGAACTTTCCTCTTGGCCGGGCTTGTTGAGATCAAATTTCTTAGTAGGACTGTTGGGAGGTGTTGGGGCTATGGGGATCTCTTTTCTCTTCCACTCAGCTTTCATTTTCTTCTGCTTGGATGGGCTTTCAGGTTCTGGAGGTGGGGATGGGTAAGCTTTTCTCAACTTTTTCTTCTTCTTAGCTTGACTTTGTGTGGTGTCGACAGAAATGCCTTTTCTCGACTCTTCCACTTCTTTCTTCTTTTCTTCCTTTTCCTTCTTTTTCTTCTTCGCCTTTTCTTTCTTTGTAGACCTTTTCTCTTCTACTTCATCCTCAACAGTAGCAGGCTCAGTGTCTCACAGAATATGGTCAGAAAATTTTGGAGGCTCAAGCAAGTTTGAAGGGACTTGCATGGCCCACAGCTTCTCTTGCCAGATTGCCTTTGCCTTCTAAAATGCAAAATACTCCCTTTGATCCTTCTGCAGATGCAGAAGGACTTCCAATGCTGGGTCTTGCTGCTCAGACAATCCAGAAGAAGATTGACTCACTCCAACTGGCCTTTTTCTAGCTCCCTTGGGCATCATCAATGTCATAATCAAATTCTTGGCCAGAGGTTATTGTGGAGAACCAAAAATGTCGGAGTCATACTCCGGCATGCCTTGCCTTTGACAGAGAGTTGTGATGAGGCATGGAAAGTAAATCATTTCTTCCTTCATTTTAGAACATGCATGGATCTCTTGAACTATGACTTTCCCATTGTTGATTTCTCTCAGTCCAGTTATACAGTGAAGCAACACCAATCTAGCCCTTGAAACTGTCTCATTGTGAGCAGTTGGTTTGATGGAGTGCTTAGCGAACTGGTACCACACCTTCACATCAGGCCTCAAGTCCATCCTTCGGACTGCTTTCTCTACCCAAGTTGTTCCAGGCACACATAATGATTCCATGTAAGTACTAGGTTTTGGTACTCATCTTCCTTGTTTTCCAGTTTGAAGTAAAAATTGATGTTGGATCACTACTACGAAAAACCCATTTAACTACGGTTGGGAATGACATATAATGACGCGGGCGAGGGCGTTATTATGTAGATTGTCGTTGTATATATGATACTTACAACACGGTCTAGTAGGAATTGTAATAAACTAGAAAGCGCGCTAACTATCACAGCGGATTTTACAATACACCGTTGTAATAAAAATAATTGCCCTCGGTTCGATTCCCAGCAGCGCAGTTTTGATATTTACTTTTTCCTGGACAGCGCGCCAGATATTATAACAGTTATGAAATATAGCCGTCGTTAAAGTTATTGCAAAATTAACAAATATGATCCTGCTTTTATAATTAATCCCATTTTTACCTGTACTATTGTTCTCCATATCACAGCACAGCAGAAAAATACAATTCACATTTTGTGATAAAGTTTTCATAATAATATTAATCGTATCATATTCATAATATCACATATACCACATTGCAGTTTATCAGAACAAACAACCTACATAAATAAAATATCACATATACCATATTACAGTTTACACACATTACGTAACTTCACATAATTGTAACTTGGTGTATTGGTATCTTGTCTCTTGGTGTCTTGTCTCTTGGCCTGGTGTATGGACTTAAAATACCTATGATTTCAAATAATTATACTTGTTAGTAAAAATACTTCTAAACTATAACATACAATTAATATATTATGAATAAATAATAAATTACGTACTTGTTAATTTTCCCATATGCCTTCTTCATGATCGAGTCGTATAGCATGCACGGCATCTCCGTCAACTTCATCATATGAGGTAGGAACTTGTGTTGTGTAAGAAGGTGTGGACGGAATATCAAGACTTTCATCACTAAGAAGAATGTATTTTCCTTGGAGAACGATTGACCATTTCCCCGATATGTCCGATGGATCGGTAACATAGAAAACTTGTTTTTTGCTTGAGAAGCCATGATGAATGGTTCTGTATTAAAAGATGCCTTGCCAAGGTCGACTCGGGTGAATCCTAAGTCATCAATGTCTACACCATTACTATTATTGGGAACCCACTTGTATTTAAATAAAGCCACTTTGAAAATAACATAATCAATCTCCCAAATCTCATCAACGACACCATAAAACGCGGTAGTTGCCAATACCGGATTCTTATCTTTCGAACTAGAGAAATACATCGATTCAACTTCAACCATAACCCCACTATTTTGCATTGTACTATGATCATCTTTTGAATTTGTATAAAAGGTATAATGACCAATGTCGTATGCACTCCAGGTAATGACACAAAATTTTGGCTCGTACAACAACCATTTAAGTATCTCAGATGCACTACGATCATTAGATACACTTTTATTAAACCATTCCATGAATCTATTGTTATGCTCTATCAACAACAACTTGTCACTCATTCGGGGATATTTTTTCTTCAAAAGTCTTTCGTGAGTATCTATGAAAGGTTGAACCTCATCTATATTATTCAATATATAGAAATGTGATTGAATAACTACATCCCGAGCCAATGACCTAACATTTAGACCATGAATACCTCTTCCGTCTATGTCAGCATGACGAGACTTTGGAATTCCTATAGAATCTGCATCGGACAAATAGTTTGTACAAAACTCAACAGCATCTTCTGTGATGTACCTTTTAACAATCGAAGCTTCCGGTCGGTGATGATTCTTCGTATATCCTTTAAAGATCTTCATATATCGCTCTATTGGATACATCCACCTTATATAAACTGGACCACAAATTCTGATTTCTCTTACGAGATGAACAAGTAAGTGAACCATAATGTCAAAAAATGATGGCGGAAAATACATCTCCTATTGACACAAGATTATGGCAGCCTCATCTTCTAATTCATCCAATTTTTTGAAATCAAGAACTTTATTACATATGGCATTGAAGAATAAACACGGTCTTGTTATAGTTACTCTCACATTTTTTGGAAGGATCCCACGGATAGTCACTGGTAGAAGTTGTTGCATCAATACATGGCAATCATTAGGGCAAGCATGTATCTTGATATACTCCAGACCCATTGGACACAATATCTTCTTGGCCTCATAGCAACGTATCCGACAATTTGTTATCTTCTGGTAACATTTGCTATACCAATTCAAGTAATTTCGTGAAACTTTTATCAGACCATCCATTTTTTGCCTTTAGATTAAACAACTTTAACACCGCCGACAATCGTGTGAACTCTGTGCATCCCTTACATAAAGGGGTGTCTTTATCACTACATAAATTATCATAAATATGAGCATTCATAAAAGAAGATTCCCCAATATCACGGAACATATCCTCTAGTTGATCTTCCATATATTCATCTTCATCCACTCTTTGACTTTGTGACTCCCGACTTTCCTTATTATCCACCTCACCATGCCACGTCCATATTATATAATTATGACATATACCATCACAACAAAGGTGATTGTGTATTTCTTTCTTTGTACCCTTTTTGATATTCGCGCAAACAACACAAAGACAATAAAAGATACCATTATTGTCGGGAAGATGTTTATCAGCGTATTCAAGGAATTCACGAACTCCGTTCTCATAAACCGGACATAATCTATTGGCTTTCATCCAACTACGATCCATTACAACTTCTGAAACTTATACATGTATAATAACGTGAATGACACACCAAAATGTAATCCAAAAACTCAAGCATATGCATATACAATATAAACAAAGAAAAAATCAATGAAGATGTACTCTTATACTAAACATAAAGCATATGAAACATCTCATTCTAACTTGAGCATATACAATATGAACAAAGAAAAAAGGAATGAAGATATTGAAGAATACCGTACTTCGAAGCTGTAATCAAATGAACGTAAGGAATAAAGATGTTGAAGAGAACCGTACGTCGAAGCTGAAGAATCAAATGAATAAAGACGGTCAATATTTGAGCATAAACCAAGAAAAAAGGAATGAAGATGTTGAAGAGTACCTTACTTCGAAGCTGAAGAAGCAAATGAATGAAGACAGTCAATATTTGAGCATGTATCCTAAAAAATAGAAAAAATGTGTTGCAGGGAATCGAAGCTTGTTACATTTCATTTATTACTACGGTTGTTCATCTTAACCGTTGTAAAATCATTTACAATTTATTTTTTTAAATAATGGACTTAAGTGACACACGCTTAATGTACTCTAAAAAATGGAAAAAATGTAGTTGCAGGGAATCGAAGCTTGCTACATTTTATTTATTACTACGGTGGTTTAAGTCAACCGTCATTAAATGACTGTTTATGCCCCAGCTTTTGCCTGGGCGTGAAATTTTTAACCTATTACAACGGCGTAAAAGGATGCGTTGTAAGCCTGACGTTTTTGTTTTAGCGTTTTGTAGTAGTGATTCATTGTATACTACCCTCGTTCCTCTAACCAGCACATCCAACCTTTTGTGACCTGGGTCTGTTAGGTTTGAGTAAAACTCCTTGACCAATGTTGAGTTTTAGAGACCTGGTTGCTTGCAAAATTTGCCCCATTTCAGTTTTGTGATAGTCACTCCTAAGTCACCAGGAAGTCCAAGCTTATCGTCCTCATTGTCCATTACAAAGCCTCTCTCAGCAAAAAAATTCATCTTGCTGAAATGATCCACAAATCGCTTGTGGGCTTCAACATTCACAAAGGTATCATCTTCCTCTTGGCTTGAAAGGTCAACCATGGGGATGACACTCTTCTTTGAGACTGTTTTGTAGTGGTGACCGGTGGCTGCACCTTTTGTCATTTTTTAGTGAAAGGGAGATGAGAGGGTTTGTGAGAAATTAGGGTTCCGAGAAGAAAAGGTAGAGAATGAGGAATGAAACGGTTGTTTTGAATTTTTGGAGAGAGGGAGAGAGAGAGAGAGAAAAGTGTTGGTATAATTGTGGAGGGAAGTTTGAAAAGGGTATTTGGAAAGTGGAGAGAGGAAAATACGGTTTTGGGGAGATGGAGAGAGAAAAATTTCTCTTTTTGTGATAATTAGGGCAAGAGGCGAAAAGACTTGAAACTGACCAAGGAAAAGACACCAGTAGTGACCTTAGGATGTTTTGATAGAGAAGGCAGTCTGACGTGGCAGACTGCACTATAATTTCTCTGCAGCTACGCATGGTCCAAGGCGCGTGATCCCAATGCCAATCTTCATTCTCTCCCCCTCTTTTGAAACAAAATGCTTTGTTTGCTTCCTCGTTGTAGCACGATTTTTGTGGTTTCGAATCACTATCGCTTTGGTACTACAGTTCGATTCATTTTTGATCCTATTGAAGCTGATGAAGGAAGGGAAATAGATGTCTCCAATTAACCCTGCTTGCATACTGAGGTTAAACAGTCAAAACTGTTGGTTTACAGCTGCGGCTTTAGTTCGTGGGTCTCTCTCTGCTTATTTTGTTCAGAACGAAATACCGGGATTGTTCATGGGGAATTTGTTGGGATACTGTGCTAGATTGGCTGGAGGTAGGGGACGTTGGGGTTTTTTGATTAGTGTGCTCGCTAAGATTCTTTTTCAATCTTATGCCTACGTATTCCCGAGATAGGGAAATCAGAGCGGTCGTAGTTCCTCCTATTCTATGGGAGGAAATGGTGTTTTGGTGTCTTGTTCAAAGCCTAAGACATGAAACTAAAGGTGGTTTGTATCTTGTTCAAAGCCCAAGATGTGAAGCTGAAGGGTCTATTTGTATCTTGTTCGAAACCCAAGATGTGAAGCTAAAAGGGTGTTGACTTTAGAGAGAATTTGTCATCTCTAAAGGGGTATGTTTGTCACAATTGTTGGGTGACTGATTATAAAGGAGAATTACTTTAACTGGGATATGTGAATCCAGCAATGCCATAATTTCCTTTATAGGGGATTTTTAACCTGAAGGAGAAGACTTTAACTCAGTTTAGAGCAATGCCATCTTTCCTTAGGAATTTCTCATGCTAAAAGAGGGGCAGTGGCGTGGATGTAAATAATCCAGAGGCTTGCCGCTTACAGCAATTAGATGGGGGGAAAGGAGTTATTGATGTTTGTATACTGTGAACGAGGCACAGATTTTGATGCTAAAAGGTTGATTGACTCAACCGGGGTTTCCTTATACAAAGCCTAGGAGGAGGCTATTGACCCAACAAAAGGATACTTTTGTGTCTCGTACGAAGCCCGAGATAGAGGCTAAAAGGGTTGACTCAACAAGAGAGTGTTTTTATATGTGTCTTGTACGAAGCCCGAGATGGAGGCAAAAGGTGATCGACTCAACAGGAGAGTTTTTTTATACTCAACAAGAGAGTGTTTTGTATCTCGTACAAAGCCCGAGATGAAGGCTAAAAAATGTTTGACTCAACAAGAGAGTCTTTTATACTCGACAAGAGAGTGATTTGTATCTCGTTCGAAGCCCGAGATAGAGGCTAAAAAGGTTAGCTCCGCTGGGGATAATCATTGTACAAAGCTCAAGAGGAGGCTAGGGTTACTGTTTCAGTTGAGTGACAGGTCCAGTATGTTGGTTAAAAGAGAAAATCAGTTCTTATATGGGTAATGTTGTACTCATGGATTTGATCTGAGGACCGGGATTATTTCCTGTTTGTTAAGGAAACAGGGAATCCGAAGGGTATTGAGACTGTCCAAGTCTACGGGTGTTTTTTCCTATTTTTGAAAGGAACTCGAGAATGTCTTCGAGACTCAAGGAGATTAGACTGTCCAAGTCTAGAGTTTTATCTTTTGTACTATGCTTAAGAGAGATCAAGAGACAGTATGTTCTCCATAGAAAGATCTAGACTCTTTGAAAGACTGTTCTATTAAGATGACTAATTTCTGTTCCTATACCTTTAAGAGGTCGTCGGGACAATTTGTACGAAGCCCAAGAGGAGGCGAGAAAAACTTTTAAGAAGCCGAAGGGACAATTTGTACGAAGCCCAAGAGGAGGCTATCTTCCTGGAGGAAAAATCATTATACGAAGCCTAAGAGGAGGCTGTGAAAACTTCTAAGAAGCCGACGGGTCCTTGTACAATGCCCAAGAGGAGGTGGGGATGCTTTTAGGAAGCTTGTGGGTCCCTTGCACTAAGCCCAAAAGGAGACTGATGAACAGTTCCAGAAGGGGTTTCACTTGGAACATTGGCCTTCTGTATATGAACTGTTCAAGGGGGAGATTTCTTAGATCTAGTTATCTAGAATTGTTGTAAAAGAAAATTCTCATGGTTTAGGTTATGTTTGAAATATCCGGGAGAACGTCGGATTTAAGGAAACGAGGTTTTTTCTAGTTCTAGACGTAGTTGTCGGGGAAACTCTAAATATCTATACTAGTATTACACAGTCTATATGAGTTTATGAAAGAAGACTTACAGTGAAACAGCCCCACAATACAGTTATATATATATATATATGAAAGCGGTAAATGAAAGCAGGTAAACACTTACTCGGTTGTAGAGCTTCCATGTTATTTGGTTAGTTGTTCAACAAAGAAAGCTTTGATAACAATATTATATTCAAAATCAAAGGAGAAAGTGCTTTGAAAAGAAAATTGGGGCTTACAGCTCAAGGAGAGGCCCAGGGTTTTATCAGTGATCGCACTGTCGTTTTGTACAGGGACTTATACAAGTGACTGAGGCCCAAGAAAGGTTTTCTGTACAAAGAGGACGGGTCTTACACTCTCTCAAGAGGCCCATTATGATTGAAAGAAAAAGAAATGGGGCTTATAACATGAGGGTAGGCCCAGATGATTTGTTTTTTTTAACTGGCGATCGCGCCGAGATTTTCTTTTAACTCAGAGGGACTTATACAATATCTGAGGCCCAAAATTGTTTTGGTTAAAAGGGGATTGGGTCTTACACTTTATTAGAGGCCCAAAAATGATTTTGAATGGGTCTTATAGCTCGAGGAGAGGCCCGGATGGTTTGGTTTAAACGGGCGATGATCGTGCCGAACTTTTGAAATACAACAGGATATATATAACATTTGAGGCCCAAAATAGGTTTGTATTTACAAAGGATTGGGTCTTACACTCTATTAGAGGCCCATTATGATTGAAAAAGTTTGATGAGGGTTGAATTAATCAAAACCCTAATTTGTTTCCAAAATGTATTTTAATTGAATAAAAAATTCAATTAAAATGATCAAAATTGTTTAACATGTGGAAAACAAATTGTGATCTTGGATTAATGTTTCAAAAATCATGTTTTGACCTACAAAATGATTAGAAACCATTAAAATTTACAAAATCAAGAAGGAAAAAATATTTTAAATGTCAAAAACAATTAAAATATTAATTCTTGGCAAAATATCAATTATATGAAATAAATAATATTTTTGGGTTTTTTTGGTAAAATAAAATATTTTAACATTTTTGTGAATTATTATAAAAAGAACCAACTCAAAATCATTAAAACTCAGAGAGAAATTAATTTTTGAATCAATTAAATAAAATCACAAAATTCAAATATTTGAATTTTCAAAAAAGGCGCCAAGAACAAGGGCAAGAACACGCGCCACCCTCTGTTTCTGCAGATTTACGTTTTCTATCCAATCTCACTGAATACTTGATTATATCATGCAATCTATATATCAATCTACTCGTTTCAACCTCACGATCATGTCTATGGTCTTTAATTTCATTTACTTTAAGCATGGAATAAGAAATCAAAGAGAAACCTCAAGAACCCTAAATTCTGCATGAAGGTTCAGAAATTCCATACATGATTCATACAAAGCAATTGATTAAGGGTAAACACTCTATGCATGATTATGAACATATGGCCAAATTATTGTGCAGCAAAAAATGCATGGATCATAGAGGTAGAAGTGCTCATGCTCACCTCCTGCAACTGGTGATCGTGTTTTGGGTTAGGGGTGTTACAACTAGGTTCCAATGATTTGGATAGCTTCCCTAGGTGCCATGGACTGTGTCTGGATGCTTGGAATAGATTGAAATGATCTGGAACTTGAGATGGCACCCCAACTACAAATCTGTCAAAGGCTTGAGCAGTTGGCTAGTGATTTTGTGATTTTGGTATTCCAGATGTTATGTGAGTGTTTGGATCACTTCTATATGATGTTTATGAGGTGTGTGTGTGTGATTGGTTTGATTGGAATAGCTCTCAAACTCAAAACCCGATGGTGACTTGCCTTAGAAGGAAAAATTGGAAGTGAGAAGGTGATTTTGAGGAAAACATCTATTTGATGGCTTTGGTGTACTCAAACTGACCATAAATGAGCTCTATTTATAGTAGAGCAAGTTTGTTTTGCAAGGAATAGTGAATGGCAACTGCTGCATAGGTTTGGCCAATGTTGAGCAATGAGAATCCAAGTCTCCTCTAGCCATTGACTTGAGGTTAGGGCACAGGCTGCTGGTTCCCTTGGTCTTGGATAAGTCTAGGGCAATGGCTCAGTCCATGCCACCTTGGTGTATGCATTGAATGTTCCAATCCAAAATTGGAGTCTTGTCCCTCTTTTAGGCGATTCTAGGTTTGGCATGCTATTTTTTGTTCCAAAGACTTGGGAGGCTTGGGATCAGAGTTGGTTCCTCCTTGGTCCCCCCTTGAGGTGTTCAGATGGATAGAGTTGCTTGCCCTTTGCAAAGCTTGGGCAAATCAAGTAAAACTCCAAAATCTGCCTTGCTTTGGCAGTTTTCAGCAAGGCATATTGCCATTGTCATATCTCATGGCCCAAGTGGAATTTGATGGAGTTATTGGCCATTTTAGAATGCCCCTACATTTGGAGAAAAGTGAAGGCAGATTCTGATTTAGTGAAAATTTCACTAAGTGTTGGAAAAAAGTGACATTTTCACTTTTCTTAATTTTGATCATTCCATAACTCAAAATCCATGATGAATTGGAATGAGGTGTAGTTAAAGCTTTTGTAAAGGGTAATGAGAGCTACAAATCCAGCCTTGGATGGGGAAAATGGCCTTGTAGTTTAGGAGTTATGATCCTCCAAAGTTGGTACCCTAGTCACTTTGTTCCATAACTTAGAAAAATTTCTATGTTTTTTATGGTTACCCCTTTTACAAGTTATCCCACTTTTCTTGATTTTTCTTGATGAATGATGATTCCAATCACACATTAACATCATTTTAGGGTCAAAGAACCATAATTGTGAAAAATCTCAAAAAGTCAAAGTTTGACTTTTGTGCACAATTGACTTTTTGTCAGATGAATTCCAAACTGTGCGATCCTCTATGAAATCAAGTCCTTGACCTAAATCAAACTTGATGGACATGTTTCATAGGTGTTATAGGGTGTATTGAATCATGTCCCAAGGTTTTGGGAGCATGTCTTGGTCAAAAGTCAAAGCTACAGTTGACTTTTCCCGAGAAACCCTAACTGTGGTTCAGATGGACTTGAAACTTGTTGCTCAAGCTTCATGGATCAATCCATTGTTGCAAATGGATCAATGTGATGAATTAGGGACCCTCAAATCATCTCTGGAGGTCTTGGCTCATGATTTGTCCCAAAAGTCAATTTAGGGGTGAATTAGGTCAAGAAACCCTAATTCTTGATTTTTGATGTATGCATCCCCTGGGGCTAAATTGACTTGGTGATTGGGTTCATGAGATCCCTTGGAGCATCATAGGTTATGATTTGAAGCATTGGCTCATGCCTAGAGGAAAATTTCCATCTGGAGGCCCTGGTCGACCAAACCCTAATTTGGTGACACTGGCGATCTTAATTCTTGATCCACCTAGAAGGGAGAAGCCTTGTGCTTAATCCTTAAAGTGGGAGTCCTCTTGATCCTTTGTGGATGTTTAAGAGGTTATACAATTTGAGGATCATGTCATTTCTTGATTGATCCTTTGTCTAAGAGCTCTGAGAGGGCTTGAAACCCTAAGCCTGATTATAGTGGGTGCTCACCCATCTTTGGGGAGACTAATGGTTCGTCCATATTGTGATGATGATTTGCACAATGATGGGAAATCTTAGTGGTCAAAATGTGGGGTATGATAGATGCCCCTATTTAATCTTCTTGCACCCGAAGGTGTGAATGGCGAAGGTATTCGGGCATTCGGGGTGCAAGAGGATTAAATATCGGAATACCTGAAATTTTGATGGTGATTATGAATGGCAGTTCGCGCATCCTTCCTCTTTCGCTAAGCAATGATGCTTAGAAAAGGTAAACTTCCCCTCGATCCTGGTTTCCTAGCAAGGAACTGATCTAAGTTTCTTTTGTAAACTTCCCCTTGATCCTGGTTTCCTACCAAGGAACTGGTCTCAGTTGCTGATGTAAACTTCCCCTCGAACCTGGTTTCCAACCAAGGAACTGGTCTAAGTTTCTGATATAAACTTCCCCTTGATCCTGGTTTCCAACCAAGGAACTAGTCTTAGTTTCTGATATAAACTTCCCCTCGATCCTGGTTTCCAACCAAGGAATTGGTCTTAGTTTCTGATATAAACTTCCCCTCGATCCTGGTTTCCAACCAAGGAACTGGTCTTAGTTTCTTTTGTCAATAAACTTTCTTGACAAGGGACGCTATGTGCAACGGTTTTCCTCAAACTTCTCGCCGAATTTTCCTGGGGAGATTCCATTTGCTGGAAAAAGTGGTGGGGAAACGAGTTTCTCGAGAGACTGCTTTCGCTTGGTGGTACCACATCATACTTTTCTCGGGATCTTCCCGGAGAAATGCCATATGATGTGATCCAATTTTGAGGTGCCGATGCCCTTTTCTTCAGTGAATTTTTAGGAGGAAAACCGTTGTACTGCCGAATCTCTAATTAAGAGGCTTTCTCTAGGGATTTTCCTTAATTCGGGAAAGCGAAGATATCATCTTCAATGGCGAAGAGTGATTCTGGCTGAGGGTTCTCTGGTTCTTCAGAGGTTCAAGTTATCAAAGTGGTCAAAGAACCACCTTCAATCTAGAAATAAACTGGAGGAGAGATCGCTTAGATGATTCATTTCCTGATGAGGAAAGAACTAACGACTCGATTGAGAGGACTATTATCACTAGGGGATAAGACCGACCAGAGTGATAGTGATGCAAGATGAATGTGAATGCAAATCAACAATGCATGATGTATGTGTGTATATGCTGACAAAACTGACACGACATACAAACTAATAGATGAACACGACTGGATACTCGGCCCCAGTGGGGGATAAAAAGTACCACTGGTTCAAGATAGCAATTCCACCTTGCTTAGGAGAGATAGTCCACACGGGGAAAATCGTTGGTCGGGCTTAGGAGATAAGAACTCGGCCGAGGGTTTCATATGAAATAATGGTCTCTGACACAGCTGATCCTTCATTCAGGTGCACTGGTTTAGAAGGAGTACTTTGATTCTGCACTTTGAAGCTTAACCGCCTTTGGGAGAAGAGATCGATGTTCTTTCGATGTTCAACCATCAAAAGAAATTGCCATCTTTATTTTAAGCAGAAATTTTTTACAAGTAAATTCATTTTTGTTTTATTTCAAGACTCGCTGATCATGTTAAAATGTCGTTCTGTAAAGCTAAAACAAATAAGAATTGCAAACAAAAGTACGAGGGCTCAAATTTTATTGATAGGATGGAAATCAGCCAAACGTGTGATTCTAAAGAGTATTTACAAAGTTAGAAAATGGTAATTTAAGGGAAAAGGGCTATATTGAAACATAACGACCACTATCCTTCTACCAACTTTCACTTCGGGGCATCCTGAGCTTCTGTCGAAGATGACCTTGACCGGAGTTTTCTGATGGATGGTGTAACTGCGGCCGAGGGACTTTCCCCTTTGTCGAACGTAGTTACTTGCCATTATCCCTAATTTTTTCCTGGATTGCACTGTGATGTTTCCAATCCACCGGGATGATTTTTGATCATGTCTCTAATTTTTGCCTGGACCGCCCTTTCGGGTTTTCAATCCACCGAGACTTTTTTTTTATTTAGGCGAAGTATTTCTTGACTAAGTCAACATTTGTGGGGTAGGCAAATTCCTCTCCGTCCATGGTTGCGAGTCTCAAGTCGCCGCCTGAGAAAGCTTTCTTGACCACATAGGGGCCATCATAATTCGGAGTCCACTTGCCCCGAGAATCAGTGAGAAACGATTGTATCTTTTTGAGCACGAGGTCTCATTTCCTGAAGACGCGAGGTCGGACCTTTTTGTCGAACGCCTTCTTCATCCTTTGCTGATACAACTGACCATGGCATAGTGTCGTGATTCTCTTTTCTTCGATCAGATTCAGTTCATCGTGCCGACTTTGACACCATTCAGCTTCTGTAAGCTTAGCTTCCATCAATACCCGGATTGATGGGATCTCTACTTCTATGGGGAGTACTGCCTCCATGCTGTATACTAGAGAGAAAGGGGTTTCCCCTGTTGAAGTGCGGACAGATGTGCGATAACCGTGAAGAGCAAAGGGTAGCATCTCGTGCCAATCTTTGTAGGTTACAACCATCTTTTGAACAATCTTTTTGATATTCTTGTTACCTGCTTCTACCGCGCCGTTCATCTTGGGTCGGTAGGGAGATGAGTTATGGTGTTCGATCTTGAACTCTATGCATAATTCTTTCATCATCTTATTGTTCAAGTTAGATCCATTATCTGTAATGATCTGGCTCGGAACACCATAACGACAGATGACATTGTTTTTGATAAATCAGACCACCACTTGTCGGGTTACATTAGCGTAGGACGCTGCTTCGACCCATTTGGTGAAGTAATCAATGGCTATCAGGATGAACCGATGTCCGTTTGAAGCTTTGGGCTCAATCATGCCAATTATGTCGATTCCCCATATGGAAAAAGGCCATGGGGAAGAGAGAACTTTGAGATATGTTGGCGGTACATGGATTTTGTCAGAGTATATCTGACACTTATGACATTTCCTCATGTACTTGTAGCAATCGGATTCCATTGTCAACCAATAGTACCCTGCTCTTAGAATTTTTCTCGCCATTGTGTGTCCGTTGGCATGAGTGCCAAAGGATCCTTCGTGAATTTCTTTTATCAGCATATTTGCTTCTGGTCTGTCTACACATCGGAGAAAGACCATGTCAAAGTTCCTCTTATAGAGTGCATCACCGCTCAGGAAGAAACTGCCAGCCAACCTTCTGAGGGTTTTTCTATCTTTCTTGGATGCCCCAGGTGGGTACTCTTGTTTCTGAAGGAAGCATTTGATATCGTGATACCAAGGTTTGCCGTCTATGACTGCTTCGATCGTGAAGATGTAAGCGGGCCTTTCAAGGCGCATTATGTCAATCTTAGGTAAGTCGTTCCATTGACCTACACTAATCATGGAAGAGAGAGTGGCTAATGCATCAACCATGTGATTCTCTTCACGAGGGATATGATGAAACTCGACTCTGTTGAAGAAGGGTAACAACCTTCTTGCGTAATCTTTGTAAGGAATCAATCCTGATTGGTATGTGTTCCAATCTCCTTTGACCTGATTGATAACCAAAGCTGAGTCGCCATATACATCTAAGTTCTTAATCCTCAAATCAATCGCTTCCTCGAGACCCATGATACAAGCTTCGTATTCGGCCTCATTGTTTGTGCACTTGAACGTAAGTCTAACGGTGAAAGGAATGTGGGTACCCTGAGGTGTTATAATGATTGCCCCAATTCTGTTTCCGTAATGATTAACTGCTCTATAAAAAATTAGTCCCCATTGAGAATCTGGTTCTGGCCCTTCACTGGGCAGCGGTTCATCACAGTCTTTCATTTTTAGATACATGACATCTTCGTCTGGGAAGTCAAATCCGACTGATTCCTGATGGTCAATCGGTTGATGAGCCAAATGATCGGCTAAAACACTTCCTTTAACGACTTTCTGAGCATGGTACTCTATGTCATATTTTGATAATAACATCTGTCAACGGGCAATCCTTCCCGTGAGAGCAGGCTTTCCAAAGACATACTTGATTGGATCCATTTCAGAGATTAACCAAGTGGTGTGACGAATCATGTACTGGGGAAGACGTTTGGCCACCCAAGCCAGAGCGCAACAAGTTTTCTCGAGCATAGTGTACCAAGTCTCGCAGTCGGTGAATTTCTTACTTAAATAGTAGATGGCAGACTCTTTCCTTTTCGTTTCGACTTGTTGACCAAGCACAGAGCCCATGGAGTCTTCCAAGACTGTTAAGTATATTATCAGCGGTCTTCCTTCCATTGGAGGTGATAGAATCAGCGGGTTCCACAGGTATTCCTTGATACTATCGAAGGCGGTTTGGCAGTCTTCTGTCCAAATGCAATCCTGATTCTTTTTGAGTAATTTGAAAATCGGCGCACATGTCGCGGTCATTAGGAATATGAATCTGGAAATATAGTTCAAACGTCCCAGGAATCCCCTGACTTGTTTTTCAGTCTTTGGAGAAGGCATTTCTTGAATGGCCTTGACCTTGTCAGGATCAACCTCAATTCCTTTCTGACTGACGATGAACCCTGAACGGACACCTCCCTGAACGGACACCGAACGTGCACTTGTTGGGATTTAAGCGGAGTTTGTACTTTCTCAGACGCTCGAATAGTTTTGACAGGTGTGTCACATGCTCCTCCTCTGCTTTAGATTTGGCAATCATATGATCGACATATACCTCGATTTCCTTGTGTATCATGTCATGAAACAGAGTAGTCATGGCCCTTTGAAAGGTTGCCCCGACGTTCTTCAAACCGAACGGCATTACCTTATAACAGAAGGTACCCCGGGGGTAATGAACGAAGTTTTCTCCATGTCTTTCGGCGCCATTTTTATCTGATTATAGCCCGAAAATCCATCCATGAAGGAGAAGACTTTGAACTTTACCGTACTGTCCACCAGCATGTCTATGTGTGGTAAGGGAAAGTCGTCCTTTGGACTTGCCTTGTTCAGATCTCTGTAGTCGTCACACATTCTGACTTTTCCGTCCTTTTTCGGAACTGGTACGATGTTGGCTAACCATTGAGGATATTCTGACGTAGCAAGGAAACCCGCGTCAATCTGTTTTTGTACCTCCTCTTTGATTTTGATGGCCATGTCTGGATGAGTCAGTCTTAACCTTTGATTTAACGGCGGACATTCTGATCTCAACGGTAGATGGTGTTCCACGATGCTGGTATCCAACCCTAGCATATCCTGATAGGACCAAGTGAATACATCAGGAAACTCTTTGAGAAGATTCGTCAAACTTTCTTTGACAGTTGGACTAAGCAGTGCCCCAATCTTGACTTCTTTTCTCTCTTCTTCTGAGCCTAAGTTGACTTTTTCCAGCAACTCTTTGTGAGGCTCAATGGACCTTTCCTCTTGTCTGAGTAGTCGGGAGATCTCTTCTGGAATTTCGCCATCATTTTCTTCTTCAGCCTCAAATACCGGGAACTCAAAGTTGGGAGAAGGCATTGGATCGTATGTTTCAACGGGGTTTAAAACAAGCAATCTGCATGACGTGATGATTTGTGTTTAGAAGAGATAGAGGGAAAATTCAAAAGTGTGTGCAGTGTATTTTTCTTTTACTGCTTGTTTTTATTATTGAGTTGTTTTTTTGGATTACCATTTTCTAAAAAACGAAAAGAGAAAACAGTAATTAATGCGGAAATTACAGAACGACATTATTTTATTAATGAACAAGTCAATTCTTGAAACTACAGCCCTATAAAACAAAACTCTGTCGCTTTGGGCGAAGCGAAGAGGGAAATTTACCGAAAGTGAGCCCTATCAAAATATCCGTTTCACCTGGGCAGGGTGAAAGGTTAAAGATGGCAATTACTTTGACTTATGAACAATCCTCGGAACATCGACAGCAACCCATTGGCGGTGAACTCCTTGGTGAATCACAAAGTCTGGTACCTTCCTTGATTTGTCTTCAGAAATGACGCTGATTTCTGGCGGAGCAGGATCATTGGAATCTGTCTCCCAGGCAGAGTTATCGTAGGAGGATTCCTCAGTTGTATTTTGGGTAGTATTTGTACTCTCAGCTGTATCTCCCCATCCACTTGACTGGATGTCTTCGGGCCTGATACGAGAGCTTTCAGGAGCGGTGTACTTGACCATGAAGTCAAATTTTCCACTTGGTTGTCCCAGGGTGTCCTACACTTCTTTGGAACTGGAGGAGTCATTTCTCTCGATGACGTTGACCTTGGGAAAATCATAGTTGATAAATTCTAGTCCGGCAAGCTTTGCTAATTCATCATCGTACTGGATAAGTTCTGAATGACCTGAGTGTTGATCCCATGACATGGCGGGGACACAGGTATTCTGTTCAATGATGCTCAACTGATTTTCATTGTTCGGCTGATTTTCTTGCCCCATGTCTCCTGGGTAAGGCTGCCAGATAGGCAAGCCATCCATTGGGCCATAATAGTCGTGGTCAAAGTTCTATTTCATCGGAGTGTCCTCCTCTAATGAATTTGGCGGAGCACGGCATCCTTTCGGATCACAATCTCTGTATATTACTTCGACGCCTGTCCTCGATATAAATCTCAGACTTTGTGCGGGATAGCAAAATGGCGTAGGCACTTCTTCCTGTGACATATAACCGTCCTCGTTGAGATAGGACTTCCATTCTTCCTCCATATCGGAGGAATCATCTTTATTGATGGTATGCACTTCTTGAGACACTAGTTGGAGGAAGCCTCCACTGTGGAAGAAGTTTTGAATGGGATGAAGACTTTTATTGTTTGCAACCGTCTGAGTACAGGTTGAGGAAAAGCCAAGACCCTTCTTTGTATTGTTATCAGTAGGAATGACGAGATGTCCCCATCCCTTGGTATTGTTACTTTTGATCATTTCAAGAGCGTCTCTGTATGAGGAAATCGAGGTTCCTTTCTCTGACTGATTCTCATCGCTCACCGAAAGTGCCTAGAACTGCGTTCCAACAACCTCCTCGGGTTTTACACAAGTAGATAATGACAAGTTGCTCACTTGCAAGGCTGGTTCTCCACAGACTGTGACGAGTTGGCCGTTCTGGACGAACTTTAGCTTTTGGTGGAGGGTCGAAGTGACCGCCCCAGCCTGATGTATCCAAGGTCTTCCTAATAAACAACTGTATATTTCCCAGATGTCCATGACCTAGAAAATGACTTGGAAAGTATGAGGACCAATAGTTATGGGAAGGTCGACTTCGCTGATAACCATTTTTCTAGATCCGTCAAAGGCTTTGACGACGACCTCGTTGGTTCTCATCGGAGGTCCTTTGAATGATAATTGCATCAAAGTGGACTTCGGCATAACATTTAGGGCTGACCCTGTGTCTACCAGTACGTTGGCTAAAGCATCGTCCTGGCAGTTGACTGTAATGTTGAGCGCCATGTTATGACGGCGACCTTCCTTAGGTAATTCCTCAACACTAAATCCCAAGTTATTGTAGGAAGTGGTGTTAGAGACAATGCTATCGAACTGTATAATTGTTACATCCTGTTCCACAAAGGCTTGCTCCAAAACTTTCTGTAGAGCTTCCCTGTGCACTTCTGAACTAAGTAATAGTGATAATACCGAGATCTTTGAAGGAGTTTGTAACAACTAATCAACAATGTTGTATTCACTCCTTTGGATGAGCTTCAGCATCTCATTATTGTTTTTTGAAAGGTCGGGATTACTGGATTGATCGACTGGTGGATCGGGAACTTCTGTCTGAGGTTCCTTTTCTTTGCTGGTTCTCCAACTCCTCTATTGAAGATTCTACCACTCCGTGTTACTCGACTGATGTTTGCAATATTCACGACGGAGGGCAACGGAATTTCCTTTCCATTCTCAATTGTTGTTGCACCGTATTTGTAAGGGATAACCTTAGTTGATTCATACGGTAGTGGTCCCAGTAGATAGATGACTATGGGAGCCTTCTAATTTTTCTGACCATCGTAAGTAATTTCGATCCACTCCTGGTTAGGAACTCTCGATTCGTCAAGTAGAGGGATAATAGTACAAACATCCCTAGTCCTCTGATGATCAAAGATTACAACGACATCCTCGATTTGATCAGCGAGATAGTTGACTGATCCAGAATATGATCATGGTTGAATCTTTTTGCGGTCCAACTGACTTTGAAGGGCTGCTCGCACAAGATAGCATCCTTGATTATCCGCTGAGCAAACTCCACACCACTCATAGTTGTGTAGTGGCACCTGGCCACGTCCACTTTGTATACAGTGTAACCTTACTAGATCTGTTTCCATCGACTAAACATCCTGACTTTGATATCTAGTAGGATTCCCGTTAGTGATACTAATTTGCTGGGTGTCTTCATCCATATAGATTGGAAGCCACCAGTGGTTCAACAAGTGCTGAAGTGTTTCCTGGACAAGGGCACAACCCTGATCGTCTTCACAACCCGCTTTACAGCCCTGGTAATCATGTGATACCAAGAACCCAAGCCGGACCTGTTTAGCATGTAACTCCACATGGCTGGTATTCATCAAGCGAATATTGAAGATTTGAACCATGTTGATTTGATAATGATTCCTATCATGGTAGTCTTGAATCCATCCAAGATCCATCTGACGCTGGAGGGCCTCTTATATGAAAGAGCAACCCTGTTTGTTTACCGAGCAAGTCAGACAAGAATTGTAATCGTGTCATGGCAGATTATGATACTGGCTTTGACTTGAGTGCATTGCCACCAGGTTGACATTCATCACACGGATATCATGGTTTTGAATGATGTTGGAATTCGTATAAACCATGTTAACTCCACGAACTCGGTGCTCTTGGATCCATCAGAGATCCATCTGCTCCTGTAGAGCTGATTGCACCACAGAACATCCTTGATTATTTTTGGAGCAGATATCACACAGGTGATAATTATGAGGTGGCACATGGCCATATCCACTCTGTCTACAATGCATCTTTACCAAGTTGGCCCTTAATAAGAGTACATCATGAATTTGATAGGTGTTGTTAGACTCTCCCACTATCAAATTGACTGTAGCCTTTTCGTGTTGAGGCAGCAGGTTCGTGAGAACATTTGGATTCGTATCTTTGAAAGATAAGACCCAACTCTTAACAAGCTTTTGCACGTCGGATTTGAAACTGAGACAGTTTTCTATGTTATGCCCAGGTCCTCATTGATGGTAAGGGCAAGTCTGATCCACCTTAAACCAAAAAGGAGGATTTTCTGGTACTGTAAGAGGAGACTTAGTCTGGACATGCCCCTTGGCCAGTAGTAACAGAAATAGTTCTGCGTACGATACGGGTATAGGATCAAATCCTGGTGGCCGCGTTGTTCGATTGTTGTTGTATTGAGGATGAGCCTGCTGAAGAGGCTGTTGTGTCCTTTGCTGAAATTGCTGCGAATGTGATTGACTTTGAGAAACTCGAGGTTGATACATAGAAACAGGCGCAGGGTTGATAACAGAAGTTACCGCCGCTACTGGTTGGTACCCTCGCCTTTGCTTTCCGAGAGAGATATCCCCAATATCCTTCTCTTTTTTCTTAGGGAGAGCACTACCTTATTTTTTAGTACCGCTTGTCGACCCAGTGTCTTTGACTAGACGTCCTTCTCGAACGGCTTCCTCGAGACGCACTACCATACCGACCATTTTGGTGAAGTCGCTGGGCGCACTGGAAACCATTCTGTCATAGTAAAATGAGCTCAAGGTCTTTAAGAAAATCTCTGTCATCTCTTTTTCCTCAAGAGGTGGACAAATCTGAGCGGCAATTTCACGCCATCTCTGAGCGTACTCCTTAAAGGTTTCCTTGTCCTTTTACGACATTGATCTGAGTTGATCTCTGGCTGGTGCCATGTCCAAATTGTATTTATATTGTTGGACGAAGGCAGTGCCAAGATCTCTGAAAGTGCTAATCATAGTGCGGTTTAAACCCATGTACCATTTTAATGCTGCACCGGTTAAACTATCTTGAAAGTAGTGAATCAGTAGATCCTGGTTCTCTGTCTGAGCTGACATTCGCCAAGCGTACAACACCAAATGGCTCTGAGGGCAAGAGTTACCCTTGTACTTTTCTAAGTCGGGTACTTGGAATTTGTGCGGGACTTTCACATTGGGGACCAAACAAAGGTCTGCGGAATCCTTTCCAAATAAATCCAGACCGCGAATAGCTTGCAGTTCTTTCTGCATCTCCAGGAATTGTTCCTGGAACTCATTCATTCTATCGAACATACTTTCCTTTCCACCAGAAGGTATCTGTGGAATCTGTCCTTCTGGGACAGTGTGCACCACAGGGGGGGTCCCGTTACTACGGCAGTGAATCTTGGCGCTTCCTGAAGTTTATAACCTTCAGGAGCCCTCATCATGCCTCTGGTATCCTCGCTTTCCTGAAGTTTGTAACCTTCAAGCTCAACGGCTTCTGCTATGATTCCCTGATCTTCAGTGATCGGCGGAACATATCCTTCTGGGATATAGTTAACAGGCATGCCACAGGGACGATCTTTCGGCATTTGATACCTAGGATCATATTTCTCTACTATGGGCATTGAGGTGATCTCTGAGATCACAGTTCTTTGTAGCTGAGCTTCTGCCATGGCTTGCATGTCGTTACGAAGCTTTCCCATATTCTCTCTCAGAGCGTTGATCTCTTCTTTCAACTCTCTGTTCTCTTCCTCGAGATCATCCATCTTTTTTTGATGATTGGCCCGAGTATTGTACGAATGAGACAGTTTGACTCTAGAACCAAGACACAAACGTGAGATTCGTAGGTAAGAAGAATACATGACATGAGAATGATGAATGCAATGATTATATTAATTGTTTTTTGGTTGAATCAAAATAAACTTCGGCAATTAGATTGCAAATATCAAACAGTGGGGACACCCCCGTTTTATTGAATTCAAAGGATTACGGGAATGGAAATCCAGTAAATTACAAGGTGCGGAAACAAAAACCTAAGCTAATGGGTCCGGAGTCCTCTCTGAGGAGAACTCGGGTGCTGATTCTGGTACTTTTCTTTTCTTGGACCGGGGCCCTTGGGCCGTTGTCGGGTTGTCATTCCTTTGTCAAGTGAAATGAGCAAGCAAATTCCTTTGGTCATCCTGATTTTTTACAACATGTTGCTCCAAAATCTCAATTAGAGCATCCTTATCTTTCAGCAGTTGCTGTATTTTGGTACACTCCACATTGAGAATGCGGTACTTGTTCTTCCAAGACCTCCTCTCCTGTTGAACTTTGTTGAGAGTAACCTGAAGTTTTTCTGTTTCAGTCATGAAGTACATGACAGATTCCCTTGGCGGAAGAACTCCATGACGAGGATAAGGCATCTTTAGCTTGAGAGCTCTAGTTTGTACCCAGTGGAGATAAGGCTCCACCGAGACACAGTCCGGTTTTCCTAGAGACTCCCGTCCTTTCTTATGAACATGTTTCCAAGCGTGCACTATTTCCATCTTTAGTGCCCTATCATTTTCTCCTTCCTTGAAGAAAAGACCTTCCAGATGAGCATTCCACGGGACATGCCTCATCGGGTATCCAAATTGATGACGAACTAAAACTGGATGATAATTGATTCCTCCCTTAGTTCCTATGAGGGTACGTTGGGGAAGTTTCCACAACGGTCAATGATTCTGATCCCGTCATAAATCCTATTGTACCAATCTATATCAGAGTTGGTAAGAGGCATGATTTTCTGCGACTAACATAAGGCACTCTTATGATCCCAAAAAGCGGCAGACTTAGGCAAATGGGAGATAAACCACTTATATAGCAGGGGTACACAGCACGTGATCATTCCTCTTCTGTATAAATTCCTTAAGTGTACAGAATGATACGCATCTGCGAGCAAGGTTAGTACGGCGTTTCCAATGAGAAAAACCTTAATGGCGTTGATATCGACGAAGTTATCGATGTTGGGAAACAAAAATAACCCGTAGGTGAGTAAAACAAATATGCTTTCAAAAGCAGTCACGTTCCCTATACTAGAAAAGTACAGAGCCTTCTTTACTAGAAACTTGGCTGGTAAACATAGGATTCCTCCCTTGGTGGTCATGTGAGTCTTGATTTCTGACTCATCCAAATAGATTGCTCTTGCAATGATTTGATCCTTTGGAATTTCTTCTAGTCCAAAAAAGGGATCTTGACCAGTAATGGGTAGATCAATCAGATGAGAATACTCCTCCAGAGTTGGTGCGAGCTGGTAATTCGGGAATGTGAAACAGTGATAGACCGGATCGTAAAATTGAATGAGTGCCTCCAGGATTCCTTCAATTACATAGACCCTTAACAGAGGTAGCAGACCTCCGTACTTGGCTCTGAAAGCGTCAGGGTTAGTGATCATCCTTGCTAATCCTCTCAAATCCCTTAGTTTTAGAACCTTGAAGGTATACTTGTGAGTTTTTCTTCTACAAAAATCCATTAGCACAATCCTTTTCTCTCTGACATTTGCAATCATTGTCTTAGTTTAATTTGAAAAAGAGATACTAGAAGAGAAAATTTTTCTTTGCCTAATGTTTTTAAAATGAATACATGAATGCAGCATACAAAAACATAGAAAAAACATAGGGTTAAAGGGTCGGTGTCATGAAGTCAAGGCTCTACCCATCCCAAAGGTTTATACTAGTGATTTTTGTACCTGTCTCTCAAAATCATTGATTCTTGTCGAGATAACATCAACGGGCCGGGAACCGTGCTAGGTGATGTATTTCGAAGAATCTCAGAAGAGGGTAGTATTGCGTGACAACTATTTCCGATAGCTTCCGCACTACTGAAAGAGGTTTTTCCTAGGTGTATACTCAATCTTTCCACATGCAGCATCACACGCATTCCCATTAGCAGAAAAATAAACACAGATATCAATTAGAAAAAGTAGTATATATATTTGTCCCAATGTCCTAGACTTTTTAAGAGCTATGAATCCTATGATCCTAACAGAAAATGGCTCCCCGGTGGAGGCGCCATTCTGTGGTACCTTCCCAACTTAAAGGTTTTTGACCTAAGATCCTAGTGAAGGCCGACCCTAGCAATAACGACATTCCCCGATGGAACCATCATTCGGTGATACCTTGTGAACCCAAGGACTTGTCCTAAGAGAAGGTTTCAACCAGAGAGATAAGAGAGACAAGATTCCTTTGTTTACACCCACGGTGGGCGCCATTTTTCCTGTGAAATTGTCTGAACTTAAGTCGCTCCCACTGTGGTCGCCATTTTTCTGTAGCGTGGTTTTTGTGGTTTCGAATCACTATCGCTTTGGTACTACAGTTCAATTCATTTTTTATCCTATTGAAGCTGATGAAGGAAGGGAAATAGATGTCTCCAATTAACCCTGTTTGCATACTGAGGTTAAACAGTCAAAATCGTTGGTTTACAGCTTCGGCTTTAGTTCGTGGGTCTCTCTCTGCTTATTTTGTTTAGAACGAAATAGCGGGATTGTTCATGGGGAATTTGTTGGGATACTGTGCTAGATTGGCTGGAGGTAGGGGACTTTGGGGTTTTTTTATTAGTGTGCTCGCTAAGATTCTTTTTCAATCTTATGCCTACGTATTCCCGGGATAGGGAAATCAGAGCGATCGTAGTTCCTCCTATTCTATGGGAGGAAATGGTGTTTTGGTGTCTTGTTCAAAGTCTAAGACATGAAGCTAAAGGTGGTTTGTATCTTGTTCAAATACCAAGATGTGAAGCTGAAGGGTCTATTTGTATCTTGTTCGAAGCTCAAGATGTGAAGCTAAAAGGGTGTTGACTTTAGAGATAATTTGTCATCTCTAAAGGGGTTTGTTTGTCACAATTGTTGGGTGACTGATTATAAAGGAGAATTACTTTAACTGGGATATACGAATCCAGCAATGCCATAATTTTCTTTATAGGGGATTTTTAACCTGAAGGAGAAGACTTTAACTCAGTTTAGAGCAATGCCATCTTTCCTTAGGAATTTCTCATGCTAAAAGAGGGATAGTGGCGTGGATGTAAATAATCCAGGGGCTTGCCGCTTACATCAATTAGATGGGGGAAAAGGAGTTGTTGATGTTTGTATACTGTGAACGAGGCACAAATTTTGATGCTAAAAGGTTGATTGACTCAACCGGGGTTTCCTTATACAAAGCCTAAGAGGAGGCTATTGACCCAACAAGAGGATGCTTTTGTGTCTCGTACGAAGCCCGAGATAGAGGCTAAAAGGGTTGACTCAACAAGAGAGTGTTTTTATATGTGTCTTGTACGAAGCCCAAGACGGAGGCTAAAGGTGATCGACTCAACAGGAGAGTCTTTTTATACTCAACAAGAGAGTGTTTTGTATCTCGTACAAAGCCCGAGATGAAGGCTAAAAAATGTTTGACTCAACAAGAGAGTCTTTTATACTCAACAAGAGAGTGATTTGTATCTCGTGCGAAGCCCGAGATAGAGGCTAAAAGGGTTAGCTCTGCTGGGGAGAATCATTGTACAAAGCCCAAGAGGAGGCTAGGGTTACTATTTCAGTCGAGTGACAGGTCCAGTATGTTAGTTAAAAGAGAAAATCAGTTCTTATATGGGTAATGTTGTACTCATGGATTTGATCCGAGGACCGGGATTATTTCCTGTTTGTTAAGGAAACGGGGAATCCGAAGGGTATTGAGACTGTCCAAGTCTACGGGTGTTTTTTCCTATTTTTGAAAGGAACTCGAGAATGTCTTCGAGACTCAAGGAGATTAGACTGTCCAAGTCTAGAGTTTTATCTTTTGTACTATGCTTAAGAGAGATCAAGAAACAATATGTTCGCCGTAGAAAGATCTAGACTCTTTGAAAGACTGTTCTATTAAGATGACTAATTTCTGTTCCTATACCTTTAAGAGGTCGTCGGGACAATTTGTACGAAGCCCAAGAGGAGGTGAGAAAAACTTTTAAGAAGCCGAAGGAACAATTTGTACGAAGCCCAAGAGGAGGCTATCTTCCTGGAGGAAGAATCATTATACGAAGCCTAAGAGGAGGCTGTGAAAACTTCTAAGAAGCCGACGGGTCCTTGTACAATGCCCAAGAGGAGGGGGGGATGCTGTTAGGAAGCCTGTGAGTCCCTTGCACTAAGCCCAAGAGGTGGCTGATGAACAGTTCCAGAAGGGGTTTCACTTGGAACATTGGCCTTATGTATATGAACTGTTCAAGGGGGAGATTTCTTAGATCTAGTTATCTAAAATTGTTGTAAAAGAAAATTCTCATGGTTTAGGTTATGTTTGAAATATTCGGGAGAACGTCGGATGTAAGGAGACGAGGTTTTGTCTAGTTCTAGACGTAGTTGTCGGGGAAACTCTAAATATTTATACTAGTATTACACAGTCGATATGAGTTTATGAAAGAAGACTTACAGTAAAACAGCACCATAATACAGTTATATATATATATATATGAAATCGGTAAATGAAAGCAGGTAAACACTTACTCAGTTGTAGAGCTTCCATGCTGTTTGGTTAGTTGTTCAACAAAGAAAGCTTTGAAAACAATATTATATTCAAAATCAAAGGAGAAAGTGCTTTGAAAAGAAAATTAGGGCTTACAGCTCAAGGAGAGGCCCAGGGTTTTATCAGTGATCGCACCGTCGTTTTGTACAGGGACTTATACAAGTGCCTGAGGCCCAAGAAAATTTTTCTGTACAAAGAAGACGGGTCTTACACTCTCTCAAGAGGCCCATTATGATTGAAAGAAAAAGAAATGGGGCTTATAACACGGGGGTAGGCCCATATGATTTGTTTTTTTTAACTGGCGATCGCGTCGAGATTTTCTTTTAACACAGAGGGACTTATACAATATCTGAGGCCCAAAATTATTTTGGTTAAAAGGGGATTGGGTCTTACACTCTATTAGAGACCCAAAAATGATTTTGAATGGGTCTTATAGCTCGAGGAGAGGCCCGATTGGTTTGTTTTAAACGGGCGATGATCGCGCTGAACTTTTGAAATACAACGGGACTTATACAACATTTGAGGCCCAAAATAGGTTTGTATTTACAAAGGATTGTGTCTTACACTCTATTAGAGGCCCATTATGATTGAAAAAGTTTGATGAGGGTTGAATTAATCAAAACCCTAATTTGTTTCCAAAATGTATTTTAATTGAATAAAAAATTCAATTAAAATGATCAAAATTGTTTAACATGTGGAAAACAAATTGTGATCTTGGATTAATGTTTCAAAAATGATGTTTTGACCTACAAAATGATTAGAAACCATTAAAATTTGCAAAATCAAGAAGGAATTTTTTTTTAAATGTCAAAAACAATTAAAATATTAATTCTTGGCAAAAATATCAATCATATGAAATAAATAATATTTTTGGGATTTTTTGGTAAAATAAAATATTTTAACATTTTTGTGAATTATTAAAAAAAGAACCAACTCAAAATCATTAAAACTCAGAGAAAAATTAATTTTTGAATCAATTAAATAAAATCACAAAATTCAAATATTTGAATTTTGAAAAAAGGCGCCAAGAACAAGGGCAAGAACACGTGCCACCCTCTGTTTCTGCAGATTTGCGTTTTCTATCCAATCTCACTAAATACTTGATTATATCATGCAATCTATATATCAATCTACTCGTTTCAACCTCACGATCATGTCTATGGTATTTAATTTCATTTATTTTAAGCATGGAATAAGAAATCAAAGAGAAACCTCAAGAACCCTAAATTTTGCATGAAGGTTCAAAAATTCCATACACGATTCATACAAAGCAATTAATTGAGGGTAAACACTCTATGCATGATTATGAACATATGGCCAAATTATTGTGTAGCAAAAATGCATGGATCATAGAGTTAGAAGAGCTCATGCTCACCTCCTGCAGCTGGTGATCGTGTTTTGGGTTAGGGGTGTTACAGCTAGGCTCCAATGATCTGGATAGCTTCCCTAAGTGCCATGGAGTGTGTCTGGATGCTTGGAATGGATTGAAATGATTTGGAACTTGAGATGGCACCCCAATTGCAATTCTGTCAAAGGCTTGAGCAATTGGCTAGTGATTTTGTGATTTTGGTGTTCCAGATATTATGTGAGTGTTTGGATCACTTCTATATGATGTTTATGAGGTGTGTGTGTGTGATTGGTTTGATTGGAATACCTCTCAAACTCAAAACCCGATGGTGACTTGCCATAGAAGGAAAAATTGGAAGTGAGAAGGTGATTTTGAGGAAAGCATCTGTTTGATGGATTTGGTGTACTCAAACTGATCAAAAATGAGGTCTATTTATAGTAGAGCAAGTTTGTTTTGCAAGGAATAGTGAATGGCAACTGCTGCATAGGTTTGGCCAATGTTGAGCAATGAGAATCCAAGTCTCCTCTAGAAAATGACTAGAGGTTAGGGCACAGGCTGCTGGTTCCCTTGGTCTTGGATAAGTCTTGACTGAATTCAGTTGGAATTGGCTCAGTCCATGCCACCTTGGTGTATGCATTGAATGCTCCAATCCAAAATTGGAGTCTTGTCCCTCTTTTAGGCGATTCTAGGTTTGGCATGCTATTTTTTGTTCCAAAGACTTGGGAGGCTTGGGATCAGAGTTGGTTCCTCCTTGGTCCCCCCTTGAGGTGTTCAGATGGATAGAGTTGCTTGCCCTTTGCAAAATTTGGGCAAATCGAGCAAAACTCCAAAATCTGCCTTTGTTTGGCAGTTTTCAGCAAGGCATATTGCCATTGTCATATCTCATGGCCCAAGTGGAATTTGATGGAGTTCTTGGCCATTTTGGAAAGCCCTCATATGATACAACAACTGTTTGATCATAATTGGTTTTGATACTTTTTGGGTCCAAGTTAAAAATTCCCCTACATTTAGAGAAAAGTGAAGGCAAATTCTGACTTAGTGAAAATTTCACTAAGTGTTGGAAAAAAGTGACATTTTCACTTTTCTTGATTTTGATCATTCCATAACTCGAAATCCATGATGAATTGGAATGAGGTGTAGTTGAAGCTTTTGTAGAGGGTAATGAGGGATACAAATCCAGCCTTGGATGAGGAAAAATGGCCTTGTGGTTTAGGAGTTATGATCCTCCGAAGTTGGTACCCTAGCTACTTTGTTCCATAACTTAGAAAAATTTCTAAGTTTTTTATGGTTACCCCTTTTACAAGTTATCCCACTTTTCTTGATTTTTCATGATGAATGATGATTCCAATCACACATTAACATCATTTTAGGGTCAAAGAACCATAATTGTGAAAAATCTCAAAAAGTCAAAGTTTGACTTTTGTGCACAGTTGACTTTTTGTCAGATGAATTCCAAACTGTGCGATCCTCTATAAAATCAAGTCCTTGACCTAAATCAAACTTGATGGACATGTTTCATAGGTGTTATAGGGTGTATTGAATCATGTCCCAAGGTTTTGGGAGCATGTCTTGGTCAAAAGTCAAAGCTACAATTGACTTTTCCCGCGATACCCTAACCGTGGTTCAGATGAACTTGAAACTTGTTGCTCAAGCTTCATGGATCAATCCATTGTTGCAAATGGATCAATGTGATGTATTAGGGACCCTCAAATCATCTCTGGAGGTCTTGGCTCATGATTTGTCCTAAAAGTCAATTTAGGGGTGAATTAGGTCAAGAAACCCTAATTCCTGATTTTTGATGTATGCATCCCCTAGGGCTAAATTGGCTTGATGATTGGGTTCTTGAGATCCCTTGGAGCATCATAGGTTATGCTTTGAAGCATTGGCTCATGCCCAGAGGAAACTTTCCATCTGGAGGCCCTGGTCGACCAAACCCTAATTTGGTGACACTGGCGATCTTAAGGCTTGATCCACCTAGAAGGGAGAAGCCTTGTGCTTAATCCTTGAAGTGGGAGTCCTCTTGATCCTTTGTGGATGTTTGAGAGGTTATACAAGTTGAGGATCATGTCATTTATTGATTGATCCTTTGTCTAAGAGCTCTGAGAGGGCTTGAAACCCTAAGCCTAATTGTAGTGGGTGCTCACCCATCTTTGGGGAGACTAATGGTTCATCCATATTGTGATGATGATTTGCACAATGATGGGAAATCTTAGTGGTTAAAATTTGGGGTATGACACTCGTGTCCAATAGAAAATAATTAATTCCAGATCAGCATTAATCACTTCCTTATGGACTTAGCAGAATTAATTCTTACACATCTTCCCATATTCCTTCTCCACTCTTCTCTTGTCCTTTTCTGGTACGTCACGTTTTGCATTGGGCTGATACCACAAAAACTTAAATGTTCCTTCACAAAAATAAAAATAAAAGAGATTGCATAAAGCTGGGCTACCTCCCAGTAGCGCTATTTTAAGGTCTTATCGCTTGACCAAAACAAGTATCCATTAAACAATAAAATGGAGAGAACCCCTTGTGTTGTGTGAGGTTTCTCCAAAATAAGTCTTGACCCTTTGGCCATTAACCTTGAATCTTTCTCCATTTTTCTCATTCAACAACTCTATAGCACCATGGGGGTAAATCTCTTCCAGAATAAAGGGTCCAGACCATCTTGATTTTAATTTTCCAGGAAATAACTTCAGCCTTGAGTTAAAAAGTAAAACTTTTTGGCCTTTTACCAATTCCCTCTTCTGGCATCTCCTATCATGCCACTTATTTGTCTTTTCTTTATACAACTCAGCATTCTCGTATGAGAACAGCCTATGTTTATCCAACTCATTCAATTGGAGCATTCTAGCTTGGCCAGCATTTTTAGGATTAAAGTTTAGTTGCTTCACAGCCCAAAAAGCCTTATGCTCCAATTCAATGGGTAGGTGACACGCCTTTCCATAGACAAGTCTATAAGGAGACATGTCTAAGGGAGTCTTATAGGCAGTCATATATGCCCATAGTGCTTCGTCCAAGTGCTTGGACCAATCCTTCCTTGTGGGGTTAACCACCTTTTCCAAAATTCTCTTGATTTCTCTATTGGAAAGCTCCACTTGCCCACTATTCTGTGGATGATAAGCTGTAGCAACCTTGTGCTTTATCCCATATTTTTCCATTAAGTTTTCAAAAATTTTGTTGCAAAAATAGGATCCACTGTCATTGATGATGGCTCTGGGCGTGCCATGTCTTGTCAAGATGTTCTTGAGCAAGAACTTGGTCACCACCTTAGCATCATTGGATGGTGTTGCTACTGCTTCAATCCACTTGGATACATAATCCATAGCTACAAGGATGTAAAGATTTCCGAAGAATGGGGGGAAAGGTCCCATGAAATCAATGCCCCATACATCAAAGATTTCTATTTCAAGAATGCTTGTGAGTGGCATTTCTTGTCTCATGGATACATTCCCAATCCTCTGGCATCTATCACACCTCTTGATTAAGTCATGACCATCCTTAAAAATAGAAGGCCAGAAATAACCTGGTTGCAGCACTTTTACTGCAGTTCTGACTCCTCCAAAGTGTCCACCGAAGGGGGCTTTGTGGCAGGCCGACAAGATCTGTCGTGCCTCCTCATAGTCAACGCATCTCCTCAATAACTGATCAGCACACTTCTTGTACAGGTAGGGCTCGTCCCAAAAATAGCTCTTGATAGTGTGTTAGAACCTCTTCTTTGTTGGAAGTTGAATTCTGGTGGTATGACTCTGCTGACCAAGTAGTTAACAATGTCAGCGTACCAAGGAGTCGTGCCATCAGTAATCAACAACAGCTTCTCATAGGTGTCGCTCCCGAAAGATTCGCATCCAACGGTACAAACGCGAGAGTGGCGCAGAAACAGAGTCGCCAGCAATGTGTATTTATCCCAAGAGAGGGAAAGGAAACACTGCGTAAACTTGAGGGAAGGGAAAGAACATGGTCTCACGACCAAGAGAAATGGGTACGGGAGTCAGTTACGCGAAGGGAAGGTGTTAGCACCCAACACGTCCATCGTATTCGACAGGATTCACGCTTGTTGTCTGCATCAAAGGGTGTCGGAAAAGATACTGGAAAAGGAACTGCTAGCCGGAGAACTGGAAAAGGAAAGGAGAAGAAAGAAAAGAAAAAAGACAAATGTAGGGAAAATAAAAGAAGTGCTCGCATGGACCCTACCCCACTGCCTACGTATCTCATCGGGAGCATGAGAATCAGAGCGACGTAGTTCCCCTCACTAGGGGTGGATTGTGTTTTTTAGGGAACGACTTACGTTCTAGCTCAGGTGTTGCAGGCTCGCTGAATCGAGTGCGTTACCGTCTTGCAAGAGAACGAGTAGGAGCACGTTCGTACGTTGAGAGTGAGTGAGATGAGAAAAGAATTCCCGAAGGAAAGACGTTAGTGTTTGTTTGGAGTTTTTTAAGCAAGAAGTGTTTTTTTTACAGTTAATGTAACTTGCATTGCACCAAAGTTTAGGGCACAGGGACGAATACTTAGCGAATCTTCCTAAGACAGGACACCCGCTAATCACTCTAGAAAGATGAGAGGAAGCCCCTCATTTCTCATTCCCCACGCTTAAGGCTCGTGCGCAATACACTTTATCTTTATTAAGTGTTTTAAAGAAGTTTTGAGATGAGAAGAGAGAAGACACAAAGGAAACTCTAAAGGGAAAACTAAGAGTCCTAATGTTATCATGCATGGATGACCTATGGTTAGTGAGGATTAGGAAGAACCACTACCTAAAACCTAATTCTAATCCTACTCCAAGCTTAATCAAAAATTAAGTTGGACTAGGTAGCTCTAAAGGGAGAGAATCCAAGACTTAAACAAGTCTTGAGATTCATGGGATGAGAAAGAGTGAAAGAGAGGAAAAGAGAAGAAGAAGAAGAGAGATGAGATACAATAAGTGGCAGCAAGCACATCATGTCATAAATGTCCAACTCAAATCAACAAACATGTTTCAAAGATCAATGCAAAACAATTCAAGTAAGCATGCAAAGATAAACATGAAAGAATGCAAGCATACTTGTATGAAATGCACAATTAAGCATACATGGACTTCATATCAAAATGAAATGAGAAAGGCAAGATGAAGATGAAGATAAGTCAGAACGAAGATCATATTATCATCAACCATTCACATATGCAAGAGAAGACCAAAACATTGAGCAATATGCACTAAAGAAAGTCCACAAAAGTAAGCTCAAAGTTCCAACACTTAGGCAACACCAAACAAGATCCACAAAGCATAAAATTAAGTCTCAAAGGACCTCAACCAGGGGTAGACATCATATCAAATGCACATGCAAAGAACCAACAAGAAACTCAAGCAAATGGACATGGCAAGTCAACTTGTGCAAAGAAGTGTCAAGACATAATCATGTATAAGTCACTTAAGCACAAATAATCAATCATATATCAAATGACATTCTAAAATTGGGAAATCATAACACAAATGACCTAAGTCAGATACTAATCGTATGCCAAAAGATCTCACAAAATTTCACAAGTTAAGTGCTTCAAACAATTAGGCAAAGACCACATAGGAAACATGATTCAATATGCAAAAGAGAGGGACCAAAATGCAATATGAAAAAGTGTTAAAAATGAAACAAAATTTTTTTTTATGCACTTCAATATGTCATCTAACAAATTCAAAAAGAATGAGATGCAGATCATGTATAGATGATGAGAAATAAATTCTACAAGTAGAAGTGTGCACAAATGAGACACACCACAAGGAAATTAAGCAATTAATTAAATCAGAGGCATAAACTAAAATAAAATTTGGAAAAATTTTATAAAACTAAAAAAAAGCTTCATGATTTTTTTCAGGATTTTTGAATGCATAAAAATGATTTTAAAAATTTAAAATGCAAATGCAACAAATAATAACAATAAAAATAAAGAAATAAACATGGGGTGCAAACAGCAATAAAAACGTTCAGAAATGCAAAAAAGGCCCAAAAGAGGGGTGCAAAGAGCAAAGCCCAATCTAACAAAACCCAATAGCGCAAGTCAAAGAGTAATAAGGCATTCAGTCAAAAATCAGATTCAATAACAACCTTAGGATCCATCTAACGCTCATCATCAGTCAATGCAATCAACATAGTAGGCAAGATCAACAGCTCAGATTAAAAGTCCACAACAGCAATGATACACGCGCATATAACAAATCAAGCAGCATTTAAAAGAAGGCACGTGAAGGACATGTGATGTTTTTAATGTGTTGGCACAAGGACAACCACCAGATCAAATCAACGCATCAGATTAAATCAAACATTTAAAAAGTAAACAAGATAAGAGGTTCAGATTGAGCAGCACACGATAGTAACCATGGGTTAACAAACAGACAAACCACCAAAATAAAATCAGAAATAAAATAACGTGGAAACACCAGGACCCTTGGATCACAACAATGGACGGTCATGATTATGTCTTCTCCACTTAAACCCTCCACCGGCTGGAAAACTTACCAGTCGCCGGAGCTAGGGCTCCGGTCACCCTCTCCGGTGAGCTGCAACATATATTTCTCCAGAAATTGCATACGAGTACACCATTTTGAACAGAAAATTATGAGGATCACAAATATCATGCTCATTTTATCAAACAATCCACATACAATGCAAATCGAACAAAATAAAGTTTGGATCCAAAACTTAAATCACCAAATACATCCATGATACACGTCCAAAATCAAAACAAAATAGATCATCACGCTCAGTGAACTTCATAGATCGTTATGCACATCTAAAATTCAAGTTCTATGAGTATGAAATCAACACCAACCTGAACCTTGAAGAGCTTGAAATCCTCCATTAAATCCCTCCAAAAACTCCAGATCTACTCCTTGGAACCTCTAGTTGCAAAATAAATGCAACTAGAGCTTGAAATCATGCTAGATCTTGAGGTTTGAATTTGAATCCCCTTGAATGGAACTTTGTGAAAACTTCAGTATGTGCTTCAACCAGTGATTGATTCTTGCTCTATTCTCTTCACTGATCAAGAATGTGAAGAGAAATCTCAAAGATACTCCAAGGAGAGTGAGTTTCGAAGAGAGGAAGTGTGAGAGCAAAAAATAAAAACTGAGCAAATGAGAGTCTCTTACCTAGCTGTGAGGGTATGAGTAAGCTTATATACTCTTGATTATTCCACTGATTAGGATTAGCAAGTGATTAGAAACTTGGTTAATGAGATTTGGATGAATTTGCAAAAATGCATTTTGAGTTGTATCCACTAAACCACACTTGCTAAGTCCTTGTAATCAGCATGATTCACCTCCAATTTACTTATTGATCACCTCTGAATTGAATTTGGGCCTTGCAATGACTTGGTTCATGAGTTTTGAATCCATTTGTAATTTGGCATAATGTGAAATAAGTGAGAAATAAGTCATGGAATGAATTGATTCAAAGGCCAAAAATGATCCTCTTGACTTGTATTTTGATGTTGTAATGAGACATGAAGCAATTGGGAACATTACAAGTCCTTTTGAGTGAAAATGCAAATGATGGAAAATTTGACATATAAGAAATCCATGAAATGCACCTTTCATTGTTTTGACCATAACTAGAGTTCCACAAATGATATGGAGATGTTCTAGTACTTTTTGGAAATGGGAGAGAAAGATCTTCAACTTTAATGTTGGAGGAAAATTCATTTGAAGCTTCATTGATGATGAAAATTCAAGTTGAATGTGGTGAAAAAACTGCCAAAAATGAAAAGTTCTCATTATAGGTCATTTTCCAAATTTAGTAACTTTTGCACAAACTCTTGATTCTTGATGAATGGCATGAAACTTGACAATTGAAGACCATATGAGGATGTGAGACCTTGAAAACCATGAAAAGAACCTCAAAATTCCACAATTGACTTTCTCCTTTACAGTTGACTTTTGCTTTACAGTTGACTTTTGCTTACTTCACAAGCAATTGATCCACTGCAAATCCTCCACAATAAATCAATAACCAAACCCTCATCCATGAACACTTGTGAGCATATAGACCTCATAGCATCATGCTTGAACGTACAAAGCCCATCAAGAAGTCCTCTTGATTCACAAACCCTAATTGGTCCCTCTGATCAGGAGGAAAAGATCCACTTGAAATCCTTTGCCATGCTTGACCTTATGAAGATATGATGAACCCCATGAGCCACCTTGAAGCTTGAGACTTGAGAATATGGGACAAGTACCTTGATCCCATGCTAAGAACCAATGCTATGCATAATGCAAATGCAAGAAATGAAAAGAAACATAAGCCAATTAGTATATAAACAAAAGGGTAAATTTTGGGGTGTTACAACTGCCCCTATTCAATCAACTTGGTCCTGAAGGTATGATAGCAACGGCGTTCAAAGGATTCATGGAGATTAAATACCGAAAGAAACCTAAAATTTGCATAAAGAACACCATCCCTGCTGATAGAGGGAATTGGCGAAGAAAATCTTCAACCTGACTTCACATGAGAGAGACCTGAACATTAACCTCTGCGGGGGAAGCGCAATAATAAACGTTCAACATGACTTCACATGAGAGAGACCTGAACGTCAACCTCTGCGGTGGAAGCGCAATAAGAAATCTTCAACCTGACTTCATATGAGAGAGACCTGAACATCAACCTCTGCGGGGGAAGTACAATAAGAAATCTTCAACCTGACTTCACATGAGAGAGACCTGGACATCAACCTCTGCGGGGGAAGTACAATAAGAAATCTTCGACATGACTTCACATGAGAGAGACCTGAACATCAACCTCTGCGGGGGAAGCACAATAAGAAATCTTCAACCTGACTTCACATGAGAGAGACCTGAACATCAACCTCTGCGGGGGAAGTACAATAAGAAATCTTCAACATGACTTCACATGAGAGAGACCTGAACATCAACCTCTGCGGGGGAAGTACAATAAGAAATCTTTAACATGGCTTCACATGAGAGAGACCTGAACATCAACCTCTGCGGGGGAAGCACAATAAGAAATCTTCGACATGACTTCACATGAGAGAGACCTGAACATCAGCCTCTGCGGGGGAAGCACAATAAGAAATATTCAACCTGACTTCACGTGAGAGAGACCTGAACATCAACCTCTGCGGGGGAAGTACAGTAAGGAAGAAATCACTCGATGCAGTTACGTTGTTAAACAACATCCCTTGGAGCGTATCCTTTTCTGCTGGCAAAAGAAACCCTGCAACAAAATACCAAACTTGGCTTATGCTTCAAATGCATATGTTTGAATTTTGCCGTAATGCTCCATACGAAATGGAATGCTACGCATTTGGGAGGATGCCATGCAAAAGATGCTTATGCAATGCAAAAGGGGCGTCTTAGCGAAATAAATGCTAAGGACAAAGGCAGCTCCGGGGTATGGCAAACTGACATGCCATTCTTAACCAAGAAACTCTGAAGAGGTATACTTCACCCTGCTGGGAAGAAGCAAAACCACCAATTCTGTCAGAGATGGACGAGACTCCAAGAGAATACCCACTCTGTTGGGGAATGTCAAGATCAACAACTCTGTTGGAGATGGACAGAACTCCGAGAGGATACCCATTCAGCTGGGTAGGGAAATGAATACTGAAGATGGAAACTCCTCTGCTGGGGATCACCAAATACTTCAGAAATTGGATTTGAAGCCTGCCAAAAATGATTGGACTTAAGACCTGCTGGGGATATGGGCTTAATCTGCTGCTAGGGAAATAACTTTACCCTCACCCTGTTGGGGATTAGATTAACCCGTTGCCGTTGAGACTATACTTTCTGACCAACTGAGGAAAGTAGATACCAGGACTCTGTGGGGATAACAACATCTTTGTCCACGAACTTCCTGCTGGAGATACAACAACAGCCACCTTAGAGCAATCAACTACTGAACGCTGGTTGGGGAATAGTAATCCAAATACAATTTTGATTGGGCATACAATCCTCTGTACTCTGCTGAGGGGGACAATCCTCGACGACTCCGCTTGGGAGAAAAGGAGTTGTCAACATCCACCCTGCTAGGGGATAAACCCATTGTTTCCTAACTAGCTGAGGAAAACGAATGCCCCATACCCTGTGGGGAGACACCATCTTTAATCAAAGAATATACTCCATCAATCTCTTGCTTGAGAGGCTGTGAAAATAGCAATTTCTGGCTACCTGCTGAGGAAAGATGAGCCAAATCACAACTCTGACCGGGGTGAACCTCTTATACCCTAATGAGGGAGACGATCCTCAACGACTCCGCTTGTGGAATTACTTCTTTATACTTTGTTAAGGAAGACGATCCTTGACACTCTGATGGGGAAGAGTAATAAACTGCATGAGGAAGATCAGACTTCAAAATTGGAGAGAGCAACTCTACTGGGGATAGCAGCAAACTGCTGAGGATGATCAAGCTTCAAAATTGAAGAGAGCAACTCTGGGGAGGTACACCTGTTATCCTGCAAAACCAAAAGAAAGGTCTACGTGCAAAAATGATTACTTTGATTATCATCATAGTGACTGTCGCCTAAGCAATTGCCACTGTTTTCCATCTTGTTTCATAAAGCTTAACATTTAGCATGTAATGTTTATAAAAAATATCGGACATTTCCACAAACAAAACAGGTAAAACAAAAACAAAATCTCTTTGACTGAAATGCAAACTTTATTGAATGAATCGTCCTGTAAATAGGCATTTACATTTGGAAGCAATTCCTGGAAAGAGGTAATTGCGCAAAAAGCAAAAGATAATACAAATGTCGGCAATGCGGGGAACAGACATCCACCATGACTCGACTCAGCTATAACCCATATGACTTGTTTATCCGCAGATACTTTGGCCTTTGAAAATGACTGATTGGACTGATTCCTTTCCTTTGAATTTTCCAAGTTTGAATAGTGATCACAAATCAAACGTGGATCGTAGTCTTTGCTTTTAAATCCCTAACTTTTGCCTGGATCACCCTTTTCGGGTTTTCAATCCACCGGGATACCCATTTTTGCCAAAGTTGCCTTTTCAGGTTTTCAACCTTGCGGGTTTATCCTTTTTCTTTTTATCCCTCATTTTTGCCCGAACCTTTTCTTTTTATGGTTCGCCAGAATGCCCCATTTTTGCCTGAACCTTCTTTTTATGTTCAGCGGGTCTCTTTTATGCAAAATATTTTTTGACTACATCCGCATTCACAGCGGACGTAAAATCTTCGCCATCCATAGTTGAAAGTAATAAGGCTCCACCAGAGAAAACCTATCTTACTACATATGGCCCCTCGTAATTTGGAGTCCACTTGCCCCTGTGATCTGTTTGAGGAGGAATGATCCTTTTCAGCACTAATTCACCAGCTTGAAAACACCGAGGACACACTTTCTGATCAAAGGCTTTCTTCATCCTGTTCTGATACAACCGGCCATGCGTAATGGCTTTCAATCTCTTCTCTTCAATGAGGTTCAGTTCTTTCAGCCGAGAACGCACCCACTCAACCTCATCAAGCTTCACGTCTGTCAGAATTCTCAAAGAAGGAATCTCAACTTCTAATGGCAGGACTACTTCCATACCATACACTAGTGAGAAAGGAGTTGCCCCAGTTGATGTGCGTACCGAAGCACGATATCCATGCAAAGCGTAAGGCAACATCTCATGCCCGTCTTTGTATGTCACTACCATCTTCTGCATAATCTTCTTTATGTTCTTATTAGCCGCTTCAACAGCCCAATTCATCTTCGGACGATAGGGAGAAGAATTGTGATGTTCGATTTTAAAGCTCTAACATAGCTCCTTCATCATCTTATTGTTCAAATTTAAACCATTATCAGTAATGATTCTCTCCGGGACTCCATACCGGCAGATGATGTCCTTCTTAATAAACCGGGCTACCACTTGTCTGGTGACGTTGGCATACGAAGCTGCCTCTACCCACTTCGTGAAATAATCGATAGCCACCAGGATAAAACGATGTCCATTCGAAGCAGTCGGCTCAATCTTTCTAATCATGTCAATGCCCTACATAGCAAAAGGCCAAGGTGACGACAAAACGTTCAGAGGAGTAGGCGGTACGTGCACCTTGTCAGCATAAATCTGGAATTTATGATATTTCCGGGCGTATTTAAAACAGTCAGACTCCATAGTCATCCAATAATACCCTGCTCTCAACAATTTTCTTGCCATAGCATGCCCATTGGCATGAGTACCGAAGGAACCTTCATGAAATTCTTCCATTAACAGGCCTGCCTCGTGTTCATCAACACAATGTAGCAAGACCATGTCAAAGTTTCTCTTGTACAACACATCGTCCTTGTTCAAAAAGAAGTTTCTTGATAACCTCCTCAATGTCTTTTTATCCTTGGAAGATGCCCCAGCTGGGTATTCCTGACTCTTCAAGAAGACTTTGATGTCATGATACCAAGGCTTGCCATCTGATACCCCTTCAACTGCAAATACAAAAGCAGGCCTGTCCAAGCGTATGATTCTGATTGAAGGAGCTTCATTCCAAAGATTCACTTTATACATTGATGACAACGTTGCCAACGCATCAGCCATCTGATTCTCTATCCGGGGAATGTGATGGAAATCCACTCTGTCAAAGAAAGGTAACAACCTTCTGGCATAATTGTTATATGGAACAAGATTTGCTTGACGAGCCTCCCATTCACTTGTAATCTGATTAACCACCAACGCAGAATCACCATAAACATCGAGGTTCTTGATTCTCAAATCAATTGCTTCTTCTAACGCCATGATGCATGCTTCATACTCCACCTCATTGTTGGTGCATATGAACGCTAACCGGCCAGTAAAGGGTATATGAGAACCCTGTGGAGTCGTAATGATTGCCCCGATTCCGTTACCATATGAATTAACAGGTCCATCAAAAACCATCTTCCACTGAGACCCAATCTCAGGTCCTTCATCAGGCAAAGGTTCTTCACAATCCTTCATCTTCAGATACATGATATGCTCATCCAGAAATTCAAACTTCATCGGTTGATAATCCTCAATTGGCTGTTCAGCAAGATATTCTGACAAAACACTTCCCTTAATGGCCTTTTGGGAAACATACTGAATATCATATTCTGTCAGAACCATATGCCAACGGGGTATTCTACCAGAAAGTGCTTGCTTCTCAAACACGTACTTGATCGGATCCATCTTTGAAATCAATAGGGTTGTATGGTTTAACATATACTGCCTCAAACGCTTAGCGGCCCAAGCGAGTGCACAACATGTCTTCTCCAACATCGAGTACCTTGACTCACAATCAGTAAACTTCTTACTCAGGTAGTAGATGGCGTGCTCTTTTCTACCTGACTCGTCTTGTTGACCGAGCACACAACCCATTGAATTCTCAAGAACCGTGAGATACATAATCAAAGGCCTTCCTGGCACTGGCGGCATAAGGACCGGAGGTTCCTGCAAGTATTCTTTTATCTTTTCAAATGCCTTTTGAAAATTTTCATTCCACATAACCGCTTGATCTTTTCTTAACAGCTTGAAGATTGGTTCACACGTGGCTGTGAGATGCGAGATGAACCTAGCAATGTAGTTTAATCTCCCCAAGAAACCAAGAACCTCTTTTTCTGTTTTCGGCATAGGCATTTCTTGTATGGCTTTTACCTTTGCAGGATCAACCTCAATACCCTTTTCACTAACAATAAACCCCAACAATTTTCCTGATCTCACCCCGAAGGTGCACTTGTTAGGATTCAACCTCAGTCTGAACTTTCTCAATCTTTCAAATAACTTCTAAAGATTTACCAAATGTTCTTCTTCCGTCTGTGACTTCGCAATCATGTCATCAACATAGACTTCAATCTCTTTGTGAATCATATCATGAAAGAGAGTCACCATCGCCCGCTGGTAAGTTGCCCCTGCATTTTTCAATCCAAAGGGCATCACTTTGTAGCAGAAAGTTCCCCACGGTGTTATGAATGTTGTCTTCTCCATGTCCTCTGGGGCCATCTTGATTTGGTTATACCCAGAGAAGCCATCCATGAAGGAAAACACAGAATACTGAGCAGTATTGTCAACTAACACGTCAATGTGAGGGAGCGGAAAATCATCCTTTGGGTTTGCTCTGTTCAAATCCCTGTAATCAACACACATCCTGACCTTCCCATCCTTCTTAGGTACAGGCACGATGTTAGCAACCCATGGAGGATAATTTGTCACGGCAAGAAAACCGGCATCTAGCGGTTTCTGAACTTCTTCCTTGATTTTGATAGACATCTCCGGTTTAGTTCTTCTCAACTTTTGCTTGACCGGAGCACAACCTTCTTTAAGTGGTAGCCGATGTACAACAATATCAGTATCGAGCCCAGGCATGTCTTGGTAAGACCAGGCGAAGATGTCCACATACTCACAGAGCATTTCAATCAATCTTCCCTTGACACTGTCTTCCAATGCAGCTCCTACTCTTACTTCCTTTCTGGCGTCCTCGGTTCCCAGATTCACAATCTCAATTTCCTCTTGATGAGGTAGGATGACTCTCTCCTCTTGCTTCAACAATCTGGCCAACTCTTCGGGCAGTTCACAATCTTTGTCAGTCTCTTCTTCAGCCTGATAGATTGGATTGTCAAAGTCATACCGAGCTATAGCTGAGTCATGATCGGTGTCATCTGAACAAAAAAACCTGCATGATTGATGAGGTATGTTTTATTATGTATGCAACAAAAGAAACACATTGCCATTTTGATGTGGGTTTTTAATGCATAAAAAGTAAAAACAGAAAGACAGAGATCAAAATATTTGAGTGTGAAAAGTCCTTTATTGATGATAAAGCAAAACATGCAACAGTTAAAAGCCCTACAAATAAAATCACTACGTCTTGGGCAGAACGCAGGATTAACATAATAGGAAAACAAAGCAATTACTCGAAGCCAGTCACTTGAATGACTCTCTTAGAAGACTAGTTGCACAGACTTTCTCCTGGGACGCAAGGTCGGATCCAGCTATCCATGTCATAATCACTGTCCCCTTCTTCCTCAATGGCATTAACCCTGTCGAAGAAAACACCGGCGCTAGTGAAACGGACTGGGCCATAGAATTTGGGAGGATCCCCATCTCTCCTAGATGGCTTGTATCCCAATCCATAAGTGTCCATCTTCTCCTGAACTTCAACCACCTGGCCCCACCTTTGTGAGCTACCAGCTTCAACCACAACTTTGGCGTCTCTAAACGAAGACATGGAAACCTCAGGTTGATTTTCCCCTGTGGGCTGCTCTATGGCTTCAGACTGGACAACCTCCTCGAAACCTTCACCTTTTCAAACCCCTTGCACAATGTCTCATGGATTTCACCATCCACTTCCACGTATTTGAAAGTTGACAGCTGACTAATCATTATATCTTCTTCTCCGCACACTGTCACTACATGACCATCAACCATGTATTTTAGCTTTTGATGCAAAGTGGAAGTTACAGCGCCTGCCCCATGGATCCAAGGATGACCCAATAAACAGCTATACGGTGGCTGAATATCCATAATGTAAAATATTGCATCAAAAACTTCCGACCCAACCTTGATCGGAAGCACAATCTCACCAAAGACAGATCTCTTCGTGCCATCAAAAGCTCGCACCACCAAGTCGCTTGGTGTACAAATAAGTCCTCGAGTATCCAACTTCATTAATGCTTTCTTGGGCAATACATTTAACGATGATCCAGTATCCACCAAAACATGTGACATCAATGAACCACGACACTCAATCGAAATATGCAGGGCATTGTTATGATTCCTGCCAGCGGCAGTCAAGTCAAGATCTGTGAAACCTAAGCCATTGCCAGCGTTCACATGTGCTACAACCCCTTCCAGCTGGTTAACGGAAATCTCTTGAGGAATGTAGGCTGCATTCAAGACTTTCAGAAGAGCATTCTTGTGAGCTTCAAAACACAATAGCAAAGACAGAATAGAGATCTTGGACAGGGGTCTGATGTAAATGGTCCACGATCTTGTAATCACTTTTCCGGATGAGCCTTATAAACTCCTCAACATTTTCAAAAAAAGCATCATCAACCGGCTTCACTGTAGAATCAATAACCACTGGAGTCTGAACAGAGCCATCCATGAAGACTTCCATGGAATTCTCTATGATGTCTGAAAAGATAGCCATCATGCAACGTTGGAAGGTGGCTGGTGCATTGCACAGTCCAAACGACATCCTTCTAAAGGCAAAGGTGCCATAAGGGCAAGTGAATGTTGTTTTCTCTTGATCTTTCGGGGCTATTGCAATTTGGTTGTAGCCCGAATATCCATCTAAGAAGCAATAGTACTCCTTTCCTGCTAGCCTATCCAACATTTGATCAATGAAAGGCAAAGGGAAGTGATCCTTTCTAGTTGCCTTGTTCAGCTTCCTATAATCCATGTAAATCCTCCAACCAGGAACAGTTCTAGTGGGGATAAGCTCATTCTTTTCATTGATTATCACTGTCATGCCCCCCTTCTTTGGTACACACTGGATGGGACTCACCCACACACTATCAGAGATAGGGTAAATAATTCCTGCATTCAGCCACTTGATAACTTCTTTCTTTACAACCTCCTTCATGATTGGGTTCAGCCTTCTTTGACTTTCAATGCTATTCTTAGCATTTTCTTCCAACAAAATTCTGCCATGCAATTGCCTTCTTGTGTCTCTTCAGTATTGAAATTAGTTACTCCTTATGCTCTTCTTGCAGATCTGTAGCAATGATAACTGACAGCTTCTATCCTGCCTCCAGATATGCATACTGTAAATGCTCTGGCAGTTTCTTGAGCTCCAATTCAGGAGGTTCCTCTATGGAAGGCAGCTGCTGCTTGTGAGAAACAGTGGTAGATTCTATCACTTCCACAAATTCTTCCTCTTGCTTCTTCATTGGACCATAAATGATCCCATCTTCTAGTCCTTCATCTTCCAATTTGCCTAGCTCAGTTTTCAATACATCACTAGCTTTTAGGAGGTTTTTATGAATTAAACCTTCCCAACTAGATATCATGGAACAGTCAGCTACCTCTTCTTCTGGGTATTGCAAGGCATTGAGTATGTTGAACACTATGTGCTGCCCGTTCACTCTCATAGTGAGTTCTCCTCTTTCTACATCAATTAAGGTTCTACCCGTTGCTAGGAATGGCCTTCCCAACAAGATAGGTGTTTCCTAATCAGCCTCAAAGTCCATAATAATGAAATTAGCAGGGAAGACAAATTTGTCAACCCTTACCAACACATCTTCTATCTTTCCTTGTGGGTAGCAAATACTTCTATCTGCTAGCTGCAAGGTGATAGTTGTAGGCCTGGCAGTGCTTATCCCTAGCTTATTGAAAATGGATAGGGGCATGAGATTATTGCTAGCCCCTAAATCACAAAGTGCCTTTCCATAAAAGGTATCTCCAATGGTGCATGGAATAGTGAAACTTCCAGGATCCTTCAATTTGGGAGGGAGTTTGCCTTGAACCAATTGACTACACTCTTGTGTGAGTGCAACCGTAGCAAATTCTCCTACCATTTTTCTCTTGGTGAGCACATCCTTCATGAACTTTGAGTAGTTTGGCATCTATTGAATATCCTCATTCAATGGTATATTGATGTGAAGTTGCTTTAAGATCTCCATAAACTTCGCAAATTGTTGCTCTTCCTTGGTCATTTTGATCCTTTGTGGAAAAGGAGGTGGTGGCCTTTCTTGAACAAACTTTTTCTTTCTGTTGGATTCAGTAATGACTTCTTGATTCTCTTGAGGAATGAGGTTTGCAGTAGGTACATCATCTTTGTGCTTCTGTTTCCCAGATGAAGACGGTTCTTCATCAACTTGGTTTCTTGCTCCAGAGCTGTCTGGCGTAGACAGATCAGTGCTTGACTCTTTGCTCTTTGCAGCTGCCTTCAATTTCTTTACCATTTCTGAGTTTAAGGACTTGGCATGTTTCAACATTCTTCGCTCCAGCTTGTGTATTTGGAGTCTCAGTAGAGCTAAGGAGAGTTCCCAATTTTCTTAAGCTCAAAGCAGTGGCAATTTTCCCTACTTGATTTTCCAAGTTCTTGATACTCACCCCTTGTGATTGAAATTGATTCTTTGCTTCTTGAATAAAGGACTTAAGAACATTCTCCTGATGGTTGTTTCCTTGATTAACCCCAGCATAGTTAGGGTTAGAAAAACCAGGTGTGACTTGTGGTGTTGTTGCTTGTGGCTTCGGTTGACTTTGATTGTTACTCCATGAAAAATTGGGATGGTTGCGCCATCCTGGGTTGTAAGTGTTATTGTATGGATTATTGTATCTGTTGTTGTTGTTGTTGGGATTGCCAACATAGTTAACAGAAACAGGATTTGCAGAACATTCTTCAAACAAATGTGGTCCTCCACAGTAGACATAGGCAACCTCAGTAGCCTCAGTAACCACCTTAACTGGTTTAGGCTTTGTCACTTCAGGACTCATCAGATTCTTCATCATCTGGTGGATCTGAGCCACTTGAGCAGCAAGAGATGTGGTCTCAGTGACTTCATCCACTCCAGCAAGTTTCTTTTGAGTTGAACTTGTAGTGGCCCTAGTGACTGGCCTTTGATAAGTGTTGACAGTAATGCTCTCAATTAACTTGTAACCATCATCATAAGATTTAGACAAAAGAGCTCCACCACGGGATGTATCTAACATATTCCTTAGGGATGGAATTAATCCATTGTAGAAAGTCTCAAGTTGTATGCAGATGGGAATCCCATGATGAGGACATTGTCTCAACATCTCCTTAAATCTTTCCAATGCATGAAACAACAATTCATCATCTCCTTTCCTAAATGAAGTGATCTCATTTCTCATCTTTGCATGGCCAGAAACTTTTCTGCCAAAGCGTTCCATGTAGTAATGGAACTTAGTTCCAAAGAATTAAACCAGCTCTTTGCTCTATCCCTTAGAGAGTATGGAAACAGCCTTAACCTAAAGGTATCGACAGGCACGTCAAGGATCTTAAAGTTGTCGCAACATCCAGCAATTGTTTTAAATGCAGGTGTGGATCTTCATGGGGAGAGCCTAAATATTGACCAGCGACTTGCAACATTTGGAACATCATTGGCTTGAACTCGAACTATGGTGCTATGATGGCTGGTCTAGCAATGCCAGTATTCATAGCATTAGGATCAAAGACAGCGTAGTCCCTGATGTTGCGCGCTCGGTCATTGGCAATACCAATGATGTATGGCTCCGCCATGTCTGCCTCTTGCAGTGACTCGTCTGATGATGACGATGAACTTTCTTCGTCTGTGTCCACCTCATGCACTACTCCTTCAGGAGGTTGAGGAATCTCCAAATATTTGCTGAGAACGTAAAAATCTCCTTCGTGCGTTGAGAATTCTTTCAGGTTCAGGATAACCACTATAAACTGGTTGTAACGACCTGCGCATGCAACAACTTAAGCATGTCGTGACACCAAATCACAACAAACATTATAGGCTCAAATAAAATCTTTCTTAAACAAAAATAAATAAATACAGTAATTCAAACTTTTATACACTTCCCCAGCAACGGCGCCAAAAACTTGTTGCTTTATATCTAATGCTTTCTTTTTTATATGGTTTTAAAGCAAGGGTGTCACATGAAAGTATACATGCTTGATAATGTAGCAAGTGATAAAGTAAAGGTCGAACCCACGGGAAGTGATGAAAGCTTTGAACTATAAGTATTAATTTCTTTGTTTAAGAGAAAGTATGAGCAAGGTAACAAAATAATAATAATAATAAATGGTAGGAGCAACACACAATTAACTAAGATAAAGATGAAAAATGAAAAGAAGTTAAGATATCAAAGAGAGCATTTGATGAGCTAAAATTCATTAGTATAGTTGTTGCTAAAATGCTTTCATGATGTGAAGTGTCGTGCCTCAAAAGGTCAGAACCTGATCTAGTGGTGTATCTCTACAACATCAAAAACATGCATAACTAGGGCAAGGGAACAAATCTCTAAGCCTCACTTGTAGCCCTAAAATACGTCTGGTTTTAATTCTGAAATTCTTTATGGTCTCAACTTCTTATCTCTAAGCAAGTTGAATTAAGTGAATATCTCTATCCTACTTTATTAACCATTTTTGTTATGAAATCCACTTGTTTGTTGGATCTCTCTCAACAACAAGCTTTTACCTTTTCCCTAGTTGATCACTCTAAGAATCAAGTGTATAGCATAAAAACACATGACAAATAAGGCACTAAACATCACATCATTTCAACATGAAAACAACATTTATACTAACTTCATTAAGCTCATCAAACAAGGGTTTAGCTCATAGTGAACTGAGTACAAACTACTGAAGTGAAACTAAGAGGAGACATGTTCTTACAAAGACAAGTAAAGAAATGCAACCTAATAGTAACTTGGAGATCTCTTGCATTGGGTAAACAGCAACAGCTGTCTTCAGTCACGACAGCTTTCAGCGGAGTACACAAGACTGGATGAGCATAGCAGACCCTCTACAATTACGCTAACCCTTAAATGAAAATAAACTAAAACTAAAATAAAAAAATTTTGTTGTGTGTAAAATCTCCCGCTCTCTTTTTCTTCAATGCGCAAGTCTTCTTTATATAGAGGTGAGTGGGAGTGAGAGTTGCTACTTTCTTGGATCATGGGCTTCTTGATAAAATTAAGTTTAGGCCCATATCAAATCCGAAAGTGGACCAGCTGTCCCTCAACCCTTCCTTTGCAAGTTATCTGGTACAGATGTCGGTGGGAGACAAAGTTGCTTTTGCAGGCTGCTGTGGCAGAGTGGTGGAGCAGTGTGGACGACTGGTGGCTTGGTGTTGGGCGCTCTTTTGCCGCATGGTCCCCACCGTACTACCATTTGTCTTCTAGCTTCCTTGATCTTATCCAATTTCTCTTGCTCTATTGCTCTTCAAAATAATGCCACGTGAGCCCTAGTAACTTTCTTCTCCAATCCTCTTGATTAATTTATCAACCACTTCCTTTTCTTTAGCTTCCCATTCTGCTCCAGAATCCGTCTCTCAGGGTCACGCCTCAACTTGCCATCAACTGACTTCCTTTTAAGCTAAATTCACATTAAATCACCAAATACTAAACTAAAATGCCAATAAAATGGGTCAAAGTAACACACTAAAATAGTGTTATCAATACGTTTTTAAAATCTCGGCGCGATCGCCATTTTCAAAACAATTTTTAATCTGGGTCTCCCTTTGGTTGTAAGTCCCATTTTTCTTCTTTTGCAAACACTTTTGGGCCTCTAATAGACTGTAAGACCCAACCTCTCTTTGTATATAAATAATTTGGGCTTCATTCATTGTATAAGTCCCGGTACAGTTTTCAAAATAATGGTGTGATCGTTGTTTTTACATTTGGGCTTCTCCTTGAGTTGTAAGTCCCTTCTCTTGTATAAAAATAAATTTTTGGGCCTCTAATAGAGTGTAAGACCCATCCTTTTGTAAACACAACTATTTGGGCCTCAGTCATTGTATAAGTCCCTTTGTAGTTTTCAAAAATACGACGCGATCGTCGCTTTTTCAAAAGAGTTCATCTGGGCCTCTCTTCTTAAGTATAAGTCCCAAACTTCTTTTACAACAAACTTTCCTTTTGATTTAGATTCAAATCCTAAGTTTTATCAAAACTTTCTTCAATTTCTTGAATAACTAACCCTACAGCTATAATTACAATGCTGGAGCTTGCACAACTGTAAGTTCTACCATTTTCTTTTACATACTTGCTTATATATTTCATCTGTATATATATGCTTATATATGCTTGCTTAGAGTTTTCTCCAACAATTAGGTCTAGGTTTAGATCAAACCAGAGGTTACTCTTTCAACACAGTCAAAACTAGTTCCCCATAGGAAATTCCAGATACAGTCTTGCCTCCTCTTGGGCTTATACAATATGGAATAGAGAAAGACATTATTCCCAGTGAAACTTTTCTCATGACTGTCACAACATAGAAATATCTGTACAAGAAATTCACTTCCCCAAAGAGGATTAATTCTTGGTGAAACCTCTTTTGAATTTCTTCAAACCCTAGAACTGTTTAGTAAAGAAAGGATTATTCTCGGTGAAACCTTTTTTTGAACTTTTCTTAGGTTTGGACCCACAGGCTTCCTAAAAGCATCCCCAGCCTCCTCTTGAGCTTAGTACAAGGACCCACAGGCTTCTTATAAGTTCTCAGCCTCCTCTTGGGCTTGGTACAAGGACTCGAAGACCTCCTACAGGTATAGGACAGAACTTAATCATTTCTACTAGTTCAAATCCTCCAGAGAGTCAGAACATCAGACCAGTTTAGGGTTGATTCTCATCCCTTAAAACATCAGCCTCCTCTTGGGCATCATACAAAGATCATCCTCCGGTTAAGATCAACCTCTTCGTACCAGTAGACTTGGAAAATCTCATCTCCTATAGGATATCAAAGAAACCATCAAATTTCCTAAAAGCACAGGAAAAATCCTGATCACCTGATCAATCTCCAGCAGAGTTAGAACCTCCATAGGTTTTAAAACTCAATCTGTAAGCCTTCAGTTTAAATTCCCCAGCTAAAGTCAAATCACCACCAATAAACCCTCAAAAAAATCTGAACCTCAAGGCATCTGATATTTCTACTCTTCTTAACTCATCAGCAAGAGTTGATTCCCCAATTTGGACCTGTCTCTGGATCTCAATAATCCTCACCAGAAGTTAGCCTCCTCTTAGGCTTCATATAAGGAATTCCCCAACCAGCCTCCTCTTAGGCTTTGTATAATGATTTTCCCTCAGCAGATTCAGCCTCAATCTTGGGCTTTGTACAAGACAGACAAAATATTTTTCAGCTGAGTAAATAACTTTTAGCCTTAATCTTGGGCTTTGTACAAGACAGATAAAACCTCCCCAGTGGAGTCAATTTTGATTTAGCCTCAATCTTGGGCTTTGTACAAGACATATATAAAACTCCCTATTTAGAGTCAACCTTTTAGCTTCAACCTTGAGCTTTGATCAAGGCACATAAAATTCCCTCAGAGGAAATCAAGATTTCTCTCTGGAGGAAGAAATTTCTCTGTACATCACACATCAAAACAGACAACCAAAAAAACCCAAACCTAGATAATTGCTAAAAGTGGCACACTTGTTGATTCAAAAATCCAAGCTGTAGTCCATCTCTTATCCTGGTAAACTTCATCTTTCATCTAATTGCCGTAAGTGGCAAGCCTCTAGATTATTTACATCCAAGCCAATGTCCCTCTCTTAGCATGGAAGACTCCTAAGGAAAAATGGCATTGCTCTACACTGAGTTAAAGTTTCTTCCTCCAGAACACTTCCCTTATAAAGGAAATTATGGTATTACTAGATTCCAAACATTCCACTTAAAGTAATTCCCCTTTAAACCAATCACCCAACATCTGTGATGAATAAGTGAGATATCTCCCTTTAGAGATGACAAATTCTCTCTCAGTCAAAACTTTTAGCTTCAATCTTGGGCTTTGAACAAGACACAAATACTCATCTAGCTTCAATCTTGGACTTTAAACAAGACACCAAACATCTTTCCTCCCATAGAATAGGAGAAACTACGATTGCTCTGATTTCCCTGTTTTCTTTAACGAGAATACGTAGGCATAAGATTGCAAAATCTTAGCGAGCACACAAACCAAAAACTTTAGGTCCAGTACCTTAACAACAGAAAACCTGAAAACAACAAACATCATCTCTTAACACTCCCAAAGGAGAAACTTTCCCAATTTATAACAGATAAACACTAGTAAGTAGATAATAGAAGAACATGCCAAAGAATCTATGGATAACTATATATACACTGGGTAATTGACAACTTCCCTTTGTATAATCTGACCTCGGACCCCCCAATCTCTTAGCATTTGTTAAAGAAAACATTTGCGTGCAAGGTTAGTTTTAGATATCTTCCCTTTCCTTTCCAGCTTCATAGGATAAATAAGAAATAAAAAAGTAGCACCCAATTCCAACCATTGCGGTAAGGTGGTCGCGTCACCGACAAAAATCGCACGCTACAGAAAAATGGCAACTCTGCCGGGGAGTCTTTAGGATTAGAGTTCCTAAGAGGTCTAGGTTGTTTAGCATTTTCTATACTATATATATTTATTGTCATACTACTTGATACCCGTGTTTAATTTTCTGTCAAATGGGAATGCGATTAATACGCATGTGGAAAGTTTGAGAGAACATTAAGATAAGTGGTGGCATATACAGGAAACACTTATAGGGAGTGAATCCAGGCCAAGCTAACTTGGCAGTCCACCGAATCAGTCGAGGTACCCGTGCGTAAGTATCGATGTTGAACGACCAATTGTCGTGAAAGCATTGTCTTTCCTGGTGTGGTACCCATTACCCTGAGGATTTAGTATACATTAACCATATGACCATTTGGTAGTGCGGTGACTATCAGGAATAGTTGATACACGATACTACACTCAAATGAGATTCATCCTAGGATATTACAGCTCACTCAAGTAAATCAGCTTGCTGTTTATATCCCTAGGAGGGGTCAATGACTTTGGGAACCTTAGAACCCATTCTACAGGTACAAAAATTGACCAAAATAATACAACCTTTAGGGATGGGTAGAGCCATGACTCCATGCTCGTGACGTTGAACCCTTTAACCCATGTTTTCAAATGTTTTTGTGTGCCGCATTCATGCATTCAGCTAAAAAATTCTTTTCAAATAAGAAAAAAACCTTTTTTTCAAAAAAAAAATATAACAATAATTGCAAATATCAGAGGTTGCGTTATGGATTTCGGTAGAAGAAAAACACATAAGTACACCTTCAAGGCTCCGAAACTAGAGGACTTAAGGAAATTGGCAAAGATGATTACCAATCCCAAGGCTTTCAGAGCTAAGCACGGAGGATTGTTGTCTCTGTTAAGGGTTAACGTAATTGAAGGGATCCTGTCTACGCTGATACAATTCTACGATCCGGTTTACCACTGCTTCACTTTCCTGGATTACCAACTTGCACCAACACTGGAATAGTACTCCCATATGATTATTTTACCTATAACTGATCGAGCTCCACTTTCTGGACTGGAAGAAATTCCAAAGGAACAAACCATTGCAAGAGCAATCTCTTTGGACGAGTCAGAAGTTAGGACTCACATAACCACTAAAGGAGGAATCCAGGGTTTACCGGCTAAATTCCTGAAGGAGAAAGCTCTATACTTTGCTAGTATAGGAAACATAACTGCCTTCGAAGACGTCTTTGTCCTGCTCATATATGGGTTATTCCTCTTCTCCAACATTGACAACTTCATTGAGACCAATGCTGTTAAGATATTCTTGATAGGAAACCACGTACCAACCTTGCTCACGGATGCTTATCATTCTGTACACTTAAGGAATTTGTACAGCGGAGGAATGATCATATGCTGCGTACCCTTACTCTACAAATGGTTAATTTTCCATTTACCCAAGTCTGCTGCTTTTTGGGATCACAAGAGTACTCTACGTTGGTCACAAAGGATTATGTCTCTTACCAACTCTGATATAGATTGGTACAATCGGATTTACGAAGGGATAGAGATCATAGGCAGAAGTGGAAATTTCCCTAACGTACCCCTCATTGGAACTAAAAGAGGAATCAACTATCATCCAATTTTAGCTCGCCGTTAACTCGGATACCCGATGAAGAATATCCCACATAATGTTCATCTGGAAGGTCTTTTCTTCAAGGAAGGGGAAAATGACAGGGCACTAAAGAAGGAAATAGTACATGCCTGACAACATATTCACAAGAAAGGCAGAGTGTCTATGGGAAGACCAAACTGTACCTCCATGGAACCTTATCTCCACTGGGTGCAAACTAGAGCCCTCAAACTGAGGATGCCTTACCATCACCAAAAAGTTTTTCCGTTAAAGGAATCTGTCCTTTGTTTCATGTCTGATACGGAAAAACTACAGGTCGCTCTCAACAAAGTTCAAGGTGAAAAAAGCTCTTGGAAGAACAAATACTGAATCCTTAATGTGGAATGTACCAAGATTCAGGAACTGTTAAAGGAGAAGGATGCTTTGATTGGGATATTAGAACAACATACTATAGAAAGTCAGGAAGACCGAAGAAATTTGCTCGCTCCTTTCACTTGGCAGAGGACTGACGACCCGACAATGGCTGAAGAGCCCCGATCAAAGAAAAGAAAAATACAGGAACCGACATCTGAGCTCTCTTCAGAGAGGACTCAGGATCCATGAGCTTAGATACTTTCCTTACAGCACACTGTACTTTTCCTTGTAAAATACTACAATCTTTCGAATACAATATAAGGGGTCTCCCCCACTGTGTGATATTTGCAATCTATTTGTTGAAGTTTATTTTTTATTAAAACAAAAACTAAAAAAAAATATATGCATATAATTCATCATTCTCACATAACTCATTTTTCTTATCCTTGAGTCTCATGTCTGTATCACCATTCTAGAGTCAAACTGTGTCACTCATACAATACTCGGGTTAATCGACAAAAGAAAATGGACGATCTCGAGGAAGAGAACAGAGATCTGAGAGAAGAAATTGACGCTCTGAAGGAAAGTTTGGAAAAACTTCACCATGACATGTAATCCCTGGCAGCAGCTCAGGAGTACCGACATCAAAAGACTGTAATCTCAGAGATTATTTCTACGCCCATAATGGGGACACATGAGAATCATCCTTGGTACAATGTGACTATAGGTCGTCCCTGGGGCATGCCTCTCAACTTTATACCTGAAGGATATATCCCACCGGTCACTGAAGAAACAGAAACCGTAGTAGGAACCGCAGGACCTGAAGGTTACAAACTTCGGGAAAGTGAAGATGCAAGGGTAGCAACTCCTGAAGGTTACAAACTTCAGGGCATGGAAGCGCCAAGAGTCACTGCTGTGATCTCTAAACCACAACCAGTGGTACACACTGTCCCGGAAGGACAAATTCCATAAGCAATTTCTGGTGGAAATGAAGACATGTACAAAAGGATGAATGAGTTCCAAGCACAATTCTTGGAAATGCAGAGGGAACTGTATGCCATTCGCGGTCAAGAATTATTCGAAAAGGACGCCACAGACCTCTGTCTGGTCCCTAATGTAAAGATCCCACACAAATTAAAGGTACCTGACTTGGAAAAATACAAAGGCAACTTTTTCCCTCAAAGTCATTTGGTGATGTACGCTCGAAAAATGTCTACCCAGACAGAAAATCAACAGCTACTGATCCATTACTTCCAAGACAGTTTAACCGGTGCCTCGCTCAAATGGTTCATGGGTTTAAACCGCACCAAGATCAGTACTTTTAGAGATCTCGGGGCAGCTTTTGTTCAACAATATAAATACAATTTGGACATGGCACCGGATAGGGATCAGCTCAGAGCAATGTCACAGAAGGACAAAGAAACTTTTAAAGAATAAGCTCAGAGATAGCGTGAAATTGCCTCTCAAATTTGTCCCCCTCTTGAGGAAAAGGAGATGACAAAGATTTTCCTAAAAACCTTGAGCTCATTCTATTACGACCGAATGGTTACAAGCACGCCCAGTGACTTCACTAAGATGGTGAACATGAGAGTACGCCCTGAAGAAGCCGTTCGAGAAGGACGACTAGTTAAAGATGCAGAGCCATCTAGAAGTACTAAGAGATACGATAGTGTTTTCCAAACGAAAAAGAGCAAGATATCAGTAATATCTCTCTAGGAAAGCAAAGGCGAAGGTATCAACCAGTAGCGGCAGTAACTCTCGCTATCAACTTAGCCCCAACTCCGACTTTTCAACCTCAGGTTGCTCAGACCCAACCAAATCAACAACAGTATCAGCAGAGGCCCTAACAGCCTCTTCAACAGGCTCGTCGACAGTACAACAACAACAACAATCGTACTACACGACCATCAGGATTCGAACCTATACCATTGTTATACGCAGAACTATTTCCACTTCTACTGGCCAAGGGGCACGTCCAAACTAGGACTCCTCTTATAGTACCAGAAAATCCGCCTTTTTGGTTCAAAGCGGATCAAACTTGCCCTTACCATCAAGGAGGAACTGGACATAACATTGAGAATTATCTCAGCTTCAAGTCTGATGTACAGAAACTTGTTAGGAACAGGATCTTATCTTTCAAAGATACTAACCCAAATGTTCAGACGAACCCGTTGCCACAACATGAAAAGAATGTAGTGAATTTAATAGAGGTAGAATTTAGTCGCAGTTATCAAATTCACAATGTACTCTTACTAGGAGCAAATCTGGTGAAGATGCATTACAAATAGAGCGGGTACTGTCATGTGCCATCTCACAACTACCATCAGTGTGATATCTGCTCAAAGAACAATCTAGGGTGTTCCGTAGTGCAAGCAGCACTACAAGAACAAATGGATCTAGGCTGGATTTAGGATCACGGGATTCGTGAAGTAAACTTGGCCCGTGCATACCCCGACATTGTACAGAACCACAACATTCTTGCGATGAACGCCATTTTGGTGGCGATGCATTCAAGACAAAGTCAATATTATAATCTGCCACGACACGATTACAACACTTGTCCGATCTGCTCAACAAACAATCAGGGATGCTCTTTTATACAATAGGCCCTCCAGCGTCAGATGGATCTCGGATGGATCCAAGACTACCGTGAAAGAAATGACCATCAAGTCAATATGGTTAAGATCTTTGACATACGCTTGATGAATACCAGCCTAGTAGAATTACATACTAAGCAGGTCAGGCTCGATTTTCTGGCTTCACATGATTATCAAGACTGTGAAGAATGTTTTAAAGACAACCAGGGGTGTGCACTTGTACATAGAACACTTCAACATTTATTGGACCACTGGTGGGTTCCAATTTACCTGGATGAAGCTAAACAACAGATTAGCATGACTGATTGGAATCCTGATAGACATCAAAGTTTTGATATCTGCTAAATGGAAACAGATCTAGTGAAGATGCACTGCATACCAAGCGGGTGTGGTCAGGTACCACCGCACAATTATGAGCACTGTAGAGTATCCTCGAAAAATAACCAAGGATGTTATCTCGTACGAGCAACCCTCCAAAATCAGTTGGACCGGAAAGAGATTCGACCATGTTCGAGTTCTGGGTCGATTAACATGATACAAGATTACCTCCATGGTCAAAGGAAAGACATTGCCGTAATCTCCAATCATGGAATAACCAAGGTGTCATACCCCAAATTTTGACCACCAAGATTTCCCATCATTGTGCAAATCATCATCACAATATGGATGTACTTTCATGCCTCATCAATCTCCTCAGGGATTGTTAGGCATTCTTTACAATCAAAGATTAGGGTTTTTGGCCCTCTCAGAGCACTTAGACACAGGATCAATCAAGAAATGACATGATCCTCAACTTTTCTAGCCTCTCAAACACCTATAAGGGATCAAGAGGACTCCCACATCAAGAATCAAGCACAAGGTTGCAACATTCCAAGTGGATCAAGCTTCAAGATCGCCCGTGTCACCAAATTAGGGTTTTGGTCGCCTGAGACCTCCAGATGAAAATTTTCACCTGGGCATGAGCCAATGCTTTAAAGCACAACCCAAGATACTCCAAGGGACCTAATGGACCCAATCATCAAGTTAATTTAACCCCAGGGGATGCATTTACCAAAAATCCAGAATTTTGGTTCCTTGACCTAATTCACCCCTAAGTTGACTTTTGGGACAAAGCATGAGCCAAGACCTCAAGACATTATTTGAGGGCCTACAATATACTACATTGACCCATTTGCAACAATAGATTGACCCAGGAAGCTTGATTCACAAGTTTCAATTTCATGAGGACCACAGTTATGGTTTCGAGGAAAAACTCAACTGTGTCTTTGACTTTTGACCAGGACATGCTCCCAAACCTTGGGACATGATTCGATACACCCTATAACACCTATGGAATCCATCCATTAGGTTTGATTTAGGTCAAGGACTTGATTTCACAAAGGATCGTACAGTTTGGATTTCATCCGATAAAAAGTCAACTGTACAAAAATCCAAAGTTTGACTTTTTTGATTTTTGGTCAACAAGGTTCCTTAACCCTAAAACAATGTTAATATGTGATTTGAATCATCATTCATAAAAAAAACAAAGAAAATGAGTTAACTTGTAAAAGGGGTAACCATAAAAAACTTAGAATTTTTCTAAGTTATGGAACAAAATGGATAGGGTACCAACTTCCAAGGACCATAATTTGAGATCCAAGCAACCATTTTGGATGGTCAAAAGCTGGATTTGTTGCTCTAATTACATACTTCAAAAGCTTCAACTACATCAAACTCCAATTCCTCATGGATTTTAAGTTATGGAGTGATCAAAATGGCTAAAAACATGAAAATGACATTTTTCCAACACTTAGTGAAATTTTCACTAAGTCAAAATTTGCCTTACTTTTTCCAAAATGTAGGGATATTTTTCACATTGATCCAAGTCAAACCAGGTCTAGGGGTGAACATCAAGGTTAAAGTATGCCATAAGGCCTTTCCAACAAGTACCAGATCATCTCCAAATTCAATTTGAGCAGGGAGATACAACCCTTGAAACATGACATCATGAACTGGTTTTACAAGGAAGAATTGTGCACGTTTGCTCGATTTGTCCAAATCTGATAACTCCAAGCCTTGTCATCAATTTGGACACATCAGACGAACAAATCCAAGGGGGATGATCTGATCTCCAAGCCTCACAAGTCCAAGAATCTACATTAGGCTTGTCATCCCTAAAAAGGCTACAAAGATGCCAAGACTCCAATTTTGTTTCCAAGCATTCAATGGATACACCAAGGTGGCATGAACTGAGCCTATTCTAACTGAATTTAGTCAAGACTTATCTCTGAACCCAAACTACAAAGCATGTACCCTAATCTCAAGTCAATGGCTAGAGGAGACTAGAGATTCCTTTTGCATAACATTGGCCAAAGGCCTGCTGCAGCTGCCATTCACTATTACTTGACAAACAAACATGCTCTACTATAAATAAAGCTCATTTATGCTCAGTTTGAGTACACCAAAGCACTACAACACTTGCTTTCCTCAAAATCCCTTTCTCTAGGCCAAAATGCCTTCTTTTGCAAGGTACTTCTGAGTTTTAGAGTTAGAGAGCAATTCCATCACAACTCATGATCCAAACACCTCTAATACGTTGTATCTAAGCTGTTCAAACTCTCACATGTGACCTGTAACACCAAAATCACAAAGTCCACTTCCAAAACCTCAAAATTGGACTTTTTTGCATTTTTCAAGCCATGTCTTGAATCATTCACTATCAAAACCAGATTAAACCTCAAACACACTCCAAATATCATCCTTGAACTGTCCCAAATGGTTCCCCTCATCAAGAACACCATTTCAGAGAGTTGCCATATTGGTCACTTTTGCCCCTTTTGCAAGAAAGAGCTCAAACTTGTTCCTGAGGATTCCAGCTGGTTCTAACCATTCTAAACGCTTCTAAGGGATCAATTGAGACTGTCCAAAGCATCAAACTACTTCTGGCACAAGGAACTTGGCAGATAGCCCAAAAAGCTCCAAGAGGTAAGTGCATCATCACTTGAAATTTCTAAATTATGCATTGCTTTGAAGTGCACTGATCATAAACATCTCATACATGTTGTATATGTTGTGTTTGAACTAATTCATCATGTAATTCTTGCCTGTACCATGAGGTAGCATAGAAAATGCAAATATAGGCCTATTTCAAAACCATTATCGGGTTTTAAAATAGGGACCTCATCTGAAAAAACCAAGACCACCATTGGATTCCTTGGGAAATTATAGGCCAGATGCATATAAATTTTGTCCCAATCCATAGAGAAATGAGAAAGTTAGAGGCTTCACGTAAATGGCCCAAAAGCTGGCCTTGCCTTGCCTTGCCCAGGCCTAAAACAAGGCCCCCTTATATATTTATGAGGTGGCTTTGATACACGGATGTATCACCACCCCAGTGGTTGCGCGCTCATGTGTTTGGCTTGGAGGTCTGGGGTTCGAATCCCCCTCGCCCCAGACCCTTTTTTTTATCACTTTTTTCCATTTTTTATATTTTCATATTATTTTCTTAAATGATTTGAAAAATTAATTTCTCTCTTAATTTTAATTATTTTTTATTGGTTCTTTTTGCAAAAAATCACAAGAATGTTAAAATATTTTATTCCACAAAAAAATCAAATTTATATTATTTATTTAATATAGTTGATATTTTTGCAAATAAATTCATTTTTTTATTGTTTTAAACATTTCAAAAATGATTTTTCATCTTGGAAATCAAAACCAAATGAGCTTTAATTCATCATGTGATTAAAACATCATATTTCAAACCTTAACCAAAAATCACAAGTTGTTTATTCAAACTTATTTGGTGTTTTTATCATTTTTATTAATTTTCTTTGAATAATTACTTTAAAAAATGATGAAATTAGGGTTTCATTGATTTTCACCCTAACAAACCTTTTTCCAACACTTTGGGCCTCTGATAGAGTGTAAGACCCAACTCTTTTTGTAAATAAACCTTTTTGGGGCCTCAGTCGTTGTATAAGTCCCTCTGCGATTCTCAAAACGACAGTGCAGTCACTGTCTTTCATTGGGCCTCCCCTCGTGTTGTAAGTCCCGTCTTTCTTTTTCAAAAATATTTTGGGCCTCTAATAGAGTGTAAGACCCAATCCCTTTTTAACCAAAACCATTTTGGGCCTCAGTCATTGTATAAGTCCCGGTACGATCTTCAAAACAACGGTGCGATCACTGTTAAACCTTGGGCCTCTCCTTAAGTATAAGCCCCAAAAATCATTTCAAAAACAACTTCCCTTTTGTTTAGGTTCAAATATACAGTTGTTATCAAAACTTTCTTTAATTTCTTTGAACAACTAACAATACAGCATGGAAGCTTACTCGCCTGTAAGTTTTATCAGCTTTCATTTACATGCTTTAATATATATAACTGTATTGTGGGAAGCTGCTCCTATGTAAGTCCTTCTTTCATATCCTTTTTAATACTTGTCATATATCAACTGTATATATACTAGTATAGTTATTTAGAGTTTTTCCCGGCAACTAGGTATTGACCTAGGTAAAGCCAGTTGGTCACTCTTAAATACAGTCAAAACTAGATCCCCATAGGATTTCCAGATACATTCTTGCCTTCTCTTGGGCTTAAACAATATGGAACAAAGAGAAAGGCAGTATTCTCGGTGAACCTTTTCTCAGACTGTCACTATTAGAACTTGTCAAAGAAATTCAATTTCCCCAGAGAGGATTAATTCTTGGTGAAACCTTTCTTGAATTTCTTCAAACACTAGACCTGTTCACTAAAGAAAAGATTATTCTCGGTGAAACTTTTCTTGAACTCTTCTTAAGTTTGGGCCCACAGGCTTCCTAAAAGCACCCACGCCTCCTCTTGGGCTTTGTATAAGGACCCGCCGGCTTCTTAGAAGTTCTCACGCCTTCTCTTAGGCTTAATTCAAGGAACCCTGAAGACCTATAAGACAGAACTTAGTCATCCTTTGCTAGAGAAGTCTTTCAGTGTCAGAACATCTAACCATTTTAGGGTTGATACTCATCCCTTAAAACACTTGCCTCCTCTTGGGCATCATACAAAGATAAACTCTTCCACACCAATAGACTTGGACAGTCTAAATATCCTCTTGAGTCTCAAAGACATTCTCAAGGTCCCTATAAACATAGGGGAAACCCCGGTCATTCTAGATCAATCTCCAAAGGAGTTAAAATCCATGGGTTCTAAAACCCAGTCTCTCTCCTAAAAAACCCCCAACCAGGGTCAGTTTATTATCAGTATAACACTATCCCAAATCAGAACCGCAAGGCATCTGATACCTAAACTCTTCTGTAACCCTCAGCAAGAGTTGATTCACCATTTGGACCTGCCTCGGGATCTCAATAATTCCCAGCAGAAGATAGCCTCCTCTTAGGCTTTGTATAAGGATCTTTCCTCAGCAAAGATAGCCTCCTCTTGGGCTTTATACAATGATTCTCCCCAGCGGAGCTAATCTTTTCAGACACTCTTGTTGAGTCAAAACTTTCAAGACTCTCTTGTTGAGTCAATAACCTTTTCAGACTCTCTTATTGAGTCAAAACCTTTTTCAGACTCTCTTGTTGAGTCAATCACCTTTTTCAGACTCTCTTGTTGAGTCAATCACTCTCTTGTTTAGTCAACCTTTTTAGCCTCAATCTCGAGCTTTGTACGAGACAGATAAAAACACTCTCTTGTTGAGTCTATCTTTTCCAGCTTGTTCAGCCACAATCATGGGCTTTGTACAGGACAAATAAAAGCACTTTCTTGTTGAGTCAAACCCTTTTAGCCTCAATCTTGAGCTTTGTACAAGACATAAATCTTCATAACCTTCTCTTAAGCCTGGGACAAATATATTCCCCAAAGGAGTCAAATCCTCCTAGCCTTCCTTTAGGCTATGAGAAATAATACCCTAAGCAGAGAAAACCCTCTTTTCAGCCTCAATCTTAGGATTTGTGCAAGACAGATAATACTCTCCCGCAGAGTCAAACTCATTTCAGCTTATATCTTGGGCTCTGTACGAGATACTTAAAATATCCTCAGTCGAGTCAGTCTCATTTTATCCTCAAATCTTGGGCTTTGTACAAGACAGATAAATATTTCTCTCCCCCAGAGTCAGTACCCTTTTAGCCTTAATCTTGGGCTTTGTACAAGACAAACATAACATTTCCCCAAAAAAGTCAAACTTTTAGCCTCCTCTTAGGCTTTGTATAATGATATCCCCATAGAGTCAGCCTCTTTTTTTGCCTCAATCTTGGGCTCTGTACAAGAAATATATAAACACTCTCTTGTTGAGTCAGCCATTCCTAGCCTCCTCTTAGGCTTTGTATAAGGACTTCCCTAGTGGAGTCAATCAACCTCTTAGCTTCAACCTTGGGCTTTGATCAAGGCACAGAAAAATCAATATCCCTTATAAAGGAAATTACGACATTGCTGGATTCACATATCCCAGTTAAAGTAATCCTCCTTTATAAATAGTCATCCAATAACCATGATAAACAGACAAGATGTCTCCCCTTTAGAGATGAAAAATTCTCTCTCAGTCAAACCTTTTAACTTCAATCTTGGGCTTTGAACAAGACACAAATAAACCCTTTTAGCTTCAATCTTGGGCTTTGAACAAGACACCAAAACATCATTTTCCTCCCATAGAATAGGAGGAACTATGATTGCTCTAATTTCCCTGTTTCATTTAAACGGGAATACGTAGGCATAAGATTGCGAAATCTTAGCGAGCATACTAATCAAAAACTCTAGGTCCAGTACCTTCATACATAAATCAAACATTAGGTCCAGTACCTTACCAAAAACATCGGGAAAACCCAAACATCAACATCCATTCACTCTCTCTCTCATACTTTCCCAAGAAACTTTCCCAACCCATTAACGGATAAACACCATCAAGTACAAAGCGAAACCTAAAGCTAACATCCTATGGATAACAACATATAGGATGGGTAATTGCCAACTCCCCATTGTATAACCTGACCCCAACTCCCCGAATCTCTTTAAGCGTTTGTTCAGTTAAACATTCGCGTGCAAGTTTAGTTTTAGATAGCTTTCCTTTCCCTTCCAGCTTCACGGGATAAATAAGAAATTAGAAAGTAGCACCCCCCCTCCTCTTCGTTGAGGAGAAAACTCAAATTCCGCGATAAGGTGGTCGTGTCACCGACAAAAATCGTTCGCTACTGTAAAATGGCGACTCTGTTGGAGAGTCACTGTATGATTTATTTTACCTTAGTCATCATCGTCCCCATTTTCCACAGTAAAATGGCGACTCTGCTGGCGAGTCATTTTATTTGTTTAAGACTAGGATTATAGCTCTTAAGAGGTCTAGGATGTTAGTTTTAGGAATAAATATATATATCGCTTTTCCTAATTGATATCCGTGTTTATTTTTCTGCTAATGGGACTACGGGTGATGCCGCATCTAGAAAGTTTGAGTGATACCTAAGATAAGTGATGGCATAGACAGGTAATCTTATAGGGAGTGACTTCTGAATAAGCGATCCTGGTAGAGCATCGAATCAGTGGAGATACCCTTTGCGGATTCAATGTCTAAACGACTTCAGTTGTTGAAAGCAGAGTGTTCGATTGTGGTATCCATGAAATTGAGGATTTAGTAGACTGGGACCATGTGACTATTTTGTAGTGCGGAAGCTATCAGAAATAAATGTCACGCGATACTACCCTCATTTGAGATTACCCTAAGATACTGCAGCTCGCTCGGGTGAACCATCCTGCTGTTGCTATCCCAAGGGGGGTCAATGATTTTGAGGACAGGTACAAAAATTCACGAGTATAACCTTTGGGAATGGGTAGAGCCACGAATTCATGACACTGAACCCTTGACCCCATGTTTTTTCTATGTTTTTGTGTGCTACATTCATGCATTCATTTCATTAAAAAAAACTTTAAACAAAGAAAAAAAATCTTCTTTTCTAGTCTCTCTTTTTCAAATTAAACTAAGACAATGATTGCAAATATCGGAAAGAAAGATTGCGTTATGGATTTCGGTAGAAGGAAGACTCACAAGTACACCTTAAAGGTTCCAAAACTAGAGGATTTAAGAAGGTTGGCAAGGATGATCACTAACCCTGATGCTTTCAGAGCTAAGTACGGAGGACTGCTATCTCTGTTAAGGGTCCATGTAATTGAAGGAATACTGTCTACTCTGGTTCAGTTCTACGATCCGGTCTATCACTGTTTCACATTCCCGAATTATCAGCTAGCACCAACGGTGGAGGAGTACTCTCAGCTGACTAATTTACCCATTACTGACCAAGCTCCCTTTTCTGGACTGAAAAAAATTCCAAAGGATCAAATCATTGCAAGAGTAATCTATTTGGACGAGTCAGAAATCAGGACTCACATGACCATTAAGGGTGGAATCCAAGGTTTACCAGCAAAGTTCTTGTTAAAGAAGGCCCTGTACTTTGCCAATATAGTGAATGTGACTGCTTTCGAGAGCGTCTTTGTTCTACTCACCTACGGGTTATTTCTGTTTCCCAACATTGATAACTTCGTTGACATCAATGCCATTAAGATATTTCTGATTGGAAACCCTGTACCGACCTTGCTCATAGATGCCTATCATTCTGTACACTTAAGGAATTTGTACAGCGGAGGAATGATCACATGCTGTGTACCCCTGCTATACAAATGGTTCACTTCCCATTTACCCAAGTCTGCTGCTTTTTGGGATCATAAGAGTACTCTACGTTGGTCGCAAAGAATCATGTCTCTTACCAACTCTGACATCGATTGGTACAATCGGATCTATGATGGGACAAGAGTCATTGACCATTGTGGAAATTTCCCTAATGTACCCCTCATAGGAACTAAAGGAGGAATCAGTTATCATCCAGTTTTAGTTCGTCGTCAATTCGGATACCCGATGAGACATATCCCACGTAATGTTCATCTGGAAGGTCTTTTCTTCAAGGAAGGAGAAAATGACAGGCACTAAAGACAAAAATAGTGCATGCTTGGAAACACGTTCACAGGAAAGGAAGAGAGTCTCTAGGAAAACCAGACTGTGTCTCGGTGGAACCTTATCTCCACTGAGTACAAAGTATAGCTCTCAAGTTGAGGATGCCTTACCCTCGTCAAGAAGTTCTTCCGTTAAAGGAATTTGTCCTTTATTTTATGTCTGATACGGAAAAAATCCAGGTCACGCTCAACAAAGTTCAACGGGAAAAGAAATCTTGGAAGAACAAGTACCGCATTCTCAATGTGGAGTGTACCAAAATACAGCAACTGTTAAAAGAAAAGGATGCTCTGATCGATATTTTAGAGCAACATGCTGTAGAAAATCAAGACGACCGAAGGAATTTGCTCACTCTTTTCACTCGGCAAAAGGATGATAACCCGACAACGGCTCAAGAGCCCCGGCCAAAGGAAAGGAAAATACCAAAACCAGCACCAGAGCTCTCCTCAGAGAGGACTCAGGATCCATAAGCTTAGACATTTCCTTTTACAACACTTTGTAAATTACTGTATTTCCATTTCCGCAATCTTTGAATACAATAAAACGGGGTCTCCCCACTGTAGGATATTTGCAATCTAATTGTTGAAGTTTCTTTTGATTAAAAAAAATTATTATTAATATATAATCATTGCATATCATTCATCATTCTCACATAACGCATTCTTCTTCTCTATGAATCTCAAGTTTGTGTCTCGATTCTAGAGTCAAACTGTCTCATTCGTACAATACTCGGGCCAATCGACAAAAGAAAATGGATGATCTCGAGGAAGATAACAGAGGGTTGAGAGAAAAAATTGACACTCTGAAAGAAGATCTGAGGAAAATTCACAATGACATGCAATCTCTGGCAGTAGCTCAAATACAACAACAAAGGATTGTGATCTCAGAGATCACATCTATGCCCATAGTGGAAAAGTATGATCCTCGGTATAACAGGCCTAAAGATCGTCCCTGGGGCATGCCACTAAACTATATCCCGGAAGGATATATTCCTTCGATCATGGAAGATCCGAAAACTACAGCAGGAATCGCTGGGCCTGAAGGTTACAAACTTCGGGAAAGCGAAGATACAAGGGGCATGACAGCAACTCCTGAAGGTTACAAACTTCGGGATTGGGAAGCACCAAGAGTCACTTCCGTAATGACTATACCACCACCCGTGGGACACACTGTCCCGGAAGGACAGATTCCACAGATACCTTCTGGTGGAAACAAAAGTATGTACGACAGATTAAATAAGTTGCAGGAATAATTCTTAGAGATGCAGAAGGAACTGCATGCCTTTCGTGGTCAGGATCTATTCAGAAAGGACGCCGTAGACCTTTGTTTGGTTCCCAATGTGAAAAATCCGCACAAATTCAAGGTGCCCGAATTTCAGAAATACAAGGGCAACTCTTTCCCTCAAAGTCATTTGGTGATATACGTCCAGAAGATGTCAACTCAGACAGAGAATCAACAACTACTGATCCACTACTTCCAAGATAGTTTCATCGGTACCGCACTCAAATGGTACATGGGTTTAAACCGCACCAAGATCGTCACTTTCAGAGATCTTGGCACAGCCATCGTTCAGCAGTATAAGTATAACCTGGACATGGCACCGGACAGAGATCAACTTAGAGCAATGTCACAGAAGGATAAGGAAACCTTTAAGGAATATGCTCTGAGATGGCATGAATTTGTCGCCCAGATTTTTCCACCTCTTGAGGAAAAAGAGATGATAAAAATCTTCTTGAAAACCCTGAGCTCATTCTACTACGACAGAATGGTCGCCAGTGCTCCCAGCGACTTCACTGAGATGGTAAACATGGGAGTACGTCTTGAAGAAGCAGTCTGAGAAGGACGTCTAGTCAAAGATGCCAGACCATCAAGCAGTACCAATAGATACGGTAGTACCTTCCCTAATAAAAAAGAGCAAGATATTGGTAATATCTCTCTCGGAAAGCTAAGGCGACGGTACCAACAAGTAGCAGCTGTAACTCCTGCTATCAACCCTGCGCCTGTTCCAACGTATCAACCTCAGGTTGCTCAGAGCCAACCGAATCAACAACAATATCAGCAAAGGACACAACAGCCTCTTCAGTAGGTTTGTCCTCAGTACAACAACAACCGTACAACACAACCACCAGGGTTCGATCCTATACCGATGTTATACGCAAAACTATTTCCACTACTACTGGTCAAGGGGCACGTCCAAACTAGGTCTCCTCTTACAGTATCGGAGAATCTGCCTTTTTGGTTCAAAGCGGATCAGACTTGTCCTTATCATCAAGGAGGACCAGGGCATAACATAGAAAATTGTCTCAGCTTCAAATCCGATGTGCAGAAGCTTGTCAGGAACGGGGTCTTATCCTTCCAGGATACGAATCCAAATGTTCAGACGAACCTGTTGCCTCAACATTAGAAAGCTGCGGTAAATTTGATAGAGGAAGAGTATAACGATAGCTATCAAATTCACGATGTACACTTATTGGGAACCAACATGGTCAAGATGCATTGCAGACAGATCGGATACACTCATATACCATCTCATAACTATCACCAATGCGATATCTGCTCTAAAGACAATCAAGGATGTTCTGTGGTGCAATCAGCTCTACAAGATTAGATGGATCTCGGTTGGATCCAAGATCATCGAATTTGTGAGGTCAACATGACTTATACAAATTCCAACATCATTCAAAACCACGACATCCGTGCGATGAATATCAACTTGGTAGTAATGCACTCCAGGCAAAGCCAACATCATGACCTGCCACGGCACGACTACGATTCTTGTCTGGTCTGCTCATTAAACAAACAGGGATGCTCTTTTGTACAAGAGGCCCTCCAGTGTCAGATGGATCTTGGATGGATCCAGGATTACTGTGATAGAATTCATTATCAAGTTAACATGATTCAAATCTTTGATATTCGTTTGATGAATACCAGCTTGGTGGAATTACACGCTAAGCAAGTTCAGCTCGGTTTTCTGACTTCGCACGATTATCAGACATGTAAAGTATGTCGTGGAAATGACCAAGGATGTGGACTTGTTCAAAGAACACTGCAACACTTGTTGAACCATTGGTGGCTTCCGATCTATCTAGATGAAGACACACAACAAGTCAGCATGACTGACGGGAACCCTACTAGGCATCAAAGTCGGGATGTTAGATCAATGGAAACAAATCTAGTAAGGTTACACTACATACAAAGCGGACGTGGTTGGGTGCCACCACACAACTATGAGCGCTGTAGAGTTCGCTCAGAGGATAACCAAGGATGCAACCTCGTGCGAGCGGCCTCCAAAGCCAGTTGGACCACAAAGAGATTCAACCATGTTCAAGCTCTGGTTCAATTAACATGATGTCAGACTATCTTCCCAATCGAGGCAAAGAAGTTTTCTTGATCCCTAAACGAGAAGTGGCCAAAGATGTATGCGCCATAATTCCTTTACTCCATGAATCGAGGGTTCCTCTTGATAGCGGAAAGAATTTCAACCTCGAACCAATTGAGGCCGGATATGATGGTCAGAAAAATCAGAAGGCTCCTATAGTTATTTATCTGCCTGGACCAGTACCGTACAAATCCGATAAGGCTATCCCTTACAAATACGGTACAACAACAATTGAGAATGGAAAGGGAACTCCATTACCCTCCGTCGTGAATATTTCAGACACCAGTCGAGTAACACGGAGCAGTCGAATCTTCAACCGAGGAGTTGGAGAACCTACCAGAGAATAGGAACCTCAAACAGAAGTTATCGATCAACCAGTCGGCCAATCCAGTGATCCCAACCTTTCAACAAACAACGATGAGATGCTGAAGCTCATCCAGAAGAGTGAGTACAACATTATTGATCAACTGTTGCAAACTCCTTCAAAAATCTCTGTGCTATCTCTTTTACTCAGTTCCGAAGCTCACAGGGAGGCTCTACAGAAAGTCTTAGAGCAAGCCTTTGTGGAACAAGATGTAACAATAAGACAATTCGACAACATCATTTCCAACATCACTTCCTGCAACAACTTGGGGTTTAGTGATGAGGAATTGCCGGAAGAAGGCAAAAATCACAATATGGCGCTTAACATTACAGTCAACTTCCAGGACGATGCTTTAGCTAGCGTACTGGTAGACACCGGATCAGCTTTGAATGTTATGCCAAAATCTACTTTAATGCGACTATCCTTTAAAGGATCTCCGATGAGAGGCAGTGAGGTCATCGTCAAAGCATTTGACGGATCCCGGAAAATGATTATCGGCGAAGTCGACCTTCCCATTACTATCGGTCCTCGCACTTTCCAAGTCACTTTCCAGGTCATGGACGTCCGGGCAGCATACAGTTATTTGTTAGGAAAACCTTGGATACACGAGGCTGGGGCAGTCACCTCGACACTTCACCAGAAACTGAAGTTCATCAAGAATGACCAAGTAGTCACAGTTTGCGGAGAGCAAGCCTTGATCGTAATCAACTTATCATCGTCCACTTGTGTAGAACTAGAAGAGGTTGTTGGAAGGAAGTTCCAAGCACTTTCGGCGAGCAATAACAATCAATTAGAAAAGGGAACGTCAATTTCCTCGTAAAAAGATGCTCTCGAAGTGATCAAAAGTAACAATGCCAAAGGATGGGGACAACTTGTCATTCATACTGACAATAAGAAAAAGAAAGGTCTTGGTTTTTCTTCAACCTGTACCCAGACTCCTACTAACAATGAAAGTCTTCATCCCATTCAAAACTTCTTCCATAGTGGAGGTTTCCTTCACCCAGTGTCTCAAGAAGTACATACTATCAACGAGGGTGATTCCTCCGATACAGATGAAGAGTGGAAGTCCTATCTTAATGAGGACGGTTATATGTCTCAGGGAGAGGTGCCTATGCCATTTTGCTATCTTGCACAGAGTCCGAGATATATACCAAGATCAAATGTCAAAATCATATACGGAGATTGTGATCCGGAAGGATGTCGTGCTCCACCAAACTCATTAGAGGAGGACACTCCAATGAAAGACAACTTTGACCATGACTATTATGGCCCAATGGATGGCCTGCCTATCTGGCAGCCGTACCCGAGAGACTTGGGGCAAAAGAATCAGCCCAACGATACATATCAGCTGAGCATCATTGAAAAGAATACCTGTGTCCCCACCGAATCATGGGATCATTACTCAGGGCATTTAGAAAATATCCAGCACGACGATGAATTTACAAAGATTGCAGGACAAGAGTTCTTTAACTATGCTTTTCCTGAGGTCAACGTCATCGAAAGGGATGACTCCTCTAGTTCCAAAGAAGTGTGGGACGCCTTAGGACTGTGAGGGATATTCTTCTATTTACTGTGTTTTAATGATGTCAACAAACATGTAAGAAATTAGATTGCAATTTGAGCGGTATCATTACACGTGTCGGCCATATTGCGTCTAACCATTATCGTTCATGTGTCTAGATGCATAGGATCTTGTCTTTCCCAAAAATAAATGTCCACTATCATTTTAGTTGTGTCTAGTATGTGTTTCTGATCTTGGTTTGGTGAAAATGCTCAGAAAATTGAATTTCCTGAAAAAATGCACTTCATGCGCAGACCCTCCCAGTTCATGCGCTAACCTCCAAATTCATGAGCTAACCTCCAAAACCTGCGGGAAAGCGTACAATTCAATGGACACAAAAATATTCTTTTATGCGTCGACGCATGGAGTTAGGAGGTCGACGCATGACTTCAAAATTCTGCATTTTTCACTTAATTTCTTTTCTGTTATTTCTGTTATTATTTTTTATGGGTCATTTTATTTTCCTATAAATAGTTTTGGTCATCCTTTCATTCCACAACAAGAAACGTGAAAGATATATGTTATTTCTCTCTTCATCTTCATCTTCTTCATTGAGTAAACAAACAATCACACATAATCATCTTTGTTTGTGTCGCCCATTGATCGAAGTGATAACGTTCAGAATTTAGGAAGTGTGATCTTCATCTTCTGGGTTGAGAGTTTGGCAGGTGTTTCTGGAATCAAACCAGTTGGTTTTGTCCTCCAAGAATCAGATAGATTTTGGGAGTTTTTGCACAAGCTGTTCTTTCTACAGGGATTCGGCTAGGCGAAGGTAACCGAAAATTGGCGCAATTGTTCGGTTTAGTAGCTGTAATCAGAGGATCGTAGAAGGGAGGTTTGGGTTTGAATTCTTGGTAGATCGCAATTGACCGAGTGAAGGTAACTGAAGAACGATGGATTCTTTCGGTTTAGTAGCGTGAGACAGTAATTGGATCAACCATATTCGAAGCACTTGATTCATCTCGAATCAAGGGAAGAGAAAATTCTGCATCAACGATCGAAGACGTTCGAGGGTTGGATGTTCATAGTTTTCTCTTGTAATAAACAATTTGCAACAACTTTATATATACATATCTCAATTCCATTTGTGGAGTTGGGGGCAGACGTACCCAAAGCGAGGACGATTGGGGAACTGCCTAATCAAACTGTGTTTGTTCTCTCTCTCCTTAACTCTTTTACAATTCAGTTCGTTCGAATTTGTGAAGTCGCAAGTCATTGAAATTTCTGTCGTAGAGTAATTGTAAGCTGATAAACTATTTTGTTAAATTGATACAATTCCTTGAATTATATCGTGGAGCAGCTTTACGTTACCCTCCATAGAAATTCTGCACTTAGTGTGTTTACACATACTAGGTGTTTGATAATTTGTTTCAAAGCAAAATTCGAACTCGTTGCCTTTAATTGCTTATCACTTTACCTCATTGGACTGGATTAAACATCAAGCAAGGGATACTTTGTTGACTGCGTTTTTAAGTGTAGTATTCTAAACTGAATTTTTCTCTTCCATACTCATCCGTGATATATTCGCGCATATCCGATCCTTTTGGTAGAAGATTCATTGTAGACGTTCTATCTAGTGGTAGCTTCCGTTAAACAATTTTTTTAAAACAAATTTTTGTAAACCATTTGCGTGTAAAACTCAAGGGATCTATTCAACCCCCCTTCTAGATCCATAGCCATCGTCTAACAAGTGGTATCACGAGCTCCAGTTAATTCTGGTGCTTAGGTAAAACTTCTTAGATCATGGTGAACGAACCTAAAGGGGCTTATAATAGAGCTCCAGTTTTTATAGGTGAAAACTATAGCTACTAGAAGGATTGTATGCGCGTCCATATTAATTCCATAGATCGGAAGGTTTGGAACGTTATTTTAAATGGTCCCATGGAAATTACTATGACTAACGCGGAAGGCGTTGTCGTTCCTAAACCCGAAGCTCAATGGACTGAGGAGGACGAGAAAAAGTACAGCTATGATTGGAAGGCTCGTAATATGATCATCTCCTCCTTGGGAGTTGATGAGTATTATCGAGTCTCCCATTGTGAAACGGCCAAAGCCATGTGGGATGCTTTACAAGTAGCCCACAAAGGCACTAATGATGTTAAGATAGCTCGTATTAATACACTAACGCAAGAGTTTGATTTATTTTACATGAAGCTAGGGAAAACCATTGCGGATATGCAAAAACGATTTACTCACATTATCAACAAATTGCATGTTCTTGGTAAACCAATTCCAAATGAGGTTTCTACTAACAAAATTCTGAGGTGTCTTAACAGGGAATGGCAACCAAAGGTCACCGCTATCAAGGAGGCCTATGATCTTGCTACACTAGACCTCACAACACTCTTTGGTAAACTCGATGAGCATGAGCAAGTGCTCATTAGCTTGGATAAACATGAAAAGAGTATCAAGAAAGAGAAGGCAAATGATACGGAGAAGAAGTCGATAGCTCTTAAGGCTTCTTGTTCAAATTCCACACACCAAGAGCTAAGTGATGATGAAACCAATAATGACAAAGATGAAGAATCCGGTGATGATATGGGCTTAGTTGTGAAGAGATACAATAGATATGTTCGTAAGAACGATATTCAACACTCGGATAGAAATCTGGTCAAGTTTAGGAAGCAATCTAGAAGCGAAGGAAATAAAAATGGCAAGGTAAAAGGGACGTGCTACAACTGTGGAAAATCTGGGCACTACAAGCCGGATTGTCCATCTCTAAAGAAAGACAAAGATAAGGATAATGACAAGAGTCGCTCAAACAAAAAGTCCAATAAGTCTCGACGAGCATACATCGCTTGGGAAAGCGATAGTGAGTCGGAGAAAGATGATTCCTTAAGTGACGAAAGTGAATCCGTTAACTTTTGTCTTATCACACGCCACAACAAAGCAAAAGAGGTAAAGCATTCTAAATATGATCATGTTAATACTATGTCGCATTTAGAGTTACGAAAGGCTTTTGACATGTTACACTATGAGGCTAAGGAAGCATTTCAACGTTTAGCCTCAAATAAAAGGATTTTCACGTATTTGGAGAAGAAGGTTTCCGATTCCGAAAAGAAATTGGAAGCTCTCAAAAACTCTATAGTGGACACATCAAAAGCCAAGGTTGAAGAGGATCTTACCTCTTGGTTCAATTGGGGCTGTGACACTTGTCATATTTGGCAATGAGAGGCGAGAACTCTTAAGGCCAAATTGGACAAGGCTCTTAAGCCAAAAGTTACGTTTGCTATTGATCGATCACATTTTCGTGAGAGCATGAATAATCCATATCAAAAGTATACCTATGTGATTCGAGATAGTGATAGCAAAAGTAAATTCTAAATGAACCATAATTGTCTTTACTGTTGTAAGCCTGGTCATACTATTGCGAAATGCCGCTTCAGAAGGTTTCTTGTTCCGAAAGGCATCTACCAATGGTTGCCCAAGTGCGGTCTTGGTTTCACTCACCTTAAAGGACCCAATGAGAATTGGGTACCTACTCTCCCTAGATTTTTTTTGTAGATACAAAGTGTTGAGACCATCGAAAGAAGATGAGTTTTGGATAGTGGCTGCTCGAGACATATGACTGGCGACATATCTCTTTTCATCGACTTTGTGGCGAAGAAAAAGGGGTTTGTTACCTATGGAGATAACAATAAGGGACAGATTCTCGGCAAAGGTAGTGTAGGTAACCCCTCATCTACTACTATCTCCAATATGCTGCTTGTGGAAGGCCTTAGACACAACCTTTTAAGCATTAGTCAACTATGTGACATGAATTATAAAGTATCTTTTTCAAAGGATTGTTGCATAGTTGAAGATTGCGACAAAAAGAATGTGTTTAAGGGCTTGAGGGTGAACAACGTTTATATGCTAAACTTAAATGAGGTATCGTTGAATGGAGACAAGTGTCTAGTCGCTATGAATGAAGATTCATGGTTGTGGCATAGATGGTTGGCTCACATCAACTTTGATTTGGTTAACAAAATTGTCTCTAAAGACCTAGTCATCGGTTTGCCCAAAATTAAATTCACAAAGGATCACCTTTGTGATGCGTGTCAAATGAGGAAGCAAACAAGGATCTCATTCAAATCTAAAAACATTGTTTCAACTATGAGACCTCTTGAGCTCCTCCATATGGACCTCTTTGGACCATCTAGGGTTAAAAGTCTAGGTGGTAACTATTATGGGTTTGTTATAGTCGATGATTTTTATAAGTTTTGCTGGACCATTTTCTTAGCAAATAAGAGTGATACCTTTTCGGCCTTTGAATGATTTGCTAAGTTATCTCAGAACAAGTTAAACACAAACATTGGGTCAATTAGAAGTGATCATGGGGGTGAGTTTGAAAATCACTTATTTGAAGCATTTTGTGATTCCAATGGAATTAATCATAATTTTTCCGCACCACGCACCCCTCAACAAAATGGGGTAGTGGAACGTAAAAATAGAGTTTTGGAAGAACTTGGAAGGACTATGATCAATGATAGTGGATTACCAAAATACTTTTGGGCCGACGCCATAAGTACGACTTGTTATGTTTTGAATAGGGTGCTCATCCGGCCTATTCTAAATAAGACACCGTATGAGCTTTTAAAAGGGCGTAAGCCAAACATATCTCACCTTCATGTATTTGGTTGCAAATGCTTTATGTTAAACAATGGGAAAGAGACTCTTGGTAAATTTGATGCCAAGGCCGACGAGGGTATTTTTCTTGGATACTCTCAGTCAAGTAAAGCGTATAGAATTTATAATAAGAGGTTACACGTAGTTGAAGAGTCAGTACATGTTACTTTTGACGAGTCTTATTTGAGAATGTCGGAGAAGGTAGTTCTTTTCATGGTGCAGGTGTACCTACTGAAGACATACTCAAGGATACTGATAAGGGAATTGATCAACCTGAAGCAGTGCGTATTGAGGAGGAAAAGGATCACCAACCAGTGAAAAGTGAGGATGATCATCATGCTGATAAAGATGAACTTCCTCCAGCTTGGAAGTCTTCAAAAGACCATCCGATTGACAACATTCTCGGTGATATCTCTAAGGGAGTAACTACTCGCTCTAAACTTAGTAACTTTTGTTATTACTCTGCTTTTGTCTCCCAAGTTGAACCTAAAAATGCTAAGGAGGCATTACTCGATGAGCATTGGTTTCTATCAATGCAAGATGAACTAAATCAATTCAGCAGAAATGAGGTTTGGGACCTTGTCCCCCCTCCGCGAGATCATCGAGTAATCGGCACCCGATGGGTGTTTAGGAATAAACTTGATGAAAATGGAGTAATAACATGTAACAAAGCTAGGCTTGTAGCGCAAGGCTATAACCAAGAGGAAGGAATCGACTATGAGGAAACTTATGCGCCGGTTGCCTGACTCGAGGCCATACGCCTTCTACTTGCCTATGCTTGCACAAAGAACTTTAAATTATTCCAAATGGATGTTAAAAGTACGTTCCTTAACGGATACATAAATGAAGAGGTTTATGTAGCCCAACCTCCGGGTTTTGAATCCCACGAATATCCTGATCATGTCTATAAACTTAAACGAGCTTTGTACGGACTTAAACAAGCCCCTAGGGCTTGGTATGAACGTCTAAGTAAATTTCTACTTGATCAAGGGTATTCAAGAGGAAAGGTTGACACAACCCTCTTTATTAAACGTCAAGGAAAACACTTAATTTTGGTACAAATTTATGTTGACGATATCATATTTGGGTCTACTAACATGACCTTGGTCAAGGAGTTTTCTAGTTTGATGCAGGGGGAGTTTGAAATGAGCATGATGGGGGAGCTCAACTATTTCCTCGGATTGCAAATCAAACAACTTGAAGAGGGCACATTCGTGAGTCAAACGAAATATTGTCTTGAGTTACTAAAACATTTTGATATGCTGAACTGCAAAGCAATAGACACTCATATGCCTACAAGTGCTAATCTTGATTGTGAAGAAAAGGGTAAGGATGTTGAGGTAAAGAAGTATCGAGGTATGATAGGGTCTCTTCTTTATCTTACCACATCACATCCCAATATAATGTTTAGTGTATGCATGTGTGCGAGGTATCAGGCACATCCTAAGGAATCCCACCTAAAGGCAGTTAAGCGCATACTTCGATACCTCTCTGGTACTCCAAAGTATGGGCTGTGGTATTCCAAAGGTAGTGTTTATTCCTTAGTTGGCTACTCCGATTCCGACTTTGCCGGGTGCAAGTTGGATAGGAAAAGCACTAGTGGCATGTGTCACTTTTTCGCAAATTCCTTGGTGAGTTGGCATAGCAAGAAACAAGTTTCCGTTGCTTTGTCAACAGCCGAGGCGGAATACGTTGCCGCCGGTAGTTGTTGTACTCAAGTCTTACGGCTTAAACAATAATGACTTGATTTTAACTTAAAACTCGAACGTATTCCAATTTTGTGCGATAACACTAGTGCGATTAATCTAACTAAGAACCCCATATTACATTCACGCACCAAGCATATCGAAATACGCCATCATTTTCTTAGGGATCATGTAGAGAAAGGTGATGTTATTTTTGAGCATGTTGACACTAAGAATCAACTTGCTGATATTTTCACAAAACCGTTAGCTACAGAGCCTTTCTTTCACATCCGTAGGGAACTTGGCATTCTCGATATCTCGGATCGTGCTTAATAATCCTTTAAGGTAGTGATCTTCACATATATACATGCTTGCTTATTCTTTTAACTAACAATGCAAAGAGATATTTAGCTATATGTGAGGGATCTTATCGTCATGATGATCAAGGTAATATCGTTCCGATTTATGGATGTTTATCAATATTTTGTGCCATATTAATTACTCTAATCTTGATGTTTATTGCATTTTGAGCACTTATCGTTCATATGGATGTTTTGTTCTGTATGTGTATATGTCTATTTATCTGGTTGGAACATAAAAATTGCAAAATTTCACTTCTGTATGTTCATGTGTCGACGCATGATTTGTGCGTTCACCTAGTGAAAATGTTCGGGATAGCGCATAACCAAATGTTCAACTTTTTCAAAAAATTCATGAATCATGTGCCGACGCACAGATTCATAGGTCGACGCATAAACCAAGCGTCCAGACTTTCTACTTTACTGGGACGCGTGCGCCGACCTAGTATTGCCTATTTTCCCTACATATTCTCATTGTACATTAATTTATGGTTATTGCATGTCATCTCATTAGACTTTGTGGTTAATCTCTCCTTATCTTCCTCCATTAAACCTCATCAATAACCATTATTCTCCACTAAATCCTCATCAAAACCCTAAAAATCAAAAACCCACCAAGAGAAAATTATCTATACTATTGCTACAAGGTTTTCTAAGGGCTGCACATATCTCCTCCTCACTCTCTACGAAGGTTACTGATAAAACCTTTGTTAGGACTATGAGTTCAAAACTACTCTGAATTCGATGTTGCGGGAACCGTATTCAGATGAATTTGTGGCAAATGGATTATTTCCTAAAAGTGTCACTACCGGTCATTTAAAATTTAAATACCGTATTCTTCAATGGATTGTTGCTCGCATCTTGAGGCCTAAGAAAGGAGGGTACTCAAGAGTTGAGCAGGCAGAGGTTTATCTCATCTATATCCTCAAGAATAAGATCAAAATTAACTGGCCTTATTATTTTGCTTATAGGATGTTCATTACTCACAGCTCCAGCAAATTTCCGGCACTTGGTTATGCATCTGTTGTTGCAAACATTTTGAATCACTTTGATATTCCTGTTCCGCAGATTTGTCACATTCATATTACCGCTGAACTACAATTTCTTGCCAAAACCCTTTCCATGATGGGTTACTTTTGGCATTCACGTGAGAACAAGTTCATTTATCGACCAAGATCCACCCATCCTGAACATGATGAACCTGTTCACCTTGAAGGAAGTGATGATGAGGGCATTCCAGGAAATGCAAATCAAGCTGTTAATGATGAAGATGTGGTCATGCAAGAAGATGTGGTTATGCAAGAAAATGTGGTTATGCAAGAAGAGGACAATGAGGTATGGATGGGCTATCAACCTGAAGAAACTTCTGAAAATCAGGGCTGGGGTCAGTGGCAACAAAATTGTTGGACTGTGTCTGGAAACGCCTATGTGCCTCCAACCTATGGTGAGGACTATGAATGGCAGCAACCTGACAATTCTGCTCCTCCAACTCCACCGCCTCAGCATGATTCGCAGGCTTCTGAAGAAATTATGGCTAGGTTGAACGAATTGACTCTTCCGCATCAAGAATTTCAAGCTCTGCAAGATACTCGTTACTCTGCTCAGGAAGAACGGTTCACCAATCTGTCTGATCAAGTTTCATCTCACATTACCAACTTCAACAATTTTGCTAACGCCGCTATGACTCGTTTCAATCAGATGGACGCCAACTTGACTCAACAAAACCAGAACCTGGCAAATAGTCTTGGAAACCAAAACAACACATTGCTTGAAGTCAACCTACATCTAGAGGACCTTCCACCACCAAGCCAATACTATAGGGGAAGAGGTAATCCATTTAGGGGGAGAAGGCCATAGAGTTTAGGGAATCATATTTCATTTGTGCTTGCATTTCTATTTTGTTTTTGCTCTCTACTGTTGAACTTTGAATGTTGCTTCTGTTTGTTTGAACTTTATCAGATTGAATGCATTGCATTTAAGTTTTTCCCTTATTTAAGTGTTTGTTAATGTCTGTATGTTGCAAATTTGTGATGATCCTTTACGTATTATAGTGTTTTATTTTGACCACCATCTTTTCTTCTTTTTGATGTTGTCAAAGGGGGAGAAGAATAACAACAAATGCAGAAATTTTACTAAACTAGCGTCAAAGACAGGAGGAGCTTTGCTCATGTTGCTCACTCTCAAATTACAAATCTCATGACAACTAAGAAAGTGTTGCCATCATAAAAAAGGGGGAGTATGTGAGGGATATTCTTCTATTTACCGAGTTTTAATGATGTCAACAAACATGTAAGAAATTATATTGTAATTTGAGCGGTATCACTACACGTGTCGGGCATATTGCGTCTAACCATTATCGTTCATGTGTCTAGATGCATAGGATCTTGTCTTTCCCAAAAACAAATGTCCACTATCATTTTAGTTGTGTCTAGTATGTGTTTCTGATCTTGGTTTGGTGAAAATGCTCAAAAAATTGAATTTCCTGAAAAAATGCACTTCATGCGCTAACCCTCCCAGTTCATGCGCTAACCTCTAAATTCATGCGCTAACCTCCAAAACCCATGAGAAAGCGCACAATTCAATGGAAACAAAAATATTCTTTTACGCATCGACGCATGGAGTTAGGAGGTCGACGCATGACTTCAAAATTCTGCATTTTTCACTTAATTTCTTTTCTGTTATTTTTGTTATTATTTTTTGTGGGTCATTTTATTATCCTATAAATAGTTTTGGTCATCCTTTCATTCCACATCAAGAAACGTGAAAGATATATGTCATTTCTCTCTTCATCTTAATCTTCTTCATTGAGTAAACAAACAATCACACATAATCATTTTTGTTTGTGTCGCCCATTGATCGAAGTGATAACGCTCATAATTTAGGAAGTATGATCTTCATCTTCTGGGTTGAGAGTTTGGCAGGTGTTTCTTGAATCAAACCAGTTGGTTTTTTCCACCAAGAATCGGATAGATTTTGGGGTTTTTTGCACAAACTGTTCTATCTACAGGGATTTGGCTGGGCGAAGGTAACCGGAAATTGGCGTAATTTTTTGGTTTAGTAGTTGTAATCAGAGGATCGTAGAAGGGAGGTTTGGGTTCGAATTCTTGGTAGATCGCAATTGACCGAGTGAAGGTAACTGAAGAACGGTGGATTCTTTTGGTTTAGTAGCGTGAGACGGTAATTGGATCAATCATATACGAAGCACTTTATTCATCTCGAATCAAGGGAAGAGAAAATTCTGCATCAACGATCGAAGACGTTCGAGGGTTGGATGTTCATAGTTTTCTCTTGTAATAAACAATTTGCAACAACTTTATATATATACATATCTCAATTCCATTTGTGGAGTTGGGGGCAGACGTACCCAAAGCGAGGACGATTGAGGAACTGCCTAATCAAACCGTGTTTGTTCTCTCTCTCCTTAACTCTTTTACAATTCAGTTCGTTCGAATTTGTGAAGTCGGAAGTCATTGAAATTTATGTCGTAGAGTTATTGTAAGCTAATAAACTGTTTTGTTAAATTGATACAACTCCTTGAATTGTATCTTGGAACAGCTTTACATTACCCTCCATAGAAATTATGCACTTAGTGTGTTTACGTACACTAGGTGTTTGATAATTTGTTTCAAAGCAAAATTCGAACTCGTTGCCTTTAATTGCTTATCACTTTACCTCATTGGATTGGATTAAACATCAAGCAAGGGATACTTTGTTGACTGCGTTTTTAAGTGTAGTATTCTAAACTGAATTTTTCTCTTCCATACTCATTCGTGATATATTCGCGCATATCCGATCCTTTTGGTAGAAGGTTCGTTGTAGACGTTCTATCCAGTGGTAGCTTCTGTTAAACAATTTTTTTAAAACAGATTTTTGTAAACCATTTGCGTGTAAAACTCAAGGGATCTATTCAACCCCCCCCCCCCCCCCCCCTTCTAGATGCATAACCATCGTCTAACAAGGACAACCGAGTGGTAAATACGACTTCATGGTCAAGTTCACCGCTCCTGAAAGCTCTCGTATCAAGCTCGAAGACATCCAGCCCACTGGATGGGGAGATCCACCTGAGAGTGCAAATACTATGCAAGATACAACAGAAGAGTTTGCCTACGACAACTCTGCCTGTGAGACAGATTCCAACGATCCTGCTCCACCAGAAATCAGTGTTATTTCTGAAGACAAATCAAGAAGGAAAGTACCAGACTTTGTGATTCATCGAGGAGTTCGCCGCCAATGGGTCACTATCAACGTTCCGAAATTCGTTCATAAGTCTAAGTAATTGTCATCTTTGTTTTAACCTTTCACTCAGCCCAGGTGAAACAAATGTTTTGATAGGGCTCACTTTCTGTAAATGTCTCTCTTCACTTCGCCCAAAGCGACTGAGTTTTGTTTTATAGGCCAGCAGTTTCAAGAATTGACAAGATCATAAATAAAATAATGTCGTACTGTAATTTCCGCATTTATTTCCGTTTTCTCTTTTCACTTTTTCAGAAAATGGTAATCCTAAAAACAACTCAAATAATAAAAACAAGCAGTTTTCAGAAAATACACTGCACACACTCTTGTATTCTCTCTATCTCTTCTAAAAACAATCATCACATCATGTAGATTGCTTGTTTTAAACCCCATTGAAACATACGATCCAATGCCTTCTCCCAACTTTGAATTCTTGGTATTTGAGGCTGAAGAAGAAAATGACGAAGAAATTCTGAAAGAGATCTCCCGATTACTCAGACAAGAGGAAAGGTCCATTGAACCCCACAAAGAGTTGTTGGAAATGGTCAACTTGGGTTCAGAAGAAGAGAGAAAAGAAGTCAAGTTTGGGGCACTACTCAGTCCAATTGTCAAAGAAAGTTTAATAAAGCTTCTCAAAGAATTTCCCGATGTATTTGCTTGGTCCTATCAAGATATGCCGGGGTTGGATACCAACATCGTGGAACATCATTTACCATTAAGATCAGAATGTCCGTCGGTAAAACAAAGACTAACACGGACTCATCCAGACATGGCCATCAAAATCAAAGAGGAAGTACAAAAATAGATCGACGCGGGTTTCCTCGCCACATCAGAATATCCTCAATGGTTAGCCAACATAGTACCAGTGCCAAAAAAGGACGGAAAGGTCAGAATGTGTGTAGACTACACGGATTTGAACAAAGCCAGTCCAAAGGATGACTTTCCCTTATCGCACATTGACATGCTAGTAGACAGTACAACAAATTTCAAAGTATTCTCCTTCATGGATGGATTCTCGGGCTATAATCAAATCAAAATGGCGCCGAAATACATGGAGAAAACTTCATTCATCACCCCATGGGGCACTTTTTGTTACAAGGTAATGTCGTTCGGTCTGAAGAATGCCAGGGCAACCTATCAAAGGCCCATGACTACTCTGTTTCACGACATGATACACAAAGAAATAGAAGTGTATGTCGATGATATGATTGCCAAATCTAAGACAGAAGATGAGCATGTAACCCACGTGTCAAAACTATTCGAGCGTCTGAGAAAGTACAAACTCCGCTTAAATCCCAACAAGTGCACATTCGGTGTCTGTTCAGGGAAACTTTTAGGGTTCATCGTCAGCCAGAAAGGAATTGAGGTTGATCTTGACAAAGTCAAGGCCATTCAAGAAATGCGTTCTCCAAAGACTGAAAAACAAGTCAGAGGATTTCTGGGACGTTTGAACTACATTTCCAGATTTATATTCCTCATGACCGCGACATGTGTGCCGATTTTCAAACTACTAAAAAGGATCAGGAATGCGTTTGGGCAGAAGACTGCCAAACCGCATTCGACAGTATCAAGGAGTATCTATTGAATCCACCTATCATATTGCCTCTAATGAAGGGAAGACCACAGATCATCTACCTAACAGTCTTGGAAGACTCTATGGGCTGTGTACATGGCCAACAAGACGAAACGAAAAGGAAAGAGTCTGCCATCTACTATTTGAGCAAGAAATTCACCGACTGTGAGACTCGGTACACTATGCTTGAGAAAACTTGCTGCGCTCTGGCTTGGGCAGCCAAACGTCTTCGCCAGTACATGATTCATTACACTACTTGGTTAATCTCCGAAATGGATCCAATCAAGTATGTCTTTGAAAAACCTGCTCTCACGGGAAGGATAACCCGTTGGCAGATGTTGCTATCAGAATACGACATCGAGTGCCATGCTCAGAAAGCCGTCAAAGGAAGTATTTTAGCCGATCATTTAGCTCATCAACCGATTGACGATCAGGAATCAGTCGGGTTTGACTTCCCAGACAAAGATGTCATGTACTTGAAATTGAAAGATTGCGATGAACCGCTACCCAGTGAAGGGCCAGAACCAGGTTCCCAATGGGGACTAATCTTTGACGGAGCTGTCAATCATTATGGAAACAGAATTGGGGCAATCATCATAACAACTCAGGGTACCCATATTCCTTTCACTGCCAGATTAACATTCAAGTGTACAAACAACGAGGCCGAATACGAAGCTTGTAGCATGGGTCTCGAAGAAGCGATTGACTTGAGAATCAAGAACTTGGATGTATACAGAGACTTAGCCCTAGTTATCAATCAGATCAAAGGAGATTGGAACACATACCAATCAGGACTGATTCCCTACAAAGATTACGCGAGAAGGTTGTTACCATTCTTCAACAGAATCGAGCTTCATCACATCCCTCGTGAAGAGAATCACAAGGCTGATGCATTAGCCACTCTCTCTTCCATGATTAGTTTAGGTCAATGGAATGACATACCTAAGATTGATATAATGCACCTTGAAAGGCTCACTTACATCTTCGCGATTGAAGCAGTCATAGACGACAAACCTTGGTATCACGATATCAAATGCTTCCTTCAAAAATAGGAGTACCCACCTGGGGCATCCAGAAAGGACAGAAAGACCCTCAAAAGGCTAGCAGGCAGTTTCTTATTGAGCGATGATACACTCTATAAGAGGAACTTTGACATGGTCTTTCTTCGATGCGTAGACAGACCAGAAGCAAACAGGCTGATAAAAGAAATTCACGAAGGATCCTTTGGCACTCATGCCAACAGACGAACAATGGCGAGAAAAATTCTAAGAGCAGGGTACTATTGGTTGACCATGGAATCTGATTGCTACAAGTACATGAGAAGGTGTCACAAGTGTCAAATATACGCAGACAAGATCCATGTACCGCCAACACATCTCAAAGTTCTTTCTTCCCCGTGGCCTTTTTCCATATGGGGAATTGACATGATTGGCATGATCAAACCCAAGGCTTCAAACGAACATTGATTCATCCTAGTAGCCATTGACTACTTCACCAAGTCGGTCGAAGCAGCGTCGTACACCAATGTAACGAGACAAGTAGTGGTCTGATTTATCAAAAACAATCTCATCTGCAGTTATGGTGTTCTGAGCCAGATCATTACTGATACTGGATCTAACTTGAATAACAAGATGATGAAGGAGTTGTGCGCTGAGTTCAAGATCGAACACCATAACTCATCTTCCTATCGACCCAAGATGAACGGAGCGGTAGAAGCAGCTAACAAGAACATTAAGAAGATCGTTCAAAAGATGGTTGTAACCTACAAAGACTGGCACGAGATGCTACCCTTTTCTCTTCACGGTTATCGCACATCTATCCGCACTTCAACGGGGAAACCCCTTTCTCTCTAGTATATGGCATGGAAGCAGTTCTCCCCATAGAAGTAGAGATCCAATCAATCTGGGTATTGATGGAAGCTAAGCTAACAAAGGCTGAATGGTGTCAAAATCGACACGATGAACTAAATCAGATCAAAGAAAAGTGAATAACGGCTTTATGCCATGGTCAGTTGTATCATCAAAGAATGAAAAAGGCGTTTGACAAAAAGGTCCGACCTCGCGTTTTCAGGAAAGGAGACCTCGTGCTCAAGAAGATACAATCATTTCTAACTGATTCCCGGGGCAAATGGACTCCGAATTATGATGGCCCCTATGTGGTCAAGAAAGATTTCTCAGGTAGCACTTTGAGACTCGCAACCATGGATGGAGAGGAATTTGCCTACCCCACAAATGTTGACGTAGTCAAGAAATACTTCGCCTAAATAAAAAAAAACGTCTCGGTGGATTGAAAACCCGAAAGGGCGGTCCAGGCAAAAATTAGAGACATAATCAAAAATCATCTCGATGGATTGGAAATCTCAAAGTATAATCCAGGCAAAAATTAGGGATTAATGGCAAGTAACTACGTCCAGCAAAAGGGAAAATTCCCCAGCAGTAGTCATGCCATCCATCAGGAAAACTCCAGTCAAGGTCATCTTCGACAGAAGCTCAGGATGTCCAGAATTCAAATTTGGTAGAAGGATAACGGTCGTTATGTTTCAATGTATCCCTTTTCCCTTAAATTACCATTTTCTAATTTTGTAAATACTCTATGGGATCACGCGTTTGGCTGATTTCCATCCTATCAATAAAATTTGAGCCTTAGTGCTTTTGTTTGCAATTCTTATTTGTTTTAGCTTTACAGAATGACATTTTAACATGATTAAAGATTCTTGAAATAAAACAAAAATGAATTTACTTGTCAAAATTTTATGCTTTTAAAATAAATATGGCAATTCTTTTTACTGTTGAATATCAAAAGAACATTGATTGCTTCTCCAAAGGCGATTAAGCTTCAAAGTGCAGAAACAAAGTACTTCTTGTAAACCAGTACACCTGAACGAAGGATCAACTGTATCAAATGTGATTTTCCCATCTGATATCCCCGACAGAGTTCTTATCTCCTAAGCCCGACCAACGTTTTCCCCACAGGGACTATCTCTCCTAAGCAAGGCAGAATTGCTATCTTGGACCGAACGGTATTTCTTTGTCCCCTGCAATGGCCGAGTATCCAGTCGTGTTCATCAATTAGTCTGTATGTCGTGTCAGTTTTGTCAGCATAAACATACATACATCATGCATTATTAATTTGCATTCATATTCATATTGCATCACTATCACTCTAGTCAGTCTTAACTCTAAGTGGTAAAGTCCTCTTGTTAATCGAGTTGTCAGTTCTTTCCTCGTCAGGAAGCGAATCATCTAAGCAATCTCTCCCCCCCAGTTTATTTCTGGATTGGAGACGGTCCTTGACCACTTTGATAACTTGAACCTCTGAAAAGACCAGAAGACCTTCGACAAACATCACTCTTCACCATTGAAGATGATATTTTTGCTTTCCCGGATTAAGGAAAATCCCTAGAGAAAGCCTCACAACTAAAGACTCTCAGCAACACATTAAATTTTTCTCCCTAAGAGATTCAATGATAATGAAGTCATCAGCACCTCAAAATTGGATCACATCACATGGCATTTCTCCAAGAAGATCTTGAAGAAAAGTATGATGTAATATCCCCAAAGCAGGAAGCAGTCTCGCAAGAGACTCGTTTACCCCAGTAGAATCAACAAATGGCATCTCCAATAGAGAAGTTTATACACATCTACAGCTCAGGCGAATGGGTTTCCCAGCAAGTCTGACATCAAAACTTTTTCCCATCAAATCGCATCTCCCTAGGAAAATTCAGCGAGAAGTTTGAGGAAAACTGATACAAATAAGGTCCCTTGTCAAAAAGTTTATTAACAAAAGAAACTGAGACCAGTTCCATGGCTAAAAACCAGGATCGAGGGGAAGTTTACATCAGAAACTGAGACCAGTTCCGTGGCTAAAAAACCTGGATCAAAGGGAAGTTTATAGACAAAAGAAAACTTAGACCAGTTTCATGGCTGAAAAGCAGGATCGAGGGGAATTTTAGCCTTTTCTAAGCATCTTTGGTTAGCAAAAGAAGATGGATGAGTAAGCTGCCATTCATAACCACCATCAAAATTTCGGGTATTCCGATATTTAATCCTCTTGCACCCCGAATGCCTGAATACCTTCGCCATTCACCCCTTCGGTTCCAAGAAGATTAAATAGGGGCATCTGTCATACCCCAAATTTTGACCACCAAGATTTCCCATCATTGTGCAAATCATCATCACAATATGGATGTACTTTAATGCCTCATCAATCTCCTCAGGGATTATTAGGCATTCTTTACAATCAAAGATTAGGGTTTTGGGCCCTCTCAGAGCACTTAGGCACAGGATTAATCAAGAAATGACATGATCTTCAACTTGTCTAGCCTCTAAAACACCTATAAGGGATCAAGAGGACTCCCACATCAAGAATCAAGCTCAAGGTTGCAACATTCCAAGTGGATCAAGCTTCAAGATCGCCTGTGTCACCAAATTAGGGTTTTGGTCGCCTGAGACCTCCAGATGAAAATTTTCACCTGGGCATGAGCCAATGCTTCAAAGCACAACCCAAGTTACTCCAAGGGACCTTATGGACCTAATCATCAAGTCAATTTAACCCCAGGGGATGCATTTACCAAAAATCAGGAATTTGGGTTCCTTGACCTAATTCACCCCTAAGTTGACTTTTGGGACAAAGCATGAGCCAAGACCTCAAGACATGATTTGAGGGCCTCCAATATATTACATTGACCCATTTACAACAATGGATTAACCCAGGAAGCTTGATTCACAAGTTTCAATTTCATCAGGACCATAGTTAGGGTTTCGAGGAAAAAGTCAACTGTACCTTTGACTTTTGACCAGGACTTGCTCCCAAACCTTGGGACATGATTCGATACACCCTATAACACCTATGGAATCCATCCATTAGGTTTGATTTAGGTCAAGTACTAGATTTCACAAAGGATCGCACAGTTTGGATTTCATCCAATAAAAAGTCAACTGTACAAAAATCCAAAGTTTGACTTTTTGAATTTTTGGTCAACCAAGGTTCCTTAACCCTAAAACAATGTTAATATGTGATTTGAATCATCATTCATCAAGAAAAACCAATGAAAATGAGTTAACTTGTAAAAGGGGTAACCATAAAAAACTTAGAATTTTTCTAAGTTATGGAACAAAATGGCTAGGGTACCAACTTCCAAGGACCATAACTTGAGATCCAAACAAACATTTTGGATGGTCCAAAGCTGGATTTGTAGCTCTCATTACATACTTCAAAAGCTTCAACTACATCAAACTCCAATTCCTCATGGATTTTAAGTTATGGAGTGATCAAAATGGCTAAAAACATGAAAATGACATTTTTCCAACACTTAGTGAGATTTTCACTAAGTCAGAATCTGCCTTACTTTTTCCAAAATGTAGGGATATTTTTCACCTTGATCCAAGTCAAACCAGGTCTAGGGGTGAACATCAATGTTAAAGTATGCCATAAGGGCATTCCAACAAGTACCAGATCATCTCCAAATTCAATTTGAGCAGGGAGATACAACCCTTGAAAAATGGCATCATGAAATGGTTTTACAAGGCAGAATTGTTCACATTTGCTCGATTTATCCAAATCTGATAACTCCAAGCCTTGTCATCAATTTGGACACATCAAAGGATCAAATTGAAGGGGTGTGATATGATCTCTAAGCCTCACAAGTCCAAGAATCTACATTAGGCTTGTCATCCCTAAAAAGGCTACAAAGATGCCAAGACTCCAATTTTGTTTCCAAACATTCAATGGATACACCAAGGTGGCATGAAATGAGCCTATTCCAACTGAATTTAGTCAAGACTTATCTCTGAACCAAAGCTACAAATCATGTGCCCTAATCTCAAGTCAATGGCTAGAGGAGACTTGAGATTTCTTTTGCATAGCATTGGCCAATGGCCTGCTGCAGCTGCCACTCACTATTGCTTACAAAACAAACTTGATCTACTATAAATAGAGCTCATTTGTGCTCAGTTTGAGTACACCAAAGCACTACAACACTTGCTTTCCTCAAAATCCCTTTCTCTAGGCCAAAATTCCTTCTTTTGCAAGGTACCTCTGAGTTTATGAGTTTGAGAGCAATTCCATCACATCTCATGATCCAAACACCTCTAATATGTTGTATCTAAGTTGTTTAAACTCTCACATGTGACCTATAACACCAAAATCATAAAGTCCACTTCCAAAACCTCAAAATTAGACTATTTGCATTTTTCAAGCCATGTCTTGAATCAGTCACTTTCAAAACTGGATAAAACCTCAAACACACTTCAAATATCATCCTTGAACTGTCCCAAATGGTTTCCCTCATCTGGAACACCATTTGAGAGAGTTGCCATATTGGTCACTTTTGCCCCTTTTACAAGAAAGAGCTCAAACTTGTTCCTGAGGATTCCAGCTGGTTCTAACCATTCTAAAAGCTTCTAAGGGATCAATTGAGAGTGTCCAAAGCATCAAATTACTTCTGGCACAAGGAACTTGGCAGATAGCCCAAAAAGCTCCAAGAGGTAAGTGCAACATCACTTGAACTTTCTAAATTATGCATTGCTTTGAAGTCCACTGATCATAAACATCTCATACATGTTGTATATGTTGTGTTTGAACTAACTCATCATGTAGTTCTTGCCTGTACCATGAGGTAGCATAGAAAATGCAAATATAGGCCTATTCAAAACCACTATCGGGTTTTAAAATAGGGACCTCATCTGAAAAACCCATGACCACCATTGGATTCCTTGGGAAATTTTAGGCCAGATGCATATAAATTTTGTCCTAATCCATGGAGAAATGAGAAAGTTAGAGGCTTCACGTAAATGGCCCAAAAGCTGGCCTTGCCTTGCCTTGCTCAGGCCTAAAACAAGGCACCGCTTATATATTTATGGGGTGGTTTTGATACACGGATATATCACCACCCCAGTGGTTGCGCGCTCATGTGTTTGGCTTGGAGGTCTGGGGTTCGAATCCCCCCCGCCCCAGACCCTTTTTTATCACTTTTTTCCATTTTTTATATTTTCGTATTATTTTCCTAAATGATTTGAAAAATTAATTTCTCTCTCAATTTTAATTATTTTTTATTGGTTCTTTTTGCAAAAAATCACAAAAATGTTAAAATATTTTATTCCACAAAAAAATCAAATTTATATTATTTATTTAATATAGTTGATATTTTTGTAAATAAATTCATTTTTTTTATTGTTTTAAACATTTCAAAAATGAATTTTCATCTTGGAAATCAAAACCAAATGAGTTTTAATTAATCTTGTGATTAAAACATCATTTTTCAAACCTTAACCAAAAATCACAAGTTGTTTATTCAAACTTATTTGGTGTTTTTATCATATTTATTAATTTTCTTTGAATAATTACTTTAAAAAATGATGAAATTAGGGTTTCGTTGATTTTCACCCTAACAAACCTTTTTCAAATACTTTGGGCCTCTGATAGAGTGTAAGACCCAACTCTTTTTGTAAATAAACCTTTTTTGGGCCTTAGTCGTTGTATAAGTCCCTCTGCGATTCTCAAAACGACGGTGCAATCACTGTCTTTCATTGGGCCTCGCCTCATGTTGTAAGTCCCGTCCTTGTTTTTCAAAAATCTTTTGGGCCTCTAATAGAGTGTAAGACCCAATCCCTTTTTAACCAAAACCATTTTGGGCCTCAGTCGTTGTATAAGTCCCGGTACGATCTTCAAAACAACGATGCGATCACTGTTAAACCTTGGGCCTCTCCTTGAGTATAAGCCCCAACAATCTTTTCAAAAACAACTTCCCTTTTGATTTAGGTTCAAATATACAGTTGTTATCAAAACTTTCTTTAATTTCTTTGAACAACTAATAATATAGCATGGAAGCTTGCTCACCTGTAAGTTTTATCAGCTTTCATTTACATGTTTTAATATATATAACTGTATTGTGGGAAGGTGCTCCTCTGTAAGTCCTTCTTTCATATCCTTTTTAATACTTGTCATATATCAACTGTATATATACTAGTATAGTTATTTAGAGTTTTTCCGGGCAACTAGGTCTAGACCTAGGTAAAGCCAGTTGGTCACTCTTAAATAAAGTCAAAACTAGATCCCCATAGGATTTCTAGATACAGTCTTGCCTTCTCTTGGGCTTAAACAATATGGAACAAAGAGAAAGGTAGTATTCTAGGTGAACCTTTTCTTAGACTGTCACTATTAGAACTTGTCAAAGAAATTCAATTTCCCCGGAGAGGATTAATTCTCGATGAAACCTCTTTTAAATTTCTTCGAACCCTAGACCTGTTCACTAAAGAAAAGATTATTGTCGGTGAAACTTTTATTGAACTCATCTTAAGTTTGGGCCCACAGGCTTCCTAAAAGCATCCCCACCTCCTCTTGGGCTTTGTACAAAGACCCGTCGGCTTCTTAGAAGTTCTCACGTCTTCTCTTGGGCTTAATTCAAGAAACCCTGAAGACCTCCTAAAGGTATAAGACAAAACTTAGTCATCCTTTACTAGAGGAGTCTTTCAGTGTCAGAACATCCAACCATTTTAGGGTTGATACTCATCCCTTAAAACACTTGCCTCCTCTTGGGCATCATACAAAGATAAACTCTTCCACACTAATAGACTTAGACAGTCTAAATCTCCTCTTGAGTCTCAATTACATTCTCAAGGTCCCTACAAACATAGGAGAAACCCCGGTCATTCTGGATCAATCTCCAAAGGAGTTAAAATCCATGGGTTTTAAAACCCAGTCTCTCTCCTAAAAAACCCCCAACCAGGGTCAGTTTATTATCAGTATAACACTATCCCAAATCAAAACCTCAAGGCATCTGATACCTCAACTCTTTTGTAACCCTCAGCAAGAGTTGATTCACCATTTGGACTTGCCTCGGGATCTCAATAATTCCCAGTAGAAGATAGCCTCCTCTTAGGCTTTGTATAAGGATATTTCCTCAGCAAAGATAGCCTACTCTTGGGCTTTGTACAATGATTCTCCCCAACGGAGCTAATCTTTTCAGATTCTCTTGTTGATTCAAAACTTTCAAGACTCCCTTGTTGAGTCAATAACCTTTTCAGACTCTCTTGTTGAGTCAAAACCTTTTTCAGACACTCTTGTTGAGTCAATCACCTTTTTCAGACTCTCTTGTTGAGTCAAACTTTTTAGCCTCAATCTCGGGCTTTGTACGAGACAGATAAAAACACTCACTTGTTGATTCAATCTTTTCCAACCTCCTCTTAGGCTTGATATAAGGATTTCCCCTAGCAGAAGTCAGCCTCCTCTTAGTTTTGGTATAATGATTTCTCCAGCTTGTTCAGCCATAATCCTGGGCATTGTACAGGACAAATAAAAGCACTCTCTTGTTGAGTCAAACCCTTTTAGCCTCAATCTTGGGCTTTGTACAAGACATAAATCTTCATAACCTTCTCTTAAGCTTGGGACAAATATATTCCCCAAAGGAGTCAAATCCTCCCAGCCTTACTTTAGGCTATGAGAAATAATACCCTAAGCAGAGTCAATCCTCTTTTCAGCCTCAATCTTGGGCTTTTTGCAAGACAGATAATACTCTCCCGTAGAGTCAAACTCATTTCAGCTTCTATCTTGGGCTTTGTACAAGATACTTAAAATATCCTTAGTCAAGTCAATCTCATTTTAGCCTCAAATCTTGGGCTTTGTACAAGACAGATAAAGATTTCTCTCCCCCAGAGTCAATACCCTTTTAGCCTCAATCTTGGGCTTTGTACAAGACAGACAGAACATTTTCCCCGAAAAAGTCAAACTTTTAGCCTCCTCTTAGGCTTTGTATAATGATATCCCCAAAGAGTCAGCCTCTTCTTTTTGCCTCAATCTTGGGCTTTGTACAATACATATATAAACACTCTCTTGTTGAGTCAGTCATTCCTAGCCTCCTCTTAGGCTTTGTATAAGGACTTATCTAGTGGAGTCAATCAACCTCTTAGCTTCAACCTTGGGCTTTGATCAAGGCACACAAAAATAAATATCCCTTATAAAGGAAATTATGGCATTGCTGGATTCACATATTCCAGTTAAAGTAATCCTCCTTTATAAACAGTCACCCAATAGCCGTGATAAACAGACAACATGTCTCCCCTTTAGAGATGACAAATTCTCTCTCAGTCAAACCTTTTAGCTTCAATCTTGGGATTTGAACAAGACACAAATAAACCCTTTTAGCTTTAGACTTGGGTTTTGAACAAGACACCAAAACATCATTTTCCTCCCATAGAATAGGAGGAACTACGATTGCTCTGATTTCCATGTTTCTTTTAAACGGGAATACGTAGGCATAAGATTGTGAAATCTTAGCGAGCATACTAATCAAAAACTCTAGGTCCATGACCTTCATACATCAATCAAACATTAGGTCCAGTACCTTACCAAAAACATCGGGAAAACCCGAACATCAACATCCACTCACTCTCTCTCTCATACTTTCCCAACCCATTAATGGATAAACACCATCAAGTACAAAGCGAAACCTAAAGCTAACATCCTGTGGATAACCACATATAGGATGGGTAATTGACAACTCCCCATTGTATAACCTGACCCCGACTCCCCGAATCTCTCTAAGCGTTTGTTCAGTTAAACATTCGCGTGTAAGGTTGGTTTTAGATAGCTTCCCTTTCCCTTCCAGCTTCACGGGATAAATAAGAAATCAGAAAGTAGCACCCCCTCCTCTTCGTTGAGGAGAAAACCCAAATTCCACGATGAGGTGGTCGCGTCATCGACAAAAATCGCGCGCTAGACAAGGACATTTGCGCCATAATCCCCCTACTCAATGAATCAAGAATCCCTCTTGATGGTAGAAAAGTTCCCAACCAGGAACTGATTGAGGTTGCCTATAACGCTCAGAGAAATCAGAAAGCTCCTATGGTTATCTATCTGCCAGGTCCGATACCATACAAGTCAGAAAAGGCTATCCCTTACAAGTATGGTGCAACGGCCATCGAAAATGGAAACGAAAGTCCATTACCCTCCGTCGCGAACATTGCCGACATCAGTCGAGTTACCCAGGGCGGTCGGATCTTCAATAGAGGGGTTGGAGAACCTGCCAAAGAAAAGGAACCTCAAACGGAAGTTCCTAATCAACAAGTCGGTCAATTCGATAATCCAGAACTTGTAAAGAACAACGATGAGATGCTGAAACTCATCCAGAAAAGCGAGTACAACATTGTGGACCAATTGTTGTAAACTCCGTCTCGAATCTTTGTGCTATCTCTCCTACTTAGTTCAAAAGCTCACAGGGAAGCTCTACATAAAGTCTTAGAGCAAGCCTTCGTGGAACAAGATGTGATAGTAGGACAATTTGACAACATCATCTCCAACATCACTTCCTGCAACAACTTAGGATTCAGTGATGAAAAACTGCCAGAAGAAGGCAAGAATCAGAATATGGCGCTTAACATTACAGTCAACTGCCAAGACGATGCTTTAGCTAGCGTACTGGTGGACACAGGATCATCTTTGAATGTTATGCCAAAATCAACTCTGATACGACTATCATTTCAAGGAGCTCCAACGAGGAGCAGTGAGATCATTGTCAAAGCCTTTGACGGAACAAGAAAAACAGTTACCGGCGAAGTCGATCTTCCCATAACTATTATTCCTCACACTTTCCAAGTCACTTTCTAGGTCATGGACATCCGGGCAGCATACAGCTGTTTATTAGGGAGACCTTGGATACACGAAGCTGGGGCAGTCACTTCGACACTTCACGAGAAGCTGAAGTTCGTCAAGAATGACAATTTAGTCACATTCTGTGGAGAGCAGGCCTTAATTGTAAGCAAATTATCATCATTCTCCTGTGTAGAACCAGAGGAGGTTGTTGGAACCCAGTTCCAAGCACTCTCGGTGAGCAATGAGAATCAATCAGAAAGAGGGACATTAATTTACACATACAAAGATGCTTTCGAAGTGATCAAGAGTAACGACATAAAGGGATGAGGATAGATTATAACTCCTACGGATAACAAGACAAAGAAAGGTCTTGGTTTCTCTTCAACCTGTACCAAGACTGCAAAGAAGGACGAAAGTTTTCGTCCCATTCAGGATTTCTTCCATAGTGGAGGCTTCCTCCACCCAGTGTCTCAAGAAGTACACACCATCAATGAGAGCGACTTCTCCGATACAAAAGAGGAGTGGAAGTCTTATCTCAGTAATAACGGTTATATGTCTCAGGAAGAAACGCACATGTCATTCTGTTTTCCAAAGCAGAACCCGAGATATATACCGAGATCAGACGTCCAGACGATCTATGCAGATTGTAATCCTGAAGGATGTCGTGTTCCACCTAATTCATTAGAAGATGATCTAATGAAAGACAACTTTGACCAAGATTATTATGGTCCCCTAGATGAATTGCCTATCTGAAAGACGTACATAGAAGACTTAGGGCAAAAGAGTCAGCCGGACGATGCCTATCAGCTGAGTAATATTGAAAAGAATACCCACATCCCCACCGAGTCATGGGATCATTACTCAGGACATTCCGAAGATATCCAACACCACAATGATGAATTTGCAAAGGTCTTAGGACAAGAGTTCATCAACTATGCATTTCCTGAAATCAACTTCATTGAGGAGGATGACTCATCCACTCCCACAAAAGTACGGGACACCTTAGGACAGCCGAGTGATAAATTTGACTTCCTAGTCAAATACGCCACTTCTGAAAGCTCTCGCATCAAATACGAGGAAATCCAGCCAACTGGATGGGGAGATCCTATTGAGAGTGAAAACACTAGGGAAGATACAACAGAAGAGTTCGTTTATGACAATTCTGCTTAGGAGGAAGACTCCAATGATCCTACTCCTCCAGAAATCAACATTATTTCTAAAGAAAAACCAAGAAAGAAGGTGCCAGACTTTGTGATTCATAGAGGAGTTCGTCGCCAATGGGTAGCTGTCGATGTCCTGAAATTCTTCCATAAGTCTAAGTAATTACCATCTTTGTTTTAACCTTTCACCGTGCCCAAGTGAAACAGATGTTTTTATAGGGATCACCTTTCTGTAAATGTCCCTATTTGCTTCGCCCAGAGCGACAAAGTGTTGTTTTATAGGCCTGTATTTCAAGAATCGACAAATCATGAATAAATAATGTCATTCTGAATTCCCGCATTTATTGATGTTTTCACTTTTCGTTTTTTAGAAAATAGTAATCCTAAAAAATAACCCAAAATAAAAACAAACATTTTTCAGAAGATACACTACACACACTCTTGCATTCTCTATGTCTTTGCTAAAAAATGAATCATCACGTCATGCAGATTGCTTGTTTTAGACCCCATTGAAACATACGATCCAATGTCTTCCCCCAACTTTGAATTCCTGATATTTAAAGCTAAAAAAGAAGAGGACGAAGAGATTCCAGAAGAGATCTCCCGACTACTCAGACAAGAGGAAATGTTTATTGAACCTCACAAAGAGCCGTTGGAAATGGTCAATCTGGTTTCAGAAGAAGAGAGGAAGGAAGTTAAGATTGGGGCACTGCTCAGTCCAACTGCCAGAGAAGACTTGATAAAACTTCTCAAAAGATTTCCAGATGTATTTGCTTGGTCCTATCAGGACATGCCAGGGTTGGATACCAGCCTCGTAGAACATCACTTACCGCTTAAAAAATAATGTCCTCCGGTGAAACAAAGACTGAGACGGACTCACCCAGATATGGCTATCAAGATTAAAAAAGAAGTGCAGAAACAGATCGACGCATGTTTCCTTGCCACCTCAGAATATCCTCAATGGCTAGCTAACATAGTGCCAGTTTCTAAAAAGGATGGAAAAGTTAGAATGTGTGGAGACTACAGTGATCTGAACAAACAAAGTCCAAAGGATGAGTTCCCCCTGCCACACATTGACATGCTGGTAGATAGTACACCAAAATTCAAAGTCTTCTCCTTCATGGATGGATTCTCGGGCTATAATCAAATCAAAATGGCGCCGAAAGACATGGGGAAAACTTCATTCATCACCCCATGGGGAACATTTTGTTACAAGGTAATGTCGTTCAGTCTGAAGAACGCGGGGGTAACCTATCAAAGGGCCATGGCAACTCTGTTTCAAGACATGATGCACAAAGAGATTTAAGTGTACGTCAATGACATGATTTCCAAATCTAAAACAGAAGAAGTGCATGTGACACACCTGTCAAAATTATTCGAGCGTCTGAAAAAATACAAACTCCGCTTGAATCTTAGTAAGTGCACATTCAGTGTTTGCTCAGGGAAACTTTTAGGGTTCATCGTCAGCCAAAACGGAATTGAAGTTGATCATGACAAGGTCAAGGCCATTCAAGAAATGCCTTCACCAAAGACTAAAAAATAGGTAAGAGGATTTTTAGGACGTCTCAATTACATCTCAAGATTCATATCCCTTATGACCTTGACATGCGCGCCAAATTTCAAACTACTCAAAAAGAACAAAAGTTGTGTATGGATAGAAGATTTCCAAAAAGCTTTCGACAGTATTAAAGAATATTTGTTGAATCCACCTATTTTGTCTCCTCCAGTGGAAGGAATACCACTGATCATATACCTAACAGTCTTGGAGGACTCCATGGGTTGTGTGATTGGCCAACAAGACGAAACGAAGAGAAAAGAGTCTGCCATCTACTACTTGTCATACCCCAAATTTTGACCACCAATATTTCCCATCATTGTGAAGATCATTACCACAATGTGGATGTACCATCATGCCTCATCAATCTCCTCAAGGATTGTTGAGCATTCACTACAATCAAGAATTAGGGTTTTGAGACCTCTCAGAGCACTTAGACAAAAGATCAATCAAGAAATGACATGATCTTCAACTTGTCTAAACCTCTCAAACACCCATAAGGGATCAAGAGGACTCCCACATCAAAAAGCAAGCACAAAGTTGCAAAATTCCAAGTGGATCAAGCCTCAAGATCGCCAGTGTCACCAAATTAGGGTTTTGGTCGACCAAGGCCTCCAGATGAAAATTGTACTCTGGGCATGAGCCAATGCTTCAAAGAACAACCCAAGATACTCCAAGGGACCTCATGAACCCAATCATCAAGTTAATTTAGCCTCTGGGGATGTATTCATAAAAAACCAGGAATTAGGGTTTCTTAACCGAATTCACCCCTAAGTTGACTTTTGGGGCAAAGCATGAGCCAAGACATCAAGACATGATTTGAGGGCCTAAAATACACCACATTGATCCATTTACAATAATGGATTGATCCAAGAAGCTTGATTCACAAGTTTCAATTTCATCTGGACCACAATTAGGGTTTTGTAAGAAAAGTCAACTGTACCTTTGACTTTTGACCAAGACATGCTCCCAAACCTTGGGACATGATTCAATACACCCTATAACACAAATGGAATCCATCCATTAGGTTTGAATTAGGTCAAGAACTTGATTTCACAAAGGATCGCACAGTTTGGATTTCATCCGATAAAAAGTCAACTGTGCCCAAAATCAAGTTTGACTTTTTGGAATTTTTCACAAATATGGTTCCCCTAAGTCAAAAATAATGTTAATTGTATGGTATTGATCATCATTCATTAAGAAAAATAAATAAAAGTGAGGTTTCTTGCAAAAGGGGCAACAATGTGAAACCAAAATTTTTCTAAGTTATGGAACAAAAGTGATTTTGTACCAACTTTGCAAGGTCATAACTCTAAACCACAAGGCCTTTTTCTCCCATTCAAAGCTCAAATTAAAGTCCATCTGACATACTTTAAAAGTGTCAACTACAAGAGATTCCAAATCCTCATGGATTTTGAGTTATGGACTGATCAAAATGACAAAAATGAAGAAAATGACACTTTTCCAACACTTAGTGAAAATCTGCCTAAGTTACCAGCTTTGGACATCAATGTTCATGAGGATTTTTCCGTTGGATTCAAATAGTTTCAAGGCAAAGTATGATCACACATGTATTGTATCATATGAGGGCTTTCTAAAAAGCACAAGAGCCTCCCATAACTCAACCTGAGCAAGGAGATACGATCCCCTCAAAATCACCATTTCCAACTGTCTTGTACAAGGCAGTATTTGGCATTTTGCTCGATTTGGTAAAATTGGACAACTCCAAGCCTTGTCATCCATTTCGACACATCAGAGGATAAAATCTAAGGGGAATGATCTGATCCCCAAGCCTCCCAAGTCCAAGAATCTACACATAGCCATAACAAACCTAAAAAGGCTAAAAAGTGCAAAAGACTCCAATTTTGTTTCCAAGCATTCAATGGATGCATCAAGGTGGCATGGACTGAGACATTCCTAACTGAATGAGTCAAGATTCAGATCTGAATCAAAGGACCATAGGCCTGTGCCCTAACCTCAAGTCAATGGCTAGAGGAGACTAAAGATTCCCTTGGATCAACATTGGCCAATAGCCTATACCAGCTGCCATTCATTATTTCTTGCAAAACAAACTTGCTCTACTATAAATAGAGCTCATTTGTGATCAGTTTGAGTACACCAAAGCACTACAACTGATGCTTTCCTCAAAATCTCTCTCTTTAGGCCAAAATGCCTTCTTTTGCAAGTCATCTCTGAGTTTTTGAGTTAGAGAGCAATTCCACCACATCTCATGATCCAAACATATCCAATATGTCATATCTAAGTTGTTCAAACACTCACTTGTGATCTGAAACACAAAAATCAAAAAGTCAACCTCCAAAACCTTAAAATTTGACTTTTATGCATTTTTTAAGCCATGTCTTGATTCAGTCACTTCCAAAACCAAACCAGGCCTCAAACACACTCCAAATATCATCCTCAAATTGTCCCAATTGGTTTCCCTCATCTGGAACACCATTTGAGAGAATTACTATCTTGGTCACTTTTGCCCATTTTGCAAGAAAAGGCCTATACTTGTTCCTGAGGATTCCATCTGGTTCTGATCATCCTAAAAGCTTCTAAGGAATCAATCAAGAGTGTTCAAAGCATTGAATTACTTCTGGCACAAGGAATTTGGCAGATAGCACATGAAGCTCCAAGAGGTAAGTGCATCATAACTTGAACTCTCTAAATCATACATTGCTTTGAGGTCCATTGATCATGGACCTCTCATACATATCATATGTGTTGTGTTTGAACCAATTTATCATGCTATTATTGCCTGTACCATGAGATAGCATAGAACATGCAAAATTTGGCCTATTTTGAAATCACTATCGGATTTTAAAATGGAAACATTTTCTGAAAATTCCAAGGGCACCATTGGATTCCTCATGAAATTCTAGGTAGGATACACCTAAATTTTGTCCCAATCCATGGAGAAATGAGAAATTCAGAGGCTTCATGCAAATTGCCAAAACTAGGCCTTGCCTTGGGCAAGGGCCAGGCCATGGCGCCTTGGCCAGGCCTAGAAACTTGGCACCCCTTATGTATTAATAGGGTGGTTTTGATACACGGATGTATCACCACCCCAGTGGTAGCGTGCATGTGTGTTTGTTGTTGAGGTCGTGGGTTCAATACCCACCCAGACCATTTTATCATTTTCCCATATTTTGCTATTTTTCATTTTTTATGGTTTTTGTTTAATTAATTCCAAAATTAATTTCTCTCTCAATTTTAATTATTTTTGGTTGATTCTTTTTGTGAAAATTCCGAAAAATGTTAAAATATTTTATTCCATAAAAATTTCACAAAAATATTATTTATTTCATATATTTAGTATTTTTGTAAACAATTATGTTTTATTTGTTTTTAAAACATTTCAAAACATTTCTTTCTCTTGATTTTGAAAATTAAAATGATTTTCAATTCATTCTATGAATGAAACATAATTTTTCAAACATTTATTGAAGATCATAACTTGTTTTTTCACACATGTTTGATAATTTTGATCATTTTAATTGAATTTTTATTCAATTAAAATACATTTAAAAATCAAATTAGGGTTTTGATTATTCTCACCCTCACAAATCTTTTTCAAAACAATTTGGGCCTCTAATAGAGTGTAAGACCCAATACTTGTTGTACATAAACCTTTTTGGGCCTAAGTCATTGTATAAGTCCCACTGTGTTTTCAAAACCTTGGCGCGATCGCCAACAAATCATCTGGGCCTACCCCTGTGTTGTAAGTCCCGTTTCTTTTCTTTTTTCAAACCTCTAGGCCTCTCCTTGAGTTGTAAGACCCATCCCTTTGTACAGGAGATCTTTTTGGGCCTCAGTCATTGTATAAGTCCCAATACAGTTTTCAAAAACAACTGTGCAATCACTGTTATTTCCGGGCCTCTCCTTTAGTATAAGCCCCAATCTTCTTTTCAATAACAACTTTCCCTTTTGATTTAGGTTCAAACTTATAGTTGTTATCAAAACTTTCTTTAATTTCTTGAACAACTAACCATACAGCTGTTACAATGGAAGCTTGCTCGCCTGTAAGTTTTAAACAGCTTTCTTTTACATACTTACATATATATATATATATTTATTTGTACTGGAAGCTTGCTCACCTGTAAGTCCTCCTACCCTCTCTTATACATACAGTATATATTTCCCCTGTATATATTCCTGTATATCATATGCTTAGAGTTTTCCCCAGAAATTAGGTCTAGAAATAGATAAAGCCAGTGGTCACTCTTTTAACACAGTCAAAACTAGTTCCCGATAGGAATTCCAGATACAGCCTTGCCTCCTTTTTGGCTTATACAATATGGAACAAAGAGAAAGGCATTATTCCCGGTGAAACTTTTCTCAGACTGTCACTATTAGAAATTGTCAAAGAAATTCATGTCCCCCAAACAGGATTAATTCCCAATGAAACCTCACTTAAATTTCTTCAAACCCTAGAACTGTTCACTAAAGAAAAGATTATTCCTGGTGAAACTTTTCTTGAACTCTTCTTAAGTTTGGACCCACAAGCTTCCTAAAAGCATCCCCGCCTCCTCTTGGGCTTTGTACAAGGACCCTCCAGCTTCTTAGAAGTTCTTATGCCTGCTCTTGGGCTTAATACAAGGACCTAAAAGACCTCTTAAAGGTATAGGACAGAGCCTAGTCATCCTTTGTTAGAGTAGTCTTTCCAAAGAGTCAAAACCTTGGACAATTTAGGGTTGATTCTCATCCCTTAAAGCACCAGCCTCCTCTTGGGCATCATACGAAGATAAAATCTTCCATACCAGTAGACTTGGACAGCCTAATCTCCTCTGGATCTCAAAGACATTCTCAAGTTCCCTACAAACACAGGAAAAACCCTGGTCATTTAAACAATCCCTATTAGAGTTAAAACCCTCACCGGATCTAAAACTCAGTCTTTCACCCTAAATTTCCCCATCTAGGGTCAGCTTATCATCAGAACCTCAAGGCATATGATACCTCAACTCTTCTGTAACCCTCAGCAAGAGTTTATTCCCCATCTTGGACCTGCCTCTGGATCTCAATAATCCTCAGCAGAAATTAGCCTCCTCTTAGGCTTTGTATAAAGATTTTTCCCTACTCTCTTGTTGAGTCAATCACCTAAAAACACTCTCTTGTTGAGTCACCTCTTTCAGCCTCAATCTTGGTCTTTGTACAAGACAGATAAAAACACTCTCTTGTTGAGTTAACCTTTTTCAACCTCAATCTTGGGCTTTGTACAAGACAGATAAAAACAATCTCTTGTTGAGTTAAACTTTTTCAGCCTCAATCTTGGGCTTTGTACAAGACAAATAAAAACACTCTCTTGTTGAGTTAACCTTTTTCAGCCTTAATCTTGGGCTTTGTACAAGATAGATAAAAACACTCTCTTGTTGAGTTAACTTTTTTCAGCCTCAGTCTTGTGCTTTGTACAAGACAGATTAAAACAATCTCTTATTGAGTCAATCATCTTTTCAGCCTCCTCTTAGGCTTTGTATAATGATCCTTCTTTTCCTCAGCAAAAGTCAGCCTCAATCTTGGGCTTTATACAAGACACCCATAAATATCTTTAGTTGAGTCAGTCAAATATCTTCTAGCCTCAATCTTGGGCTTTGTACAAGACATATAAATCTCCCTAAGTAGAGTCAATCCTCTTTTCAGCCTCAATCTTAGGCTTTGTGCAAGATAAATCATACTCTCCAGCAGAGTCAATCTTCTTTCAGCCACAATCTTGGGCTTTGTACAAGACAGATAAAACCTCTCACCAGTAGAGTAAAAACCCCCTTTTAGCCTCCTCTTAGGCTTTGTATAATGGTATCCCCCAAAGAGTCTGTCTCTTTTTTAGCCTCAATCTTGGGCCTTGTACAAGACAGATTAAACATTCTCTTGTTGAGTCAGTATAAGGACTTACCTAGTGGAGTCAATCAATCTCTTAGCTTCAACCTTGGCCTTTGATCAAGGCACATACAAAAACCAACATCCCCTCAGAGGAAATCAAAATCTCTCTGTAGGAAGATACTTCTCTGTACAATCACACATCAAAACAGAAAATCAAAACAAACCTTAATCCCAGATAACTGTTATAAGAGGCACACTTGTTGATTCAAATATCCAAGCTGTAGTCCATCTCTTATCCTGGTAAATCCCTTTCTTTCATCTAATTGTCGTAAGTGGCAAACCTCTGGATTATTTACATCCAAGCCATGTCCCTCTCTTAGCATGAAAGATTCCTAAGGAAAAATGGCATTGCTCTACACTGAGTTAAAGTTTTCCCCTTCAGGACAAATCCCCTATAAAGGAAATTATGGCATTGCTAGATTCTCATATCCCAGTTAAAGAAACCCTCCTTTATAATCAATCACCCAATAGTTGTGATAAACAGACAAGATGTCTCCCTTTAGAGATGACAAATTCTCTCCCAGTCAAACCTTTTTGCTTCAATCTTGGGCTTTGAACAAGACACAAATACAACCTCTAGCTTCAATCTTAGGCTTTGAACAAGACATAAGAACATCTTTTTTCCTCCCATAGAATAGGAGGAACTACGATTGCTCTAATTTCCCTGCTTATCTTTAACGAGAATACGTAGGCATAAGATTGCGAAATCTTAGCGAGCACACCAATCAAAAACTCTAGGTCCAGTACCTTCACACACCAATCAAAAACCTTAGGTCCAATACCTTACCAAAAACATCAGAAAAACCCGAAATCAACAAAAACTCTCTCTCTCTCTCTCTCTCTCTCTCTCTCTCTCTCAAAAACCGCTCAAAGGAGAAACTTTCCCAACCCACAACAGACAAACACCAGTAAGTAGAAAGCAGTAAGGAAAATTGCTAACAACCTGTGGATAACCACATATAGGATGGGTAATTGACAACTCCCTATTGTATAACCTGACCCCGAACTCCCCGAATCTCTTTAAGCATTTGTTCAGTTAAACATTCGCCTGCAAGGTTAGTTTTAGATAACTTCCCTTTCCTTTCCAGCTTCACAGGATAAATAAGAAATCAGAAAGTAGCACCCCACTCCTACCATTGCGATGAGGAGAAACCCATGGCGATAAGGTGGTGCATCACCGACAAAAATCGCACGCTACAGTAAAATGGTAACTCTGCTGGGGAGTCTTTAGGATGATCTTTAGGGCATTCATCGCTATTTTCCCAACAGTAAAATGGCGACTCTGCTGGGGAGTCATTTTATCTGTCTGTCTAGAACTAGGATTAGAATTCCTAAGAGGTCTAGGTTGTTAGAAATTTTCTACATACTATATTATATATATATATATATATATGCTTTTCCTACTTGATATCCGTGTTTATTTTTCTATCAATGGGAATGCGAGTGATATCGCATGTGGAAAGTTTGAGAGAACCCTAAGATAGGTGATGGCATAGATGAGTGGTCTTACAGGGAGTGATTCCCGAATAAGCGATCCTGGTAGACCATCAAATCAGGTGAGGGCCCGTGTGGATGCTATGTTGAACGACTAACGTCGTGAAAATAGACGTTATCCTAGTGCGGCACCCGTGACCCTGAGGATTTAGTAGACATTAACCATATGGCCATTTGGTAGTGCGATAACTATCGAAAATAGTTGATACGCGATACTACACCCAAATTGAGATTACCCTAGGATGCTACAGCTCGCTCGGGTGAACCAGCTTCCTGTTGTTATCCCTAGGGGGTCAATGATTTTGGGAACCTTTAACCCGTTCTACAGTTACAAAATTGACCAGAATACAACCTTTGGGGATGGGTAGAGCCATGACTCCATGCTCGTGATGTTGAACCCTTGAACCCATGTTTTTTCAATGTTTTTGTGTGCTGCATTCATGCATTCATTTAAAAACTCTTAAACAAAGAAAAAAATCTTCTCTTTTCTTTTCTCCTTCTTTTTCAAAATAAACTAAAATAATAATTGCAAATATCAGAGAGAAAGATTGCGTTATGGATTTCGGTAGAAGAAAGACGCACAAGTACACCTTCAAGGCTCCGAAACTAGAGAATTTAAGAAGGTTGGCAAGGATGATTACTAACCACGAGGCTTTCAAAGCTAAGCACGAAGGGTTGTTGTCTCTGTTAAGGGTCCACGTAGTTGAAGGAATACTGTCTATGTTAATTCAGTTTTACGATCCGGTTTATCATTATTTCATATTCTCGAATTATCAACTAGCACCAACGTTGGAGGAGTACTCTCACCTGACTGATTTACCCATCACTGACCAAGCTCCGTTTTCTGGACTTGAAGAAATTCCAAAAGAACAAACCATTGCAAGAGCTATCTATTTGGACGAGTCAGAAGTCAGGACTCACATGACCACTAAGGAAGGAATCCAGGGTTTACCAGCTAAATTCCTGACGGAGAAAGCTCTATACTTTGCCAGTGTAGGAAACATAATTGCTTTCAAAGATATCTTTGTTTTGCTCACATACGGTTTGTTCCTTTTTCCCAACATCGATAACTTCATCGATACCAACGCTATTAAGATATTTATGATTGGAAACCCCGTGCCAACCTTGCTCGCAGATGCTTATCATTCTGTACACTTAAGGAATTTGTACAGCGGAGGAATGATCACATGTTGTGTACCCTTGCTTTACAAATGGTTCACTTCCCATTTACCTAAGTCTGCTGCTTTTTGGGACCGTAAGAGTACTCTACGTTGGTCACAGAGAATCATGTCTCTTTCCAACTCTGACATAGATTGGTATAATAGGATTTATGAGGGGATAAAGATCATCGATAGATGTGGAAACTTCCCTAATGTACCCCTTATAGGAACTAAAGGAGAAATCAACTATCATCCAATTTTAGTTCGCCGTCAACTCGGATACCCCATGAAGCATATACCGCGTAATGTTCATATGGAAGGTCTTTTCTTCATGGAAGGAGAAAATGGCAGAGCATTAAAGAAGGAAATAGTGCATGCCTGGCAACATGTTCACAAGAAAGGAAGAGAGTCTCTAGGAAGACCAGAATGTATCTCCGTGGAACCTTATCTCCACTGGGTACAAACTAGAGCTCTCAAGCTGAGGATGTCTTACCCTCATCAAGAAGTTCTTCTGTTAAAGGAATCTGTCCTTTAATTTATGTCTGATACGGAAAAACTCCAGGTCGCTCTCAACAAAGTTCAATGGGAGAAAAGCTCTTGGAAAAACAAGTGCCGAATATTCAACGTGGAGTGTACAAAAATTCAGGAATTGTTAAAAGAAAAAGATGCTCCGATTAGGATATTAGAGCAACATGTTGTAGAAAGTCAGGAAGACCGAAGAAATCTGCTCGCTCCTTTCACTTGGCAAAGGAATGACAGCCCGACAACGGCTGAAGAGCCCCGGTCAAAGAAAAAGAAAATACCAGAACCACCATCTGAGTTTTCTTCAGAGAGGACTCAGGATCCATAAGCTTAGACATTTCCTTTTACAGCACTTTGTAAAATACTATATTTTTCGTTTCTGCAATCTTTCAAATTCAATAAAAAAAGGGTCTCCCCACTGTACGATATTTGCAATCTATTTGTTGAAGTTTCTTTTGATTAAAACAAAAAACAAAAATATATATCATTGCATTCATCATTCTCACATAACGCGTTCTTCTTATCTTCGAGTCTCACGTATGTGTCACGATTCTAGAGTCAAACTATCTCATTCGTACAATACTTAGGGCCAATCGACAAAAGAAAATGGACGATCTCGAGGAATAGAACAGAGAGCTGAGAGAAGAAATCGACGCTCTAAAGGAAGATCTGAGGAAACTTCACAGTGACATGCAATCCCTGGCAGCAGCCTAGAGGCAACAACAAAGGACTGTGATCTCAGAGATCATATCTACGCCCGTAGTAGAGACATATGATCCTCGGTACAACATGCCTAAAGATCGCCCCTGAGGCATGCCTGTCAACTTTGTCCCTGAAGGATATATCCAGCCGGTCACTGAAGACCCATAAACTGTAGCAGGAACCGCTAGGCCTAAAGGTTACAAACTTCGGGAAAGCTAAGATGCAAGATTGATGAAAACAACTCCTGAAGGCTACAAACTTCGGGGCATGGAAGTACCAAGAGTCACCGCCGTAATGACTATACCACAACCAGTGGTACACACTGTCCTGGAAGGACAGATTCCACAAGTAACTTCTGGTGGAAATGAAAACATGTACGAAAGAATGAATGAATTCTAGGAGCAATTCCTAGAAATGCAGAAGGAACTGCATACCATTCGCGGTCAGGATTTATTCAGAAAGGATGCCGCAGACCTTTGTTTGGTCCCTAATGTGAAAATCCCGCACAAATTCAAGGTGCCTGATTTTGAAAAATACAAGGACAACTCTTTCCCTCAAACTCATTTGGTGATGTACACTCGAAAGATGTCAACTCAGACAGAGAATCAACAGCTACTGATCCATTATTTCCAGGACAGTTTAACCGGTGCCGCACTCAAATTATACATGGGTTTAAACTGCACCAAGATCAACACTTTCAGAGATCTCAGCGCTGCCTTCGTTCAGCATAATAAGTATAACCTGGACATGGCACCAGACAGAGATCAACTCAGAGCAATGTTGCAGAAGGACAAGGAAACTTTTAAGGAATATGCTCAGAGATGGAGTGAAATTGCCGCCCAGATATGTCCCCCTCTTGAGGAAAAAGAGATGACAAAGATCTTTTTGAAAACCTTAAGCTCATTCTATTACGACCGAATGGTCGCCAGTGCGCCTAGCAACTTCACTGAGATGGTGAACATGGGGGTACGCCTTGAAGAAGCAGTCTGAGAAGGACGATTGGTCAAAGTTCAAGTAGTACCAAAAAATATGGTGGTGCTTTCCAAAAGAAAAAAGAGCAAGATATTGGTAATATCTCTCTAGGAAAGCAAAGGCGAAGGTATCAACCAGTAGCAGCAGTAACTCCCACTATTAACCCTGCGCCTGCTCCAACGTATCAACCTCAGGTTGCTCAGAGCCAACCAAATCAACAACAGTATCAGCAAAGGACACAACAGCCTCTTCAGCAGGCTCGTCCACAGTACAATAACAACCGTACGACACGACCACCAGGGTTCGACCCTATACCGATGTTGTACGTAGAACTGTTTCCGCTACTACTAGTCAAGGGGCACATCCAAACCAGGACTCCTCTTACGATACCAGAAAATCCGCCTTTTTGGTTCAAAGCAGATCAAACTTGCTCTTATCATCAAGGAGGACCAGGGCACAACATTGAAAACTATCTCAGTTTCAAGTCTGATCTGCAGAAGCTTGTTAGGAACGGGGTTCTATCTTTCAAAGATACTAATCTAAAAGTTCATACGAACCCGTTGCCTCAACATGAGAAGACTGCAGTAAATTTGATAGAGGAGGAATTTAGCCGCACTTATCAAGTTCATGATGTACTCCTATTAGGAACCAATCTGGTCAGGATGCATTGGAGACAGAGCGGGTACGGTCATGTACCGCCTCACAATTATCACCAGTGTGATATCTGCTCAAAGAATAATCAAGGATGCTCTGTAGTGCAATCAGCTCTACAAGAACAAATGAATCTCGGATGGATTCAAGATCACCGAATTTGAGAGATCAATATGGCTCACGCAAATCCCAACATTGTTCAGAACCACAACATTCTGATGATGAACATCAACTTGGTGGCAATGCACTCAAGGCAAAGTCAATACCACATGCTGCCACAACACGATTACAATTCCTGTCTGATCTGCTCAATAAGCAATCAGGGATGCTCTTTTATACAAGAGGCCCTCCAGTGTAAGATGGATCTCAGATGGATTCGAGACTATCAAGAGAGAAATAATCATCAAGTCAATATGATTCAGATCTTTGATATTATCTTGATGAATACCAGTCTGGTAGAACTACATGCTAAGCAAGTCGGGCTCGGTTTTCTGGCTTCACATGATTATCAAGACTGTAAAGTGTGTCGTAAAGACGACCAAGGATGTGCACTTGTCCAAAGAACACTTCAATACTTGTTGGACCACTGGTGGCTTCCAATCTACCTAGATGAAGCTACACAACAGATCAGTATGACTGACGAGAATCCTGATAGGTATCAAAGTGAAGTTGCACTGCATACAAAGGTGACGTGGTCGGGTGCCACCACACAATTATGAGCGCTGTAGAGTTTACTCAGAGAACAACCAAGGATGCTACCTTGTGCGAGCGGCTCATCAAAATCAGTTGGACCACAAAGAGATTCGACCATGTTCAAGTTCTGGGTCGACCAACGGGATACCCGACTATCTTCCGGATCAAAGCAAAGACGTTGTCTTAATCTCTAAACATGAAATGGCCAAAGACATATGCACTATAATCCCTCTACTCCATGAATTAAGAGTTCCTCCTGATAGTAGAAAGAGTCTCAACCTCGAACCAATTAAGGCAAGCTACGATGGTCAGAAAAATCAAAAGGCTCCTATGGTTATCTATTTGCCGGGACTAATACCATACAAATACAATAAGGCTATCCCTTACAAGTACGGTGCAACAACAATCGAGAATGGAAAGGAAACTCCATTACCCTCTGTCATAAACATTGCTGACATCAGTCGAGTGACACGGAGCGGCCGGATCTTCAACAGATGAGTTGGAGAACCCACCAAGGAAAAGGAACCTCAAACATAAGTTCCCAATCAACTAGTCAGGCAATCTAGTAATCCCGACCTTTCAAAGAACAACGATGAGATGCTGAAGCAAATCCAGAAAAGCGAGTACAACATTATAGACCAACTGTTGCAAACTCCATCGAGAATCTTTGTGCTATCTCTCTTGCTCAGTTCCGAAGCTCACAGGGAAGCTTTGCAGAAAGTCTTAGAGCAAGCTTTCGTAGAACAAGATATGATGATAAGACAATTTGACAGCATCATCTCTAACATCATTTCCTCCAACAACTTAGGATTCAGTGATGAAAAACTGCCGAAAGAAGGCAAAAATCACAACATGGCGCTTAACATTACAGTCAACTGCCAGGACGATGCTTTAGCCAGCGTACTGGTAGATATCGGGTCAGCTCTGAATGTTATTCCAAAATCAACTCTGATGCGACTCTCATTTCAAGGATCTCCGATTAGAGGCAGTGAGGTCATCGTCAAAGCCTTTGACAGATCTAGAAAAATAGTTATCGGCAAAGTCGACATTCCCATAACTATCGGTCCTCACACTATCCAAGTCACTTTCTAGTTCATGGACATCCGGGCAGCATACAGCTGTTTATTAGGAAGACCTTGGACATGAAGCTGGGACAGTCACTTCGACACTTCACCAGAAGCTGAAGTTCGTAAAAAAGGACAAGTTAGTCACAGTATGCGGAGAGAAAGCCTTAAATCGTGAGCAACTTATCATCAGCATCCTGTTTAGAACCCGAGGAGGTTGTTGGAACTCAGTTTCAAGCACTCTCGGTGAGCAATGAGAATTGATCGAAAAAAGGAACGTCAATTTCCTCATACAAGGACACCCTCGAAGTGATCAAGAGAAATGACGTAAAGGGATGGGGACAGGTTGTCATTCCTACTGATAACAAGACAAAGAAAGGTCTTGGTTATTCTTCAGCTTGTACTCAGACTGTCAAGAAAGATGAAAGTTTTCATCCTATTCAGAACTTCTTCCACAGTGGAGGCTTCCTCCACCCAGTGTCTTAAGAAGTACATACCATTAATGAGGGTGACTCCTCCGATACAGATGAAGAATGGAAGTCCTATCTCAACAAGGACGGTTATATGTCTCAGGAAGAAACGCATAAGCCATTTTGCTATCCCACGCAGAGTCCGAGATATATACCAAGATCAGATGTCAAGATGATGTACTGAGATTGTGATCCTGAGGGATGCCGTGCTCCACCAAACTCATTAGAGGAGGACACTCCGATGAAAGACAACTTTGACTATGACTATTATGACCCAATGGATGACTTGCCTAACTGGCAGCCGTACCCAGAAGACTTGGGGCAAAAGAGTCATTCCAACGATGCTTATCAGCTGAGGAATATTGAAAAGAATACCTGCGTCCCCATCAAGTAATGGGATTATTACTCAGGACATTCTAAAGATATCCAGAACAACGATGAATCCGCAAGGATTGCAGGACAAGAATTCATCAACTATGCTTTTCTTGAGGTCAATGTCATCGAGAAGGATGACTCCTCTAGTCCCGCAGAAGTATGGGACACTTTAGGACAGCCGAGTAGCAAGTACGACTTCTTGGTCAATGACACCGCTCCTGAAAGCTCTCGTATCAGGCGCGAAGACATCCAACTGTTATACCCCAAATTATGACCACCAAGATTTCCCATCATTGTGCAAATCATCATCACAATATGGATGAACCATCATGCCTCGTCAATATCCTCTGAGATGTTTGAGCATTCACCACAGTCAAGAATTAGGGTTTCAAGCTCTCTCAGAGCCTTAGACAAAGGATAAATCAAGGAATAACATGATCTTCAACTTGTCTAAACTCTCAAACAACCATAAAGGATCAAGAGAACTCCCACATCAAGAATCAAGCACAAGGGTGCAACATTCCAAGTGGATCAAGCCTCAAGATCGTCAGTGTCACCAAATTAGGGTTTTGGTCGACCATGGCCTCCAGATGGAAATTTTCCCCTGGTCATGAGCCAATGCTTCAAACAACAACCTAAGATACTCTAAGGAACCTCATGGACACAATCATCAAGTCAATTTAACCTCAGGGGATGCATTTACCCAAAAATCAGGAATTAGGGTTTCTTGACCTAATTCACCCCTAAGGTGACTTTTGGGACAAAGCATGAGCCAAAACCTCAAGACATGGTTTGAGGGTCTCCAATACACTACATTGATCCATTTGCAACAATGGATTGATCCAAGAAGCTTGATTCACAAGTTTCAATTTCATCAGGACCACAATTAGGGTTTCGAGGAAAAAGTCAATTGTACCTTTGACTTTTGACCAGGACTTGCTCCCAAACCTTGGGAAATGATTCAATACACCCTATAACACCTATGGAATCCATCTATTAGGTTTGATTTAGGTCAAGGGCTTGATTTCACAAAGGATCGCACAGTTTGGATTTCATCAGATAAAAAGTCAAGTGTACAAAAATCCAAAGTTTGACTTTTTGAATTTTTGGTCAACCAAGGTTCTTTAACCCTAAAACAATGTTAATATGTGATTTGAATCATCATTCATCAAGAAAAACCAAATAAAATGAGTTAACTTGTAAAAGGGGTAACCATAAAAAACTTAGAATTTTTCTAAGTTATGGAACAAAGTGGCTAGGGTTCCAACTTCCAAGGACCATAACTTGAGATCCAAGCAACCATGTTGGATGGTCCAAAGCTGGATTTGTAGCTCTCATTACATACTTCAAAAGTGTCAACTACATCTCATTCCAATTCCTCATGAATTTTAAGTTATGGAGTGATCAAAATGGCTAAAAACATGAAAATGACACATTTCCAACACTTAGTGAAATTTTCACTAAGTCAGAATCTGCCTTATTTTTTTCAAAATGTAGAGGCATTTTTCATTGTAATTCAAGTTGGATCAAAACCAAAGTTGGGCATCATGTTGAAATAGGATATATCAGCTTTCCAAAATGACCAAGAACTCCATCAAACTCCACCTGAGCTAGGGGTTATGACATCTGCAACATGCCTTGCCGCAAACTGTCTTGGCAAGGCAGATTTGTGCATTTGGGCTCGAATTGATCAAATTGTGCAAAAATAAACATGGTTATCCATCTTCACACCTCAAGGGGGAAAAACCAAGGAACAAACACTGATCCATAAGCCTCCCAAGTCCAAGATTCAACAAGTAGCCATGCCAAACCTAAAAAGCTAAAGATGCCTCAAGACTCCAATTTTGCTTTGAGACATTTAATAGATGCATAGAGCTGGCATGTATCAGTCCATAATCAGCCAAATGAGTTAAGATAAGCTCACACAACAAGGACCTAAGCCTGCAAAGTTTGGCACAAGTCAATGGCTAGAGAAGACCCTTGATTAAAGAATTAAGGCATTCAACACAATCTGATCCAAGCTGCCAAACACTATTGATGCCAAAACAAATTTACACTACTATAAATAGAGCCCATTTGTGCTCAAAGTAAGTACACCAAAGGTCCTAAACAAATGCCTTTCTCAGAATCACCACTTTCACTCCCAAAACACCTTCTCTTGCATGTCACTATCGGGTTTTACATTTGAGAGTGATTCCAACCAAACCAATGGTTCACACACCTCACATATAACATATAGAAGTGATCCATAACACAAAATCACATCTGGAACATCAGATTCTCAAAATCACCTGCCAATTACTCAAATTCTTGACAGATTTACAGTTGAGGTACCATATCAAGTTCCAGCTCAATTCAAACCACTCCAAGCATTCAAACACAATCCTTGGCACCTAGGGAAGCTGCCCAGATCATTGGAACCTTATTGTAACACCTCTAACTCAGAACTCGAGAACCAGCTGCAAGAGGTAAGCATGAACTCTTCAAACTCCATGATGCATGCATATTTTATTGCACAATAATTTTTCCATATGTTCCTAATCATGTATGGAGTGATAACCCTCAATCAATTGCCATGAATCAGTCGTGTATGAAATTTCATGGTGTTCATGCTGAAATTAGAGTTCTTGAGATTTTCTTCTGATTTCTCACTCAATACTCAAAATAAATGCAATTAATATATATGGTTGTGATCCTTGTTCAAAAACGAGCAAGATTGATACTTGAATCGTGCAAAACCATTGAGAAATCATGGAGAAAAGTGAGAAAATGCAAATCTGAAAAAACAGAGGGCGCAGGCAAGAACTTGGTGTTCTTGGCGCCCTTTTTCAAATTTTTGAATATTTGAATATTTTGTTATTTTTGTTAATTGATTTAAAAATTAATTTCTCTCTGAATATTTATGTTTTTGAATTGATTCTTTTTCTCAAAATTCACTAAAATGTTTAAATATTTTATTTTACAAGAAAATCCAATTTATATTATTTATTTAATATAGTTAGAATTTTTGTAATTAATTTCATTTTTGTTTTTTTAAACATTTTTAAATGAATTTCCCACTTTGATCTTTCAAAACCAATTGAATTTCAAACTCTCATGTAATTAAACATGACTTTTCAAAATATTTTTCAAGGTGTACAACTTATTTTTTAATATATTTGGTATTTTATATCATTTTTTCATTTAATTTCCTTTGAAAAATAACATTTTTATTTAAAATTAGGGTTTCCTCTTGATTTTAAATTTTAAAACACCTTTGGGCCTCTAATAGAGTGTAAGACCCAATCCCTTTGTAAATAAACCTTTTTGGGCTTCACACATTGTATAAGTCCCTCGGTATATTTTCAAAAGTTCGGTGCGATCATCGCCTTTGTAACAAAATCAACTGGGCTTCTCCTTGAGCTATAAGACCCATCTTTATTCATTTTCAAACTCTTTGGGCCTCTAATAGAGTGTAAGACCCAATCCCTTGTTGTAAAACAATACCTTTTTGGGCCTCAGCCGTTGTATAAGTCCCGATACGACATTCAAAGAAACGGTGCGATCACTGTTAAAACTTGGGCCGCTCCTTGAGTATAAGCCCCAACAATCTTTTCGAAAACAACTTCTCTTTGATTTAGGTTCAAATATACAGTTGTTATCAAAACTTTCTTTAATTTTTGTTGGTTCTTGGATTGACTAGAATTTTGGTAAAACAAAGCTGTTCAATGTTGATGTCACATGGGTGATGTCTTAACATTGAGTCTTAACATTGGTTTATGTTAAGTACTTATCTTGTTGAAGTTGTGAAGTCTGATGTCACATGCGATGGTGTGACATCAGGTCTGCAGAAGATTAATAACATCAGGTTTAGTGATGTTGTTAGGGTTTGCGTTTTAGCTAGATATTGGGAGAGTTGTTAGTCTCATTGGATGCGGATATCTTGGGATAGATATTCTCTGGTGCATAGAGATTTGATACAGATTTGTAGGGAGGTTTAAAGATTGAGATTTAAAAAGATTTTGGGGATAAAATCTGTTTTGAAGATTCAGTTTTAAATAAAAAATCAGGTCAGATATTGTAGCAGGTCCAAGCCCAATTCAGATGGCTATATAAAGCGCATCAACCAAAGGAAGATGACACAGAAAATAGACAGAAGATAGAGAGATTTGACTGGAGGTTAAGAATTGTCTTTGTTTGAGTATTGTGTTAACCATTCAAGAGTGAATTGGTGAGTGTAATCTGTCCTCTCTAGAGCTGTGAAGCAAGAGAGTTTTGTAACTCGATCAAAGTTGTGAAGCAGGATCAAGGTGTTTTTCAAAGTGTTTGATCTTTGAGAGGTTTTAGGGATTAAGTAGTGTTCTCATACCTAAGTGGGCTCTTAGGTAGAAAGTTCATTAGTAGGAATTAAGTTTAGGAGATTCTCAACTAGGTTGTTGAGTCTGTAAATTAATTCTACAAGTAGTGAATTTCATCCCTGGCTTGGTAGCCCCCAGATTAAGTTGTTAAACTGAACTGGGTAAACAATTCTGTGTGTTTCTCTTGTTGTTTTACATTGTCCATTGCAGAGTGTGTTGTTGTGACATCACACGTAACATCACATATCTGGTGCCAGAATTTCAATTGGTATCAGAGCAGGTATCCTGCTCTGCATTTGGGTGAGATCTAGGGCTGATACTTTCTGGTAAAGATGGACAAGGAAGTTGGTGAATTTGTGAATAGACCCCCGATTTTGGATGGCTCTAATTATGATTATTGGAAACCAAGGATGATCACCTTTTTGAAATCCTTGGACAGCAGGGCTTGGAAGGCGATCATAAAAGAATGGAAAGCACCTGTTGTGTTTGAAAAAGATGATGCTGGGAAAGATAAAGAGGGCACCTCAAAGCTGAAGCCTGAAGAAGAATGGACCAAGGAAGAAGATGAGCTTGCCCTTGGTAACTCTAAAGCCCTAAATGCTATCTTCAATGGAGTTGATAAGAACATCTTCAGGTTTATCAACTCATGTGAAGTTGCTAAGGAAGCATGGGATATTTTGAAGGCTACACATGAAGGAACATCTAGAGTTAAGATGTCAAGACTTCAGCTTCTAACATTAAAGTTTGAAAGTCTGAAGATGAAGGAGGATGAGACTATCCATGACTTCTACATGAGTATTCTTGAGCTGTCTAATGCATCCAGTGCTCTTGGAGAAAATATGTCAGAAGAAAAGCTTGTAAGGAAAATCCTTAGGTCCCTTCCTAAGAGGTACAAGATGAAGGTGACTGCCATTGAAGAAGCACAAGACATCAGCAAAATGAGGGTTGATGAGCTTATTGGATCTCTTCAAACATTTGAGCTAGGGTTAAGTGAAGAAGAACCTGAGAAGAAGTCCAAAAGTATAGCTTTAGTTTCCAGTTCTGATGAAGCCAAGAAAGGGAAAGAGGATGATTCTCAGGAGGAGCTGTCTCAGGCCATTGTTATGCTGGGAAGACAGTTTAACAAGGTTTTCAAGAGGATGAATCAGAACCACAAACCTAATGTCAAGAACATCTCCTCTGATGTCAGCAAGTCAAAGGAGAAGGATGAAGAGAATACTGCTCAAGACAAAGGGATTCAATGCTTTGAGTGTGAAGGTTATGGACATGTTAAGAAAGAATGCCCCACATTCCTAAAGAAGCAGAAGAAAGACATGACAATATCTTGGTCAGACTCTGACAGTGAAAGTGAAGGAGAGTCAGCCAAACATGTCAAAGCTTTAACTGGAACAGTTGTTTCTGATGGTGACTCAAGTGATGAGAAACTGACTTTTGAGGAGTTAGCATCCACTTATCAAGAGCTTTGTCTGAAGAGCGCAGAAATCTGTCAAGAAAGTGAAAAAAAGAAGAAACAGATTGTTCAGCTTGAGACTGCTAAAGCTGATTTGGAAAATGAAGTCTTATTAGTCAAATCTCATCTTGATCATATGACCAAATCTGTTAGGATGCTGAACTGTGGTACAGACACACTTGATAAGATCCTTCAGACATAAAAGGTTGCTGGAGATAAGTCAGGTATAGGATTTGTGGTTGAGGAAAAGGTATCTGCTGAAGCAAGCACTTCAGGAACCAAGAAGGAGATGCCTCAACCAATGTCTCAACTTCACACAAAGAAACAGGATCCTAAACCTAAGCAGGTTTCTCATCCACAACCTCAAAATGTTAGGAAGAGGCATGCTCATGGTCCTCATCAAAGGAAGGCACATGTTTCTGGAGCTAGGCAGTATATTCCTCCTCAATATCATAAGAGCATGCAGGCTTCTAGGTTCAAACAGAACATGTTCCATCAGATGTCTCAACATCAGGGAAACATGTATGACTATGGATATAATAATGTTGTGCCTTATTATTATGGAAGAAGGAAGCCTCATCACCATAGAAGATAGCCAAAAGGACAACATCCTTACCATAGAAGACAATCAAACTATGGGAGAAGAAGACAACATTATGGGTGGCAGCCACAGCAGTATCATCATCAAGGTGGGAGAAGGTTTAACCACTTTAGAGAAGACAGAGTTAGGTGCTTTTACTGTGGCAGATTTGGACACATGCAGTTTTCTTGTTTCAAGCTACATGGTTATCCCAAGGCTAACCCTCAACCCAGACAGAAGGTGAACAGGCCCAAGGTTGTTAAGCAGTGGGTTCCTAAAGAAGAGATTAAGTGTCTATTGGCTCACTTTTCAGATAGACACTCTGCTAAGGATGGTTGGTACTTTGACAGTGGCTGTTCAAAGCACATGACTGATTTCAAAAACCAATTGGTGGATGTCAATTCTTGCGCCTTAATTGATGTTACTTTTGGAAATGGAGAGAAAGGGGTGGTGAAAGGTGCTGGAAAGTGAAGTGTCATGATGGACCTGATCTTGATAATGTACTTCTTGTCAAAGGGTTGAGTGCTAACCTGATTAGCATAAGTCAACTCTGTGATGATGGTTATAAGGTCAGCTACACCAAAGATGAGTGTGTGGTGACAAATGAGCAGAATGAGGTAGTGATGAAGGGAATAAGATCCAGAGATAACTGCTATCAATGGGTACCTCAAGTGGACAGTTTATCTGGTGATGTTAAGATTGATGTTGTAACATCAGATTGTGACAACAAGTGTGAAAGTCTGCTGAAAGGTCAATTAGGGTTAATTACTCTTAATGTGAATCCTTTTAAATTTTTAAAAGGAAAGTTAATTTGGAGGGAGAAACTCATTGATTGGTCTTTAAGGGATACACAAAATCAGGCACCATACCTTAGACCATCATTGCCTATTGTAGCAATATCACGTTTCATCAAAGCTCACATCTCCCGACTGTTCATCACCTTCAACAAGAAGAATCATCTGTCTCTGAACCTATACTGCTTCAAGGGAACCATGTCAAAATAGATGTCTTCTCCATCAATGAAATCTGCCTCACAGAGTTCCTCTTGAGATAATGCTAGGGTTTCTACAGAAGAGGGGACTGCAGAAGAAGTGTTGAATGTAGAACCCATCTCTATGATGCTCCCAGAGTCGGGTATATCTAGACCACTGAGGCAAATGCCTGCTGAACATTCTGAAAGGGAAAAGGAGGACATGCAAAGTGCTGCTACAAATCTTCATAGACTTGTTATGTCTGTTATTGAAGATTCTGAAGTGGGAGTGGAAGAAGATGATGTGCATGAGGAAGCTAATGTTAAGGGGGATGTTAGAACATCACCAGTTGAAGCTACTCCTGGTAAAGAAAAGAATGAGGATGTGATTAATGTGGTTGATTTATCTGATGATGAAGTCATTGGAAAAGCTGTTCCAAGTATTACTAAGAGACTGAAGACAAGGAAAGGAAAGACTGTTGAATCCTCTCCAAAGAAGTCTTCTGAAGGCAAGAAGAAAACTGCTGTTGTTGGTCCTACAAAACCTTGGAGCAAGGTTGCTACATCCTCCAAAAAGAGGAAGATAAGGGAAGATTCTGATTCTGACTTTGATGTTAAGGATGATGCTTATGACATCACACCTGTCAGAAGAACAATTTTGAAAAGAATCTCTGACAAAGTCCCTGAAGTACCAGTTGACAACATTTCCTTTCATTATGCCAGCAGTGCATCAATGTGGAAATTTGTATGTCAGAGAAGACTAGCCCTAGAGAGGGAGCTTGGGAAAGAAGCTTTAGAGATGAAGGATGTTATGGAGCTGATTAATGAGGCTGGGTTGGTGAAGACTGTGACCAAATTCCTAAGTGCTATGAGGGTCTTGTCAAAGAATTTGTTGTCAACATTTCTGGAAAAATTGTTGATAAAAAAAGCATTGATTACATGAAAGTCTATGTGAGAGGAAAGTGCATTACTTTCTCTCCTAGTACTATCAACAAGTATCTGGGAAGAGATGATGTAGAGTATAGTGAACTTGAGATGACTGATGATGAAATATGTAAAGAGATTACAGCTGGTCAGGTAAAGGTTTGTCCATTGAAAGGGAAGTTGAAGGATAGTAAACTTAGCATCAAGTATGCCATTCTTCACAGAGCTGCCAACTGGGTGCCAACAAACCACAAGACAACAATAGCTGTTGGATTGGGTAGGTTTATCTATGCTGTTCGCAAGAAGATCAAGTTTGACTATGGGAGCTACATCTTTGAGCAAGTGGTGAAACATGCTGAAACAAATGCTATCAAGTTACCTATAGCATTCCCATCCCTTGTTTGTCAAATCATCTTGGAGCAACATCCTGAAACTTTAACAAGTTCAGATATAGCTTGCAAGAGGGTGTCAGCCTTGTCCTTGCATCCTAAGTTGTTTGCTGCATATCATGTTCCAGACATTGTTGTAACATCAGATGCTGGTGGCAAAAGAGTACCAAGGCTGAATTACTTGAAGAACTGAAGGCCACTTGCAAAGATCTTGATGAGGTCATTAGTACCAGCACAGCAAGAAAGATGAAGATAGAACTGCTGATAAAATCCTTGGAACAAGGTGATGGTGATAAAGGTGCTAATGTCAATACTGAAAATTCAGAAACTGAAGATGGTGGAGATGGTGCCAGCTCTGATGCAGACTAGTTTCCCTGCTACTTTTTCTAGATAGTAGTTTAGTTTTATTTTTTGTTGTTTTTGATTCTGCACTTGATGTGCCTAATATGTAATTTGAATATTGTGCTTGTTTATGCACTATTTATGTTCTATGATTTGTCTTGTCTTGCATGCTGACTTTAGACTGACAATGAGAGCCTGTTTAGGACTAACTGTAGTGAGTAGGACTTACATGTTGAGGTTTGTCCAATTGTGGATAAAAAGGGGGAGAGTTAGCCAAGAGTTAGTCAAGGTGTTTCAATGCCAAGAAGAAGAATTAGTCTTTGTGCAATGCTAAGAAGTGCAGCTAGTGTGATGCTGAAATACAGATATTGAGGGGGAGTTTGCTCTATGTTGAATAGTTGCTGGTATGCTGATTCTTGCTTTGAGGGGGAGCTTGCCCTATGCTACTGATTAGTGTTTGAAGTCGGTGCAGCTGTTTGTAGAAATGCTGCTACTAGTTAGTGCTGAAGGATGTAGCAGAGTATTGGAGTATGTGCAGCATGCTGTAAGCATTGTGAAGCTGTGATGAAGAAATGCTGCTGCGAAGGTTGGTAAAATATTAAAAAAATTTCCGCTGCTAAAGTCTCTGATGGTGCAGGGATTGTTTTAGCCAAAATTAGCCAAAGGGGAAGATTGTTGGTTCTTAGATTGGCTAGAATTTTGGTAAAACAAAGTTGTTCAATGTTGATGTCACATGGGTGATGTCTTAACATTGAGTCTTAACATTGGTTTATGTTAAATACTTATCTTGTTGAAGTTGTGAAGTCTGATGTCACATGCGATGGTGTGACATCAGGTCTGCAGAAGATTAATAACATTAGGTTTAGTGATGTTGTTAGGGTTTGTGTTTTAGCTGGATATTGGGAGAGCTGTTAGTCTCATTGGATGCGGATATCTTGGGATAGATATTCTCTAGTGCATAGAGATTTGATGCAGATTTGTAGGGAGGTTTAGAGACTGAGATTTAAAAAGATTTTGGGGATAAAATCTGTTTTGAAGATTCAGTTTTAAATAATAAATCAGGTCAGATATTGTAGCAGGTCCAAGCCCAATTCAGATGGCTATATAAAGCGCATCAACCAAAGGAAGATGACACAGAAAATAGACAGAAGATAGAGAGATTTGACTGGAGGTTAAGAATTGTCTTTGTTCGAGTATTGTGTTAACCATTCAAGAGTGAATTGGTGAGTGTAATCTGTCCTCTCTAGAGCTGTCAAGCAAGAGAGTTTTGTAACTTGATCAAAGCTGTGAAGCAGGATCAAGGTGTTTCTCAAAGTGTTTGATCTTTGAGAGGTTTTAGGGATTGAGTAGTGTTCTCATACCTAAGTGGGCTCTTAGGTAGAAAGTTCATTAGTAGGAATTAAGTTTAGGAGATTGTCAACTAGGTTGTTAAGTCTGTAAATTAATTCTACAAGTAGTGAATTTCATCCCTGGCTTGGTAGCCCCCAGATTAATTTGTTAAACTGAACTGGGTAAACAATTCTGTGTGTTTCTCTTGTTGTTTTACATTGTCCATTGCATAGTGTGTTATTGTGACATCACACGTAACATCGCATATCTGGTACCAGAATTTCAATTTTTTTGAACAACTAACAATACAACATGGAAGCTTGCTCACCTGTAAGTTTTAACAGCTTTCATTTACTCGCTTTCATATGTATAACTGTATTGTGGGAAGCTGCGCACTATAAGTCCTTCTTTCATATCCTTTTAAAATACTTGTCATATATCAATTGTATATATACTAGTATAGTTATTTAGAGTTTTCCCCGGCAACTAGGTCTAGAACTAGGTAAAGCCAATTTGGTCACTCTTTAAATACAGTCAAAACTAGATCCCCATAGGATTTCCAGATACAGTCTTACCTTCTCTTGGGCTTAAACAATATGGAACAAAGAGAAATGCAGTATTCTTCATGAACCTTTTCCCAGGCTGTCACTATTAGAACTTGTCAAAGAAATTCTACTCCCCAGAGTTGATCTATTCTCGGTGAATAGCATCTCTTGAGTTTCTTCAAACTTCAGAACTTTCACTAAATGATCTATTCTCAGTGAATAGCATTTCTCTAACTTTTCTCAGTTTGGGACCCACAGGCTTCCTAAAAGCATCCCCGCCACCTCTTGGGCTTTGTACAAGGACCCTCTGGCTTCTTAGGAGTTCTCATGCCTTCTTTTGGGCTTAATACAAGGACCCTAAAGACCTTCTAAAGGTATAAGACAGAACTTAGTCCTCCTTTGCAAGAGCAGTCTTTCCAGTGTCAAATCTCGGACTTAGGGTTGATTCTCATCCCGTAAAACACATGCCTCCTCTTGGGCATCATACAAATGATAAAACTCTTCCACACCAGTAGACTTGGATAGTCTAATCCCCTTGAGTCTCAAAGACATTCTTAAGTTCCTTACAAACATAGGAAGAAACCCCGGTCACTCTGGATAAATCTCTTGTAGAGTTAAAACCCATGGGTTCTAAAACCCAGTCTCTCTCCTAAAAATCCCCAGTCAGGGTCAAAAGGCTGTTAATAACACTATCTCAAATTAGAACCTCAAGGTATCTGATACCCCAACTCTTCTGTAACCATCAGCAAGAGTTGATTCCCCATTTGGACCTGCCTCGGGATCTCAATAATCCTCAGCAGAAGCTAGCCTCCTCTTAGGCTTTGTATAATGACCTTTCCTCAGTGCAGTTAGCCTCCTCTTGGGCTTTGTACAATAATTCTCCCCAGTAGAGCTAACCTTTTCAGACTCTCTTGTTGAGTCAATCACCTTTTCAGACTCTCTTGTTTAGTCAATCACCTTTCAATACTCTCTTGTTGAGTCAACCTTTTAGCCTCAATCTCGGGCTTTATACGAGACAGATAAAAACACTCTCTTGTTGAGTCAATCTTTTCCAGCCTCCTCCTAGGCTTGTCATAAAGATTTCCCCTAACAGAAGTCAGCCTCCTCTTAGGAAGGTTGATTTCTCTAGTTTGTTCAGCCACAATCCCGGGCTTCGTACAGGACAAATAAAAGCACTCTCTTGTTGAGTCAAACCCTTTTAGCCTCAATCTTGGCCTTTGTACAAAACATAAATCTTCATAACCTTCTCTTAGGCTTAGGACAAGTATCTTCCCTAGTGGACTCAATTACTCCTAGCCTTCTTTAGGCTCCGAGAAATAAATTCCCTAAGTTGAGTCAAACTCCTTTCAGCCTCAATCTCGGGCTTTGTACAAGAAAGATAATACTCTCCCGCAGAGTCAAACTCATTTCAGCCTCAATCTTGGGCTTTGTACAAGACACATAAAAATATCCTCATCCGAGTCAGTTAAATTTCTCATTTCAGCCTCAATCTTGGGCTTCGTACAAGACATATACAAACCTCCCCGGCGGAGTCAAAATCCCTTTTTTGCCTCAATCTTGGGCTTTGTACAAGATAGACAGAATATTTTCCCCAGAATAGTCAAACTTTTAGCCTCCTATTAGGCTTTGTATAATGATATCCCCAAAGAGTCAGTCTCTTTTTCGCCTCAATCTTGGGCTTTGTACAAGACATATATAAACCCTCTCTCATTGAGTCAACCTTCCCAGCCTCCTCTTAGGCTTTGTATAAGGACTTCCCTAAGTGGAGTCAATCAACCTCTTAGCTTCAACCTTGGGCTTTGATCAAGGCACACAAAAATCAACAATCCCCTCAGAGGAAGTCCAATCCCTCTTTAGAGATGACAAGTTCTCTCTCAGTCAAACTTTTTTAGCTTCAATCTTGGGCTTTGAGCAAGACACAAATAAATAACCTTTTAGCATCAATCTTGGGCTTTGAACAAGACACCAAAACATCTTTTCTTCCCTTAGAATATGAGGAACTACGATTGCTCTGATTTCCGTGTTTCATTTAAATGGGAATAAGTAGGCATAAGATTGCGAAATCTTAGCGAGCATATTAATCAAAAACTCTAGGTCCAGTACCTTCATACCAATCAAAACTTAGGTCCAGTACATTACCAAAAACACCCGAACATCAATAAAAACTCACTCACTCTCTCATACCTTCCCAAGAAACTTTACCAACCCATTAACGGATAAACACCATCAAGTATAAAGCGAAACCTAAAGCTAATATCCTGTGGATAACCACATATAGGATATGTAATTGACAACTCCTCATTGTATAACCTGACCCCGAACTCCCCGAATCTCTTTAAGCGTTTGTTCAGTTAAACATTCACGTGCAAGGTTAGTTTTAGATAGCTTCCCTTTCCCTTCCAGCTTCATGGGATAAATAAGAAATCAGAAAGTAGCACCCCCTCCTCATTGTGAGGAGAAACCCAAAAACCAGTGATAAGGTGGTCGCGTCAGCGACAAAAATCGCTCGCTACAGTAAAATGGTGACTCTGCTGGGGACTCCTTAGACGGGTAATCTTATAGGGAGTGACTCCCAAATAAGAGACCTCAGTAGACCATCGAATCAGTGGAGGTACCCTTTGCGGATTTAATGTCTAAACGACTTCGGTTGTTGAAAGCAGATTGTTCGATTGTGGTGTCCATGAAACTGAGGATTTAGTAGGCTGAGACCATGTTACTATTTTGTAGTGTGGAAGCTATCGGAAATAGTTGTCACGCGACACTACCCTCATTTGAGATAACTCTAAGATACTGCTGCTCACTCGGGTGAACTAGCCTGCTGTTGTTATCCCAAGAGGGGTCAATGATTTTGAGGACAGGTACAAAAAATCACCAGCACAACCTTTGGGGATGGGTAAAGCCATGACTTCATGACACCAAACATTTGACCCCATGTTCTTTCTATGTTTTTGTGTACTGCATTCATGCATTCAGTTCATCTTAAAAACTTTAAACAAAGAAAAAATCTTCTTTTCTAGTCTCTCTCTTTTCAAATTAAACTAAGACAATGATTGCAAATGTGAGAGAGAAAGATTGTGTTATGGATTTCGGTAGAAGGAAGACTCACAAGTACACCTTCAAGGTTCCAAAATTAGAGGATTTGAGAGGGTTGGCAAGGATGATCACCAACCCCGATGCTTTCAGAGCTAAGTATGGAGGACTGTTGTCTCTGTTAATGGTCCTTGTAATTGAAGGAATACTGTCTACTCTGATTCAGTTCTACGATCCGGTTTATCATTGTTTCACATTCCTGGATTACCAACTGGCACTAATACTGGAGGAGTACTCTCACCTGACTGATTTACCCATCACTGACCAAGCCCCCTTTTCTGGACTGGAAGAAATTCCAAAAGATCAAACCATTGCAAGAGCTATCTATTTGGATGAGTCAGAAGTCAGGACTCACATGACCATTAAGGATGGGATCTAAGGTTTATCAGCCAAGTTTTTTATAAAGAAAGCCCTGTACTTTGCTAGTATAGGGAACATGACTACTTTCGAGAGCATCTTTGTCTTACTCACCTACGGGTTATTTATGTTTCCCAACATTGATAACTTTGTTAATATCAATGCCATTAAGATATTTCTGATTGGGAACCCTGTACCAACCTTGCTTGTAGATGCTTATCATTATGTACACTTAAGGAATTAGTACAGCGGAGGAATGATCACCTGCTGTGTACCCCTGCTGTACAAATGGTTCACTTCTCACTTGTCCAAGGCTGCTGCATTTTGGGACCATAAGAGTACTTTACGTTGGTCGCAGAGAATCATGTCTCTTGCCAACTCTGACATCGATTGGTACAATCGAATCTAAGACAGGATAAGAATCATTGACCGTTGTGGAAACTTCCCTAATGTACCCCTCATATGAATTAAAGGAGGAATCAACTATCATCCAGCTTTAGTTCATCGTCAATTCGGATACCCGATGAGACATGTCCCGCGTAATGTTCATCTGGAAGGTCTTTTCTTCAAGGAAGGAGAAAATGACAAGGCACTAAAAACATAAATAGTGCATGCCTGGAAGCATGTTTACAGGAAAGGAAGAGAGTCTCTAGGAAAACCGATCTGTATCTCTATAGAACATTATCTCCACTGGGTACAAACTAGAGCTCTCAAATTGAGGATGCCTTACCCTCTTCAAGAAGTTCTTCCGTTAAAGGAATTTATCCTTTATTTTATGTCTGATACAGAAAAACTCCAGGTCACCCTCAACAAAGTTCAATAGGAGAAGAAGTCTTGGAAGAACAAGTACCACATTCTCAATGTGGAGTGTAACAAAATACAATAACTGTTAAAAGAAAAAGATGCTCTGATCGAGATTTTAGAGCAACATGTTGTAAAAAATCAAGAAGACCAAAGTAATTTGCTGGCTCCTTTCACTTGGCAAAGGAATGACAATCCGACAACGGCTAAAGAGCACCTGTCAAAGAAAAGGAAAGTACCAGAACCAGCACCTGAGCCCTCCTCAGAGAGGACTCAGGATCAATAAGTTTAGACCTTTCCTTTTACAGCACTTTGTAAATTACTGTATTTCCATCTCCACAATCTTTGAATTCAATAAAACGGGGTTTCCCCACTGTATGATATTTGCAATCCAATTGTCGATGTTTCCTTTGATTAAACAAACAATTAATATAATCATTGCATATCATTCATCATTCTCACATAACGGATTCTTCTTACCTACGAATCTCACGTTTGTGTCTCGATTCTAGAGTCAAACTATATCATTCGTACAATACTCGGGCTAATCGACAAAAGAAAATGGATAATCTCGAGGAAGAGAACAGAGAGTTGAGAGAAGAACTCGACGCTCTAAAAGAAGATCTGAGGAAACTTCACAATGACATGCAAGCTCTGGCAGCAGCTCAGATACAAAGGACTGTGATCTTAGAAATCACATCGACACCCATAGTGGAAAAGTATGATCCTTGGTATAACATTCCAGGGGCATGCCACTCAACTATATCCCGGAAGGATATATTCCGCCGATCACGGAAGATCCAGAAACTACAGCAGGAACCGCTGGGCCTGAAGGTTACAAACTTCGAGAGAGGGAAGCACCAAGAGTCACTAGCGTAATGACTACACCACCCCCCGTGGTACACATTGTCCCGGAAGGGCAGATTCCACAGATACCTTCTGCTGGAAACGAAAGCATATATGACAGAATGAATGAGTTCCAGGAGCAATTCTTGGAAATGCAGAAGGAATTGCATGCCATTCGCTGTCAGGATCTAATCGGAAAGGACGCCGCAGACCTTTGTTTGGTCCCCAATGTGAAATTTTCGCACAAATTCAAGGTGCCCGAATTTGAAAAATACAAGGGTAACTCTTGCCCTCAAAGTCATTTGGTGATGTACGCTCGAAGGATGTCCACTCAGACAGAAAACCAACAGCTACTGATCCACTATTTCCAAGATAGTTATCCGGTGTCACACTCAAATGGTACATGGGTTTGAACTGCACTAAGATCGTCACTTTCAGATATCTTGGCGCTGCCTTCGTTCAACAGTATAAGTATAACTTGGACATGGCACCAGACAAAGATCAACTCAGAGCCATGTCGCAGAAAGACAAGGAAACCTTCAAGGAATATGCAAAAAGATGGTGCCGCCCAGATTTGTCCACCTCTTGAGGAAAAAGAGATGACAAAAATCTTCTTGAAAACCTTGATCTCATTTTACTACGACCGAATGGTCGCCAGTGTGCCCAGCGACTTTACTGAGATGGTGGGCATGGGAGTTTGTCTTGAAGAAGCAGTTTGAGAAGAACGTCTGGTCAAAGATGCTGGACCATCAAGCAGTACTAAAAGATACGGTAGTGCTCTCCCTAAGAAAAAAGAGCAAGATATTGGCAATATCTCTCTCAGAAAGCAAAGGTGACAGTACCAGCCCGTAGCAGCTGTAACTCCTACTATCAACCCTATGCCTGTCTCGACGTATCAACCTCAAGTTGCTCAGAGCCAACCGAATCAACAACCATATCAGCAAAGGACACAACAACCTCTTCAGCAGGCTTGTCCTCAGTACAACAACAATCGTACAAGGCGATCGCCAGGGTTCGACCATATCCCAATGTTGTACGCAGAACTGTTTCCATTACTACTGGTCAAGGGGAACGTCTAAACCAGGGATCCTCTTGCGATACCAGAGAATCCGCCTTTTTGGTTCAAAACGGATCAGACTTGTCCTTATCATCAAGGAGGACAAGGGCATAACATAGAAAAGTGTCTCAGCTTCAAATTCGACGTACATAAGCTTGTCAGGAGCGGGGTCCTATCCTTCAAGGATACAAATCCAAATGTACAGACGAACCCGTTGCCTCAACATGAGAAAGCTGCGGTAAATTTGATAGAGGAAGAGTCTAAGCACAACTATCAAATTCACAATGTACTCTTATTAGGAACCAACCTGGTCAAGATGCATTGCAGACAGAATGGATACGGTCATGTACCGTCTCATAACTATCACCGTGTGATATCTGCTCTAAAAACAATCAAGGATGTTCTGTGGTGCAATCAGCTCTACAGGAACAGATGGATCTCGGATGGATTCAAGATCACCGAATCCGTGAGGTCAACATGACTTATACAAATTCCAACATCATTCAAAACCACGACATCCGTGCGATGAATGTCAACTTGGTGTTAATGCACTCAAGGCAAAGCCAACATCATTATCTGCCACGGCACGATTATGATTCCTGTCTGATTTGCTCGGTAAAAAATCAGGGATGCTCTTTTGTACAAGAGGCCCTCCAGCGTCAGATGGATCTTGGATGTATTCAGGATTACCGCGATAGAAGTCAGTATCAAGTTAATATGATTCAAATTTTTTATATTCGCTTGATGAATACCAGCTTGGTGGAATTACACGCTAAGCAAGTTCAGCTCGGTTTTCTGACTTCGCATGATTATCAGAACTGTAAAGTGTGTCGTCAGAGTGACCAAGGATGTACACTCGTTCAAAGGATACTTAAACACTTGTTAAACCACTGGTGGCTTCCGATCTATCTAGATGAAGACACACAACAAGTCAATATGATTGACGGGAACCCTACTAGGCATCAAAGTCAGGATGTTCGATTAATGGAGACAGATCTAGTAAGGTTACACTGTATACAAAGCGGACATGGTCGGGTACCACCACACAACTATGAGCGCTGTAGAGTTTGCTCAGAAGATAACCAAGGATGCTACCTTGTGCAAGCAGTCCTCCAAAGTCTGCTGGACCATAAGGAGATTCAACCATGGTCAAGCTCTGGTTCAATGTCAGACTATCATCCCAATCGAGGCAAAGAAATTGTCTTGATCCCTAAACGTGAAGTGGCCAAAAATGTATGCGCCATAATTGCTTTACTCCATGAATCGAGGGTTCCTCTCGATAGTGGAAAGATTCTCAATCTCGAACCAATTGAGGCCGGCTATGATGGTCAGAAAAATCAAAAGGCTCCTGTATTTATCTATCTGCCAGGACCAGTACCGTACAAATCCGATAAAGTTATCCCTTACAAATACGGTGCAACAACAATTAAGAATGTAAAGGAAACTCCATTACCCCCCGTCTTGAATATTGCAGACATCAGTCGAGTAACACGGAGCGGTCGAATCTTCAACCGAGGAGTTGGAGAACCTACCAGAGAAAAGGAACCTCAGATAGAAGTTCCCAATCAACCAGTCGGTCAATCCATTGATCCTGACCTTTCAAAGAAGAATGATGAGATGTTAAAGCTCATCCAGAAGAGTGAATACAACATTATTGATCAACTGTTGCAAACTCCTTCAAAAATCTCTGTGCTATCTCTTTTACTCAGTTCCGAAGCTCACAGGGAGGCTCTACAGAAAGTTTTAGAGCAAGCCTTTGTGGAACAAGACGTGACAATAAGATAATTCGACAACATCATCTCCAACATCACTTCCTACAACAACTTAGGGTTTAGTAATGAAGAACTGTCGGAAGAGGGCCAGAATCATAATATGGCACTCAACATTACAGTCAACTGCCAGGACGATGCTTTAGCCAGCGTACTGGTAGACACCGGATCAGCACTGAATGTTATGCCAAAATCCACTTTAATGCGACTATCCTTTAAAGGATCTCCGATGAGAGGTAGTGAGGTCATCGTCAAAACATTTGACTGATCCCAAAAAACAGTTATCGGCGAAGTCGACCTTCCCATAACTATCGGTCCTCACATTTTCCTAGTCACTTTCTAGGTCATGGACATCTGGGCAGCATACAACTGTTTGTTAGGAAAACCTTGGATACACGAAGGCTGAGGCAGTCACTTCAACACTTCACCAGAAACTGAAGTTCGTCAAAAACGACCAACTAGTCACAGTCTGCGGAGAGCAAGCCTTGATCGTAAGCAACTTATCGTCACCCACTTATGTAGAACCAGAGGAGGTTGTGGGAACCAGGTTCTAAGCACTTTCGGTGAGCAATGACAACCAATCAGAAAGAGGAACGTCGATTTGCTCGTATAAAGATGCTCTCGAAGTAATTAAGAGTAACAATACAAAAGGATGGGGACAACTTGTCATTCCTACTGATAACAAGATGAAGAAAGGTCTTGGTTTTTCCTCAAACTGTACTCAGACTGCTATTAACGATGAAAATCTTCATCCCATTCAGGACTTCTTCCATAGTGGAAGTTTCCTTCACCCAGTGTCTTAAGAAGTACATACCATCAATGAGGGTGATTCCTACGATACAGATGAAGAGTGGAAATCCTATCTTAACGAGGACGATTATATGTCTTAGGAAGAAACGCATAGGCCATTTTGCTATCCCACGCAGAGTCCAAGATATATGCTGAGGTCAGATGTCAAAATGATATACGGGGATTGTGATCCGGAAGGATGCTGTGCTCCACCAAACTCATTAGAGGAGGACACTCCGATGAAAGACAACTTTGACCATGACTATTATGGCCCAATGGATGGCCTACCTATCTGGCAGCCGTACCTAGGAGACTTGGCGCAAAAGAGTCAGCCCAACGATACATATCAGCTGAGCATCATTGAAAAAAATACCTGTGTCCCCACCGAATCATGGGATCATTACTCATGGCATTTAGAAGATATCTAGTATGATGATGAATTTGCAAAGATTGTAGGACAACACTTCATCAACTATGCTTTTCCCGAGGTCAACGTCATCGAAAGGGATGACTCCTCCAATTCCAAAGAAGTGTGGGACACCCTGGGACAACTGAGTGGCAAATACGACTTCATGGTCAAGTACACTGCTCCTGAAAGCTCTCGTATCAGGCTCGAAGACATCCAGCTAACTGGATGGGGAGATCCACCTGAGAGTGCAAACGCTGTGCAAGATACAACAGAAGAGTTCATCTACGACAACTCTGCCTGGGAGACAGATTCCAACTATCCCGCTCCGCCAGAAATCAGCGTTATTTCTGAAGACAAATCAAGAAGGAAAGTACCAGACTTTGTGATTCACCGAGGAGTTCGCCGCCAATGGGTTGCTGTCAATGTTCCAAAAGTCGTTCATAAGTCTAAGTAATTGTCGTCTTTACTTTAACCTTTCACCCTGCCCATGTGAAACAGATGTTTTGATAGGGCTCATTTTCAGTAAATATACCTCTTCGCTTTGCCCAAAGCGACAGAGTTTTGTTTTATAGGGTTGTAGTTTCAAGAATCGACAAGATCATAAATAAAATAACGTCGTTCTGTAATTTCCGCATTTATTGCTATTTTCTCTTTTCGCTTTTTTTTTTCAGAAAATGGTAATCCTAAAAAACAACTCAAATAATAAAAACAAACAGTTATCAGAAAATACACTGCACACACTCTTGCATTCTCTCTATCTCTTCTAAAAACAAATCATCACGTCATGCAGATTGCTTGTTTTAAACCCCATTGAAACATATGATCCAATGCCTTCTCCCAACTTTGAATTCCCGGTATTTGAGGATGAAGAAGAAAATGATGAAGAAATTCTAGAAGAGATCTCCCGATTACTCAGACAAGAGGAAAGGTCCATTGAACCGCACAAAGAGCCGTTGGAAACGGTCAACTTGGGTTCAGAAGAAGAGAGAAAAAAATTCAAGATTGGGGCACTGCTCAGTCTGACTGTCAGAGAAAGTTTGATAAAGCTTCTCAAAGATTTTCCCGATGTATTCGCTTGGTCCTATCAGGACATGCCAGAGTTGGAAACCAGCATCGTGGAACATCATCTATCGTTAAGATCAGAATGTCCACCAGTAAAACAAAGACTGAGACGGGCTCATCCGGATATGGCCATCAAAATCAAAGAGGAAGTGCAGAAACAGATCGACGTGGGTTTCCTCGCCACCTCAGAATATCCTTAATGGCTAGCCAACATAGTACCAGTTTCGAAAAAGGACGGGAAAGTCAGAATGTGCGTAGACTACAGGGATCTGAACAAAGCCAGTCCGAAGGATGACTTTCCCTTACCACACATTGACATGCTGGTAGACACTACTGCAAAGTTCAAAGTATTCTCCTTCATGGATGGATTCTCGGGCTATAGTCAAATAAAAATGGCGCCGGAAGATATGGAGAAAACTTCATTCATCACCCCATGGGGCACCTTTAGTTACAAGGTAATGCTATTCGGTTTGAAAAACGTTGGGGCAACGTATCAAAGGGCCATGACTACTCTGTTTCATGACATGATACACAAAGAAATTGAGGTATATGTCGACGATATGATTGCCAAATCTAGGACAGAAGAGGAGCATGTGACCCACCTGTCAAAACTATTCAAGCGTCTGAGAAAGTACAAACTCCACTTGAATCCAAATAAGTGCACATTTGGTGTCCGTTCAGGGAAACTCTTAGGGTTCATCGTCAGCCAGAAAGGAATTAAGGTTGATCCTGACAAAGTCAAGGCCATTCAAAAAATGCCTTCTCCAAAGACTGAGAAACAAGTCAGAGGATTCCTGGGATGTCTGAACTATATTTCTAGATTTATATTCCTCATGACCGCGACATGCGCACCGATTTTCAAGTTACTCAAAAAGAACCAGGACTGCGTTTGGACAGAAGACTGCCAAACCTCCTTAGACAGTATTAAGGAATACCTGTTGAACCCACCGATTATATCACCTCGTATAGAGGGGAGACCGTTGATCATCTACCTAACATTCTTGGAAGACTCGATGGGGTGTGTACTGGGCCAACAAGACGAAACCAAAAGGAAAGAGTCTGCCATCTACTATTTGAGCAAGAAATTCACCGACTGCGAGACTCGGCACACTATGCTTGAGAAAACTTGTTGTGCTCTGGCTTGGGCAGCCAAACGTCTTCGCCAACATATGATTTGTCACACTACTTGGTTAATCTGCGAAATGGATCCAATCAAGTACGTCTTTGAAAAACCTCCTCTCACGGGAAGGATTGCCCGTTGGCAGATGTTGTTATCAGAATACGACATTGATTACCATGCCTAGAAAGCCATCAAAGGAAGTGTTTTAGCCTATCATTTGGCCCATCAACCGATTGACGATCAAGAATCAATTGGATTTGACTTCCCAGACGAAGATGTCATGTATTTAAAAATGAAAGATTGCGATGAACCGCTACCCAGTGAAGGGCCAGAACCAGGTTCTCAATGGGGACTAATCTTTGATGGATCTGTCAATCATTATGGAAACGGAATTGGGGCAATCATTATAACACCTCAGGGTACCCACATTCCTTTCACTGCCTGATTAACGTTCAAGTGTACCAACAACGAGGCCGAATACGAAGCTTGTATCATGGGTCTCGAAGAAGCGATTGACTTGAGAATTAAGAACTTAGACGTGTATGGCGACTAAGCCCTGGTTATCAATTAGATCAAAGGAGATTGGAACACATACCAATCACGACTGATTCCTTACAAAGATTACGCGAGAAGGTTGTTACCATTCTTCAACAAAATCGAGTTTCACCATATCCCTCGTGAAGAGAATCACATGGCTGATGCATTAGCCACTCTCTCTTCCATGATTAGTATAGGTCAATGGAATGACATACCTAAGATTAACATAATGCGCCTAGAAAGGCCTGCTTACATCTTCACGATCAAAGCAGCGTCATACACCAATGTAACCTGACAAGTGGTTGTCTGATTTATCAAGAACAATCTCATCTGCCGTTATGGTGTTCCAAGCCAGATCATTACGGATAATGGATCCAACTTGAACAACAACATGATGGAGGAGTTGTGCACTGAGTTCAAGATCAAACACGATAACTCACCTCCCTACCGACCCAAGATGAACGGAGCGGTAGAAGCAGTTAACAAGAACATCAAGAAGATTGTTCAAAAGATGGTTGTAACCTACAAAGACTGGCACGAGATATTACCCTTTTCTCTTCACGATTATCACACATCTGTCCACACTTCAACAGGGGCAACCCCTTTCTCTCTAGTATATGGCATGGAGGCAGTGCTTCCCATAGAAGTGGAGATCTCATCAATCCAGGTATTGATGGAAGCTAAGTTAACCGAAGCATAATGGTGTCAAAGTCGACACGACGAACTAAATCTGATCGAAGAAAAGCGAATAACGGGACTATGCCATGGTCAGTTGTATCAACAAAGGATGAAGAAGGCGTTTGACAAAAAGGTTTGACCTCGCGTCTTCAGAAAAGGAGACCTCGTGCTCAAGAAGATACAATCCTTTCTCATTGATTCCTGTGGCAAATTGGCTCCGAATTATGACGGCCCCTATGTGGTAAGAAAGCTTTCTCAGGCGGCGCCTTGAGACTCGCGACCATGGATGGAGAGGAATTTGCCTACCCCACAAATGTTGACGTAGTCAAGAAATACTTCGCCTAAATAATAAAAAAAACGTCTCGGTGGATTGAAAACCCGAAGGGCGGTCCAGGAAAAAATTAGAGACATAATCGAAAATTATCCCGATGGATTGGAAATCTCAAAGTACAATCTAGGCAAAATTTAGGGATTCATGGCAAGTAACTACGTCCAACAAAGGGGCAAATCCCTCAGCAGCAGTCATACCATCCGTCAGGAAAACTCTAGTCAAGGTCATCTTCGACAGAAGCTCAGGATGTCCAGAATTCAAAGTTAGTAGAAGGATAACGGTCGTTATGTTTCAATGTAGCCCTTTTCCCTTAAATTACCATTTTCTAACTTTGTAAATGCTCTATGGAATCACGCGTTTGGCTTATTTCCATCCTATCAATAAAATTTGAGCCTTAATGCTTTTGTTTGTAATTCTTATTTGTTTTAGCTTTACAGAACGACATTTTAATATGGTCAATGATTCTTGAAATAAATAAAAAAAGAATTTAATTGTTAAAATTATTCTTCTTTTAAAATAAAGATGGCAATTCTTTTGGCTGTTGAACATCGAAAGAACATCGATCTCTACTCCAAAGGCGATTAAGCTTTAAAATGCAGAATCAAAATACTCCTTCTCAAACCAGTATGCCTGAATGAAGGATCAGCTGTGTCAGATGCGAATATTCCATCTGATATCCCCAACAGAGTTCTTAGCTCCTAAGCCCGACCAACGTTTTTCCCCGCGGCAACTACTTTCTCCTAAGCAAGGCAGAATTGCTATTTTGAACCAAAGATACTTCGTCATTCCCTGCAGAGGCCGAGTATCCAGTCGTGTTCATCCACAAGTCTGTATGTCGTGTCAGTTTTGTCAGCATATACATACACACATCATGCATTATTGATTTGCATTCATATTCATATTGCATCACTATCACTCTAGTCGGTCTAGTTCCCAAGTCATAAAGTCCTCTCAATTGAGTTGTCAGTCCTTTACTTGTTAAGAAATACAGCATCTGAACCACCTTTCTCCCCAGTTTATTTCTGGGATGGGGATGGTCTTCGACCACTTTGATAACTTGAACCTCTGAAAAGCAAGAAAACTTTCGACGAACGTCACTCTTCGCCATTGAAGATGATATCTCCGCTTTCCCGTATTAAGGAAAACCCCCGGAGAAAGCCTCTTAATCAAAGATTCGGCAATACAGCAGTTTTTCTCTGGAAAATTCGCTGACGAAAAGGTCATTAGCACCTCAAAGTTAGATTACATCACACGGCATTTCTTCAAAAATATCTCGAGGAAAAGTATGATGTAATGTCCCCAAACAGCAAGCAGTCTTTCAAGAGACTCGTTTCCCCAATATAGTCAATAAATGGCGTCTCCAACAGAGAAGTTTGTACAACTCTACAGCTCAGAAGAATGGGTTCCCCAGCAAGTCTGACATCAAAACTTTTTCCCATCAAATGGCATTTCCCCGGGAAAATTCGGCGAGAAGTTTGAGGAAAACCGCTACCAATAGCGTCCCTTGTCAAGAAAGTTTATTGACAAAAGAAACTGAGACCAGTTCCTTGGCTGAAGACTAGGATCGAGGGGAAGTTTATTTCAGAACCTGAGACCAGTTCCTTGGCTGAAGACCAGGATCGAGGGGAAGTTTATATCAGAAACTGAGACCAGTTCCGTGGTCGAAGACCAGGATCAAGGGGAAGTTTATATCAAAAACCGAGACCAGTTCCGTGGTCTAAGACCAGGATTGAAGGGAAGTTTATATCAGAAACTGAGACTAGTTCCGTGGTGGGAGACCAGGATCGAGGGGAAGTTTTACCTTTTCTAAGTATCGGTGCTTAGCAAAAGAAGATGGATGGGCAAACTGCCATTCCTAACCACCATCAAAATTTTGGGTATTCTGATATTTAATCCTCTTGCACCCTAAATGCCCGAATACCTTCACCATTCACACCTTCGGGTCCAAGAAAATTAAATACGGGCATCTGTCATATCCCAAATTTTGACCACCAAGATTTCCCATCATTGTGCAAATCATCATCACAATATGGATGAACCATCATGCCTCATCAATATCCTCAGAGATGTTTGAGCATTCACCACAGTCAAGAATTAGGGTTTCAAGCCCTCTTAGAGCCTTAGACAAAGGATCAATCAAGGAATGACATGATCTTTAACTTGTCTAAACTCTCTAACACCTATAAAGGATCAAGAGGACTCCCACATCAAGAATCAAACACAAGGGTGCAACATTCTAAGTGGATCAAGCCTCAAGATCGTTAGTGTCACCAAATTAGGGTTTTGGTCGACCAAGGCCTCTGGAAAATCCGCCTTTTTAGTTCAAAACGGATCAAACTTGCCCTTATCATCAAGGAGGACCAGGGCACAACATTGAAAACTATCTCAGCTTCAAGTCTGATGTGCAGAAGCTTGTTAGAATCGGGGTTCTATCTTTCAAAGATACTAATCTAAACGTTCAGACGAACCCGTTGCCTCAACATGAGAAGACTGCAGTAAATTTGATAGAGGAGGAATTTAGCCGCAGTTATCAAATTTCTGATGTACTCCTATTAGGAACCAATCTTGTCAGGATGCATTGGAGACATAGCGGGTACTGTCATGTTCCGCCTCACAATTATCACTAGTGTGATATCTGCTCAAAGAATAATCAAGGATGTTTCGTAGTGCAATCAGCTCTACAAGAACAAATGAATCTCGGATGGATTCAAGATCACCGAATCCAAGAGGTCAATATGGCTCACGCAAATCCTAACATTGTTCAGAACCACAACATTCTGATGATGAACGTCAACTTGGTGGCAATGCACTCAAGGCAAAGTCAATACCACGATCTACCACAACACGATTATAATTCCTGTCCGATCTGCTCAATAAGCAATCAGGGATGCTCTTTTGTACAAGAGGTCCTCCAATGTAAGATGGATCTCAGATGGATTCAGGACTATCAAGAGAGAAATAATCATCAAGTCAATATGATTCAGATCTTTGATATTTGCTTGTTGAATACCAGTCTGGTAGAACTACATGCTAAGCAAGTCAGGCTCGGTTTTCTGGCTTCACATGATTATCAAGACTGTAAAGTGTGTCGTAAAGATGACCAAGGATGTGCACTTGTCCAAAGAACACTTTAATGCTTATTGGACCACTGGTGGCTTTCAATCTACCTGGGTGAAGCTACACAACAGATCAGTATATTAACGAGAATCCTGATAGGTATCAAAGTGAAGTTACACTGCATACAAAGCGGACGTGGCCGGGTACCACCACACAATTATGAGCGCTATAGAGTTTTCTCAGAGAACAACCAAGGATGCTACCTTGTGCGAGCGGCTCATCAAAATCAGTTGGACCACAAAGAGATCCGACCATGTTCAAGTTCTGGGTCGACCAACGGGATACCCGAATATCTTCCTGATTAAAGCAAAGACGTTGTCTTAATCTCTAAACAGGAAATGGACAAAGACGTATGTGCTATAATCCCTATACTCCATGAATCTACAGTTCCTCTTGATAGTAGAAAGATTCACAACCTCAAACCAATTGAGGCTAGCTACGATGGTCATAAAAATCAAAAGGCTCCTATGGTTATCTATCTGTCGGGACCAATACCGTACAAATACGATAAGGCTATCCCTTACAAGTACGGTGCAACAACAATCAAGAATGGAAAGGAAACTCCATTACCCTCTATCATAAACATTGCTGACATCAGTCCAGTGACACGGAGTGGCTGGATCTTCAACAGAGGAGTTTGAGAACCCACCAAGGAAAAGGAACCTCAAACAGAAGTTTCCAATCAACCAGTCGGGCAATCTAGTAATCCCGACCTTTCAAAGAACAACGATGAGATGCTGAAGCTCATCCAGAAAAGCGAGTACAACATTGTAGACCAATTGTTGCAAATTGCATTGAGAATCTCTATGCTATCTCTCTTGCTCATCATCAAAGCCTTTGACAGATCTAGAAAAATAGTTTTCGGCAAAGTCGACATTCCTATAACTATCAGTCCTCAGTCTTCATATTTACAGAACTCATTCTCTTTATATATTATATCAGAGTCTACGATCTTCAGATTCGTCTGAAGTGATTTAGCACATCAAGTAAAGCGCGTAGGCGAAGTATTCTCTTTTAAACAACATATTCACGCCATTTTAACGGAAGCAGAACCTGTTTGTTAGACTCTCAAAAATAAAAAACATTAGTCTTATAAAATTGTTCATATAAACGTACTTGTTTGATATCATCAAAACTCAGATGTATTAATGCAGAACCAACTCTTGTTCTTACAATCTCCCCCTTTTTGATAATGACAAAACTATGTATTTTGATGACACATGAGATACTCCCCCTGATTCTTAGACTGGGTGAAGATTAAATTTTCTGACTTGTGAGTTTTTTGAGATGGACCCCCCTGATTAAGAAAGTTAGATACTTAAATCTTCATAGTCTTGATTTCTTTATTGCTTTGATTCTTCAGAGAATTCCTGAAAAGAGGGACAAAGAAAAACATCTAACAGAAATAACAATTTACTGGTTTAGAATGTAAACAACTTGTTCTTCAGAGATTTGACTATAAGAACCAAAAATTCGCATTCATAACTTCTCCCCCTTTTTGTCATAATCAAAAAGCTTCGTGAACAAAGGGTGAAAAACAAAGTCCTAAATTCTAAAAATAAAGAACCAAAACGAAACAAGGAAAAGGTTAGGTGCTTCCAGAGGACATTTTGTCCAAAATCTTTTGAAGCATGTTCTGAACATTTGCATTGACAACCTTCTGTTCTGCAAAGTTTTCTCTGGAAATCTGTTGTTCTCCTCTGATTTCTTTAATTGCATTTTCCAAACACACCACATTAGGTTCAGGAGAGGAAATAACTAAGGCATCTTGCTTAGCTCTTTCTATAGCTTCATCTTCTTTTGCTAGCCTTGCTTCTTCTTATGCATGAAGTCTTGCTTCTTCAGCAGCCTTTTCTTCAGCCTCTCTTTGCTTAGTCACTAGAAGATTGAATTTTCTTTTTCTTTCCTCAGCCTCTTCTCTTGCTTTCACCAGTTCAACTCCAGCAGCTTTAGGAGCTTCAGAGAACGTAGACATCCTTGCAAATTCAGAGTCTAACCACTTCTGAAATGCGTCCCACAAATTTACAAGCTCCATAGGCTTGACACTTGTCCTAGTCTCTGCTAGTAGCTTTGCTACTTTCTCCAACGCCTTTTCTTGAAATTTGATAATACATTCATCAATGGTTTTTGGAGGGGGTCTTTCATAGATGACCAAGGCCAGGTTTGATTCAGCAAAACTTGTTTCAAAGTTGGGTTCATCAGATGAAGCAATTTCAGGTTGAGTGGGTTCAAGATTTAGTTGAGATGAATTGGTTTCCGGGGTGTGAGAAAAAGTTTCTAATTCTGAAGGGGATTCAGAAGTGACAATCTCGAGGGATTTAACACTCGTTTCTTTAGATGATAGTTCAGGATTTGGAGATGGAGGATCAGAGTGTTGGATTGAGGATTCAACAATGATTTTCTGATGAAAAGAGTAGGACATCGGTGAGACAGATATATTTGGTTGGATGATTGAGGTGGTTGTTGATGAAGTGTATGTAGGAATGGCTTCGGATTGTATAGGTGTACTGATTGATGGAAAGGAAATTTGTGGAATTACAGGAATAGAGATTGGTGGTGGTGGAATTGAAAAAGATGGTGACTTGAAGCTGACTTGTGGATTTGAGGTTGGAATGTAGGTAGCTTGTTGAGACGATGATGAAATAATGACAGGTTTAGCATTAGTTGTAGAAATAGATGAAGTTATGGCGGACTTACTAGTCCTTTTAGATTGAGAATCTTGAGCAGAAATCTTAGAGGTCTCTGACTTGTTAGCCTTCTTCTTTTGCTTGGGTTCAGGATCCTCTTCAATTAGCTTTCTTTTTCCTTTATTCGGCTCAACTTCTTCAATTTTGACTTTGGACACGTCTTGTCCTTCTTTTTCCATTATGGCAATAAGTCTAGCAATAATTTCCTTGTTTTCACAGCTGTCAAAAGAGGGATAGTCTTTCACCTGAACTCTGCTTTGTATCACACTTTCATGAGGGATAACAGTAGCTTTAAGTTGAACATCTTTGATGATTTTCATATTTTTCAGGGTATTGGCATTCAAAGACTCTCCAATGCATGGATCCAAATATTCTGTATATCTGGCTTCTTTGATCAGATAATCCACTAGCCCGCTTTCAACAAAAATGTCGGATATCAATCTACCGAAAGGAATGTAGGTTGGAATCTTCTTTGTAGGTGAAGCCATTGTTCTGGACTTGCACAATTTATCTCTTAGATAGGAAAACAGGATGAAGGGCAAATTCATTTTCTTCTTTTTGTGTAAACAGTACATCATGTTCCTTTGAGTAGTATTAAAGTAGTCTGCGGAACTCTTCAGAGGTCTTGGGTTGATACAACCAAGGATGATCTTGTGCCACATTCTCAGTTTATCATGCAAGTCTACACTTTTATAATATATTTTTTTAGATTGATAGTTTGTAAATATTTCCTTGCTGATGGCAATGTCAGATTTTTCGAGCTTTCAATAGACTCGTTTCCCTTCCAAGAACTTCATTCCTAAAAGATCTGAAATCGATTTTTCAGTAATGATAATCTTCTTTTCCATGACAAAGGAGACGACATGAAAATCGTCAGTATCAGCCATTCTCCAGAATTCTTTTACAAGGGATTCATAGAAAGGACCTTTAAGCCTTTCAAAGTAGTTATTCCATCGTTGACATTCGAGTTCAGCAGAAAGATCAACTCCATTGCTTGCAAGATTCTGGAAATCCACATGCAGTTCCTTGAGAACAGTCAATTCGTCCGCAAGGTGCACACACGTAACTGTTGCATTTCTTTGAGTAACATGGTTATCATCAATCTCAGGAGGAGACGATGAAGTTGACGTAACAGTTGCAGTGGTTGCGGAGGTGATAGCAGACGTGACTGATGAAGATGATGACCCATTCGAAGGATTCAAAGATGTTTCGGTTTCTTTGAAGAAATTGATAGTTTCTTGTTGAATGTGATTCATCATAATGAAGTTTGTGATTGATTGAAATGAGAACAATGAGCAGTTGAGAGAGAGAAGAAAGCGATCTGGGGTTTTAGGGTTTCTTAAAGTGTGGAAGTGAATGTGAGATAGTGTGAGTAGATTTATAAAGTGTTTTTGAAATTTGAAAAGTTAAAATAAAGTATTGGGAGTTAAGGAATGAACGCAATTATGATTTTAAATCAATCCCAAGAGAGATTACTGTTCATTGTGTTCTTTAAAATAGATGTAATGATTTGGATATAACCTAGGTTACACGCGTTAATCATTTTCTAAATCAAGTGACACGTTTTAATATTCTCAGAATCTGGACAACTCAAGAGTTTCCATCTGATCAGAGACAATTCTGACCGAAGTAGCCTCTGATAATTGAGATTAAACAAGAAAAAAAATATTATTTCTTCAGACTCTAACTAAACACATCTGATTCTGATACGATCTTACTCTGGACAAAAATCCATTTTTCAGATGCATTAGAATAAATTGAAATCTATCTTCAGCCAAGGGTTTTGTAAAAATGTCAGCCCATTGATGGTCTGTATCGATGAATTTTAAACATAGAGTTCCCTTCTGAACATAGTCTCTAATAAAGTGATGTTTAATTTCTATGTGTTTAGCCCTAGAATGCAAGATTGTATTTTTACTTAAACAGATAGCATCAGTATTATCACAATAGATAGGGATGTTACTCTCATGTATCTGATAATCTTCTAGCTGATTTTTCATCCAGAGCATCCGCATACTGCATAGAGAAGCGGAAATGTACTCTGCTTCTACTGTAGAGAGCAATTGTAGATTGCCTCTTGCTTGACCATGAGATCAGATTTTTCCCTTGAAACTGACAGTTTCCAAATGTACTTTTTCTTTCAAATCTGTCTCCAGCATAGTCTGCATCACAATAACCAGATAGAGTGTACTATGATGTTTTCTCATACATCAAGCCAAGGTTAATAGTTCCTTTCAGATACCTTAGAATTCTTTTAACAGCAGTTAAATGAGATTCTCTGGGATCTGATTGAAATCTAGCACATAGATGAATGCTGAATAAAATATCAGGTCTAGAAGCAGTTAAATACAAAAGAGACCCTATCATACCATGATAGGTCTTCTGACAAACTTTACCACTTGTTTCTGTTTTCTCCATGACGCATGTTGGGGCTATCTTACAATCTATCATTTGAATCTCTTCAGAAGTTCTTTTGTGTACTTACTTTGATGAATGTAAGTAGCCTCTGGTTTCTGATCAATCTGAATTCCCAAAAAGAACTTCAACTCACCCATAAGACTCATTTCGAATTCTGCTTGCATCAATTTTGAAACTCCTCGCATAGAGAGGGATTAGAAGAACCAAAAATAATATCATCAACATAAATTTGAACTATGAGTATATCATTTTTGTACGATTTACAGAAGAGAGTGGTGTCAACCTTGCCTCTGGTGAAGTTATTTTCTAAAAGAAAATTGCTCAATCTGTCGTATCAAGCTCTGGGAGCTTGTTTCAGACCATAGAGAGATTTTTTGAGTTTAAAAACAAAATCTAATTTTTCTGAGTTTTCAAATCCAGGAGGTTGTTTGACATAAACTTCTTCTAAAATATAACCATTCAAAAATGCACTCTTAACATCCATTTGATATAAGATGATGCTATGATTTACTGAAAAGGAAATTAATAGGCGTATAGCTTCTAGTCTGGCGACTGGAGCAAAGGTTTCATTGTAATTTATCCCTTCTTGTTGACTGTAACCTTGTGCAACAAGTCATGCCTTGTTTCTGACAACCTCACCGTTTTCATTGAGCTTGTTTCTGAAAACCCATTTAGTACCAATTATATGGACATCTTTAGGTTTTGGGACAAGATTCCATACGTCGTTCTTTGAGAACTGGTTAAGTTCTTCTTCCATTGCCAGAACCCAGTCCTTGTCCATAAGAGCTTCAACAACTGTTGTTGGTTCAATTAACGATACCAATCCCAGAAGCGTTTCTTCAGAGGGTTTGAAAGATGATCTGGTTCTGATGGGAGTGTCCTTGCTACCCAGAATTAGTTCTTCAGGGTGTGAATTTGAGATTCTCCTTTTATTTTGTTGTGGAGTATTAGATGATACATCAATGATATTGTGAGTAGTGACTTCTGGACTTTTAACTTCTTCTACCTTTTCTTTAGGTTCTGAAAAGCTAATTTCTAAATCTACAAACTTCTCAACTATCTTTGACTTTTTAGGGTCAAGCTTATCATCGAATCTGACATAAATTGATTCTTCCACAATCCGTGATTCTGTGTTATAAACTCTGTAGCCTCTTGAGTGTTCAGAGTATCCTAACAGCAGACACTTCTGTGCTTTGGAATCAAACTTGCCAATATTCTCTTTAGTGTTTAACATAAAGCAAATACATCCAAAAGGGTGAAAATAAGAAATGTTGGGAATTTTATTCTTCCACAATTCATAGGGAGTTTTACCCAAAAATAGGTCTTATGGAGATTCTATTTTGAATATAACATGCTGTGTTAACTGCCTCTGCCCAAAAGTGCTTAGCCATGTCAGTTTCTTGGATCATGGTGCGAGCCATTTCTTGTAAAGTTCTGTTCTTTCTTTCTACAACTCCATTTTGTTGTGGAATTCTAGGACAAGAAAAATCATGAGATATCCCATGTGAATCAAAAAGTTTTTCAAAATCTTTGTTTTCAAATTCTCCACCATGATCACTTCTGACCATGACAATTTTGCAATTCTTTTCGTTTTACACTTGGGTGCAGAAGGAAGCAAACACAGAATTTGACTCATCCTTGTGTCTTAAGAATTTTAACCATGTCCAACGACTGTAATCATCAATGATGACTAGTCCGTATTTCTTACCATTGATAGAAGCAGTTTTCACTGGTCCAATAGATCAATCTGAAGAAGTTCCAATGGTCTAGAGGTAGAAACAATATTCTTTGCTTTAAAAGAAGTTTTTGAAAACTTGCCTTTCTGACATGCTTCACAAAGAGCATCTGAAGAGTACTTCAGATTTGGCAAACCTCTGACAAGTCTAAGCTTATTCAGCTGTGAGATTCTTCTCAAGCTAACATGACCCAGACGTCTGTGCCAGACCCATTGCTCTTCATTGATAGACAGAAGACACTTTACATTTAGATGTTTTAAATCTGATAATTTAATTTTGTAAGTATTGTTCTTCCTCTTACCATTAAACAAAACAGATCCATCCTTCTGACTAACTGCCTTACAAGACGTTTGATTGAAAATAACATCATAACCATTGTCACTAAGTTGGTTAATTGACAATAAATTATGCATTAGACCTTCAACTAAAAGAACGTTATTTATAGAAGGAAGTTAACCATTACCAACAGTTCTGGAGCCAATGATTCTTCCCTTCTGATTTCCTCCGAAACCGACAACACCTCCAGGCTTAAGTTTAAGATCTTGGAACATATGCCTTTCTCCCGTTATGTGCCGCGAGCATCCACTATCCAGGTACCATGACTGGTGTTTCAGTGGCACCATTAAGGATATCTGCAACATACACTATCTTATTCTTAGGTACCCATTTTGTGGGTCCTTTCACATTAGTCTCTCCAGAGGTTTTGACACCTTTGGATTTTCGTACAGCAGGATAATAGTGTGGCATTTGTGCATAATATTTGAGTCTGGAAGTTTTCTTTCGTGTCTGTGTTTGTGATATAACAGACTTAGAACCTTCTGGTTTTGGACATTTTAGTTTAGTGTCAGCATGCACAAAATGTTTAGATAGAGGTATTAGTTTGATATTCTTGGTTTCATCATATGGTTGTGATGGTCCTGAATATCCTAGACCTCTACTTCCATTTCTGCTAACTCCATATATCATTGAAGCCATTTTACTTCTATCTGTGCTTTTAGCAAGGAAGTATTGAAAAGCTCTATCATATCTGACCACTTCATTAGTGTTGGTTATGTTGGAAGTGATCTCTTCTTCTAACTTAAGACTTTACTTTTTAAAGCCGCATTTGAATTTTCTAAGAAAAATAATTTTTTGTTTAATTCTGAAATAGTTTGCTTGCTTTTAGTAAGATCCTCTAAAGGAACCACAAAAGTCTTTTTCAGAGTTTTGTGTTTTCTTAGAAGGAGTTGGTATCTTTCCATAAGTTCAGATAATCCTATTTCAAGTTCAGAACGAGATAAGGAAGAAAGTACCTATCTTGTGTCGTCGAAGTATGATAGTTCTCCTTCTGATAAGACATCGTTTGTGTTGGTATTAGCCATGAATGCTACGTTGGCATGTTCTCCATCAGAATCTTCTTCTGACTCTGAATCATCCCATGTTGCCATAAGACCCTTTTTAGTTTTCTTAGGTCTTCCATCTTTCTTGAACTTTGGACAATCATTCTTGATATGTCCAGGCTCCTTGCATTCAAAACATGTTACTTCTCTTCCATAAGTTTTCTTTTGACCATGTGTAGGCTCAGATCTTCTTCTTGGTCCTTTGAACTTATTTTTTCTGTATTTCCATAGTTGACTTATCTTCCTTGATATGAGAGATATATCATCTTCGTATGAATCCTCTTCAGATTCTTCCAATTCTTCCTCTGCTTGATATGCCTTTTTCTTCTCAGACTTAGCCTTTAGAGCAATAGATTTACCTTTCTTCTGAGGTTCATCTTCTTGAAGTTCTATTTCATGACTCCTTAAAGAACTAATTAGTTCCTCAAGACTTATGTTGTTTAAATTCTTTGCTAGTTTCAAGGCTGTTACCATTGGTCTCCATTTGACAGGAAGACTTCTGATAATCTTCTTGACATGATCAGCAGTAGAATAACCTCTGTCCAGAACTTTGAGTCCTGCAACAAGCATCTGGAATCTTGAAAACATAGTTTCCACAGATTCATCGTTTTCCATTCTGAAGACCTCATATTTCTGGATTAGTGCAAGAGCCTTTGTCTCTTTGACTTGAGCGTTGCCTTCATGAGTCATTCGGAGAGACTCAAAAATAGACTTTGCAGTTTCTTTGTTTGTGATCTTTTCATATTCTGTATATGAAATTGCATTTAATAGAATTGTTCTTGCTCTGTGATGATTCTTGTAAGTTTTCTTTTGAGCATCTGTTAATGCACTTCTGGCAATCTTTTTGCCTTCAGAATCTACAGGGTGACTGTAGCCATCAACTACCAGGTCCCATAGATCTAAGTCAAAAGCCAGAAATTAACTTTCAATTCTGTCTTTCCAATAGTCAAAATTTTCCCCATCAAATATAGGAGGTTTTGCACTATAAGAATCTCTTTCATTTGCAGTAATATTTGATTCAGGTGCAGCCATTATTTTTCACACTTGGATCTGTGCTGAACACTATTAAGTGGTTGATAAAAATTCAACCTTTTTATCACCTCAGAACCGGAGCTCTGATGCCAATTGAAGGTGTGAAAAACACAAGAAAAGGGGGTTTGAATTGGTTTTTCAAAATAAAATCTTTTCTTTTATTCAAACCCCTTTTTAACAACTCTTTAACTTATGAGTGATAATCTTTATGAAGCTTGAAAGCGATAACACAATATGTTTATACTAGTTCACTTGAGAATTTCTCTAGTTAATCTAGTCCACCCGCCAAGGTGATTTCGCCTCTCTCAATCGAGGTCTTAATTCACTAATCAATCAGATTAATACAATGCACAAGCCTAACTGCTGGTGACTAACAACAACCTCTAAAACTCTCAAGTTCTAGACTTCTCAAGAGATCTAACCATACTGGTCTCTCTTAAGGAACAACCTCTAAGACTCTCACTAGTCCTAGACTTCTCAAGAAATCTAACCTCACCAGGTTTTTCTCAAGGAATTTCAAACAGCAGTTTGAAAACAGTTTTGTTTACAAGGTATTGCTTCTAGCACAAGCTGAATATGTAAACTATTTTACAGCACAGAAAAATGAATTTTTGAATGATAATAGCAAATAGAGCGTTTTTGAATCGGTAAAAGTGTTATCATTCTTTGAGTCTTCACGTTCTTTTATAGCCGAGTAAAAGTAACCGTTGCAAAGTAATCATGACTATTGACGGCAGTTTGGTAGAAACGTGAGGACAAATAAAACCTTTTTCGTCTTGTCTTGTCAGTATATCTTCGTTGGCACTGTTACCAAGAAATCTTCATTTGAACTTTTGCACGGTTACCAAGATATCTTCGTTTGAACTTTGTTTCTTAGTCTTCTAATCTTCTTAACTTCAGAGGCTTCTACGAGCATGAGTAAGAAGGGAAAATGTAGCTTGGTTCTTTAAGATCTTCAAGTCTTGGAGTCCTCAGAGTCGCGCCTTCGGAGTCTTTAGCACTTGATCTTCAGAACGTTGTTCGCTTAGAATGTTGTCATCATATCTTCAGAGGCTTCTGATGGTATTTAGTTGAAGCATGAGTAGAGTCTATAGTTGAGTCTTCAGAACCTTTATCAAAAAAAGCGTAAGTCTTCAGCATTTGGACTTCATTCATCAGAACCTCAATATTCATATTTACAGAACTCATTCTCTTTATATATTATATCAGAGTCTACGGTCTTCAGATTCGTCTGAAGTGATTTAGCACATCAAGTAAAGCACGTAGGCGAAGTATTCTCTTTTAAACAACATATTCACGCCATTTTAACAGAAGCATAACCTGTTTGTTAGACTCTCGCAAATAACAAACATTGTTCATATAAACGTACTTGTTTGATATCATCAAAACTCATAGGTATTAATGCAGAACCAACTCTTGTTCTTACAAGGAGGAACTACGATTGCTCTCATTTCCCTATTTCGTTTAAACAGGAATACGTAGTCATAAGATTTCGAAATCTTAGCGAGCATACTAATAAAAAACTCTAGGTCCAGTACCTTCATACCAATCAAAACTTAGGTCCAGTACATTACCAAAAACACCCGAACATCAACAAAAACTCACTCACTCTCTCATACCTTCCCAAGAAACTTTCCCAACTCATTAATGGATAAACACCATCAAGTATAAAGCAAAACCTAAAGCTAATATCCTGTGGATAACCACATATAGGATGGGTAATTGACAACTCCCCATTGTATAACCTGACCCCGAACTCCCCGAATCTCTTTAAGCGTTTGTTCAGTTAAACATTCGCGTGCAAGGTTAGTTTTAGATAGCTTCCCTTTCCCTTCCAGCTTGATGGGATAAATAAGAAATCAGAAAGTAGCATCCCCTCCTTATTGTGAGGAGAAACCCAAAAACCAGCGATAAGGTGGTCGCGTCACCGACAAAAATTGTTCGCTACACCAGCCAACTGGTAATCCTAAAACAACCAAAAATAAACAATAACAAGCATTTTTCAGACATTACACTGCACACACTCTTGCATTTCTCTCTATCTCTTCTAAAAATAAACCATCACGTCATGCAGATTATTTGTTGTAAACCCCGTTGAAACATATGATCCAATGCCTTATCCCAACTTTGAATTCCCAGTATTTGAAGCTGAAGAAGAAGAGGACGAAGAAATTCTAGAGGAGATCTCCTGATTACTAAGACAAGAGGAAAGGTCCATTGAACCTCACAAAGTTCTGTTGGAAACTGTCAACTTGGGTTCAAGAGAAGAAAGGAAAGAAGTCAAGATTGGGGCACTGCTCAGTCCGACTGTCAAGGAAAGCTTGATAAGACTTCTCAAAGAGTATCCAGATGTGTTTGATTGGTCATATCAGGACATGCTAGGGTTGGATACCAACATCGTGGAACATCATCTACCGTTAAGATCCGAATGTCCGCCGGTGAAACAAAGGCTGAGACGGACTCATCCTGATATGGCTATCAAGATTAAAGAGGAAGTGCAGAAACAGATTAACGCGGGTTTCCTCGCCACATCAGAATATCCTCAATGGCTAGCCAACATAGTACCAGTTCCGAAAAAGGACAGAAAAGTCAAAATGTGCGTGGACTACAGGGATCTGAACAAAGCCAGTCCAAAGGATGACTTTCCCTTATCGCACTTAGACATGCTGGTAGATAGTATAACAAAGTTTAAAGTCTTCTCCTTCATGGATGGATTCTCGGGCTATAATCAAATCAAAAATGGCACCGAAAGACATGGAGAAAAATTCATTTATCACCCCATGGGGCACCTTTTGTTACAAGGTAATGTCGTTCGGTTTGAAGAACACCGGGGCAACCTATCAAAGGGCCCTGACTACTCCGTTTCATGACTTGATGCACAAAGAAATCAAAGTGTATATCGATGAGATGATTGCCCCAAATCTTAAACAGAAGAGGAGCATGTGACCCACCTGTCAAAGTTATTTGAGTGTCTGAGAAAATACAAATTCCACTTGAATCCTAACAAGTGCACATTCGGTGTCTGCTCAGGGAAACTTTTAGGGTTCATCGTCAGCCAGAAAGGGATTGAAGTTGATCCTGACAAAGTCAAGGCCATTAAAGATATGTCTTCTCCAAAGACTGAGAAACAAGTCAGAGTATTTCTGGGACGTCTAAATTACATCTATATCTCTTATGACAGCGACATACGCACCAATATTCAAACTACTCAAAAATAATCAAAGCTATGAATGGACAGAAGACTGCCAAACAACCTTCGACCGTGTCAAGGAATATCTGTTGTATCCGCCAATCCTGTCACCTCCAGTATAGGGAAGACCACTGATCATATACCTAACAGTCTTCGAAGACTCTATGGGTTGTGTACTTGGCCAACAAGACGAAACAAAAAGAAAAGAGTCTGCCATCAACTACTTAAGCAAGAAGTTCACTGACTGAGAGAATGGGTACACTATGCTCGAGAAAACTTATTGTGCTCTGGCTTCGGCAGCCAAGCGTCTTCGCCAATATATGATTTGCCACACTACTTGGTTAATCTCCAAAATGGATCCGATCAAGTATGTCTTTGAAAAGCCTGCTCTCACGGGAAGGATTGCCCATTGGCAGATGTTGTTATCGGAATATGACATCGAGTACCATGCTCAGAAAGCCATCAAAGGAAGTATTTTACCCAATCATTTGGCTCATCAACCGATTGACGATCAGGAATCAGTCGGATTTGGCTTCCCAGACAAAGATGTCATGTATTTGAAAATGAAAGATTGCGATGAACCGCTACCCAGTGAAGGACCAGAACCAGGTTCCCAATAGGGACTAATCTTTGATGGAGCTGTCAATAATTATGGAAACGGAATTGGGGCAATCATCGTAACACCTCAGGGTACCCACATTCCTTTCACTGCCAAACTGACTTTCAAATGCACAAACAACGAGGCCAAATACGAAGCTTGTATCATGGGTCTCGAAGAAGCTATCAACTTAAGGATTAAGAACTTGGATGTATATGGAGACTCAGCCCTGGTTATCAATCAGATCAAAGGAGATTGGAACACATACCAATCAGGACTGATTCCTTACAAATATTATGCGAGAAGGTTGTTACCATTCTTCAACAGAATCGAGTTTCACCATATCCCTCGTGAAGAGAATCACATGGCTGATGCACTAGCCACACTCTCTTCCATGATTAGTGTAGATCAATGGAACAACGTACCTTAGATTGACTTAATGCGCCTTGACAGGCCTGCCTACATCTTCACGATCAAAGCAGTCATAGAAGACAAACCTTGGTATCACGATCTCAAATGCTTCCTTCAGAAACAATAGTACCCACCTGGGGCATCAAGAAAAGATAGAAAGACCCTCAGAAGACTGGCAGGAAACTTCTTCCTGAGCAGTGATACATTTTATAAGAGAAACTTTGACATGGTCTTGCTCAGATACGTAGACATACCAGAAGCAAACATGCTGATGAAAGAAATTCACGAAGGATCCTTTGGCACTCATGCCTATGGACACACAATGGCAAGGAAAATTCTGAGAGCAGGATACTATTGGTTGACCATGGAATTCGATTGCTACAAGTACATGACGAGGTGTCACAAGTGTCAGATATACTCAGACAAAATCCATGTGCCGCCAACGCATCTCAAAGTTCTCTCTTCCCCATGGCCTTTTTCCATATGGGGAATCGACATGATTGGCATAATCGAACCCAAGGCTTCAAACGGACATTGGTTCATCCTGGTAGCCATTGACTACTTCACCAAGTGGGTCAAAGCAGCATCATACACCAATGTGACCCGACAAGTCGTGGTCCGATTTATCAAGAACAACCTCATCAGCCGTTATGGTGTTCCAAGCCAGATCATTACTGATAATGGGTCTAACTTGAACAATAAGATGATGAAAGAGTTGTGTACTGAGTTCAAAATCGAACACCATAACTCATCTCCCTACCGGCCTAAGATGAAAGGAGCAGTAGAAACGGCTAACAAGAATATCAAGAAGATCATTCAAAAGATGGTTGCAACCTACAAAGATTGGAATGATATGCTGCCTTTTGCTCTTCACGGTTATCGCACATTTGTAAGCACTTCAACAGGGGCAACCCCTTTCTCTCTAGTATATGGCATGGAAGCAGTGCTTCCCATAGAAGTAGAGATCCCATCAATTCAGGTATTTATGGAAGCTAAGCTAACAGAGGTTGAATGGTGTCAAAGTCGACACGATGTATTGAACCTATCGAAGAAAAGCGAATAGCGGCACTATGCCATGGTCAGATGTATCAGCAAAGAATGAAGAAGGCGTTCGACAAAAAAGTCCGACCCCGTGTCTTCAGAAAAGGAGACCTTGTGCTCAAGAAGATACAATCATTTCTCATTGATTCCCGGGGATAATGAATTCCAAATTTTGACGGCCCTTATGTGGTCAAGAAAGCCTTCTCAGGCGGTGCCTTGAGACTCACAACCATGGATGGAGAGGAGTTTACCTACCCCACGAATGTTGATGGAGTCATGAAATACTTCGCCTAAATATGAAAAAAAAGTCTCGGTGGATTGAAAACCCGAAAGGGCGGTCCAGGAAAAAATTAGAGACATAAGCAAAAATCATCCAGATGGATTGGAAATCTCAAAGTACAATCCAGGTAAAAATTAGGGATTAATGGCAAGTAACTACGTCCGACGAGGTTAAATCCCCAACAGTAATGCCATCCATCAAGAAAATTTCAGTCAAGGTCATCTTCGACAGAAGCTCAGGATGTCCAGAATTCAAAATTGGTAGAAGGATAACGGTCGTTATGTTTCAATGTAGCCCTTTTCCCTTAAATTACCATTTTCTAAACTTTGTAATGATCTATGGGATCACGCGCTTGGCTGATTTCCATCCTATCAATAAAATTTGAGCCCTAGTGCTTTTGTTTGCAATTCCTATTTGTTTTAGCTTTACATAATGACATTTTTAACATGATCAATGATTCTTGAAATAAAACAAAAAATGAATTTATTGTCAAAATTTTTCTGCTTTTAAAATAAAGATGGCAATTCTTTTGACTGTTGAACATCGAAAGAACATCGATCGCTTCTCTGAAGGTGGTTAAACCTCAAAGTGCAGAATCAAAGTACTCCTTATAAACCAGTGCACCTCAATGAAGGATCAACTATGTCAGATACCATGTTTCATCTGACATCCCCAGCAGGGTGCTTACCTTTTAAGACTGATGGACATGTTCTCCCACAGGGATTATTTCTCCTAAGCAAGGCAGATTGCTATTTTGAACCAGTGATACTTTTTATCCCCCACCGTGGCCGAGTATCCAATCGTGTTCATCCACTTAGTTTGTATGCCGCGTCTGTTTTGTCAACATAAACATACATACATCATGCATATTTGATTCACATTCATATTCATATTGCATTACTACCACTCTGGTCATATTCATCTCCTTAGTGATAAAAGTCCTCTTATCAATCGAGTTGTCAGTTCTTTCCTCGTTAGGAAATGTTTTGTCTGAACAATCTCTCTCCCCCCAGTTTATTTCTGGATTGGAGACGATCCTCGACCACTTTGGTAACTTGAACCTCTAAAAGGAAAAAGGACACCTTCGAAACATCACTCTTCACCATTGAAGATGATATTATTGCTTTCCCGAATTAAGGAAAATCCCCAGAGAAAGCCTCGCAACTAAAGACTCTCAGCAACACATTGGTTTTTCTCCCAAGAAAGTCAATATTAATGAAGTTATCAGCACCTCAAAATTGGATTGCATCACATGGCATTTCTCTGAGAAGATTTCGAAGAAAAGTATGATGTAGTATCCCTAAGCAGAAAATAGTCTCTCAAGAGACTCATTTTCCCCAGTAGAGTCAACAAATGGCATCTCCAATAGAGAAGTTTGCACACCTCTATAGCTCAGACAAATGGGTATCCCCAGCAAGTCTGACCTCAAATTTTTCCATCAGATGGCAACTCCCCAGTAAAAAACTCGTTGAGAAGTTAGATAAAGACCTCTACGCATAGCGTCCCTTGTCAAGGAAAAAGCTTGACAAGAAGAAACTGAGACCAGTTCCGTGGCTGAAGACTAGGATCGAGGGGAAGTTTATTTTAGAAACTGAGACTAGTTCCTTGGCTGAAGACCAGGATCGAGGGGAAGTTTATATCAGAAACTGAGGCCAGTTCCTTGGCTGAAGACCAGGATCGAGGGGAAGTTTTACCTTTTCTAAGTATCATTGCTTAGCAAAAGAAGATGGATGAGTAAACCGCCATTCATAACCACTGTCAAAATTTCGGGTATTCCAATATTTAATCCTCTTGCACCCTGAATGTCCGAATATCTTCGCCATTCACACCTTCGAGTCCAAGAAGATTAAATAGGGGCATCTGTCATACCCCAAATTTTGACCATTAAGATTTCCCATAATTGTGAAGATCATTACCATAATGTGGATGTACCATCATGCCTCATCAATCTCCTCAAGGATTGTTGAGCATTCACTACAATCAAGAATTAGGGTTTTGAGCATCTCAGAGAACTTAGACAAAAGATCAATAAAGAAATGACATGATCTTCAACTTGTCTAAACCTCTCAAACACCCATAAGGGATCAAGAGGAATCCCACATCAAAAAGCAAACACAAAGTTGAAAAATTCCAAGTGGATCAAGCCTCAAGATCGCCAGTGTCACCAAATTAGGGTTTTAGTCGACCAAGGCCTCCAGATGAGAATTGTCTTTTGGGCATGAGCCAATGCTTCAAAGCACAACCCAATATACTCCAAGGGACCTCATGAATCCAATCATCAAGTTAATTTAGCCTCAGGGGATGCATTCATAAAAAATCAGGAATTAGGGTTTCTTGACCTCAATCTTAGGGTTTCAAGAGAAACTATGATCACACATGTATTGTATCATATGAGGGCTTTCTAAAAAGCACAAGAGCCTCCCATAACTCAACCTGAGCAAGGAGATATGATCCCCTCAAAATCACTATTTCCAACTGTCTTGTACAAGGAAGAATTTGGCATTTTCATCCATTTGGATACATCAGAGGATAAAATCTAAGGGGAATGATCTGATCCCCAAGCCTCCCAAGTCCAAGAATCTACATATAGCCATAACAAACCTAAAAAGGCTAAAAAGTGCAAAAGACTCCAATTTTATTTCCAAGCATTCAATGGATGCATCAAGGTGGCATGGACTGAGACATTCTTAACTGAATGAGTCAAGATTCAGATCTGAATCAAAGGACCATAGGCATGTGCCTTAACCTCAAATCAATGGCTAGAGGAGACTAAAGATTCCCTTGGATCAACATTGGCCAAAGACCTGTACCAGCTGCCATTCACTATTGCTTGCAAAAAAAACTTGCTCTACTATAAATAGAGCTCATTTGTGATCAGTTAGAGTACACCAAAGCACTACAACTGATGTTTTCCTCAAAATCCCTCTCTTTAGGCCAAAATGACTTTTTTTGCAAGTCATCTCTGAGTTTTTGAGTTAGAGAGCAATTCCACCACAGCTCATGATCTAAACACATCCAATATGTCATATCTAAGTTGTTCAAACACTCACTTGTGATCTGAAAAACCAAAATCAGAAAGTCAACCTCCAAAACCTCAAAATTTGACTTTTCTGCATTTTTCGAGCCATATCTTGATCCAGTCACTTCCAAAACTAAACCAAGCCTCAAACACACTCCCAACTATCATCCTCAAATTGTCCCAATTGGTTTCCCTCATCTGGAACACCATTTGAGAGAGTTACTATCTTGGTCACTTTTGCCCCTTTTGCAAGAAAAGGCCTATACTTGTTCCTGAGGATTCCAGATGGTTCTGATCATCTTAAAAGATTCTAAAGGATCAATCAAGAATGTTCAAAGCATTGAATTACTTCTGGCACAAGGAATTTGGCAGATAGCACAAGAAGCTCCAAGAGGTAAGTGCATCATAACTTGAACTCTCTAAATCATGCATTGCTTTGTGGTCCATTGATCATGGACCTCTCATACATATCATATGTGTTGTGTTTGAACCAATTTATCATGCTATTATTGCCTGTGTACCATGAGATAGCATAGAACATGCAAAATTTGGACTATTTTGAAATCACTATTGGATTTTAAAATGGAAACATTTTCTGAAAATTCCAAGGGCATCATTGGATTCCTCGTGAAATTCTAGGCAGGATACACCTAAATTTTGTCCCAATCCATGGAGAAATGAGAAAGTTAGAGGCTTCATGCAAATTGCCAAAATTAGGCCTTGCCTTGGGCAAGGGCCAGGCCATGGCGCCTTGGCCAGACCTAGAAACTTGGCACCCCTGATGTATTAATGGGGAGGTTTTGATACACGGATGTATCACCTCCCCAATGGTAGCGTGCATGTGTGTTTGTTGTTGAGGTCGTGGGTTCAACACCCACTCTGACAATTTTATCATTTTTCCATATTTAGCTATTTTTCATTTTTTATGGTTTTTGTTTAATTAATTCCAAAATTAATTTCTCTCTCAATTTTAATTATTTTTTATTGATTCTTTTTGGGAAAATTCCCAAAAATGTTAAAGTATTTTATTCCATAAAAATTTCACAAAAATATTATTTATTTCATATATTTAGTATTTTTGTAAAGAATTATGTTTTATTTGATTTTAAAACATTTCAAAACATTTCTTTCTCTTGATTTTGCAAATTAAAATGATTTTCAAATCATTCTATGAATGAAACATAATTTTTCAAACATTTATCCAAGATCATAACTTGTTTTTTCACACATGTTTGATAATATTGATCATTTTAATTAAATTTTTATTCAATTAAAATACATTTAAAAATCAAATTAGGGTTTTGAGTATTCTCACCTTCACAAATCTTTTTCAAAACACTGTGGGCCTGTAATAGAGCGTAAGACCCAATCCTTATTGTACATTAACCTTTTTGGGCCTCAGTCATTGTATAAGTCCCACAGTGTTTTCAAAACCTCGGCGCGATCGCCAACAAAATCATCTGGGCCTACCCTTGTGTTGTAAGTCCCATTTCTTTTCTTTTTTTTCAAACCTCTAGGCCTCTCCTTGAGTTGTAAGACCCATCCCTTTGTACAGGAAACCTTTTTGGGTCTAAGTCATTGTTTAAGTCCCAGTACAGTTTTCAAAAACAATAGTGCGATCACTGTTATTTCTGGGCCTCTCCTTGAGTATAAGCCCTAATCTTCTTTTCAAAAACAACTTTCCTTTTTGATTTAGGTTCAAACTTATAGTTGTTATCAAAACTTTCTTTAATTTCTTGAACAACTAACCATACAGCTATTACAAAGGAAGCTTGCTCGCCTGTAAGTTTTAAACAACTTTCTTTAACATACTTGCACACACACACACACACACAGATATATATATATATATATATATTTATTTGTGCTGGAAGCTTGCTCACCTGTAAGTCCTCCTACCCTCTCTTTTACATACAGTATATATTTCATCTATATATATATGCATGTATATCATCTGCTTAGAGTTTTCCCCGACAATTAGGTCTAGAAATAGATAAAGCCAGTGGTCACTCTTTTAACATGGTTAAAACTAGTTTCCCATAGGAATTCCAGATACAGTCTTGCCTCCTCTTAGGCTTATACAATATGGAACAAAGAGAAAGACATTATTCCCGGTGAAACTTTTCTCAGACTGTCACTATTAGAAATTATCAAAGAAATTCATGTCCCCCAGAGAGGATTAATTCCCGGTGAAACCTCTCTTGAATTTCTTCAAACCCTAGAACTGTTCACTAAAGAAAAGATTATTCCCGGTGAAACTTTTCTTGAACTCTTCTTAAGTTTGGACCCACAGGCTTCCTAAAAGCATCCCCGCCTCCTCTTGGGCTTTGTACAAGGACCCTTTGGCTTCTTAGAAGTTCTCATGCCTACTCTTGGGCTTAATACAAGGACCTTGAAGACCTCTTAAAGGTATAGAACAAAGCCTAGTCATCCTTTGTTAGAGCAGTCTTTCCAAAGAGTCAAAACCTTGGACAATTTAGGGTTGATTCTCATCCCTTAAAGCACCAGCCTCCTCTTGGGCATCATACAAAGATAAACGCTTCCATACCAATAGACTTGGACAGTCTAATCTCCTCTTGGATCTCAAAGACATTCTCAAGTTCCCTACAAACACAGGAAAAACCCTGTTCATTTAACCAATCTCTAGTAGAGTTAAAACCCTCACCGGATCTAAAACTCAGTCTTTCACCCTAAATCTCCCCGGCTAGGGTCAGCTTATCATCAAAACCTCAAGGCATCTGATACCTCAACTCTTCTGTAACCCTCGGCAAGAGTTGATTCCCCATCTTGGACCTGCCTCTGGATCTCAATAATCCTCAGCAAAATTAGCCTCCTCTTAGGCTTTGCATAAAGATTTTTCCCCACTCTCTTGTTGAGTCAATCACCTAAAAACACTCTTTTGTTGAGTCACCTCTTTCAGCCTAAATCTTGGGCTTTGTACAAGACAGATAAAAACACTCTCTTGTTGAGTTAACTTTTTCAGCCTCAATCTTGGGCTTTGTACAAGACAGATAAAAACACTCTCTGGTTGAGTTAACCTTTTTCAGCCTCAATCTTGGGCTTTGTACAAGACAGATAAAAACACTCTCTTGTTGAGTTAACCTATTTCATCCTCAATCTTAGGCTTTGTACAAGATAGATAAAAACACTATCTTGTTGAGTTAACCTTTTTCAGCCTCAGTCTTGGGCTTTGTACAAGACAGATAAAAACACTATCTTGTTGAGTCAATCATGTTTTCAGCCTCCTCTTAGGCTTTGTATAATGATCCTTCTTTTCCTTAGCAAAAGTCAGCCTTAATCTTGGGCTTTATACAAGACACCCATAAATATCTTCAGCTGAGTTAGTCAAATATCTTCTAGCCTCAATCTTGGGCTTTGTACAAGACATATAAATCTCCCTAAGTAGAGTCAATCCTCTTTTCATCCTCAATCTTGGGCTTTGTGCAAGACAAATCATACTCTCCAGCAGAGTCAATCTTCTTTCAGCCACAATCTTGGGCTTTGTACAAGACAGATAAACCCTCTCACCAGTAGAGTAAAAAACCCCTTTTAGCCACCTCTTAGGCTTTGTATAATGGTATCCCCCAAAGAGTCAGTATCTTTTTTAGCCTTAATCTTGGGCCTTGTACAAGACAGATAAAACACTTTCTTATTGAGTCAGTCTTTTCTAGCCTCCTCTTAGGCTTTGTATAAGGACTTCCCCAGTGGAGTCAATCAATCTCTTAGCTTCAACCTTGGGCTTTGATCAAGGTACATACAAACACCAACATCCCTCAGAGGAAATCAAAATCTCTCTGTAGGAAGATACTTCTCTGTACAATCACACATCAAAACAGAAAATCAAAACAAACCTTAATCCCAAATAACTGCTATAAGAGGCACACTTGTTGATTCAAATATCCAAGCTGTAGTCCATCTCTTATCCTGGTAAATCCCTTTCTTTCATCTAATTGTTGTAAGTGGCAAGCCTCTAGATTATTTACATCCAAGCCAATGTCCCTCTCTTAGCATGAAAGATTCCTAAGGAAATATGACATTGCTCTACACTGAGTTAAAGTTTTCCCCTTCAGGACAAATCCCCTATAAAGGAAATTATGGCATTGCTAGATTCTCATATCCCAGTTACAGTAACCCTCCTTTATAATCAGTCACCCAACAGTTGTGATAAATAGACAAGATGTCTCCCTTTAGAGATGACAAATTTTCTCCCAGTCAAACCTTTTTGCTTCAATCTTGGGCTTTGAACAAGACACAAATACAACCTTTAGCTTCATTCTTGGGCTTTGAACAAGACACAAAAATATGTTTTTTCCTCCCATAGAATAGGAGAAACTACGATTGCTCTGATTTCACTGTTTATCTTTAACGGGAATACATAGGCATAAGATTGTGAAATCTTAGCGAGCACACCAATAAAAAACTCTAGGTCTAGTACCTTCACACACCAATCAAAAACCTTAGGTCCAATACCTTACCAAAAACATCGGAAAAACCCGAAATCAACAAAAACTCTCTCTCTCTCTCTCTTTCTCTCTCTCTCTCTCTCCCTCTCTCTCAAAAACCTCCCAAAGGAGAAACTTTCCCAACCCACAACAGACAAACACCAGTAAGTAGAAAGCAGTAAGGAAAATTGCTAACAACCTGTGAATAACCACATATAGGATGGGTAATTGACAACTCCCCATTGTATAACCTGACCCCGAACTCCCCGAATCTCTTTAAGCGTTTGTTCAGTTAAACATTCGCGTGCAAGGTTTGTTTTAGATAACTTCCCTTTCCTTTCCATCTTCACAGGATAAATAAGAAATCAGAAAGTAGCACCCCACTCCCATCATTGCGGTGTGGAGAAACCCATGGCGATAAGGTGGTCGCGTCACCGAAAAAAATTGCACGCTACACTACTAAAGCAAGAAGTTCACAGACTATGAAACTCGATACACTATGCTCAGGAAAACTTGCTTCGCTCTGTCTTGGGCAGCCAAATGTCTTCGCCAGTACATGATTTATCACACTACTTGGTTAATCTCAGAAATGGATCCGATCAAGTACGTCTTTGAAAAGCCTACTCTCACGGGAAGGATTGCCCGTTGGTAGATGTTGTTATCGGAATATGACACTGAGTACCATGCTCAAAAAGCCATCAAAGGAAGTGTTTTAACCGATCATTTGGCTCACCAACCGATTGACAATCAGAACTCAGTTGGATTTGATATCCCAGACGAAGATGTCATGTACTTAAAAATGAAAGATTGCGATGAACCGCTACCAAGTAAAGGGCCAGAACCAGGATCCCAATGGGGACTAATTTTTGATGGAGCTGTCAAAACTTATGGAAACAGAATTAGGGCAATCATCGTAACACCTCAGGGTACCCATATTCCTTTCACCGCCCGACTGACGTTCAAATGCACAAACAATGAGGCTGAATACGAAGCTTGTATCATGGGTCTTGAAGAAGCGATTGACTTAAGGATAAAGAACTTGGATGTGTATGGAGACTCAGCCGTGGTTATCAATCAGATCAAAGGGGAGTGGAATACATACCAAACGTGATTAATTCCTTACAAAGATTATGCAAGAAGGTTATTACCATTCTTCAATAGAATCGAGTTTGATCATATCCCTCGTGAAGAAAATCACATGACATCGGTTCATCCTTGTACAACGACTGAGGCCCAAAAGTTTTTGGTTTCAAAAGGGGATTGGGTCTTACACTCTATTAGAGGCCCAAAGATTTTGAATAGGTCTTATAGCTCGAGGAGAGGCCCAGATGAAAATGTTTTTGAAAAGCGACGATCGCGTCGAGATTTTGAAAACACAGTGGAACTTATACAACAACTGAGGCCCAAATTATTTTGGTTTTTCTAAAAGGGTTGGGTCTTACACTCTACTAGAGGCCCAAAAGGTTTGAAAAAGTTTGATGAGGGTTGAATTAATCAAAAACCCTAATTTGTTTTCAAAATATATTTCAATTAAAATGATCAAAATTGTTTAATATGTGGAAAACAAATTGTGATCTTGGATTAATGTTTCAAAAATCAAGTTTTGACCTACAAAATGATTGGAAATCATTAAAACTTGCAAAATCAAGAAGGAAAAAATATTTTAAATGTCAAAAACAATTAAAATATTAATTCTTGGCAAAAATATCAATTATATGAAATAATTAATATTTTTGGTATTTTTTGGTAAAATAAAATATTTTAACATTTTTGTGAATTATTAAAAAAAGAACCAACTCAAAATTATTAAAACTCATAGAGAAATTAATTTTTGAATCAATTAAATAAAATCACAAAATTCAAACATTTGAATTTTCAAAAAAGGCGCCAAGAACAAGGGCAAGAACACGCGCCACCATCTGTTTCTGCAGATTTATGTTTTCTATCCAATCTCACTGAATACTTGATTATATCATGCAATCTACATATCAATCTACTCGTTTCAACCTCACGATCATGTCTATGGTATGCAAATCTGTCAAAGGCTTGAGCAGTTGGCTGGTGATTTTGTGATTTTGGTGTTCCAGATGTTATGTGAGTGTTTGGATCACTTCTATATGATGTATGTGAGGTGTGTGTGTGTGTGTGATTGGTTTGATTGGAATTGCTCTCAAACTCAAAACCCGATGGTGACTTGCCTTAGAAGGCAAAATTGGAGTGAAGAAAGAGATTTTGAGGAAAGCATCTGTTTGATGGCTTTGGTGTACTCAAGCTGAGCACAAATGAGCTCTATTTATAGTAGAGCAAGTTTGTTTTGCAAGCAATAGTGAATGACAACTGCTGCAGAGGTTTGGCCAATGGTTGCACTTTGGAATCTCAAGTCTCCTCTAGCCATTGACTAGAGGTTAGAGCACAGAGTTGTGGTTCCCTAGTTGTTGGATCATTTTTGACTGAATTCAGTTGCAAATGTGTCAGTCTATGCCACCTTGGTGCATCCATTAAATGCTCCAATCCAAAATTGGAGTCTTGTCCCTCTTTTAGGGATTTCTAGGTTTGGCATGCTACTTTTGGTTCCAAAGACTTGGGAGGCTTGGGATCAGAGTTGGTTCCTCCTTGGTCCCCCCTTGAGGTGTTCAGATGGATAGAGTTGCTTGCCCTTTGCAAAATTTGGGCAAATCGAGTAAAACTCCAAAATCAGCCTTAATTTGGCAGTTTTCAGCAAGACATATTGGCATTGTCATATCTCATGGCTGAAGTGGACTTTGATGGAGTTCTTGGACATTTTGGAAAGCCCTCATATGATATAACAACTTTTTGATCATAATTGGTTTTGATACTGTCGTACCTCGAAAAATACGATCCTCGTGATGGACGCGGAAAAAACTGTTCGAAACAGAGTCGCCACCGAACTTTATTCATTCCAAGGAAGGAATAGGAAAATATCGATAAAACCTTTAAAGGGATAAGAACATGGTCATCGCAACCAAGTTCTAGGTTCGGGAGTCGGTTACGCAAAGGAAGGTGTTAGCACCCTCTACGTCCGTTGTACCCAACGGGAACCTCTTGATTCGATTCGGGAGAAATGTTAGCTCGGTTTGTTTGTTTTCTTCTTAGGTAATATTGTTTTCTAAGGAGGAAATGGGTGGTTTTTTATTAGGGTGCTCGCCAAGGATTAGAACCCTTGTGCCTACGTATTCCCTCGTTCAATGGGAAAGTCAGAGCATTCGTAGTTCGTGGGACTATGGTTGGTTGATGTTTTTTAAACGAACGAGTGTTTAATTCGCATTCTAACTGCTAAACGTTGGCTTGTCTGCTCACTAGGGGAGGCTGAAGCACGAGTTTATATGCGCGGAAGAATGGACTAAACAATGTTCTTTTGTGAAAGTTGTTTGAATATGAATTAAGTGTATTAGAGATTTAATTGAGAAAAAGGTTTGATTTGGACGTGTTTTAGGCGAACGAGAGTTTAGGTTGCATTCTAACTGCTAAACATTGGCTTGTCTACTCGCTAGGGGAGGCTGAAGCACGACTTCATATGCGCGAAAGAATGACTTAAACAATGTTCTTTGGGGAATGTGTTTGAGTTGTGGATTAAGTGTATTAGGGTTTCGGTTGCGTGGGAAGTATTTGGTTTGTTAAGTATTTTAGAGGAAGAATGACGATTATTCGATAAACGAGACGTCAGTCTCGCAACCAATTAATCGTGGCATTACTGAGATGCTAGATCTCAACGACACCTTTTTCATTCTGTTAATTATGAAATTGTATTTGTTGGACAATGAGCTTCTTTGTCCACGTAATTAGGGTGAGTGTTTTAGGAACGAAAGATCGAAATGAACACAACCCAAAGCGTGCGCCTCAAGAGCGTTCCTTCAAGGGCCCAAGAAGTGCTAGACCTCAAGAGTCCACTACTTTCGTAATTTAATTAGGAAAAAGATTTGAATTTGATTAGAGTATTTGGTTTAGACGTACTAATCGGATTAGGGTTCGAATTAATTAAAAGATTTTTAGGGGTATTAAGTGTTTTAAAAGGATTATGTATTTTAAGTGTTTTAGAAATGGAAGGTCGAAACGAACACAACCCAAGGCGTGCGCCCCAAGAGCGATCGTTCAAGGACCCAAGTAGTGCTAGACCCCAAAAACCCACTACTTCCATAATTTAATTAAGAAAATAGTTTAGAAATGTTAACCTAAGTGGATTATGATTTTGGTTTAATTAAGAAAATATTTGTAAAGATTAAGTAATGTTTTATGATTTAATTTGATTTAAGAAAATTATCTTTAAAGGTTAAAAGATTAATTAGATTAAATATTTTAATTTGAGAAAAGATTGTATTTTTAATGGTTAAGTGTTTTGATCTAGATTAAATATTTTAAGTGTTTTAAAATGATTAGGAGTTTTTTAGATTATGATTTTTTAACTTAATTAAATGATTGTAAAGGTTAGTTATATTTTAATTAAGTAAAAAAAATTAATTATTTTTTTTTAAAACGAAAGACGGAATGAACACAACTCAAAGCGTGCGCCTCAAGAGCATTCATCCAAGGACCCAAGGAGTGCTAGACCCCAAGAGCCCACTACTTTCGTTATTAATTTAAGAAAAAAGACTTGAATTATCTTATATTGAATTCGGATTAGAATACTTAATCGGGATTAATAAAAATTAATGTTGGAGTAATTTTGAAATTTCTTATTTTATTTATCTAACTAATACATGATTAATTCACCAAATAGCCTAGTAATAAGGTAAGAAAACAATGGTCATAATTTTGAGATAATATCATAATTAATCATTTGAGTTAATTATTTACATCTAAACTAAATGAAAATCATTTTCTAAACTTATATTTGTATGTTACTAGGATTAAACATCCTAAATAATAATAATAAACACAGGCCCACAAAAACAATTGCGCTCGGGTCACTACTGTAAAACCCATGCGGACTAGAGGACCCAAATCTCCTGATCTCTAGCCGTTACTTTATGTGCATGTATGGAGGGAAAATCAGGAAAATAAATACATTGAACAACTATGCTATTAGCATGTATGCCACGCGGATAGCATCCAAAGCAAGAACATTACGGGAACAATTAGCCTGCAAGCTGTCCACATGGGGCAGTGGGATAATAATTTCTTATTGAAAAATCAAAAGCAAGTTTCAAGGCAAAAGACGATTTGCATTTAAAGCAGCATTGCAAATAATTAATTATTTATTTGAAAAAATAAAACCCAATTAGTTTGTATTATAATAAAGATCATACACACTATTCTCTGAACCTCTCTCTATCAAGTTCATTATCCTCCCCCCAGAACAAGTCCTTTCATCATTCTCCTCCGCCATCGCTACATTCTCTCAACATAGATCAAACTAAAAAATTTCGCCACCTCCATACAAAAATCCACCCAAAAACGAGTAGGACAAATATGATTTGAACCCTAGATCTATCATCACTCTACAACTACAGTATGTTTTCAAATCAGAAAACCTAATTTCACAACAATCAACAGGAATCGAAAGCAAATTCTAACAATCAACCAGAAAGGATGCAATTAACACGTGTATACGAAGTTTCGATCATCTTGTTAAGCTTAAAAAAGAGAGTATCGGATTTTGCCGGACATTGTTAACTCAAGTAAGTGCCTTCTTGGTTCCATTTGTTATCTCATCTGCTTATGCTTAGATCTTTTCGTTTGTCGCGCCTTTGTTTGCTCTTCTTCTCCTTTATCGTGTCCTGACCGTGCTTCGTTGAAAATACGACGTTCTGAGAGTATGAACTTGGGGCCAAGCTCGCCTTACACAGAGCTCTGATGTGAGCTCTGAGGAGGTTTGAAAACAAAGAGCTTTAGAGTGAATGTTTAGGGTAGGAAATTGGCAGAGCTTCGCTAAGGATTTCTCAGGGTCTTTATGCTTGTCCCTTCACTAATGATTGGGGTGGTTTTTATAGAGAGTTTTAGGGTTGATTGGTACGTGTGAGGATTGAAGAATTTTCAGAGGAATATCCTCTAATCCGTGTGAGTTTGTTAGTTGTCAATTTAAACCGTTGGAGAGGATTGTAGTGGGATTTTGTGGGGACCCAAGGTTGTACGATTTTTGTTTGTTCTGTGAATCTAGAAAATGTGTTTTTTCTAATTTTTCACTGTGTAAAATTTGATTTTCACTGCTGTTTTACCATGCTGATGTGTAGCTCCTTTGACTTAAAACAATTCTGACTTTCTGCTGCTTTTGTTTCTTCCTCTATGAATTATTATGCTGGACTCTTTCTATTCATCATTGACTTATTCTCTTTATCTTGGTTTTGATGAAATTGCACTCTCCTTGCAGGCAAAAAATTGGAACTTCAAAAGGTGGCATAACATGGTCCATGGCACGTTGGATTTGGTAGTTTGACACAAAGGTGGAAAAATAAAATGCTACTTGGTGATGAACTTAATGATGCTTGAAGACTTTGTATACCAGGTTTGGTGTAGCATGATGGAACTTAGCATAAAGAACTGCTCTTGGTATGATTTGTGATTTTGAATCCAAAGTGATGGTTTTGAAATTGATCTACTTTCAATCCCTGTTGTAACTTGTGTGTAACATGGCCCTGCTTGTTTAAACTTTTGTATAAACACTTTTAGGTTCTTAGCACGATTAGGAAAAAACCTTTGTGTGTATGTGTTGTGAATTAGCTTGTGTTGCGTATTAGATTCTTGTGGTTGAAGGTATACTAGCCGTCCTAAATCGTGTTGAAATGATACAAGTGCCATTCATGGAGTAATTGGACGCTATGCCGATGCTCTGCATTGTGGTGTTTACGCAGGTATGAAGAGGTGCGTTGAAGCTTTGATGCTGGAGATTTATTCACTTCCCTTTTGCTGCAATAACTGAAAATTTCTCCGCCTTATTTTTGTTTCATGTATACCTGTGATGAGACATTGATTGGTCTAAAGGAGCAGTTTGTCATGGAGATGGCTTTGGCTGAGTATTGCATTGAAAAATTGGATAACTTATGTTTGGCTTGCAATTCGTCATGTACTGAAGATCTTATTATGGTCGCTGCAGGTATTATTTACATGTGAGAGTGTCTTGTGCAGGTTTGCTTTTTATATCCACTGATATAGTTGTTTTTGCTGCAGCTATGGCTTATGAAGGTGTGGTAACTTTGTCTTGAAGCTTGACTTTGGAAGTTTTTCTCACCATGGTGTATATCAGGAAACCAGCAGCTTTTCATATGTCGTTTTCCTTCTCACTGCTACTATAATTCTTAATTATGTAATGATCTAGCATGATTCTCCTTTGACTAAATCTTCACATGTAATAAAATATTGAATTTGCAATTGTGACAAAGTTCTTATGCAAATGTTGACTACCAATTCAATGCCCTCTTTCTTTTCTCTTCTTCTTTTTGTAAGTCTTTAAGAAAGGTCATATTAATTCCACTTTCCCTATGTTGACACACAGAACCATACGCCTTTAAATATCTTGATTTTCCATGAAAGAGACATTAACCCAAACTTTGTGAGAAGCAAACTTGCAAATGTTTGGTAGTAGTAATTTTTGTACTTTGGACTTTGGAATGATATAATGTATATTTATTTTATCAAAAGACTTGTTCCAAAAAGTGATGTGCACCTTAGTACGTGGCCATTCCATGGTTTGAATTGCACCACACTTCTTTATGCTCCAATTACTTTGGCCACAAGCTCTTAATGACTTTGGAGCTTTCTTAGCCATTATCTTGACAACTTTCAATAGCTCGCCACTGAATTGGTATTACCTAGAACAAGCTTAACACCAATTTTCTCATAACTCGAGACCCTACATAACTTGTCTTGAAGGTTTCTGATGGCTTGAATTATTTCTTGATTAATCTTGCTCCAATTCTTCTAATTAAAACTTAACTCGATAACCCTTAATTATGGCCTCGAATTCTAACAACTCAATCATTTAGTTATAATATCAGAGACAACATGAAGAAAAATCTCTATAATTTTGAACAGGACCCAATTTTGAACCAATTCAAACTTGGGTTAAAAGCGCACACGACCTAAAGCTGAATCTCTTTTTTTCTTGAATCAAGAATGGCCATTCCTTAGCCTGTTTAACCATATAGCCTCAGTGTCACACTTGGAATATGGTTAAAAATCATTTTGAGATATATGATCATAGCTCGAAACTTCAAGTTTTCTTAAGCCTGTTCTTTGAGGAAATGGATTATAATCATTGTACTTGATCAGCTTGAATCATCTTAGCCCATATCCTAAAATTAGCTTGAAACCAATTGACCGTATTTTGACTAATTGGTCATGAGAATGAGGAGACATCTTCCCTTTTACTTGCAAGAGCTTCTAATTACAGTGAGTACTAACCAAATCTCCATAGCCTAAACTTCATAGGATCATGGCCAAAAACCATATGATGATCTTGAGAGAAGTCCATGCAGCAACAACATGCTTAATATAAGAAAAATGAGAGGGTAGGACAAATTTGGGGTATGATAGATGCCCCTATCTAATTGTCTTGGACCCGAGAGAATGAGCGGCTGCATGACGTTCATTTTAAGGGTAGAAGTCAATTAGATATAAGAAGACCCCAAAATTTGTCTGTCAAAAGGTAAAGTGCCATGGAGTAAGAACTGGCGGAATGAAGTAGCAGAGTACAAAAAGAATAGAGTAACTTGAGGTCCTTTGGGTGGTCGAAGCAGTCCCTTATCCATTAAGGTTCTCCGATGATACCAAAGCAATATCTCTGAAGGCAGAAGATTCTCTGGGTCGTCGAAGCAGTCCCTTATCTATTAAGGTTTCTCGATGATACCAAAGCAGTATCTCCTCCGCAAATTAGCTGATGAATAGTTCAGCAAGATTCCTACTGGAGGAAATGTGCTGGCTCTGCAGGGGAAAGCTCACAAGAAACTTTCTAGGATAGCCTCTGCTTGGGGAGTAAATAAAAGCAACAGCTGCTGGGATTGTCATTATCAACTGCATGGCTGAAGAATGACTTGATGGAGAATAAAATTCCTTGAGCACGTGTGGGGTACCAACTCCTTTAGAAGAACATTGTTGACTTTGATGGAGGACTGGCCACAATGCTTGCGAACGGATCCTGGATCCTACTATGCTATGTTGGGGATGGATATGCCATCCATACAGGAATGCAAATGAACTTGTTTATTATGAGATGCATATGGGAATGCAACTGGGCAAGGCTTTATTTCTGGTTTCCAAAGAAGGATTAATGGTGATTAGATGGAGCAAGGTGAAAGACTCACTGGGAATACTGGCATATCAACTCGGGGGTTGAGAAAAGGAAATACTATCGACTCGGGGGTCGAGAAACATTAAGATAAACTGTCGTCAACTCGGGGGTTGAAAGAAAAGTAAAGGTAATATCAACTCGGGAGTCGAGGAAATAAAGACAATACCGACTCGGGGGTCGAGAAAATAAAGGCAAGGTAATCTATCAACTCGGGGGTTGAAGGAAAGGTAAAGGTAATATCAACTCGGGGGTCGAGGAAATAAAGACAATACCGACTCGGGGGTCGAGAAAATAAAGGCAAGGTAATCTATCAACTCGGAGGTTGAAGGAAATAGGAAATATCGACTCGGGGGTCGAGGGAAGAGATAAAGGCAATATCGACTCGGGGGTCGAGGAAGTAAAGGCAATATCGACTCGAGGATCGAAGAAGATAAAGATAACAATGACTCGGGGGTCAGTACAAGCAATAAGATGTCAACTCGGGGGTTGAAGATGTAATAATGATATCGACTCGGGGGTCGAGAAACTAAGGCAATATCGACTCGGGGGTCGAGAAAATAAAGACAAAATATCATCAACTTGGGGGTTGAAGGAAAGGTAAATATCGACTCGGGGGCCGAAGAAAATAAAGACAACATTGACTCAGGGGTCAAGAACAAAACAATATATATCAATGAGGGGGTTGAGGAAGGAAATAGATTATGCTATGTATGCATATGGTGCGTGTATGTTATATGTAATGCATATGCGAATGCGAGCAGGGGATTGGTCTTATGAAGGTGCCAGCAGGGTGGACTTTTGGTGGTTGCCACGCAAGGTGGACTTTAGGAGGTGCCAAGCAGGGTTGGACTTTTGGTAATTGCCAAGCAAGGTTGGACTTTGATTTGTTGGAAAGATTTGATTTCCCGACACTCGAAAATGGAAGATATTATGATCAGTAAGCCAATATGATTCTCTTGGTGCCCCAAGTTTGATCCCTTGCAGAAGTTATGTATTCGTTCCTGGGAGGACTCCACTTTTTTGGCTGATATGCCATGAATGGTTGTATGAGCGCAGCGACGTAACCAATGCATGTTGATTATATGAGCGTAGCGACTTATCCAATGCATTCTGATTATACTTTTGCTCTGCCCAAGTGCTTCTAATACTTGTTGAATTCAAGGGTCGCTTAGTGCATGACATGGCTAGCTTGACCAACTTGAATGTATGAAGGGAATCTGCCCCTGTCTGGAGGGTATTGAGATGATCTGCCCCTGTGTCTGGATTTTGAAGTGGTCTTCCCCAGTCTTGGCTTTTGAAAGACTTGCCTCAGATTGACTAAGTATTGCTTTGAAGGACTTGCCCCAGATCCACAAGGTTATGAGATAGTCTCAATTCAAGTCAGTGCCAATGAATGCTCAAGTTTTTCTCTGATTGCACTTTGTCAGAATTTCCAAACTGTTAAGTACTGATTTACAGCTAAAATTGTTCATTCAGACATGGTAATTTTAATGCGACGTTTATGCAAGTTTTGAAAAATCATTTATTGGAATGGTGTGAAAGTGTGTGACGAGTGAACCATTAGTCCAAACGCAGTGCTGATTTACTGGTGTGAAAGATACAACAATAATATGACACCAATGCAAAAGATTAGCAAATATGTAGGAGTCAGTTTATGCAACCTTGCTGTAGTATGCTTTCAGAATAAACCCCACCTCAATTAGGTCTTTTGAGGGTTGTATCACGGTCTGGTTCACGAATATTGAAACAAAGGATATAAGGCTAAAATTTTGATTTGTACCCACCCCTTCTTCGTGATGAACTCCAGTCCTACGTTCAGTCAATTCGACACACACCTTCGTCTTTCAAAAGTTTGACGGCGTAATAGCGAAGATGATTATCCAAGGTTTGCTTGAAATGACAGTCACTTTATTTCCTTTTGCCTTATTTTTGTTTGAGGATTCGAGGACCTCTTTTGTTTTTGTTTTTTTTCTTTTGATCCCTGATTTTGCATGGACTAAATTTGTTTTTTTTTTAAGTCCACCGGGATTGCCCTAATTTTGCCTAAGTCGCCTCTTTAAGTGTTTGACTTAGCGGGTTTTTTTTTCTTTTTTTTTTAAAGGCTTGTGACTGCCAATTCAGTAGTCATTAAAGAACAACCATCATAACTTCTAGATTTTGCATGGTTCCTTCGACACGTTCGGATGTGTGCGAAGGCGGAGTCAGATTAACTGAACACTACCCTGCCCCGGGTTGAGTGTAAGGGTTTAGAAATCCAAAGGAAACTCCTACTTCTAGGCTCGAAGTGGTTAACTAGGGACTAGCTCCTTATTTCTCCAGTGTTTAGGGATTTGAAACAATGCCTGTACATCCTTGGTAGGATTTTATCTGAAAGCACACCATTAGCAATTATGGGTATCTTGTTTTCATCATCCTCCCTCCGATCTTTGCTAAACAACAATTTGGTTAAGAAAGTGAATGAGAGGTATATGGATGTATATTTTTGTCTTTTTTGATATAAGTGAAGAAAATGTGAGCGAATGCGACGTGATTAGTTCAAAAAATGCATGATCACTTCATTAATATTACCATTAATAAACAACAATGTCTAAAAGCAAATAACGCATAACAAAGAAACTACAAATGCATAGAAACGACATGATCTAAAATTGCCAGCATTGGGGACTGGGCTTTTCTTTCTTGACCCACTGTTGGAATAACATTCTTGTTCATCGAGACCACTATGATAGCCTTCTTCACACCTACTCTCAGCAACTTCTTCCATAACATGGGAGGATGGACCCGCCTGATCAAGTGAAGGATTATTGTTGATTTGAAGACCTCGAGGCGTAAATGAGATTAGCTTGGACTCAATCAGGTCTTGGACCTTATTTTTGAGCTGTTTGCAATCCTCAGTTGTATGCCCCATGGCGCCAGCATGGTATCCACATCGTACATTGGCGTCGAAGCTTGGTGGGTATGGAGGAATCACGGGATCCAAGCCCTTTGGCATTATTAGTCCGCTACTAATCAAATGTGGCAATATATGACTGAATGGCACTGGCAATGGATCAAAATGCCTTTTTGGTCTTTGACTATAGTAGCGCCGGGGTTGTGAAAAATGTTGTTGTGTAATCTGTTGTTGACGAGGGGGACCTCTATTGACAGGAGTATATTGACCATGTGGAGAGAATGAAATCACACAGGGAGGCCCATGGGATTGCTGACTTTGAACATTTGAGATGCTTGGGTATGGAGCTTGTAGAGTGTCCCAGATTGCATTAATTTCATGCTCCTCTTCCTCTTGAGAACTGACAACAGATTCAGTCTCACTAGCCTGGATGCTCGAGGCGTCTTGGATCTTTCCCCTCTTGAGATGACTCTCAATGCGTTCTCCTACCAAAACTAAGTCAGAGAAGTTTGATGTCCCATTGCCCATCATCTTTTCCAGGTATGGGCTTTGTAAAGAATCTATGAACGGGTCAACCAATTCTCTATCTAAAAGTGGTGGTTGAACGCGAGCAGCAACCTCTCTCCATCTCTGAGCATACCCTCTGAACGATTCATTATCCTCTTGCGATAAGCCTTGTAACTCTATGCGATTGGGAGCCACGTCAAGATTGTATTGGTATTGTTTCACAAAGGCGTTGGCTAAGTCCAACCACGACTGGATATGGCTACTCTGTAGCTGCATGTACCAACTCAACGATGCCCCACTCAGAATGTCTTGGAAACAGTGGATCATAAGTTTATCATTGAGAGCATTGGAGGTCATCTTTCTACAAAACATCACCAAATACTGCTTTGGACAACTATCTCCTTTGTACTTCTCAAATTTTGGCATCTTGAACTTTGGAGGTAATACAAGTCCGGGTACCAAACACATGTTCAAAGCATTCAGATCAAAAGTATCATGCCCCTTCATGGTTTTAAGCTTCTCTTCCAACACACGACATCTTTCAGCAAACTCAACATCTCGAGGTCGTTCAGTATTCACCACCAGGCTTGTCCCTTGGGAATTCGGCGCAGTGAATGCAAAGCTATGGTATTCAACTACATCATAAGACGAAGCATGTTCATCTTGAATAGTGTGACATTCTTGCATAACCTGGTTCCCAACAGGAATCCTTACAGGCCGAGATTGGGCAAGATTATTCACTTGAGGCGGAATGACGTTCTCAATGACTGTAGGCCTTTGAATGTTGTCATCTTTCCTTGCCAAGGCTATCATAGCTTCCACAAGTTGGTCTAGCTGGTTCTTCATCAAGTCAACATCTTCTCTTGACGCAAACTGGTTCTGCCCTTCTGAGTCCATGATTCTTCCAAAAGCGGCTTCAATTCTGATACGGGTGTCGAGAAATCAACTACGGGTTATGGACAAAGGATGATTTAGTTTGTTTTGGTTTTAGAAGATGATATACAATGCAAATGCAAATGCAATGGTATGCCAATGAATGCAATGCGGGTAGATTTAGGATCCAGGATAACACGAACATTTGCAAAACACCCTAACAGGTAGGCTTCATAAGGGAAGTTCTAGATTCTTTACCCATAAACCCACTCATAGGATAGCTCATACGTTGATGGATAAGGTTCCCAGGATTACGGACACTAATCTCATCAACACCACGCAACAGGCTAGCTGCATTGTGACGGGGATACGAAAAGGTATATCCTGAGTGTAGTCTTCATGCTAGGCCCACGAGAAGCGAGTCCTAGGAGACTAACACTAACGACCACCAAGATAGAAAATGGTGCTAAGAGTGTTTCCCAGAGTCATGAACCCTTCATGAATCAAGTCGTGCGACAGGCTAGCTGCGTTACAACAAGATCTACGAAAAGGTCTACTCTAGGGGAAGCTTTCATGCTAGGCACACAAGGAGCGAGTCCTTGGGGACTAACACTAATTACTTCCAAAATCTAAACTATGTGTTCCCTCTTCTTTTTCCAAGACTCGGGTATAGAGCCTTACTTGTGATATCATCCCAAGATCCAGTAGACAAGTATGATAAACAACATATAATAAAGAGAAATCAACACAAAGCAAATAAAAAAGTAATAGGAGAATACAAACAGGAAGAAATTAAACAAGCGAACCTAACACTCTCGAATCGAGTCAAGTTAGGCTTGACTCTCTCCAGCATAGGGCAATACTAATCCCCAGCAGAGAGTCACCATCTGTCGTACCTCGAAAAATACGATCCTCGCGATGGACGCGGAAAAAACTGTTCGAAATAGAGTCCCCACCGAACTTTATTCATTCCAAGGAAGGAATAGGAAAATATCGATAAAACCTTTAAAGGGATAAGAACATGGTCATCGCAACCAAGTTCTAAGTTCAGGAGTCGGTTACGGAAAGGAAAGGTGTTAGCACCCTCTACGTCCGTTGTACCCAACGGGAACCTCTTGATTCGATTCGAGAGAAATGTTAGCTCGGTTTGTTTGTTTTCTTCTTAGGTAATATTTCTTTCTAAGGAGGAAATGGGTGGTTTTTTATTAGGGCGTTCGCCAAGGATTAGAACCCTTGTGCCTACGATTTCCCTCGTGCAATGGGAAAGTCAGAGTATTCGTAGTTCGTGGGACTACGGTTGGTTGATGTGTTTTAAACGAACGAGTGTTTAATTCGCATTCTAACTGCTAAACGTTGGCTTGTCTTCTCGCTAGGGGAGGCTGAAGCACGAGTTTATATGCGCGAAAGAATGGACTAAACAATGTTCTTTTGTGAAAGTTGTTTGAATATGAATTAAGTGTATTAGAGATTTGATTGAGAAAAAGGTTTAATTTGGACGTGTTTTAGGCGAACGAGAGTTTAGGTTTTATTCTAACTGCTAAACATTGGCTTGTCTGCTCACTAGGGGAGGCTGAAGCACGAGTTCATATGCGCGAAAGAATGACTTGAACAATGTTCTTTGGGAAATGTGTTTGAGTTATGGATTAAGTGTATTAGGGTTTCGGTTGCGTGGGAAGTATTTGGTTTGTTAAGTATTTTAGAGGAAGAATGACGATTATTCGATAAACGAGACATCGGCCTCGCAACCAATTAATCGTGGCATTACTGAGATGCTAGATCTCAACGACACCTTTTTCATTCTGTTAATTATGAAATTGTATTTGTTGGACAATGAGCTTCTTTGTCCACGTAATTAGGGTGAGTGTTTTAGGAACGAAAGATCGAAATGAACACAACCCAAAGCGTGCGCCTCAAGAGCGTTCCTTCAAGGGCCCAAGAAGTGCTAGACCTCAAGAGTCCACTACTTTCGTAATTTAATTAGGAAAAAGATTTGAATTTGATTAGAGTATTTGGTTTAGACGTACTAATCGGATTAGGGTTCGAATTAATTTAAAGATTTTTAGGGGGATTAAGTGTTTTAAAAGGATTACGTATTTTAAGTGTTTTAGAAATGGAAGGTCAAAACGAACACAATCCAAGGCGTGCGCCCCAAGAGCGATCGTTCAAGGACCCAAGGAGTGCTAGACCCCAAAAGCACACTACTTCCATAATTTAATTAAGAAAATAGTTTAGAAATGTTAACCTAAGTGGTTTATGATTTTAGTTTAATTAAGAAAATATTTGTAAAGATTAAGTAATGTTTTATGATTTAATTTGATTTAAGAAAATTATCTTTAAACGTTAAAAAATTAATTAGATTAAATATTTTAATTTGAGAAAAGATTGTATTTTTAATGGTTAAGTTTTTTGATCTAGATTAAATATTTTTAAGTGTTTTAAAATGATTAGGAGTTTTTTAGATTATGATTTTTTAACTTAATTAAATGATTGTAAAGGTTAGTTATATTTTAATTAAGTAAAAAAAATTAAGTATTTTTTTTTTAAAATGAAAGACGAAATGAACACAACTCAAAGCGTGCGCCTCAAGAGCATTCATCCAAGGACCCAAGGAGTGCTAGACCCCAAGAGCCCACTACTTTCGTTATTAATTTAAGAAAAAAGACTTGAATTATCTTATATTGAATTCGGATTAGAATACTTAATCGGGATTAATAAAAATTAATGTTGGAGTAATTTTGAAATTTCTTATTTTATTTATCTAACTAATACATGATTAATTCACCAATTAGCCTAGTAATAAGGTAAGAAAACAATAGTCATAATTTAGAGATAATATCATAATTAATCATTTGAGTTAATTATTTACATCTAAACTAAATGAAAATCGTTTTCTAAACTTATATTTGTATGTTACTAGGATTAAACATCCTAAATAATAATAATAAACACAGGCCCACAAAAACAATTGCGCTCGGGTCACTACTGTAAAACCCATGCGGACTAGAGGACCCAAATCTCCTGATCTCTAGCCGCTACTTTATGTGCATGTATGGAGGGAAAATCAGGAAAATAAATACATTGAACAACTATGCTATTAGCATGTATGCCACGCGGATAGCATCCAAAGCAAGAACATTACGGGAACAATTAGCCTGCAAGCTGTCCACATGGGGCAGTGGGATAATAATTTCTTATTGAAAAATCAAAAGCAAGTTTCAAGGCAAAAGACGATTTGTATTTAAAGCAGCATTGCAAATAATTAATTATTTATTTGAAAAAATAAAACCCAATTAGTTAGTATTATAATAAAGATCATACACACTATTCTCTGAACCTCTCTCTATCAAGTTCATTATCCTCCCCCCAGAACAAGTCCTTTCATCATTCTCCTCCGCCATCGCTACATTCTCTCAACATAGATCAAACTAAAAAATTTCGCCACCTCCATACAAAAATCCACCCAAAAACGAGTAGGACAAATATGATTTGAACCCTAGATCTATCATCACTCTACAACTACAGTATGTTTTCAAATCAGAAAACCTAATTTCACAACAATCAACAGGAATCGAAAGCAAATTCTAACAATCAACCAGAAAGGATGCAATTAACACGTGTATATGAAGTTTCGATCATCTTGTTAAGCTTAAAAAAGAGAGTTTCGGATTTTGCCGGACATTGTTACCTCAAGTAAGTGCCTTCTTGGTTCCATTTGTTATCTCATCTGCTTATGCTTAGATCTTTTCGTTTGTCGCGCCTTTGTTTGCTCTTCTTCTCCTTTATCGTGTCCTGACCGTGCTTCGTTGAAAATACGACGTTCTGAGAGTATGAACTTGGGGCCAAGCTCGCCTTACACAGAGCTCTGATGTGAGCTCTGAGGAGGTTTGAAAACAAAGAGCTTTAGAGTGAATGTTTAGGGTAGGAAATTGGCAGAGCTTCGCTAAGGATTTCTCAGGGTCTTTGTGCGTGTCCCTTCACTAATGATTGGGGTGGTTTTTATAGAGAGTTTTAGGGTTGATTGGTACGTGTGAGGATTGAAGAATTTTCAGAGGAATATCCTCTAATTCGTGTGAGTTTGTTAGTTGTCAATTTAAACCGTTGGAAAGGATTGTAGTGGGATTTTGTGGGGACCCAAGGTTGTACGATTTTTGTTTGTTCTGTGATTCTAGAAAATGTGTTTTTTTCTAATTTTTCACTGTGTAAAATTTGATTTTCACTGCTGTTTTACCATGCTGATGTGTAGGTCCTTTGACTTAAAACGATTCTGACTTTCTGCTGCTTTTGTTTCTTCCTCTCTGAATTATTATGCTGGACTCTTTCTATTCATTATTGACTTATTCTCTTTATCTTGGTTTTGATGAAATTGCACTCTCCTTGCAGGAAAAAAATTGGAACTTCAAAAGGTGGCATAACATGGTCCATGGCACGTTGGATTTGGTAGTTTGACACAAAGGTGGAAAAATAAAATGCTACTTGGTGATGAACTTAATGATGCTTGAAGACCTTGTATACCAGGTTTGGTGTAGCATGATGGAACTTAGCATAAAGAACTGCTCTTGGTATGATTTATGATTTTGAATCCAAAGTGATGGTTTTGAAATTGATCTACTTTCAATCCCTGTTGTTACTTGTGTGTAACATGGCCCTGCTTGTTTAAACTTTTGTATCAACACTTTTAGGTTCTTAGAACGATTAGGAAAAAACCTTTGTGTGTATGTGTTATGAATTAGCTTGTGTTGCGTATTAGATTCTTGTGGTTGAAGGTATACTAGCAGTCCTAAATTGTGTTGAAATGATACAAGTGCCATTCATGGAGTAATTGGACGCTATGCCGATGCTCTGCATTGTGGTGTTTGCGCAGGTATGAAGAGGTGCGTTGAAGCTTTGATGCTGGAGATTTATTCACTTCCCTTTTGCTGCAATAACTGAAAATTTCTCCACCTTATTTTTGTTTCATGTATACCTGTGATGAGACATTGATTGGTCTAAAGGAGCAGTTTGGCATGGAGATGGCTTTGGCTGAGTATTGCATTGAAAAATTGGATAAGCTGTGTTTGGCTTGCAACTCGTCATGTACTGAAGATCTTATTATGGTCGCTGCAGGTATTATTTACATGTGATAGTGTCTTGTGCAGGTTTTCTTTTTATATCCACTGATATAGTTGTTTTTGCTGCAGCTATGGCTTATGAAGGTGTGGTAACTTTGTCTTGAAGCTTGACTTTGGAAGTTTTTCTCACTATGGTGTATATCAGGAAACCAGCAGCTTTTCATATGTCGTTTTCCTTCTCACTGCTACTATAATTCTTAATTATGTAATGATCTAGCATGATTCTCCTTTGACTAAATCTTCACATGTAATAAAATATTGAATTTGCAATTGTGACAAAGTTCTTATGCAAATGTTGACTACCAATTCAATGCCCTCTTTCTTTTCTCTTCTTCTTTTTGTAAGTATTTAAGAAAGGCAATTGTTCACAACAATGAGTAAAAAGGTCATATTAATTCCACTTTCCCTATGTTGACACACATAACCATACGCCTTTAAATATCTTGATTTTCCATGAAAGAGACATTAACCCAAACTTTGTGAGAAGCAAACTTGCAAATGTTTGGAAGTAGTAATTTTTGTACTATGGACTTTGGAATGATATAATGTATATTTATTTTACCAAAAGACTTGTTCCAAAAAGTGATGTGCACCTTAGTACGTGACCATTCCATGGTTTGAATTGCACCACACTTCTTTATGCTCCAATTACTTTGGCCACAAGCTCTTAATGACTTTGGAGCTTTCTTAGCCATTATCTTGACAACTTTCAATAGCTCGCCACTGAATTGGTATTACCTAGAACAAGCTTAACACCAATTTGATCATAACTCGAGACCCTACATAACTTGTCTTGAAGGTTTCTGATGGCTTGAATTATTTCTTGATTAATCTAGCTCCAATTCTTCTAATTAAAACTTAACTCGATAACCCTTAGTTATGGCCTCGAATTCTAACAACTCAATCATTTAGTTATAATATCAAAGACAACATGAAGAAAAATCTCTATAATTTTGAACAAGACCCAATTTTGAACCAATTCAAACTTGGGTTAAAAGCGCACACGACCTAAAGCTGAATCTCTTTTTTTCTTGAATCAAGAATGGCCATTCCTTAGTTTGTTTAACCATATAGCCTCAGTGTCACACTTGGAATATGGTTAAAAATAATTTTGAGATATATGATCATAGCTCGAAACTTCAAGTTTTCTTAAGCCTGTTCTTTGAGGAAATGGATTATAATCATTGTACTTGATCAGCTTGAATCATCTTAGCCCATATCCTAAAATTAGCTTGAAACCAATTGACCGTATTTTGACTAATTGGTCATGAGAATGAGGAGACATCTTTCCTTTTACCTGCAAGAGCTTCTAATTATAGAGAGTACTAACCATATGATGATCATGGCCAAAAAACCATATGATGATCTTGATAGAAGTCCATGCAGCAACAACATGCTTAATATAAGAAAAATGAGAGGGTAGGACAAATTTGGGGTATCACAGATACTTTTTGGATCCAAGTGAAAAATGCCCCTACATTTGGAAAAAAGTGAAGGCAAATTCTGACTTAGTGAAAATTTCACTAAGTGTTGGAAAAAAGTGACATTTTCACTTTTCCTGATTTTGATCATTCCATAACTTGAAATTCATGGGGAATTGGAATGAGTGGTAGTTGAAGCTTTTGTAGAGGGCCATGGGGGATACAAATCCAGCTTTGGATGGGAAAAAATGGCCTTGTGGTTTAGGAGTTATGATCCTCCAAAGTTGGTACCCTAGCCACTTTGTTCCATAACTTAGAAAATTTTCTAAGTTTTTATGGTTACCCCTTTTACAAGTTATCCCATTTTCCTTGATTTTTCTTGATGAATGATGATTCAAATCACACATTAACATCATTTTAGGGTTAAAAAACCATAATTGTGAAAAATCTCTAAAAGTCAAAGTAGATTTTTGTGCACAGTTGACTTTTTGTCAGATGAACTCCAAACTGTGCGATCCTCTATGAAATCATGTCCTTGAACTAAATCAAACTTGATGGACATGTTCCATAGGTATTATATGGTGTATTGAATCATGTCTTACGGTTTGGGAGCATGTCCTGGTCAAAAGTCAAAGACACAGTTGACTTTTCTCGCGAAACCCTAATTTTGGTTCAGATGAACTTGAAACTTGTTGCTCAAGCTTCTTGGATCAATCCATTGTTGCAAATGGATCAATGTGGTGTGTTAGGGACCCTCAAATCATCTCTTGAGGTCTTGGCTCATGATTTGTCCCAAAAGTCAACTTAGGGGTGAATTAGGTCAAGAAACCCTAATCCCTGATTTTTAGTGAATGCATCCCCTGAGGCTAAATTGACTTGATGATGGGGTCTATGAGGTCCCATGGAGTAATTCAAGTTATGCTTTGAAGTATTGGCTCATGCTCAGGGGAAAATTTCCATCTGGAGGCCCTGGTCGACCAAAACCCTAATTTGGTGACACTGTCGATCTTAAGGGTTAATCCACCTGGAATGCTGCAACGTTGTGCTTGATTCTTGTTGTGGGAGTCCTCTTGATTCATTGTGGATATTTGAGAGGCTAGACAAGTTGAAGATCATGTCATTCCTTGATTGATCCTTTGTCTAAGAGCTCTGAGAGGGCTTGAAACCCTAAGTCTGATTGTAGTGGATGCTCACCCATCTTTGGGGAGACTAATGGTTCATCCATATTGTGATGACGATTTGAACAATGATGGGAAATCTTAGTGGTCAAAATTTGGGGTATGACAGATGCCCCTATTTAATCTTCTTCGACCCGAATGTGTGAATGGCGAAGGTATTCGGGCATTCGGGGTGCAAGAGGATTAAATATCGGAATATCCGAAATTTTGACGGTGGTTATGAATGGCAGTTCGCACATACTTCCTTTTTTGTTAAGCAATGATGCTTAGAAAAGGTAAACTTCCCCTCGATCCTGGTTTCCTACCAAGGAACTGGTCTCAATTTCTGATTTAAACTTCCCCTCGATCCTGGTTTCACACCAAGGAACTGGTCTTAGTTTCTTTTGTCAACAAACTTTATTGACAAGGGACGCTATGCGTAGCGATTTTCCTCAAAATTCTCGCCGAATTTTCCTGGGGAGATGCCATTTGATGGAAAAAGATCCGATGTCAGACTTGCTGGGGAACCCAGTCGTCTGAGTTGCAGAGGTGTACAAACTTCTCCGTTGGAGATGCCATTTGTCGACTCTACTGGGGAAAACAAGTCTCTTGAGAGACTGCCTTCGCTTGGGGATATTACATCATACTTTTCTTTGAGATCTTCTCGGAGAAATGCCATACAATGTATTCCAATTTTGAGGTGCCGATGACTTTGTTGACATTGACATTCTGGAGAGAAGGACCAATGTGTTTCTGAAAGTCTTTAGTTGAGAGGCTTTCTCTAGGGATTTTCCTTAATTCGGGAAAGCGAAGATATCATCTTCCATGGCGAAGAGTGATGCTGGCTGAGGGTTCTCTGGTTTTTCAGAGGTTCAAGTTATCAAAGTGGTAAAAGAACCACCTTCAATCCAGAAATAAACTGGAGGAGAGATCGTTTAGATGATTCATTTCCTGACGAGGAAAGAACTGACGACTTGATTGAGAGGACTCTTATCACTAGGGAACAAGACCGACTAAAGTGATAGTGATGCAACATGAATATGAACGCAAAGTAGTAATGCACGATGTATGTATGTATATGCATACAAAACTGACACGACATACAAACTAATAGATGAACACGACTGGGTACCCGGTCACAGTTGGGGAAGAAGAGGTATCGTTGGTTCAAGATAGCAATTCTTCCTTGCTTAGGAGAAGTAGTCCTCGTGGGGAGCTGCGTTGGTCGGGCTTAGGAGATAAGAACTCTGCTGGGGGTGTCAGACGAAACAAAGGTCTCTGACACAGTTGATCCTTCATTCAAGTGCACTGGTTTAGAAGGAGTACTTTGATTCTGCACTTTGAAGTTCGATTACTTCTGGAGAAGCGATCGATATTCTTTCGATATTCAACAGTCAAAAGAAATTGCCATCTTTATCTTGAAAAGCAGAAAAAATTTGACAAGTAAATTCATTTTTGTTTTATTTGAAGAATCGTTAATCACATGAAAACGTCATTATGTAAAGCTAAAACAAATAAGAATTGCAAACAAAAGTACAAGGGCTCAAATTTTATTGATAGGGTGGAAATCAACCAAACGCGCGATTCCCTAGAGTATTTATAAAGTTAGAAAATGGTAATCTAAGGGAAAGGGGCTATATTGAAACATAACGACCACTATCCTTCTACCAACTTTGACTTCGGGGCATCTTGAGCCTCCGTCGAAGATGACCGTGACTGGAGTTTTCTGATGGATGGTGTAACTGCTGCCGAGGGACTTGCCCCTTCGTCGAACGTAGTTACTTGCCATTATCCCTAATTTTTGCCTGGATTGTACTTTGAGGTTTCCAATCCACCGGGATGATTTTTGATCATGTCTCTAATTTTTGCCTGGACCGCCCTTTCGGGTTTTCAATCCACCGAGACGTTTTTTTTATTATTTTATTTAGGTGAAGTATTTCTTGACTACGTCAACATTTGTGGGGTAGGAAAATTCCTCTCCGTCCATGGTTGCAAGTCTCAGGGCACCGCCTGAGAAAACTTTCTTGACCACATATGGGCCGTCATAATTCGGAGTCCACTTGCCCCGAGAATCTGTGAGAAATGATTGTATCTTTTTGAGCACGAGGTCTCCTTTCCTGAAGACGCGAGGTCGAACCTTTTTATCAAACGCCTTCTTCATTCTTTGCTGATACAAATGACCGTGGCATAGTGCCGTCATTCGTTTCTCTTCGATCAAATTCAGTTCGTCGTGTCGACTTTGACACCATTCAGCTTCTGTAAGCTTAGCTTCCATCAATACTCGGATTGATGGGATCTCTACTTCGATGGGGAGCACTGCTTCCATGCCATATACTAGAGAGAAAGGGGTTACCCCTGTTGAATTGCGGATAGATGTGCGATAACCGTGAAGAGCAAAGGGCAGCATCTCGTGCCAATCTTTGTAGGTTACAACCGTCTTTTGAACGATCCTTTTGATGTTCTTGTTAACCGCTTCTACCGCTTCGTTCATCTTGGGTCGGTAGGGAGATGAGTTATGGTGTTCGACCTTGAACTCAACACAACTCTTTCATCATCTTGTTGTTTAAGTTAGATCCATTATCAGTAATAATCTGGCTCAGAACACCATAACAGCAGATGATATTGTTTTTGATAAATCGGACCACCACTTTTCGGGTTACATTGGCGTATGACGCTGCTTCGACCCACTTAGTGAAGTAATCAATGGCTACCAGGATGAAACGATGTCCGTTCGAAACCTTAGGTTCGATCATGCCAATCATGTTGATTCCCCAAATGGAAAAAGGCCATGGGGAAGAAAGAACTTTGAGATGCGTTGGCGGCACATGGATTTTGTCGGAATATATCTGACACTTGTGACATATCCTCATGTACTTGTAGCAGTCAGATTCCATTGTCAACCAATAGTACCCTGCTCTTAGAATTTTTCTCGCCATTGTATGTCCGTTGGCATGAGTGCCAAAGGACCCTTCGTGAATTTCTTTTATGAGCATGTCTGCTTTTGGCCTGTCGACGCATCGAAGCAAGACCATGTCAAAGTTCCTCTTATAAAGTGTATCACCGCTCAGGAAGAAGCTGCCAACCAGCCTTTTGAGGATTTTTCTATCTTTCCTGGATGCCCCAGGTGGGTACTCTTGTTTCTGAAGGAAGCATTTGATATCATGATACCAAGGTTTGTCGTCTATGACTGCTTCAATCGTGAAGATGTAAGCGAACCGTTCAAGGCGCATTATGTTGATCTTAGGTAAGTCATTCCATTGACCTACACTAATCATGGAAGAGAGAGTTGCTAATGCATCAGCCATGTGATTCTCCTCACGAGGGATATGATGAAACTCGATTCTGTTGAAGAAGGGTAGCAACCTTCTTGCGTAATCTTTGTAAGGATTCAATCCTGATTGGTATTTGTTCCAATCTCCTTTGATCTGATTGATGACTAAAGCTGAGTCGCCATATACATCCAAGTTTTTGATCCTTAAGTCGATTTCTTCTTCGAGACCCATAATACAAGCTTCGTATTCGGCCTCGTTGTTTGTACGCTTGAATGTAAGTCTGGAGGTGAAAGGAATGTGGGTACCCTGAGGTGTTATGATGATTGCCCCAATTCCGTTTCCGTAATGATTGACTGCTCCGTCAAAGATTAGTCCCCACTGGGAACCTGGTTCTGGCCCTTCATTGGGTAGTGGTTCATCGCATTCTTTCATTTTTAGATACATGACATCTTCGTTTGGGAAGTCAACCCCGATTGATTCCTAATCGTCAATCGGTTGATGAGCCAAATGATCAGCTAAGATACTTTCTTTAACGGCTTTCTGAGCGTGGTATTCGGTGTCGTATTCTGATAACAACATCTGCCAACGGGCAATCCTTCCCGTGAGAGCAGGCTTTTCAAAGACATACTTAAGTGGATCCATTTCAGAGATTAACCAAGTAGTGTGAAGAATCATGTACTGGCAAAGACGTTTGGCTGCCTAAGCCAGAGCGCAACAAGTTTTCTCGAGCATAGTGTATCGAGTCTCACAGTCTATAAACTTCTTGCTCAAATAGTAGATGGCAGACTCTTTTCTTTTCGTTTTGTCTTGTTGACCAAGCACACAGCCCATGGAGTCTTCCAAGACTGTTAAGTATATGATCAGTGGTCTTTCTTCCACTGGAGGTGATAGAATCGGTGGGTTCAACAGATATTCCTTAATACTATCAAAGGCAGTTTGGAAGTCTTCTGTCCAAACGCAATCCTGATTCTTTTTGAGTAATTTGAAAATTGGCGCACATGTCGCGGTCATGGGGAATATGAATCTGGAGATGTAGTTCAAACGTCCCAGGAATCCCCTGACTTGTTTTTTAGTTTTTGGAGAAGGCATTTCATGAATGGCCTTGACCTTGTCAGGATCAACCTCAATTCCTTTCTGGCTGACGATGAACCCTAAGAGCTTCCCTGAATGGACACTGAATGTGCACTTATTGGGATTCAAGCGGAGTTTGTACTTTCTCAACCGCTCGAATAGTTTTAACAGGTGGGTCGCATGCTCCTCTTCTGTTTTAGATTTTGCAATCATGTCATCGACATACACTTCGATTTCTTTGTGTATCATGTCATGAAACAAAGTAGTCATGGCCCTTTGATAGGTTGCCCCGATGTTTCTCAAACCGAACGGCATTACCTTGTAACAAAAAGTACCCCATGGGGTAATGAACGAAGTTTTCTCCATGTATTTCGGCGCCATTTTGATCTGATTATAGCCCGAGAATCCATCCATGAAGGAGAAAACTTTGAACTTTGTTGTACTGTCTACCAGCATGTCAATGTGTGGTAAAGGAAAGTCGTCCTTTGGACTAGCCTTGTTTAGATCTCTGTAATCGACACACATTCTGACTTTTCCATCCTTTTTCGGAACTGGTACTATGTTGGCTAACCATTGAGGATATTCTGACGTAGCGAGGAAACCCGCGTCAATCTGTTTATGTACCTCCTCTTTGATTTTGACAGCCATGTCTGGATGAGTTCGTCTCAACCTTTGTTTTACCGGAGGAAATTCTGATCTCAACGGTAGATGGTGTTCCACGATGCTGGTATCCAACCCTGGCATGTCATGATAGGACCAAGCAAACACATCGGGAAATTCTATGAGAAGCTTTGTCAAACTCTCTTTGACAGTTGGACCGAGCAGTGCCCCAATCTTGACTTCTTTTCTCTCTTCTTTTGATCCTAAGTTCACTGTTTCCAGCGACTCTTTGTGAGGCTCAATGGACCTTTCCTCTTGTCTGAGTAGTCGGGAGATCTCCTCTGGAATTTCGTCGTCATCTTCTTCTTCAGCCTCAAATACCGGGAACTCAAAGTTGGGAGAAGGCATTGGATCGTATGTTTCAACGGGATTTAAAACAAGTAATCTGCATGACGTGATGATTTGTGTTTAGAAGAGATAGAGAGAATGTAAGAGTGTGTGCAGTGTATTTCTTTTACTGTTTATTTTTATTATTGAGTTGTTTTTTAGGATTACCATTTTCTGAAAAACAAAAAGAGAAAATAGCAATTAATGCGGAAATTACAGAACGACATTATTTTATTAATGAACAAGTCGATTCTTGAAACTACAACCCTATAAAACAAAACTCCGTCGCTTTGGGCGAAGCGAAGAGGGATATTTACAGAAAGTGAGCCCTATCAAAACATCCGTTTCACCTGGGCAGGGTGAAAGGTTAAAGTAAAGATGGCAATTACTTAGACTTATGAACAATCTTCAGAACATCGGCAGCGACCCATTGGCGGCGAAATCCTCGGTGAATCACAAAGTCTGGTACCTTCTTTGATTTGTCTTCAGAAATAACGCTGATTTCTAGTGGAGCAGGATCATTGGAATCTGTCTCCCAGGCAGAGTTGTCGTAGGAGGATTCCTCTGTTGTATTTTGCATAGTGTTTATGCTCTCAGCTGTATCTCCCCATCCAGTTGGCTGGATGTCTTCGAACCTGATACGAGATCTTTCAGGTGCGGTGTACTTGACCTTGAAGTCATATTTTCCACTCGGTTGTCCCAAGGTGTCCCACACTTCTTTGGAACTGGAGGAGTCATCCCTCTCGATGACGTTGACCTCGGGAAAAGCATAGTTGATGAATTCTAGTCCGGCAAGCTTTGCCAATTCATCATCGTACTGGATAAGTTCAGAATGACCTGAGTGTTGATCCCATGGCATGTTGGGGACACAGGTATTATGTTCAATGATGATCATCTGATTTTCATTGTTTGGCTGATTTTCTTGCCCCAAGTCTCTGGGATACGGTTGCCAGATTGGCAAGCCATCCATTAGGCCATAATAGTCGTGGTCAAAGTTGTATTTCATCAGAGTGTCTTCCTCTAATGAATTTTGCGGAGCACGACATCCTTCAGGATCACAATCTCCGTATATCATTTCAACATCTGACCTTGGTATAAATCTCGGACTCTGTGCGGGATAGCAAAAGGGAGTCTGCGTTTCGCCCTGAGATGTATAACCGTCCTCGTTGAGATAGGACTTCCATTCTTCATCTGTATCGGAGGAGTCACCCTCGTTGATGGTATGTACTTCTTGAGACATTGGGTGAAGGAAACCTCCATTGTGGAAGAAGTCTTGAATAGGATGAAGACTTTCATCGTTAGTAGCAGTCTGGGTACAGGTCGAGGAAAATCCAAGACCCTTCTTTGTTTTATTGTCAGTAGGAATGACAAGCTATCCCCATCCTGTTGTATTGGAATTCTCGACCGCTTTGATAGCATCTTTGTATGAGGAAATTGAGGTTCCTTTCTCTGATTGATTCTCATTGCTCACCGTAAGTGCTTGGAATTGAGTTCCAACAATCTCCTCGGGTTTTACACAAGTCGATAATGACAAGTTTCTTACGAGCAAGGCTTGTTATCCACAAACCGTGACGAGTTGGCCATTCTGGACGAACTTTAGCTTTTGGTGGAGGGTCGAAGTAACCGCCCCAGCCTGATGTATCCAAGGTCTTGCCAATAAACAACTGTATGTTGCCCGGATGTCCATGACCTGGAAAGTGACTTGGAAAGTGTGAGGAACAATAGTTATGGGAAGGTCGACTTCGCCGATAACCGTTTTTCTGGATCTGCCAAATGCTTTGACGACGACCTCGCTGGTTTTCATCGGAGGTCCTTTGAATGATAATTGCATCAAAGTGGACTTCGGCATAACATTCAGGGCTGACCCTGTGTCTACTAGTACGCTGGCTAAAGCATCGTCCTGGCAGTTGACTATAATGATGAGCGCCATGTTATGACGACGACCTTCTTTAGGTAATTCCTCATCACTAAATCCCAAGTTATTGCAGGAAGTGATGTTAGAGACAATGCTATCGAATTTTTTGATTGTTACATCCTGTTCCTTAAAGGCTTGCTCCAAGACTTTCTATAGAACCTCCCTGTGCGCTTCTGAACTGAGTAAAAGTGATAATACTGAGATCTTTGAAGGAGTTTGTATCAGCTGATCAACAATGTTGTATTCACTCCTTTGGATGAGATTTAGCATCTCATCTTCATTTTTTGAAAGGTCGAGATTACTGGATTGACCGACTGGTGGATTGGGAACTTCTGTCCGAGGTTCCATTTCTTTGTTGGGTTCTCCAACTCCTCGGTTGAAGATTCAGCAGCTCCGCGGTACTCGACTGATGTCTGCAATATTCACGACGGAGGGTAATGGAATTTCCTTTCCATTCTCAATTATTGTTGCACCGTATTTGTAAGGGATCGCCTTAGCTGATTCATATGGTAATGGTCCCGGTAGATAGATAACTACAGGAGCCTTCTAATTTTTCTGACTATCGTAGGTATCTTCAATCAGTTTCTGGCTAGGAACCTTTGATTCGTCTAGTAGAGGGATGATGGTACAAACATCTTTGTTTTGTTGATGATCAGAGATTATGACAACGTATCTGATTTGATCAGCGAAGTAGTCTGGCGTCCAGTTGATTGGCTCGGAACCCGGACATGGGTGAATCTCTTTACGATCCAATTGACCTTGAAGAGCTGCTCGCACAAGGTAGCATCCTTGATTATCCACTGAGCAAACTCCACACCGCTCATAGTTATGTAGTGGCACCTAACTATGTCCCCTTTGAATACAGTGTAACCTTACTAGGTCTGTTTCCATCGACCGAACATCCTGACTTTGATATCTAGTAGGATTCCCATTAGTGATACTAATTTGCTGGGTGTCTTCATCCATATAGATTGGAAGCCACCAGTGGTTCAATAAGTGCTGAAGTGCTTCCTGGACAAGGGAACAACCCTGATCATCTTCGCAACCCGCTTTACAGCCCTGATAATCATGTGATACCAGGAACCCGAGCCAGACCTATTTAGCATGTAACTCCACCAGGCTGGTATTCATCAAGCGAATATCGAAGATTTGAATCATGTTGATTTGATAATGATTCCTATCATGGTAGTCTTGAATCCATCCAGATCCATCTGACGCTGGAGGGCCTCTTGTACAAAAGAGCATCCCTGTTTGTTTACCGAACAAGTCAGACAGGAATTGTAATCATGCCGTGGCAGATTATGATACTGGCTTTTCCTTGAGTGCATTGCCACTAACTTGACATTCATCGCACGGATATCGTGGTTTTGTATGATGTTGGAATTCGTATAAACCATGTTAACTCCACGAACTCGGTGCTCTTGGATCCATCCGAGATCCATTTGTTCCTGTAGAGCTTATTGTACCACAGAACATCCTTGATTGCTTTTAGAGCAGATATCACACTGGTGATAATTATGAGGTGGCACATGGCCATATCCACTCTGTCTACAATGCATCTTGACCAAGTTGGCCCTCAATAAGAGTACATCGCAAATTTGATAGATATTGTTAGACTCCCCCTCTATCGAATTGACTGTAGCCTTCTCGTGTTGAGGCAACGGGTTTGTGAGAACATTCGGATTCGTATCTTTGAAAGATAAGACCTCGCTCCTAACAAGGTTTTGCACGTCGGATTGAAACTGAGATAGTTTTCAATGTTATGCCCTGGTCCTCCTTGATGGTAAGGGCAAGTCTGATCCACCTTAAACTAAAAAGGCGTATTTTCTGGTACTGTAAAAGGAGACTTAGTCTGGACATGCCCCTTGGCCAGTAGTAACGGAAATAAGTTTGCGTACGATACGGGTATAGGATCAAATCCTGGTGGCCGCGTTGTATGGTTGTTGTTGTATTGAGGACGAGCTTGCTTAAGAGGCCGTTGTGTCCTTTGGTGAAATTGCTGCGAATGCGGTTGGCTTTGAGCAACCTGAGGTTGACACGTAGAAACAGGCGCGAGGTTGATAGCAGGAGTTACAACTGCTACTGGTTGGTACCGTGGCCTTTGCTTTCCGAGAGAGATATTCCCAATATCTTGCTCATTTTTCTTAAGGAGAGCACTACCGTATCGTTTTGTACTACTTGATGATCCAGCGTCTTTAACTAAACGTCCTTCTCGGACGACTTCCTTAAGACGAACTCCCATGCCCACCATCTCGGTGAAGTCATTGGGCGTACTGGCAACCATTCTGTCGTAGTACAATGAGCTCAAGGTTTTTAAGAAGATCTTTGTCATCGCTTTTTCCTCAAGAGGTGGACAAATCTGGGCGGCAATTTCACGCCATCTCTGAGCGTACTCCTTAAAGGTTTCCTTGTCCTTTTGCGACATTGATCTGAGTTGATCTCTGTCTGGTGCCATGTCCAAATTGTATTTATATTGTTGGACGAAGGCAGAGCCAAGATCTCTGAAAGTGCTAATCGTAGTGCGGTTTAAACCCATGTACCATTTTAATGCGGCACCGATTAAACTATCCTGAAAGTAGTGAATCATTAGATCCTGGTTCTCTGTTTGAACTAACATTCGCCGAGCGTACATCACCAAATGGCTTTGACGGCAAGAGTTACCCTTGTACTTTTCAAAATCGGGGTACTTGGAATTTGTGCGAAACTTTCACATTGGGGACCAAGCAAAGGTCTGCGGCGTTCTTTCCAAATAAATCCTGACCGCGAATAGCTTGCAGTTCCTTCTGCATTTCCAAGAACTGCTCCTGGAATTCATCCATTCTATCGAACATACTTTCCTTTCTACCAGAAGGTATCTGTGGAATCTGTCCTTCCGGGACAGTGTGCACCACAGGGGTGGTACCGTTACTACGGCAATGAATCTTGGCGTTTCCCAAAGTTTGTAACCTTCAGGAGTCCTCATTATGCCTCTGGCATCCTCGCTTTCCCGAAGTTTGTAACCTTCAGGCCCAATGGCTTCTGCTGTGATTCCCTGATCTTCAGTGATCGGCGGAACATATCCTTCCGGGATATATTTAACAGGCATGCACCAGGGATGATCTTTCGGCATTTGATACCTAGGATCATACTTCTCCACTATGGGCATTGAGGTGATCTCTGAGATCACAGTTCTTTATAGCTGAGCCTCTGCCATAGCTTGCATGTCGTTACGAAGCTTTCTCATATCCTATCTCAGAGCGTCGATCTCTTGTTTTAACTCTCTGTTCTCTTCCTCGAGATCATCCATCTTTTTCTGACGATTGGTCCGAGTATTGTACGAATGAGACAGTTTGACTCTAGAACCGAGACACAAACGTGAAATTCGTAGGTAAGAAGAATACGTGACGTGAGAATGATGAATGCAATGATTATATTAATTTTTTTTATTTAATCAAAATAAACTTCGACAATTAGATTGCAAATATCAAACAGTGGGGAAACCTCATTTTATTGAATTCAAAGGATTGCGGATATGGAAATACAGTATATTACAAAGTGCTAGAAAAGGAAATCTAAACTAATGGATCCTGAGTCCTCTCTGAAGAGAGCTCAAGTGCTGGTTTGGGTGCTTTCCTTTTCTTTGACCGGGGCTCTTGGGCCGTTGTCGGGTTGTCATTCCTTTGCCAAGTGAAAGGAGCGAGCAAATTCCTTTGGTCATCCTGACTTTCTACAGCATGTTGCTCCAAAATCTCAATTAGAGCATCCTTATCTTTCAGCAGTTGTTGTATTTTGGTACACTCCACATTGAGAATGCGGTACTTGTTCTTCCAAGACCTCCTCTCCTGTTGAACTTTGTTGAGAGTAACCTGAAGTTTTTCCATTTCAGTCATGAAGTACATGACAGATTCCCTTGGCGGAAGAACTCCGTGACGAGGATAAGGCATTTTTAGCTTGAGAGCTCTAGTTTGTACCCAGTGGAGATAAGGCTCCACCGAGACACAGTCCAGTTTTCCTAGAGACTCCCGTCCTTTATTATGAACATGTTTCCAAGTGTGCACTATTTCCATCTTTAGTGCCCTGTTATTTTCTCCTTCCTTGAAGAAAAGACCCTCCAGATGAGCATTACATGGGACATGCCTCATCGGGTATCCAAATTGACGACGAACTAAAACTGGATGATAATTGATTCCTCCCTTAGTTCCTATGAGGGGTACGTTGGGGAAGTTTCCACAACGGTCAATGATCCTGATCCCGTCATAAATCCTATTGTACCAATCTATATCAGAGTTGGTAAGAGATATGATTTTCTGCGACCAACGTAAGGCACTCTTATGGTCCCAAAAAGCAGCAAACTTAGGCAAATGGGAGCTAAACCACTTATATAGCAGGGGTACACAGCTCATGATCATTCCTCCGCTGTATAAATTCCTTAAGTGTACAGAATGATACGCATATGCGAGCAAGGTTGGTACGACATTTCCAATGAGAAAAACCTTAATGGCATTGATATCGACGAAGTTATCAATGTTGGGAAACAAAAATAACCCGTAGGTGAGCAAAACAAAGATGCTCTCGAAAGCAGCCACGTTCCCTATACTAGCAATGTACAGAGCCTTCTTTACCAAAAACTTGGCCGGTAAACCTGGGATTCCTCCCTTGGTGGTCATGTGAGTCTTGACTTCTGACTCATCCAAACAGATTGCTCTTGCAATGGTCTGATCCTTTGGATTTTCTTCCAGTCCAGAAAAGGGAGCTTGATCAGTAATGGGTAGATCAATTAGACGAGAATACTCCTCCAGCGTTGGTGCGAGCTGGTAATACAGGAAGGTGAAATAGTGATAGACTGGATCGCAAAACTGAATGAGTGCCTCCAGGATTCCTTCAATTACATAGACCCTTAATAGAGGTAGCAGACCTCCGTACTTGGCTCTGAAAGCGTCAGGGTCAGTGATCATCCTTGCTAATCCTCTCAAATCCCCTAGCTGCTAATCCTTTTCTCTCTGACATTTGCAATCATTGTCTTAGTTTAATTTGAAAAAGAGAGACTAGAAGAGAAATTTTTTCTTTGCTTAATGTTTTTTTTAAATGAATGCATGAATGCAGCACACAAAAACATAGAAAAAACATGGGGTCAAAGGGTCGGCGTCATGAAGTCAAGGCTCTACCCATCCCAAAGGTTTATACTAGTGATTTTTGTACCTGTCTCTCAAAATCATTGATTCTTGTCGAGATAACATCAGCGGGTCGGGAACCGTGCTAGGTGATGTATTTCGAAGAATCTCAGAAGAAGGTAGTATCGCGTGACAACTATTTCCGATAGCTTCCGTACTACTGAAAGAGGTTTTTCCTAGGTGTATACTCAATCGTTCCACATGCGGCATCACACGCATTCCCATTAGCAGAAAAATAAACACCGATATCAATTAGGAAAAGCAGTATATATATTTGTCCTAATGTCCTAGACTTTTTAAGAGCTATGAATCCTATGATCCTAACAGAAAATGGCTCCCCGCCAGAGTCGCCATTCTGTGGTACCTTCCTAACTTAAAGGTTTTTTTACCTAAGATCCTAGTGTGGGCCGATCCTAGCAATAATGATATTCCCCGATGGAACTGTCATTCGGTGATACCTTGTGAACCCAAGGACTCGTCCTAAGAGAAGGTTTCAACCAGAGAGATAAGAGAGACAAGATTCCTTTGTTTGGCCCCACGGTGGGTGCCATTTTTCCTGTGAAATTGTCTAAACTTAAGGTTTCCTCCTAAGAGACGGGAGAAGAACAAGTCACTCCCACTATGGTCGCCATTTTTCTGTGGAAAATGGGGACGACAAGATCTTACCATGGCATCTCCCACTGTGGTCGCCATTTTTCCGTAGCGCGGTTTTTGTTTTTATGGTTTCGAATCACTATCGCTTTGGTACTACAGTTCAATTCATTTTTTATCCTATTGAAGCTGATGAAGGAAGGGAAATAGATGTTTCCAATTAACCCTGCTTGCAAACTGAGGTTAAACAGTCAAAACTGTTGGTTTACAGATGCGGCTCTAGTTCGTGGGTCTCTCTCTGCTTATTTTGTTCAGAACGAAATACCAGGATTGCCCATGGGGAATTTGTTGGGATACTGTGCTAGATTGGCTGGAGGTAGGGGACTTTGGGTTTTTTGATTAGTGTGCTCGCTAAGATTCTTTTTCAATCTTATGCCTACGTATTCCCGGGATAGGGAAATCAAAGCGATCGTAGTTCCTCCTATTGTATGGGAGGAAATGGTGTTTTGGTGTCTTGTTCAAAGCCCAAGACATGAAGCTAAAGGTGGTTTATATCTTGTTCAAAGCCCAAGATGTGAATCTGAAGGGTCTATTTGTATCTTGTTCGAAGCTCAAGATGTGAAGCTAAAAGGTGTTTGACTTTCGAGAGAATTTGTCATCTCTAAAGGGGTATGTTTGTCACAATGGTTGGGTGAGTGATTATAAAGGAGAATTACTTTAATTGGGATATGTGAATCCAGCAATGCCATAATTTTCTTTATAGGGGATTTTCAACCTAAAGGAGAAGACTTTAACTCAGTTTAGAGTAATGGCATCTTTCCTTAGGAATTTCTCATGCTAAAATAGGGACCGTGGCATGGATGTAAATAATCCAGAGGCTTGCCGCTTACTGCAATTAGACGAGGGAAAAGGAGTTGTTGATGTTTGTATGTTGTGACCAAAGCATGATTTGATGCTAAAAGGTTGATTGAATTAAACGTGGATTTCTTTATACAAAGCCTAAGTGGAGGCTATTCACCCAACAAGAGGATGTTTTTGTGTCTCGTACGAAGCCCGAGATAGAGGCTAAAAGGGTTAACTCAAAAAGAGAGCGTTTTATATCTCGTACGAAGCCCGAGATAGAGGCTAAAAGGGTTTGACTCAACAAGAAAGTATTTTATACTCACCAAGAGAGTGATTTTGTATCTCGTACAAAGCCCGAGATGGAGGCTAAAAAATGTTTGACTCAACAAGAGAGCCTTTTATACTCAACAAGAGAATGTTTTGTATCTCGTACAAAGCCCGAGATGGAGGCTGCAAAGGTTAACTCTGCTAGGGAGAATCATTGTACAAAGCCTAAGAGGAGGCTAGGGTTACTGTTTCAGTTGAGTGACAGGTCCAGTATGTTGGTTAAAAGAGAAAATCAGTTCTAATATGGATAATGTTGTACTTATGGATTTGATCTAAGAACCGGGATTATTTCCTGTTCTTTAAGGAAACGGGGAATCCGACGGGTATTGAGACTGCTCAAGTCTACGGATGTTTTCTCCCTATTTTTGAAAGGAACTTGAGAATGTCTTCGAGACTCAAGGAGATTAGACTGTCCAAGTCTAGAGTTTTATCTTTTGTACTATGCTTTAAGAGATATTAAGAGACAATCTGTTCGCGGTAAAAAGATCTAGACTCTTTGAAAGACTGTTCTATCAAGATGATTAATTTCTGTTCCTATACCTTTAAGAGGTCGTCGGGACAATTTGTACGAAGTCCAAGAGGAGGCGAGAAAAACTTTTAAGAAGCCGAAGGGATAATTTGTACGAAGCCCAAGAGGAGGCTATCTTCCTGGAGGAAGAATCATTATGCGAAGCCTAAGAGGAGGCTGATGAACAGTTCCAGAAGGGGTTTCACTTGGAACATTGGCCTTCTGTATATGAACTGTTCAAGGGGGAGATTTCTTAGATCTAGTTATCTAAAATTGTTGTAAAAGAAAATTCTCATGGTTTAGGTTATGTTGAAATATCCGGGAGAACGTCGGGTGTAAGGAGACGAGGTTTTGCCTAGTTCTAGATGTAGTTGTCGGGGAAACTCTAAATATCTATACTAGTATTACACAGTTGATATGAGTTTATGAAAGAAGACTTACATTGAAACAGCCCCATAGTACAGTTATACATATGAAAGCGGGTAAACACTTACTCGGTTGTAGAGCTTCCGTGCTGTTTGGTTAGTTTGTTCAACAAAGAAAACTTTGATAACAATATTATATTCAAAATCAAAGGAGAAAGTGCTTTGAAAAGATTGTTGGGGCTTACAGCTCAAGGAGAGGCCCAAGGTTTTATCATTGATCGCACTGTCATTTTGTACAGGGACTTATACAAGTGACTGAGGCCCAAAAGGTTTTCTGTACAAAGGGATGGGTCTTACACTCTCTCAAGAGGCCCAAAAATGATTGAAAGTGAACAAAGATGGGTCTTATAGCTCAAGGAGAAGCCCAATGGTTAATTTTGAAAAGGACGACGATCGCGCCGAGGTTTTGAAAACACCGTGGGTCTTATACAACGACTGAGGCCCAAAAGTTTTTGGTTTCGAAAGGGGATTGGGTCTTACACTCTATTAGAGGCCCAAAGATTTTGAATGGGTCTTATAGCTCGAGGAGAGGCCCAGATGAAAATGTTTTTGAAAATCGACGATCGCGCCGAGATTTTGAAAACACAGTGGGACTTATACAACAACTGAGGCCCAAATTATTTTGGTTTTTCTAAAAGGGTTAGGTCTTACACTCTACTAGAGGCCCAAAAGGTTTGAAAAAGTTTGATGAGGGTTGAATTAATCAAAAACCCTAATTTGTTTTCAAAATGTATTTTAATTGAATAAAAATTCAATTAAAATGATCAAAATTGTTTAATATGTGGAAAACAAATTGTGATCTTGGATTAATGTTTCAAAAATCAAGTTTTGACCTACAAAATGATTGGAAATCATTAAAACTTGCAAAATCAAGAAGGAAAAAATATTTTAAATGTCAAAAACAATTAAAATATTAATTCTTGGAAAAAATATCAATTATATGAAATAAATAATATTTTTGGGATTTTTTGGTAAAATAAAATATTTTAACATTTTTGTGAATTATTAAAAAAAGAACCAACTCAAAATTATTAAAACTCAGAGAGAAATTAATTTTTGAATAAATTAAATAAAATCACAAAATTCAAACATTTGAATTTTCAAAAAAGGCGCCAAGAACAAGGGAAAGAACACGCGCCACCCTCTGTTTCTGCAGATTTGCATTTTCTATCCAATCTCACGGAATACTTGATTATATCATGCAATCTACATATCAATCTACTCCTTTCAACCTCACGATCATGTCTATAGTCTTTAATTTCATTTATTTTAAGCATGGAATAAGAAATCAAAGAGAAACCTCAAGAACCCTAAATTCTGCATGAAGATTCAGAAATTCCATACACGATTCATACAAAGCAATTGATTGAGGGTAAACACTCTATGCATGATTATGAACATATGGCCAAATTATTGTGTAGCAAAAATTGCATGGATAATAGAGTTAGAAGAGCTCATGCTTACCACTTGCAGATGGTGATCTTGTTTTATGTTAGACGTATTACAACTTGGTTCCAAGGTTATGGACAACTTCCCTAGGTGCTATGGAGTGTGTCTGGATGCTTGGAGTGGATTGATTTGAGCTGGAACTTAATTTGGCACCTCAACTACAAATCTGTCAAAGGCTTGAGCAGTTGGCTGGTGATTTTGTGATTTTGGTGTTCCAGATGTTATGTGAGTGTTTGAATCACTTCTATATGATGTATGTGAGGTGTGTGTGTGTGATTGGTTTGATTGAAATTGCTCTCAAACTCAAAACCCGATGGTGACTTGCCTTAGAAGGCAAAATTGAAGTGAAGAAAGAGATTTTGTGGAAAGCATTTGTTTGATGGCTTTGTTGTACTCAAACTGAGCACAAATGAGCTCTATTTATAGTAGAGCAAGTTTCTTTTGCAAGCAATAGTGAATGGCAACTGCTGCAAAGGTTTGGCCAACGGTTGCACTTTGGAATCTCAAGTCTCCTCTAGCCATTGACTAGAGGTTAAAGCACAGAGCTGTGGTTCCCTAGTTGTTGGATCATTCTTGACTAAATTCAGTTGCAAATGTGTCAATCCATGCCACCTTGGTGCATCCATTAAATGCTCCAATCCAAAATTGGAGTCTTGTCCCTCTTTTAGGGATTTCTAGGTTTGGCATGCTACTTTTGGTTCCAAAGACTTGGGAGGCTTGGGATCAGATTTGGTTCCTCCTTGGTCTCCCCTTGAGGTGTTCATATGAATAGAGTTGCTTGCCCTTTAAAAAATTTGGTCAAATCGAGCAAAACTCCAAAATCTGCCTTGCTTTGGCAGTTTTCAACAAGGCATATTGGCATTGTCATATCTCATGGCTCAAGTGGACTTTGATGGGTTCTTGGACATTTTGGAAAGCCCTCATATGATAAAACAACTATTTGATCATAATTGGTTTTGATACTTTTTGGATCCACGTGAAAAATGCCCCTACATTTGGAAAAAAGTGAAGGCAGATTCTGACTTAGTGAAAATTTCACTAAGTGTTGGAAAAAAGTGACATTTTCACTTTTCCTGATTTTGATCATTCCATAACTTGAAATCCATGGGGAATTCGAATGAGTGGTAGTTAAAGCTTTTGTAGAGGGCCATGAGGGCTACAAATCCAGGTTTGGATAGGAAAAAATGGCCTTGTGGTTTAGGAGTTATGATCCTCCAAAGTTGGTACCCTAGCCACTTTGTTCCATAACTTAGAAAATTTTCTAAGTTTTTATGGTTACCCCTTTTACAAGTTATCCCACTTTCCTTGATTTTTCTTGATGAATGAAGATTCAAATCACACATTAACATCATTTTAGGGTTAAAAAACCATAATTGTGAAAAATCTCAAAAAGTCAAAGTTGATTTTTGTGCACAGTTGACTTTTTGTCAGATGAACTCCAAACTGTGCGATCCTTTATGAAATCAAGTCCTTGACCTAAATCAAACTTGATTGACATGTTCCATAGGTATTATGGGGTATATTGAATCATGTGTTAGGGTTTGGGAGCATGTCCTGGTCAAACGTCAAAGGCACAATTGACTTTTCTCGCGAAACCCTAATTTTGGTTCAGATGAACTTGAAACTTGTTGCTCAAGCTTCTTGGATCAATCCATTGTTACAAATGGATCAATGTGGTGTGTTAGGGACCCTTAAATCATATCTTGAGGTCTTGGCTCATGATTTGTCCCAAAAGTCAACTTAGGGGTGAATTAGGTCAAGAAACCCTAATCCCTGATTTTTAGTGAATGCATTCCCTGAGGCTAAATTGACTTGATGATGGGGTCTATGAGGTCCCATGGAGTAATTCAAGTTATGCTTTGAAGCATTGGCTCATGCCCAGGTGAAAATTTCCATCTGGAGGCCCTGGTCGGCCAAAACCCTAATTTGGTGACACTGTCGATCTTAAGGCTTAATCCATCTGGAATGCTGCAACATTGTGCTTGATTCTTGCTGTGGGAGTCCTCTTGATTCATTGTGGATGTTTGAGAGGCTAGACAAGTTGAAGATCATGTCATTCCTTGATTGATCCTTTGTTTAAGAGCTCTAAGAGGGCTTGATACCCTAAGTCGGATTATAGTGGATGCTCACCCATCTTTGGGGAGACTAATGGTTCATCCATATTGTGATGATGATTTGCACAATGATGGGAAATCTTAGTGGTCAAAATTTGGGGTATGACAGTATTGATGGAAGCCAAGCTAACACAAGCTGAATGGTGTCAAAGCTGACACGATGAATTAAATCTGATAGAAGAAAAGAGAATGGCGGCTTTATGCCATGGTCAGCTATATAAGCAAAGAATGAAGAAAACGTTTGACAAAAAAGTCCGACCCCGTGTCTTCAGAAAAGGATACCTCGTGCTCAAGAAGATACAATCATTTCTCACTGATTCTAGGGGCAAATGGACTCCGAATTATGATGGCCCATATGTGGTTAAGAAAGCCTTCTCAGGCGGCACCTTAAGACTCGCAACCATGGATGGAGAGGAGTATACCTACCCCACAAATGTTGATGTAGTCAAGAAATACTTCGCCTAAATAAAAAAAAACGTCTCGGTGGATTGAAAACCCGAAAGGGTGATCCAGGAAAAAATTAGAGACATAAGCAAAAATCATCCCGATAGATTGAAAACCAGAAAAGGTAATCCAGGCAAAAGTTAGGGATTCATGGCAAGTAACTACGACCGACAAGGTTAAATCCACAGTGGTAACACCATCCGTCGAAAGACTTTAATCAAGGTCACCTTCGACAGAAGCTCAGAATGTCCAGAATTCAAAGTTGATGGAAGGATAGCGGTCGTCATGTTTCAATGTAGCCCCTTTTCCATTAAATTACCATTTTATAAACTTTGTAAATGCTCTATGGTATCACGCGCTTGGATGATTACCATTCTATCAATAAAATTTGAGCCTTAGTGCTTTTGTTTGCAATTCTCATTTATTTTTGCTTTATAGAATGACATTTTTAACATGATCAACGATTCTTGAAAACAAAACAAAAATGAATTTACTTGTCAAATTTTCTTCTGCTTTTAAAATAAAGATGGAAATTCCTTTTGATTACTGAACACCAAAAGAGACATCGATGGCTTCTCTGGAAGTGATTAAACCTCAAAATGCAAAATCAAAGTACTCCTTCTAAACCAGTACACCTGAATGAAGGATCAACTATTTCAGATGTAATGTCCCATCTGATATCCCTAACAGAGTTCTTACCTCTGAAGACCAATTAATGATTTTATCCCCCCACAAGGTCTACTTCTCCTAAGCAAGGTAGGATTTCTATCTTGAACCAATGGTACTTTTCATCCCCCGCAGTGGCCGAGTATCCAGTCATGTTCATTCACTAGTCTGTAGGCCGCGTCTATTTTGTTAGCATAAACATACATACATCATGCATAATTGATTCATATACATATCCATATTGCATTATTATTGCCTTGGTCATAATCATCCCCAAGTGATAAAAGTCCTCTCACTGAAAGTTGTCAGTTCTTTCCTCGTCCAAAAATGTATCGTCTGAGCAATTTTTCCCCAGTTTATTTCTGGATTGGAGCCTGTCCTCGACCACTTTGATAACTTGAACCTCTGAAAGGAAAGAAAACATTTGACAGATACCTTTGAAATATCACTCTTCACCATTAGAGGTGATATTTACCGCTTTCCCGGATTAAGGAAAATCCCCAGAGAAAGCCTATTAACCAAAGACCCTCGGCAATACATCGAGTTTTCTCCCAAGAAATTAGATGTCAGTAAAGTCATCAGCACCTCGAAATAAGATCACATCACATGGCATTTCTCTGAAGAGATCTCGAAGAAAAGTATGATGTAATATCCCCAAGAAAAACGGTCTTTCAAGAGACTCGTTTTCCCCAGCAGAATCAACAAATGGCATCTCCCACAGAGAAGTTTGCACACCTCTACAGCTCAGATGAATGGGTGTCTCCAGTAAGTCTGACCTCAAACTTTTTCCATCAAATGGCGTCCCCCCAGTATAGCTTGGTGAGAAGTTTGATGAAGACCGCTACAAATAGCAGTTCTTATCGAGGAAGGAACTCGACAAGAAGAAACTAAGACCAGTTCCATGCTTGAAGACCAGGATCGAGGGGAAGTTGATTTGAGAAACTGAGACCAGTTCTGTGGCTGAAGACCAGGATCGAGGGAAAGTTTATTTCATAAGAAACTGAGACCAGTTCCGTTGCTGAAGACCAGGATCGAGGGGAAGTTTTACCCTTTTCTAAGTAACATTGCTTAGCAAAGGATGATGGACAAGAAAACAACTGCCATTCATAACCACAGTCAAAATTTCGGGTATTCTGATATTTAATCCTCTTGCACCCTGAATGTCCGAATATCTTCGCCATTCACACCTTCGGGTCCAAGAAGATTAAATAGGGGCATCCGTCAAACCCCAAATTTTGACCACCAAGATTTCCCATCATTGTGAAGATCATTACCACAATATGGATGTACCATCATACCTCATCAACTCCTCAAGGATTATTGAGCCTTTACTACAATCGAGAATTAGGGTTTGAGCCCTCTCCAAACATTTAGGCAAAAGATCAATCAAGAAATGACATGATATTCAACATGTCTAACCTCTCAAACATCCATGAAGGATCAAGAGGTCTCTCATATCAAGAATCAAGCACAAGGTTGCAACATTCCAAGTGGATTGAGCTTCGAAACACCCAGTGTCAGCAAATTAGGGTTTTGGTCGACTTAGACCTCCAGAGTGAAATTTTCGTAGGGGAATGAGACAAGGCTTCAAAATATGACTCAATATGCTCAAAATAACCCTAGGAGTCCATTTGTAAAGTTAACTTACCCTCAGAGAGTGCATTCCTCAAAAGTCAGGAATTACAGTTTTTTCGCACCGAATCGCTCCGGAGCCAAAAGTCAAAACATGATTTTTTTAGGAAAAAATGATCCTTATGACTCATATTCTAATAAAATATGATTTATAATGTCATTTGAAGAATAATTAATCAAGAAATCATGATTACTTGTAAAAGGGGTAATCTTGAAAATTTGAAATTTTTTCTAAGTTTCTAAATTTGGATGGTTTTGGTATCAACTTCTAAGGACCATAACTTTTGATCCAAGCAGCCATTTTGAGTGATCCAAAGCCTGATTTGTAGGTCTTCCTACATTCTACAAAATCTTCAACTACATGAAACTATAATTCTTCATAGATTTTTGGTTGTGGATGGATCAAAGTGGTGAAAAATCAAAGATTTAACACTTAGTAAAAAACTGTCTAAGTTTTCAGCCTTGAACATCAATGTTCATGAGGATTTTTCAATTGGATTCAGATAGTTTCAAGATAAACTATGACCACACATGGGTTGTACCATATGAGGGCTTTCTAAAAAGTACATGAGCCTTCCATAACTCAATTTGAGCAAGGAGATATGATCATCCCAAAATGACACTTTCAAACTGTCTTGTACAAGGCAGTTTTGTGCATTTTTGCTCGAGCTGGCCAAATTTTGCAAACTTAAGCCTTGTCACACTTTTGAAAACATATAAGAATCTCATCCAAGCAAGTATCTCTGATCCACAAGCCTCACAAGTTCAAGAGCTATCATTTAGGCATGTGGAAATTCAAGATTCTTATTCAAAATATTCAAAGTTGTCAAGAAGCATTGAATCAGTGCATAGAGGCGGCATGCATCAAGAAAATGTTATCCAAGATGAGTCAAGCCTTATGTCTGAAACAAAGGACTCATAGCCTATGCCCTAACCTCAAGTCAATGGCTAGAGGAGACTTGAGATTCCATTTATCACCATTGGCCAAGGGACTGTCCAAGCCTTCATTCACTATTGATGCCGAAACAAACTTGTTACACTATAAATAGACATCAATTGTGATCAGTTTGAGTACACCAAAGCCTCAGAACCCTGGCTTTACTCAAAATCTCTATCTCACACCAGAAATGCCTTCATTTGCAAGTCATTATCGAATTTTTCATTAGAGAGCAATTCCATCACAACCAATTGTTCTAACACATCCCATACATCATATATGAGCTGATCAAACACCCCTCACACTTCTAAAACATCAGGATCATTATCTCTATTTCTCACTTGGTCCAACTGCAGTCAGAGTTGATCCAGCTTATCCAAAGAGTTTCAAAACATTCTGAAGGTTGCAACACAATCCTTGAGGCCTAAGGAAGCTATCCAGATCATTATTTCACTTCTGTAACACCTCTACAACAAAATTCGATTCCTTCTTGCAGAGGTAAACCTTGAACTTTCAAACTCCATGCTACATGTATCATAAATGTTGTTTCAAGTTACCAACATGTTTCTGGATGTTCACAGATCATTAGCCCTCAAACAATTGCTATTTATCTTGTGTGTATAGGATTTCATATAGTTTTTACATTTTTTAGGGTTTATCTGATCATCACGTAATAACTTCCCCTATGCTTAAAATAAATGAAATTAAATGCCACCATCGTGTTCCTTGTTTAAAAATGAGTGATTTTCATGTTTACATCATCCCATTTCATTACGTATTGAGTGAGATAGCATGGATTTTGCAAATCCGGCTAGAGGTTGAAGATGAAGTTCTTCGCGCGAAATTTGAATTTACCATGCATTTATCATATATTATGTGTTGGTTGCTTTTCAATATCACCAGCACATGCTGGCTCAGTTGCCAAGAGCATGTTTTGCTTGTGTGTGGGTGAGAGGTCGTGGATTCAATCCCCACCCATGACAAATTTTTATCACTTGTCCAATTTCATTTCTTTTTATATATAATTTTCTTAAATGATTTCCAAAATTAATTTCTCTCTCATTTTTTATCATTTTTTATTGGTCTTTTTTCTAAAAAAATCATAAAAATGTTAAAGTATTTTATTCCACAAAAGAATCAAAAGGATATTATTTATTTAATATATTCTGAATTTTTTGAAAAGAATTCCTTTTAATTGTTTTTAAACATTTTTAAATAAATTCTTTCTCTTGATTTGTCAAATTCAAATGATTTTTAAATCATTCTATGGATAAAACATGATTTTTCAAACACTTATCCAAGATCACAACTTATTTTTCACACATGTTTGTTAATTTTGATCATTTTAAATGATTTTTATTCAAATTAAAATTTATTTTTCAATCAAATTAGGGTTTTGATTATTTTCACCTTTACAAACATTTTTCAAAGCACTTTTGGGCCTCTAATAGAGTGTAAGATCCATCCCTTGTCACACACAAACTTTTTGGGCCTTAGTCATTGTATAAGACCCGATACGTTTTTAAAATCTCGACGCGATTGCCATTTTCAAAACAATTTTTAATCTGGGCCTCCATTTGGTTGTAAGTCCCATTTTTCTTCTATTTTAAACACTTTTGGGCCTCTAATATAGTGTAAGACCCAACCCCCCTTTGTACATAAATAATTTGGGCCTCATTCATTGTATAAGTCCCGGTACAGTTTTCAAAATAACAGTGCGATCGTTGTTTTTTCATCTGGGCTTCTCCTTGAGTTGTAAGTACCATCTCTTGTATAAAAATAAACTTTTGGGCCTCTAATAGGGTGTAAGACCCATCCTTTTGTAAACACAACTACTTGGGCCTCAGTCATTGTATAAGTCCCTCTGTAGTTTTCAAAACTACGACGCGATCGCGCTTTTTCAAAAGAGTTCATCTGGGCCTCTCTTCTTAAGTATAAGTCCCAAACTTCTTTTAAAGCAAACTTTCCTTTTGATTTAGATTTAAATCCTAAGTTTTATCAAAACTTTCTTCAATTTCATGAATAACTAACCCTACAACTATAATTGCAATGCTGGAGCTTGCACAACTGTAAGTTCTACCATTTTCTTTTACATACTTGCTTATATATTTCATCTGTATATATATACCTGTATATGCTTGCTTAGAGTTTTCCCCAGCAATTAGGTCTAGGTTTAGATCAAACTAGAGGTTACTCTTTCAACACAGTCAAAACTAGTTCCCCATAGGAAATTCCAGATACAGTCTTGCCTCCTCTTGGGCTTATACAATATGGAACAGAGAAAGGCATTATACCCGGTGAAACTTTTCTCAAGACTGTCACAACTTAGAAATATCTGTACAAGAAATTCACTTCCCCAAAGAGGATTAATTCCCGGTGAAACCTCTTTTGAATTTCTTCAAACCCTAGAACTGTTCACAAAAGAAAGGATTATTCCCGGTGAAACCTTTTTTTGAAATTTTCTTAGGTTTGGACCCAAATGCTTCCTAAAAGCATCCCCAGCCTCCTCTTAGGCTTAGTACTAGGACCCACAGGCTTCTTAGAAGTTCTCAGCCTCCTCTTGGGCTTGGTACAAGGACCTGACGACCTCCTACAAGTATAGGAGAGAACTTAGTCATCTCTACTTGTTCAAATCCTCCAGAGAGTCAGAACATCAAACCAGTTTAGGGTTGATTCTCATCCCTTAAAACATCAGCCTCCTCTTGGGCATCATACAAAGATCTTCCTCCGGTTAAGATCAACCTCTTCGTACCAGTAGACTTGGAAAGTCTCATCTCCTCTTGGATATCAAAGAAACCCTCAAATTTCCTAAAAGCACAGGAAAAATCCTGATCACCTGATCAATCTCCAGCATAGTTAGAACCTCCATAGGTTTTAAAACTCAATCTTTAAGCCTTCAGTTTAAATTCCCCAGCTAAGGTCAAATCACCACCAATAAACCCTTTGAAAAATCAGAACTACAAGGCATTTGATATTTCAACTCTTCTTCACTCATCAGGAAGAGTTGATTCCCCAATTTCGACCTGTCTCTGGATCTCAATATTCCTCACTAGAAGTTAGCCTCCTCTTAGGCTTCATATAAGGTATTCCCCAACCAGCCTCCTCTTAGGCTTTGTATAATGATTTTCCCTCAGTAGATTCAGCCTCAATCTTGCGCTTTGTACAAGACAGACAAAATATTTTTCAGCTGAGTCAATAACTTTTAGCCTCAATCTTGGGCTTTGTATAAGACAGATTAAACCTCCCCAGTGGAGTCAATTTTTTTTAGCCTCAATCTTGGGCTTTTTACAAGACAGATTAAACCTTTCCCCAGAAAAGTCAATCTCTTTAGCCTTAATCTTGGGCTTTGTACAAGACAGATATAAAACTCCCTAAGTAGAGTTAACCTTTTAGCTTTAACCTTGGGCTTTGATCAAGGCACATAAAAATTCCCTCAGAGGAAATCAAGAGTTCTCTCTGGAGGAAGAAATTTCTCTGTACATCACACATCAAAACAGACAATCAAAAAAACCCAATCCTAGATAACTGCTATAAGTGGCACACTTGTTGATTCAAAAATCCAAGCTGTAGTCCATCTCTTATCCTGGTAAACTTCATCTTTCATTTAATTGTTGTAAGTGGCAAGCCTCTGGATTATTTACATCCAAGCCAATGTCCCTCTCTTAACATGGAAGACTCCTAAGGAAAAATAGCATTGCTCTACACTGAGTTAAATTTTCTTCCTCCAGGACACTTCCCTTATAAAGGAAATTATGGCATTGCTGGATTCCATACATTCCAGTTAAAGTAATTCCCCTTTAAACCAATCTGCCTTTAGAGATGACAAATTCTCTCTCAGTCAAAACTTTTAGCTTCAATCTTGGGCTTTGAACAAGACACAAATACTCATCTAGCTTTAATTTTGTGCTTTAAACAAGACACCAAACATCTTTCCTCCCATAGAATAGGAGGAACTATGATTGCTCTGATTTCCCTATTTTCTTTAACGGGAATACGTAGGCATAAGATTGCGAAATCTTAGCGAGCACACAAACCAAAAACTTTAGGTCCAGTACCTTACCAAAAACAACAGAAAACCCAAAAACAACAAAAATCCTCTCTTAACACTCCCAAAAGAGAGACTTTCCCAATTTATAATAGATAAACACTAGTAAGTAGAAAATAGAAGAACATGCCAAAGAATCTATGGATAACCATATATACACTGGGTAATTAGCAACTTCCTTGTATAATCTGACCCTGGACCCCCCAATCTCTTATTATTTGTTAAAGAAAACATTTTTGTGAAAGGTTAGTTTTAGATATCTTCCCTTTCCTTTCCAGCTTCATAGGATAAATAAGAAATCAGAAAGTAGCACCCAATTCCAACCATTGCGGTAAGGTGGTCGCGTCACCGACAAAAATCGCACGCTACATGCGCCTTCACCAAATAACAACACTGAAGCTGAAGATAAAGCCAAGGGAAAACATGTGATGAATGATGAATAAGGGCAAGTCTTAAGTTTCAACGACAATGAATTTCCCCTGAAGGAATAACCACAATAAGGCACTACACATCTTTGTTGAGTGTGTTGACGTTGTCTTGTCGTGAGTGTTGGTTAATATTAGATCGTCATTGAATGTGTTACCAAAGAATTCCCTATCCAAGATGACAATTGAAAGGCTAATGATGAAACCAAGCTCGTCGGTGGTAAGGGCTTTGATGGTTCCCGGAGATCAGTGGTGGGATAGGTTGACTTATCTATCAAGATTGGTCCCCATACTTTTGTCATTACATTTTATATGATGGATATTTATCCAGTTTATAGCTATCTTTTGGGACGTCCTTTGATCCACTCTAATGGAGCTGTGACATCAACTCCCCATCAAAAATTGAAATTTATGATCAACAACAAGCTGGTTGTTATAGATGGAGAGGAGGACATTCTAGTCAACAATTTAACATCGTTTCATTATGTTGAAGTGGGAGGAGAAGTGCATGAAATTACCTTCCAAGCTTTTGAAGTGATGATCGTAGTAATGGCTCCTACTAAAAAAGAATCCAAGAATGATGAATTCCCCATGGCCTCTTGAAAAGATGCAAGAACTGTGATAGAAGCTGGTCACCCAAAAGGTCTGGGCAGGGTGTTGGAATTACCTGTGAACAAGAACCGAGTTAGGCTAGGGTACCAACAAAAACAAGCGGTATAGAGGAAGGCAACCTCCAATAAAGACAAATGGCATATTCTCCCCTTACCAGTTACTTTCACTAGCGGCGGACACCTTGTGGATGGTCAAGTGACTTTTGTGGAAGAAGAAGGTTGTACTTCTAACACAGTGTGCCTTGTGTACCAAAAGGTCCAAGGACAACAACTCAACAATTGGACCATAGTGGAAGTCTTGGAAGTCACCTTTATGGAAGAGTAATTTTTTTGTGTTTTGCTTTCAAAGTCCTATGCTCTGTTTAAGGCATAAGGATAGACTTGTAGGGGCCCCATGTTTTTAATCAACGTTTATCATGAATAAAATAAGCCTTTTTGCATTCAATTCTGCTCCATGTATTTATTTTTTTATTTTTGAGTAAACAAAAATGGCAATGTTTTCCTTGAATTTTCCTTTTTCATCATTCTAAAATAAAGCATGAATCATCAATCATGCAGATCCACCTCGGATTCCATTGACAACAATACTACTATGGTCCGATATGACTTGGATAATCCAATCTACCACGCCGATGAGGACTCTAGGTAAGATTGTGAACCCCCTGAGGAATTTTCCAGATTGCTAAAGCAAGAAGCGAGTGTCATTCAATCGCAACAGGAATCAGTGGAGGTTGTCAATCTTGGAATAGAAAATGACAAGAAGGGAGTCAAGATAGGTGTTGCCTTAGTTGATGATGTGAAGAGAATACTGATTGAGCTCCATCATGAGTATACAGATGTTTTTGATAGGTCATACCAAGACATGCATGTACTTGATACAAACAACGTGGTGCATAGGTTGCCTCTCAAAGAAGAGTGTCTGCTAGTGAAGTAGAAATTGATAAGAACTCGACCTGACATGGCCATCAAAATCAAAGAGGAAGTTCAAAAACAACTTGATGCAGAGTTCCTGGCAGTATCAAACTACGCCTAATGGGTTTCAAACATTGTACCCGTGCCTAAGAAAGATGTCAAGGTACGAATGTGTGTTGATTATAGATACTTGAACAAAGCTAGCCTAAAAGATGATTTTCTACTGCCTCACATTGACGTGTTGGTAGACAATACGGCTCAGTTCTCTGTGTTTGTTTTCATGGATGGCATCTCCGGATACAACAAAATTAAAATGGCTCCGGAGGACATCGAAATGACTACCTTTATCACCCCTTGGGGAACCTTTTGTTACAAGGTAATGCCATTTGGTTTGAAAAATGTTGGTGCAACGTATCGACGAGCAATGGTAACTCTATTTCATGATATGATTCATAAGGAGATTGAAGTATATGTCGATGATATGATTGCAAAATCCAAAACTGAGGAGGAACATCTCATTCATATGGAAAAGCTATTTGCAAGCCTGAGAATATTCAGATTCAGACTAAATCCTAACAAATGTAATTTTAGTGTATGATCTGGCAAGCTGCTAGGTTTTATCGTGAGCCAACGAGGGATTCAAGTCGATCACGATAAAGTTAAAGCTATCCAGAATATGCCAATACGAAAAATAGAAAAAGAGGTTTGTGGCTTCTTAGGAAGATTAAACTACATTGCATGATTCATTTCTCACCTTAGGGCCACTTGTGAGCCCATATTCAAGTTGCTTTGCAAAAATCAAGCAGTCGAGTGGAATGACAATTGCCAAAGGGGATTTGAAAAAATAAAAGAATATTTGCAGGAGTCACCGATCTTGATGCCTCTCGTGCCTGGCAGATCTCTCATTATGTACTTGACAGTCCTGGATGGATCCATGGGATGTGTATTTTGGCAACATGATGAAACAGGTAGAAAAGAACATGCCATATACTACCTAAGTAAAAAAATTCAATGATTGTGAAACAACATATTTAATGTTTGAAAAGACACGTTGTGCAATTGTTTGGGCTGCTAAACACCTAAGGCAATATATGTTGACCCATACAACTCTGCTAATCTCTAAGATGGATCCAATCAAGTACATCTTCGAGAAGCCTGCTCTCACCGGAAGAGTTTCCAATTAACAAATGGTATTGACAGAATATGTTATTCAATATGTCATACAAAAAGCAATTAAAGGAAGCATGTTGTCTGATTATCTTGCCCACCGACCGGTGGAAGATTACCAGTCAATGCATTTCAACTTTCCAGATGAGGACATTAGGTTTGTTAGAGATTATGAGACTCCAGACCCAGTCGATGGACCCGAACCAGGATCGCGACGGATGCTCGTGTTTGACGATGCCGCAAATGCTCAAGGTAATGAAATTGGGGCAATTGTCACCTCTCCTACTAGCTTTCATATTCCATTCACCGCAAGATTATGCTTTGAATGTACCAACAATATGGCAGAGTATGAAGCTTGTATCTTTGGGATCCGAGCAGCTATCTATCACAAGATAAAAATTCTAGAAATCAATGGGAACTTAGCCTTGGTCATCAGTCAGGTCAGAGGCGACTAGGAAGCTCTTGATATCAAACTGATTCTGTATCGATATGATGTCTTAAAGCTAATCCCATACTTTGATGAGATTACTTTTAACCATATTCCCAAAGAAAATAATCAATTGGCAGATGATTTAGCCACTCTAGCATTTATGTTCAAGGTCAAATGGAAAAATGGAGCTCCCGCCATCCATATCGAACATCTTGATAAGCCAGCTTACTGCTTGGCAGCGGAGGACGAGACTAATGATCAACCCTAATTCTATGATATAAAAAGGTATTTAGAAAATCAAGAGTATCCAGAGAACATATCCATCACTGATAAGAAGTACCTAAGAAAGCTCTCAGCCAAACTCTTCTTAAGTGGAGATGTGCTCTACAAGAGGAACTATGACTCGGTCTTGCTCAGATGTGTGGGTAGACACGAAGCATATTAGACCATCAATGAAATCCATGAAGGTTCATTTGGGACACATGCCAGTGGGCACACAATGGTAAAAAAGATCTTAAGGTTAGGCTATTATTTGATGACAATGGAGACTGATTGTTATCGCCACGTGAAAACATGCCATAAATCCCAGATCTATGCAGATAAAATACATGCGTCAGTACTTCCTCTGAATTCCTTGACATCACCTTGGCCTTTTGGCATGTGGGGCATAGATGTAATTGGGCGCATTGAACCAACTTCTTCAAATGGACATCGTTTCACCTTAGCAGCTATTGATTACTTCACCAAATGGGTGGAAGCTGTCTCTTATGCCAATGTCACCAAGCAAGTGGTTGCTCGCTTTATCAAGAAAGAAATCATCTATCGTTATGGAGTTCCTAATAAGATCATTACTGATATTGGCTCAAATCTCAATAACAAGATGATGAAAGGATTGTGCGAAAGCTTCAAGATTGAGCACCACAACTCAATGCCATACCGTCCAAAGATGAATGGCGTTGTTGAGGCAGCAAATAAGAACATCAAGAAGATCGTTCAGAAGATGGTGAAAACATACAAAGATTGGCATGAGATGCTACCTTTTGCTTTACATGGCTATCGTACTTCCGTACACACTGGGAAACCCCTTTTTCTCTTATGTATGGCATGGATGCAGTCTTGCCTATCGAAGTAGAGATTCCTTCCCTGAGAATACTGACAGACGTCAAGCTCGACGAAGCTAAATCGGTACAAGCCAAAATTGACCAGCTTAACTTCTTTGACGAGAAGCATATGGAAGCCGTTTGTCATGGCTAATTATACCAGAAGCGGTTGAAGAGGGCATTTGACAAGAAAGTTCGTCCTCGACACATTGAAGTAGGAGATTTGGTATTAAGAAAGATTTTACCGACTCACACAGATCCACAAGGAAAATGAACACCTAACTATGAAGGTCCATACGTTGTGAAAAAGGTTTTATCTAGAGGAGCCTTAATCCTCTCAACTATGGATGGTGAAGATCTTGCATCCCTCATGAATGCAGACGCAGACCAAAAATATTTCGCTTAAAAAATAGACCCGGTGGACCACAGATAGAAAAGGTCCGGGAAAAAATGGGCATCCTAGTGGACCGCAAAAAGAGAAAGTCCAGGAAAAAATTAGGGATAAAATAAAAAGAAATAAAGAACCCACTAAGTTGAAAACCCTTAGGGGAAACTTAGGCAAAAAGGGTATCCCAGTAGACTGAAAACCCGAAAGGGAGGTCTAGGCAAAAGTTACGGATTTAAAAGGCGAAAGGTTTTGGTCTCCGAAAGATTTGTGAATACCTCTCCATAATCATGGAAACCTCAAATGGGAAGGATCAGTCCAATCACTTTCCTCAGAAGCAGAGCACAAGGATCTCTAAAGACATAGGATTATAGCATAATTGAAACCCCGTGGAAATCTGAGCTTTTCTCATTGCCATTATATTTTTCCATTTTTCACAATTACCTCTTTTAGGAATTGCTTCCTCATGTAAATCACCCATTTACGGGTTATCATTAATAAATCTCTTTCATAAAATATGCTCCATTTTTTTTAATTTTACTGCTTGTTGCAAAAATGTGACTTTTATTCTTAATAAACAATGCATTGAGAATTTTGGGGCTAACAATAAAAGTATTGAAAGAAAATATGAAGTTATTTTTCTAGAAAGGTGTCTGGGGATAACCACAATATCTAAATGGCTTACTTGATACACAAAACACCATCAAATCACAAGGGTCACCTATACCTGATCAAGATAGGGGCAATCCAGCTCAGGGAAATTAGCATGATTTGCATGCTTGAAATTATCTTGAGGTTCTAGAAGGATCCAAACTTTGCTACACTACCGTCAAAAGACAAAGTTGTAGAGAAATCAAGCTTACTCCTCAACTCCACAACCAAAGCCCAATTATACTTGGCACCCCAAACCAAAAGCCCAGACATACTTGTCACGTTCATGACTCATAGATCACATATCTTCATATCCCCGCAGCCCGAGCATACATCGGCATTTTGTATACATTAATCATCATTACATGCATGCTTAGGTAGTCCTTTTTGAAAGCACGAAGCTCCTTTGGACATCCAGGTAGGAATCCCTCAGAGTTTTTCTCTTCTATTACTTGCCTTTTGCATGGGGCTTCCCCTCTTCACCTACCTTTGGTAAGTCCTTCTATTGCCTTTTGCTCAAATTGTGATTTTCTTGCCTTCCTTTTGTAAGTATCCTATGCCTTTTGCATTGTAAAAGCATTGCTATTTCTGCTTACCTTTTGTAAGCATCCACGCAACCGAGTGAAATCCTTTACCACCTTTTGCATAAGGGATTGAATTTATTATTCATGCATCTTTCACAAAATTACCTAGCCTTTTGTTGAGGCTCCTCCTTGCCTTTTAGAAGAGGAAACTAACTTAATCAAGCTATATCCCTTCTTAACCTTTTGTTAAGGAGTTCTCATTACCTTTTGTAAAAGAAATCAAAGCATACTTATTTCTTCTTAACCTTTTGTTAAGGAGTTCTCGCTACCTTTTGTACGAGAAACCAAATCAATCATGGAGTGGTGTTCTTCAAGTTCCTTCTTAACCTTTTGTTAAGGAGCTCTCGCTACCTTTTGTATGAGAGATCACACCCTATATCTCTTCTTAAAATTTTGTTAAGGAGTTCTTATTACCTTTTGTATGAGAGATTAGATCTTTCTTCTTAACCTTTTTTTAAGGGGTTCTCGCTACCTTTTGTACGATAAATCGAGTTGTCATCTTTCTTCTTAGCCTTTCATTAAGAAGTCCTCGCTACCTTTTGTACAAGAAATCGAGTTTTCATCTTTCTTCTTAACCTTTTGTTAAGGAGTTCTCGTCGCCTTTTACATGAGGAAATGTTCAATATCTTCCTTGCCTTTTGCAAGTTTCCTCTAACTTTCGTAGCAGAAAATTTTATTACCCCCTGCCAAGTCATGCTTGCCTTTTTGCAAGACGTCTCTATGCCTTTTGCAGAAGAATATTCAAATTACAATTATACCTTGATTGTTGGCCTTTTGCAAATACATCATTTCTCTACTCTTGGAATCCTGCAGGGATGTCCTCACTACCAAGATTGGCCAAGCTCATATTCATTGAAGCATACCATGCATTGCATATCATGCATATTGTTGATATTTGTAAATATATATAGTGTTAAGAATATTTGTATATAGAATAGTCCCACATCGACTATATCATGTAATTAGTTATAATCTATCTATCTATAATAATGTCTCTGTATTGCTTTTCAAAACACACGGTTTAATCTAAATGTCTCTTAGTCCCGCTTATTTCAACATGGTATCTAGAGTCTTCTAAGAGGTAATTCTTTCTTCGCTGTGCTTTACCCGGTTGACCCACTGTCTTTCGGTGAGAATTTTTTTTGTAAACCGTGTTGTCACTTCGGTTTGCCTCTCACTTTTCAAAATTCTCTGGTAACCACCTTGCCGTCACCGTCGCTGTTACTGTTCTGGAAAAACTTTCAGCGACGTTTTGGAAAACCGACCCCACCATCAAACTCGTCATCCTCCGATTCGGTTGTCGCCCTTTTTTCCACTGCTGCGCCGCACTTGCCAGCATTTTCGGCGGCCGATTCCAGCCGTTTTTTTCGCCGATCTACTCGCCTCTCCCCACCCGTTCCAGATCCGCCCTCTGTTTTACTTTTCGACTCACCGAAAATGGTGCTCCAATGACAAAATCCCCGATTCACTCCATTTTTCTGTGTGTCATTAAGCAATGGGAGACGCTGATTTTGTATCATTTACTAAAGTTCTGCTTATCCCATGTGAACAACTAATCGGATCAGCAAACTATAACATATAGGCTCGTGTTGTCAATATGTGGTTTCATGGTAAGGGATATGACGATCACCTAACCACACAATTGACTAATGTTGCCACTGCCAAATTTGCTAAATGGAAGAAAACTGATGCCTCTCTGCTTACCGTTTTATGGTTCTCCATAGCACCCAACCTCCAAGCGCGTATCAAGCCTTCTCCACTTGCTATGAGGTTTGGGAAAAGGCCAAGAAAGTCTTCTCTAATGACGTTCATTGTCTATACAGTGTCATCCTCAAACTCGACACACTATAGTTGGAGAATATGGATACGCAAACCTATCTGAGTAAGCTTAATGTCTTGAAAGCAAGTTACGCAACCCTCATGCCATACGCAAAAGATGCAACAACTCATGTCAAACAAAAGAGTAAATTTTTCATGGTCATGGCACTTAAAGGACTATCATCCGAACTTGACTCTGTTCGTAACCAGATTTTATCAAGTACTATTGCTCTTAACAATGATGCAGTTAGTGAATAACTGTTACGCTTGGCTACACCTCATGCGTTTGGTTTGGTTTCCCCCTATCTACTGTTGCTCTGACACTAGGTGACACTGCTGCCCTCGCATGTCTCTATGTTACTTCTGTCCTATGCGTACCTAATTTCCCATTTAATTTACTGTCAGTCAGTTGTTTAACTCGTTACCTTAATTGTTCTATCACCTTTACTAATAGTAATGTTACTCTGCAGGATCAGAGTTTGGGACAGACGATTGGGGTCGGATGTGAGCCTCAAGGCCTCTACTACTTCTCTATGTCATCTACCACATGCTCCACCATAGATTCTCCACTCATTATGCATGCACAGTTAGGTCATCCAGGTCTTCCTAAGCTTCAAAGTTGGTGCCCAGTTAATCTAAATTATCCATTTTACATTGTGAGTTTTGTCAGTTAGGGAAACATACTCGTAGTCACTTTCCCGATCGAGTCAATAAACGGGTTGCATCCCCTTTTTCTTTAGTTCACTCTGATGTTTAGGGTTCTTCGCATACCGTGTCTACTTTTGAGTCTAGGTATTTTATAACTTTTATTGATGATTTTTCACGTTGCATATGGCTATTTTTATTGAAGGACATGTCTGAATTGTTTTCGCTTTTTAAACAATTTTATCGAGAAATAAGAACCCAATTTGGTTTGTCAATTCGTACCTTAAGAAGTCACAATGCACGTGAATATTGAAAGCTCCCGTGGTTTGACTAAATTTTGGTAAAACACATTGATCATAAAGATGAAGAAGTCTGGACTAAACAAAGATGTCGAAGAAGATGTCTTAACTTGAAGTCATGACATCCTGAAGTACATCACTGATTTAGCAAGTGTTAAATCTGTAACAAATCAGCCAAGAGTTAATGCGCATGGATCAATGACAGAAGATTGAAGCCCAAGGAAGCAGAATCCTATAAATAGAATACTTAGACCTAGGTTTTGGTATGCCTTTAGTACGCCTTTTGTAACCTTGTCTTCTTGCGTAAGAAACAAGGGTTTAGGGTTTTGAGAGTCGTTGTCTCTCTAGGTTGTAAGTCTCCCTTTGTATCAGTTGATGCATTGTGGCAGATATAGGTGTCACACAGATCCATAAGCCTTGAGGTATTGGATTGTGTATTGTTCTTGGATGAAGCTTTTAAGGAAATCTGAGTTAGCTTGTTTGTCAAGAAAGCTTGGCAGATTTCTGTATTGATAGAGATGATGTAGAAATCACAGTTGGTGATTAAGGGAAGTGAGTGGGGTATCTCATATCAGAGTTGTAAACGTTTGAGTTTAGCTTTGGTAAAGATGTTCATTAGGTAGATGTTAGGTATAAAGTTGTAAACGGGGGAGTTAAGCTTTGTAACAGTTCTACAGACAGTGAAGTCTTCTTCCTGGATTGGTATCCCCCAGATGTAGGTGAGTTGAACCGAACTAGGTTAATAATTGTTGTGTTCTTTATCATTCTGCAGATTTATGTTTTCTGTTAGGGTTCATGATAAACATGTTGGATCAGATGTCATGACATTTGTGATTGTGCAGTTCTGATATTCAAGGTATCAGTCTGCTGTTGCGCCTCTGAGTTTGAATGATTAAGTAGCACAATGTCTTGAGATGTGTTAGGACATCTGTTGTCTGCATAGGCTAGAATTTCAATTGGTATCAGAGCAGACATCCTGTCTGGTTCTAGATGAGATCCATGGGAGATACTTTCTGGCATTTAAACAAGGAGGAGTTTTGAAGATCACATAAATCAACTCAGACATACTCAAGGGTATTAATGGATGAGTTGGATGTTCTAGATCGAAGGGGGAAACCCGGAGGTTGTTCATGTTGCCGAGGAGGTTCTACAACAACTATAGGAGAAGTGGTTAGTTCTCTTGTTGGGGTGTCTTATAAGATGTTCTGACATCTTATTAGGGCAAGCGGGATATGTTCCTTGGTGGTTCTGCTGCATGTGTTTCTGATGGAAGGAGTTTGATAAATTATTGATCGGCTAGGTTGTCAAAGATACTTGAGAATTCTCTCAAGTCCACTCATAAAGGCGTCTGAGTCGTGCATCTGGAGTCTTCTAGTTACTCTTCTGACTAGGAGGTGTTTCTTTGAAACATAATCTGAAGAAAGTGGAGGTGATTTATTTTCACCATCCAAAAACAGCAAGGAAGGATTCACCTCTCTTGACCCTAAGAGTGGATCTAATCTGATTGGAGCGTTCATAAATGTTGAGGTAAATAAGATTTGTTCAAAGGAAGTCTTAGTTACTTGAATCAAGGGTAGTAGCCTAGGTATCTCAACACTGTTTGTCAAAGAATATACTTGCAAAAGGATTGAATACTTGATAAGTGTTCATGAAGTGATCTGGTGGAGCTTAGCTACAATAGTGAAGAAGGGTTATTGTACAAGGATTTAAGATCAATTGCTATTTGTGAACTCCACAAGTATTTAATTGATTATCCTTGAAAGTCAAGATTGCTGATGTTCAACAAGATGTTGGAACATCTCATTATCAGAGTTTGTGCAGAATCATGGGAGGGGTACTGCATATGCTTTAGCATCTGTTTTAGTCTTAGGTGGTGATCTAAGAATGGGCTTCAGTCGGGTGTGACAGAAGCATGTGTTCTCTGGAGAGTTTCCTGGCAAGAAACTAGTATGGACTTTGATGTTGTTGAAGATGAAGATGAAGACATCATAATCTTGATGGTTACAACTTGGATCAGTTTATTTCTGATCTAGGTGCTTTGGAGCATGGATATTTCTCTTCTTGGAAGTCAAAGTTAAGTGGCAGTTATCTCTGACTTTCTACAGTCTGCTCTACTAAGGAAAGTGGCATTCTTTGGTTTAGCTATGGTGTAGTCTTGGACTACTTATTTTCTGAAGACTCAGACGTGGCAGGTGTGATGTCTTTGGAATTTTAAAGCAGGATGGAGGTTGTCTACTCAAACTTGGTGTTGAATCAAGTCTATGAGAGCATGGAACTCTTGTTCTGCAAAGGGAGGAGGTTCTTCTATGTGGTAGAAGGAGGAGCTGAATACAGCAGTTAGATGTCGTATCAGAATGTTTTAACATTTAGCTTAACATCAGAAGTCTCAGCTGGTGATGTGGCACATCAGCTTAAGATAAGGTGATCTACAGGAGAATAGAAGTTATGGATGCTTCAAAAAGGTCTATCGCATGCAGTTTGCGGGAGCTGTGGATGAGAAGATGTTACATGTCTAAGAGGCTTGGTGAATCCAAGATGTCTTGATATGGTGCAAGTAGTTCATGTGACTTGAAGATCTAATTTCATTGGTGGATCAGTGTATCTTGTGGGAATTCTGAAAAAGAGTGAGATCAATCTAAAGGTGGCATTTGGTTGGTTTCATAATGTGCATTCAAGTAGGAATCTTGAAACTGATTGCTCTTGTGTAGAAGAGTAGTTAGTTGAAAACGTAAGGATGTTCTGGTTCTCTAGAGCTTGTAGCAGAAGTTCTGGGTTAAGGATGAAAGTATACCTTCTTTTGGTGGATGAGAGTTTATTTCTCTCTGGGTTTCTGAAGTGTTTCTTTGTTTAAGCTGGTGGCGCAGTGTTGTGTGAAGATCTCCAATTTAGATTACTATACTGATAGTAAGTCCAGTGGTGGAGCATATCAAGAACCATGGTGTGTGTTGTCTATGATGTGTGGAAGATGTCCTAACTGATGTTAGAATATTTTTGGGTTAGTTATCCTTGGAGGAGGATTTCAGGTTCTGTGAGGAACTAGTTACTTGCATCGTATCTAAGAAGTATCTACCTTGTCATATGGGAGAATGATGGAGTAGAAGAACTGTCTTGGAAGTCTGATGTAAGGGTTTTGGAAGACTGGAGTGGATCACGGGTTAATTGCATGAAGGTCTAGTTTCTGATGCGTTCAGAAGTGGATATTCACCAGAAAATCAGGAGTATTCCAGGTTATCATACGGAATAATAATAAGGAATAACTGTCTTGGATTATGGGGTGTCTATCTCAGTTGCTGGCCTTGGTAAGGTCAGTGGAAAATCTTGCGAAGGGGATACCGCCCCTGGCTGCAAGTCATGCTAGTAGTGAATCAGTTTGGTAGCTATGAAGTTTTGGAGCATGCATACGATATCTGACATCGTTATAACAAACTAAGGGGCCCTGTGCATCTCTTTGAGGAATGTGAAGCATTCTGATTCAATTGGTTTGTGCCTCAAGCAGCTGGAGGTCTATACATGAGAATTCAAGAGGAGTTCGTGTGGTGTGTAGATGGTTGCAGGAAGAGGGGGATCAATGGGACTTTGATCTTAAGCCAAGAGTTTGTTATGGTATGATGGTTATCCTGTTATTTCCTCACGGGTAGCATGATGGTGATCATGTGTGAGTGATTATTGGTTCTTGTCAGAAGAAACAATAAGAGAGTTGATGATTGTGTTCAGCAGATGGCTTGAACTAAGGGTGCGCTCTTGAAGACATGAAGATGCATCTTATGTTTTCCATTCATCAGCTTAGGTGTTCTGGGGAGGAGAACTGGTTACTTTAGATAGGGGGAGTTGCTCCTTGATCTAAGATGTTTTACTGCGAGGATGCAGTGGAGTTCTAGTTTGCATTGTGCGCCAAGCAAGCTGTGATGAGATGTCGAGAAGGATGTCTTGACATTTGTATTGTTGCAAGTTGGGGGAGATTTGGTAGTGCAAGTTAAATGGTTCTTATTAGATGCTTAAGAATCATTGGTTGAGTCTGGGGGAATTTATTTTTCTCTGCAGGCTGTGATCACAAAACTGTGAAGATATTGGTCAATACAGAAGTTTTCTTGGTGGACAGTGTCTGACATTATGTCAGAACATTGTTAAAGACATGCTTCAAGAGTAATTGGTCTTTTGGTCGATGGGCCTTGCATTGTGGAGAACATGCGCATGCTAAACATGTTCATTGTTACTTGCATTATTGTTAGACGGTTATCTTGAAGAATAAACAGTCAAAGCATTCTTGGCCGGTGCACATTGGGTTTTGGTGAAGTTACATTCTTGAATTTATGACCTCTTTGAATTGTCCTTCGTTTATTTCTTGGTTCGTATCTTTCAAAGGAAATTTCTGGGGTATTTAAAGGAGTCCTTGGATCAGGCTGTATAGTATGTTCCAAATGTCTTGTGTTCAAGTCTGGATAAGTATTGGTTGGGTATAGGAATGTCTTGGTTTCTTTTGCCAATTTTTGGCTAAAAAGAGGGAGTATGGGTCACTAGGTCAAGGGAGGCATGGGTTGTTCTTGCAGTTGCTTTGCAAGGACGATAAACAAGACGTTCTAACATCCTGTCTGTGTGTCAAGAAGACTACAACTGATCTCTGGAGGGGGAGTGTGTTTGAAAAGAATGCCCTTTGTTCTTTGGTTTAAAACGTCCTACTAGTTTCTTTAAAGTTTCTATTGCCTGGACATTTTTCAAATTCGCTCATTCCGGTTTACTACTTTCCTCAAGTGTGGCAGTATCGTCTCATTGGTTAAGGGGGGGGGGGGGGGGGGGCTGAGTTATCTTCTTCCTCATGCACACCAACATAGACTCAGTTTTCACAGTATTCCGATCATATCCACCACTCAGGGAGAAGAGACGTTCAAAAAGTGTTTTAGCCAAAATTTGTCAAAAGGGGGAGATTGAAAGCTCTTGTGGTTTGACTAAATTTTGGTAAAAGACATTGATGATAAAGATGAAGAAATCTGGACTGAACAAAGATGTGGAAGAAGATGTCTTAAGCTGAAGTCATGACATCCCGAAGTACAACACTGATTTAGCAAGTGTTAAATCTGTAACAAATCAGCCAAGAGTTAATGCGCATGGATCAAGGACAGAAGATTGAAGCCCAAGGAAGTATAATACTATAAATAGAAGACTTAGACCTAGGTTTTGGTATGCCTTTAGTACGCCTTTTGTAACCTTGTCTTATTGCGTAAGAAACAAGGGTTTAGGGTTTTGAGAGTCGTTGTCTCTCTAGGTTGTAAGTCTCCCTTTGTATCAGTTGATGCATTATAGCAGATATAAGTGTCGCACAGATCCATAAGCCTTGAGGTATTGGATTATGTATTGTTCTTGGATGAAGCTTTTAAGCAAATCCGAGTTAGCTTATTTGTCAAGAAAGCTTGACAGATTTCTGTATTGACAGAGATGATGTAGAAATCACAGTTGGTGATTAAGGGAAGTGAGTGGGGTATCTCATATCAGAGTTATAAACGTTTGAGTTTAGCTTTGGTAAAGATGTTCATTGGGTAAATGTTAGGTATAAAGTTGTAAACGGGGGAGTTTAGCTTTGTACCAGTTCTACAGATAGTGAAGTCTTCTTCCTGAATTGGTATCCCCCAGATGTAGGTCAGTTTCACCGAACTGGGTTAATAATTGGTGTGTTATTTATCATTCTGCAGATTTATGTTTTCTGTTAGGGTTCATGATAAACATGTTGGATCAGAAATCATGACATCTGTGATTGTGCAGTTCTGATATTCAAGGTATCAGTCTGCTGTTGCGCCTCTGAGTTTAAATGATTATGTAGCACAATGTATTAACATGTGTTAGGACATCTGCTGTCTGCATAGGCCAGAATTTCAAATATTTATCCCAAAAATTTCAAACCTTTATATCATCCAATTGTATTTTGCACCAAACATCTTGCCCTAATACACCCCAACAAAACGCGGTAGCCGAACGCAAAAATTGGCACCTCGTAGAAACTACTCGGACCCTACTTCTCCATGGTAATGTTCCTCTCCGGTTTTGGGGAGATGCGGTGCTCACGACATGCTACCTCATAAATTGCATGCCCTCATCTGTCCTTAATAATAAAATTCCTCATTCAATCCTGTTTCCAAACTCTCCACTCCACCCAATTCCTCCTCGAGTCTTCGATTCTACATGTTTTGTACACAATGTCTCCCTTGATCTTGATAAACTATCAGCTTGATCACTAAAGTGTGTCTTTCTTGGCTGTCATCGATTCCAAAAGGGTTATCGTTGCTACTCACATACTCTACAATGATACCTTGTATCCACCGATGTTACCTTCTTCGAGTCTGATCCATATTTCGAGTCCAACCAAGTAACTACGGAACCTCTACAAGAAAGTATTCCCACACCTCTTCCGAAAGTCCCATCTGTCACTATCCCTTATCCTTCTAGGGAACCTGACCCACTAGATACCCCTACTGTTAACCCCCCGTTCCTCACCCACTTCAAACATATTAGCGTCGTCACCCAACGTCTGACGTACCTGTCCCTGAAGTCGTACATGTCCCTTAGGTCAATACATACTCTCCTCCGACACTTTCACCATCACCGGATCCGATCCTGCAACTTGAGTCTGATCTTCTGATTGCCCTTCAAAAAGGTATACGTCAAACACGAAATCCTTCTGCACATTATATTGATTTATGTTATCATCATCTTTCCCTTTTGCAGTATACTTGTTTGTCTTCTTTGCATTCTATTTCTATTCCTAAAACTCTAGGTGAAGCATTATCTCACCCTGAGTGGTACTTGGGAACCGGTTCCTCTACCCCATGGGGAATCTTTAGTAGGTTGTCGTTGGCTTTATATAGTGAAAGTTGGTCCAGATGGTAAGATTGATCGATTTAAAGCTCGCTTGGTAGCCAAAGGATACACTCACATTTTTGGCTTAGATTATAGTGATACCTTTTCGCCCATAGCCCGGATGGCATATGTTAGAATTCTTCTAGCCATTGCAGCCATTCAACATTGGCCTCTTCATCAACTTGACATCAAAAATGCATTCTTACATGGTGATCTTGAAGAGGAAGTATATATGGAGCAACCACATAGGTTTGTTGCTCAGGGGGAGTCATCGAATATGGTTTGTAGGCTACACAGGTCTCATTATAGTCTTAAGCAATCTCTGGGAGCTTGGTTTGGCAGATTCAACACCGTAGTACAATAGGTTGGTATGGTCCGTAGTGAAGCTGACCATTCTTATTTTTATCGTCACTCACCCCAAGGATGTATTTGTCTTATTGTGTATGTAGATGACATTGTCATAACTGGTATTGATTAGCAGGGAATACTCCAGTTGAAACAACATCTCTCGAAACAATTTCAAAAAAAATATATTGGTAAACTCCGTTATTTCTTGGGTATTGAAGTAGCCCAATCTAAAGATGGTTTGGTGATTTCTCAGCGGAAATATGCTATAGATATTTTGGAAGAAACAAGTTTGTTAAATGCTAAACCAGTCGATACTCCTATGGAACCAACTGTCAAACTACTACCCAATCAGGGGGAGCCTTTATCTGACTCAAAAAGGTATAGGAGATTGGTTGGAAATTTGAATTATCTCACAGTCACTCGTCTAGAAATTTCTTTTGCAGTTACCGTGGTAAGCCAGTTCTTAAATTCCCCTTGTTAGGAACACATGGATGTTGTTATCCGAATTCTGAGATACATCAAATGTGCTCCAGGAAAAGGTCTTGTGTATGAGGATAAAGGACATACCCAGATATTTGGATACTCCGATGTTGATTGGGCAGGGTCACCCATTGACAGACGATCCACCTTCGGGCATTGTGTAATTGTTGGAGGAAACCTTATATCCTGGAAAAGTAAGAAACAAAATGTAGTTGCAAGATCAAGCGCCAAGGCAGAGTATAGGTCCATGGAAATAACAACATGTGAACTTATTTGGTTAAAAAAGTTGCTCAAGGAACTTCAAATTGAAGAAGCAAGACCAATGACACTTATTTGTGATAATCAAATTGCATTGCACATTGCTTCAAATCCAGTCTTTCATGAGAGGACCAAACATATTGAGATAGACTGTCACTTTGTCAGAGAAGATTGAGTCAAGCGACATCATCACAAGCTTTGTCAACTTTAATGATCAATTGGAAGATGTGTTTACAAAATCCCTACGAACCCCCAGAACTAACTATATATGTAACAAGCTTGGTGCATTTGACTTATATGCTCAAGCTTGAAGGGGAGTGTTGATATTTGTAAATATATGTAGCATTAAGAATATTTGTATATAGAATAGTCCCACATCGACTATATCATGTAATTAGTTATAATCTATCTATATACAATAATGTCTCTGTAGTGCTTTTTAAAACACACTGTTTAATCTAAATGTCTCTTAGTCTCGCTAATTTCAACACATATCATAACCCTCATAACTGACCCGTTCCCATAACAAAGTAGCTTGTTAAAATCCCCAACAGACAAACTTACATCACCATCATATAAACCCTAAAAAAATAAAAAGCCACAATACACCTACACTATATTCTTCCTTTTCTATATGGCCAAAAATTATAGGCATTCTAGTATTTAATCCTCTTCTACCTCAAATGCCTGAAATTCGTTGCTTTTCACACCTTCAGGTCCAAGAAGATTAAATAGGGGAAGTTTTCATACCCTTATTTTAACCCTAGCTTTTACATCATACATTAATCATATCATCTCATTAGCATAGCACTTAATCCTTGGTTCCTCTGTGAATTTGGGTTTGCATTGGTTTCATATCATCTAACCAAGACATCAAGAGATATGGTACATGTTTGTTCTTCTTTGTATTCATCTAGGTGTACAAAATTGGAGTGAGAAACTCATGGTTAAGGCAAGTTCACTATGGCATGAGGGGTCACATTATGGTCAAGAAAGATTCAAAGTTGATTCATTGATTTAGGAATGGTTCATGTGTTTATTTCCATGACATATCCAGCAAATTCACAAGACATCGTCCAATTATAAAAGTTCCCATCAAGTATTCTTAATTTGGTGTTCATATGATCATCATTGAGCCTTTGGATTCAAGATCATAGAAAAAACAACAATTTGGTGCATGGTTGTGTGGCTTAAGTCCAAGTATGACATACCATTTGGTCCAAACACCATAACTCTCTCAATTTTCATCAAATGAACAAGCTAATTTGAGCCAAATGTCACGAATGAACTCCTCTACAACTTTGCTTCAAGGATCAAACATCAATTCAACCTCTAAGGACTTCAATTTTGGAAGTGACCAAGTTGCCAAAAGTGTCTAAAACCTTGTCATGACCCCTACTTTCCCCACATGCCATTTCTAGCTCAAGTATCCAATTGACAAGCTTCTTTATGCCTTTTTTTAAGCTCATTGCAAGGATAATTTGGCCCAAGTTTCGTTCAATTAGCACTAGGGAATCAAAAGTTGTGATTTCATGAACATGAGGTGTCAAATTGGCCAGGCATGCCAAAACTTGGTTCGACCTAATGCCTGACCTAGAAACTAGGTCACAACCCAAACTTTGAATCAATGCCATTTTCAATCCAAGCAACCTTTATATTTGATTCTTTTTGCATTGAATTCTTTGCAGTGAAAGGAACATTTGGCACAAATAAAATCCCAAAATGCACGAGTAGATTTCATTTGGCCTAGCTTCAAACATGGCACCATGAACTCTGCTCTTTGCTCAAGTTTCAGGTCCTGAAATTCATGCCAACTTTAATCTGGGACCACCAACCCATGTGCAACTCATTTGTGAACCTAAAACGCATCTGAACAAGAATAAAACGACTCGTTTCAAGTGCTAATTCATGTTTTTCATCCTTCATCTCAGACGCTTTGCAAATCATAAAAACTCAACCCTAATTCACAGGAGTTTTCCTCTAATTCACACGTACCATGTCCTCCTCCCATTTCCTATAAATAGAGGATCATTTTACCTTCTATTCCAAGCTTGGATAGCCAAAGAAACTCTACAACACTGATAACGTGAAATATATCGTTTATTTCGACTCGATTCGCATGCAATTTAATTTAGTTTTACTTGTTTTTCATATTTTTATATTGTGTTATGTTTGTGTTTCAAGTATTTGTCGAATAAGAGCATCCGTGCGAGAAAACCGAGAAAAGAGCAAGAAAATGAAGAATAAGTGAAAATTCTGTAATTTTACTGATACGGTGTTTGCCGTGGACAAATGGTGTTCGCCGTGGGCAAATGGCGTTCGCCGTCAACCCATGGCATTCGCCATGGACCATGCAATGGCGTTCGCCGTCAACCCACGGCGTTCGCCATTATGTCGCAGCAGCAGTTTTTCAGCATTTCCAACAGTTTGCAGCAGTTTCATGGATTTGAATTTCCCTCCCTTTTTTGAGCATAGGAACAGTTATTCAGGGCCAAAATCCTCTATAAATAGACCCCTTTGCATCAGTTCCAAGACATCCAAGACGCGCGGAAGCGCTGCCGACATTCCGTTCATAGTTTTAGGCAGAAAAACACTTGTAAAAGTGACAATCACTCACATCGAGAGATTGTCACAAATTCTATTCTTATTTGTTTCTTGTACTCTTGGATCAACAATCTTGGCTTCAATTTAATTTCAGTTTTTATTTCAGGTTCATTTACTTTTACCGCAATTTATTTTCCTGCTTTTATTTTCCGCAATTTATATTTATGCTTTATCTTTCTTCCATTGTTATCTTCTTAACCTTTTACCGTTTTCTTCAAGTACCACTTTAAACAAATTTAAACCGCTTATTATGTATTTATTTAAATCAAAAACCCAAAATTATTTATTTGTTTCCACAACCATGTTTGGCTAAATTGTCTTGAGTCCGGCGTATGAGGACCGTCGTTACTGACGGGACTCGGTAGAAATTATAGGCGCGAAATTATTATTGTATGTCATTTTGGTTTTAATTTCCAAGTTTAATTTAAGTAACTTTGTCACGAGAGTGAGAGGTTATTTAACATTGTTTTGTCACGAGAGTCAGAAGCAAATTAAGGTTTAAGCCGAGATCTGCGAGAGCGTGAGGAGTGAACCGGATAGTGGGAATTAGGCATCATATCTAAATACATTGAGAGCGCTTTAGATAGCGATTAGGATATTATTGGCTTTCAAAGTGTGTTTCTTAGTTACCGGCGAGTGAGAGCAAAATCTTGGGATTAAGAAGTATGGCTTTAGTTAAGATTGCGAAAGTGTGAGGCGGAGCCTTTAAGTCGGTATATTCTACGAAATAGGCGTATAGTCGTAATTAGCAACCGTATTCTACAAATCCTTTAGGTGCGCGGAAATCATATTTCGGGCTCGTTTTAGTATTATTTTCAAACCTTTAGTAATTAGCATTTATATTTCCGTTTAAACCAAGTAATGTTTAGCCTTAGCTCTACTTCGCAACAATAGATAACGGTAGGTTGACAGTGGTCTCTGTGGGTTCGACAATATTTTATATTACTTCGATATTTCTGTGCACTTGCGGTCGCATCAAGTTTTTGGCGCTGTTGTCGTGGACCAACAGTCAATATTGTGATTCCATTGTTGCACCGTATAGACTAAGGCACTCTAATATTAATTACTATGTATCACCCAGATTTCCTTTAAAATTACCACTCCCAATATTTTGAGGAATCACAAGAATCCCATAATCCTGACCTCGAAATGTTGATGGAGGATTTCAATGCGATGCTCACTCACTCTCAACCAAATTTCCTCTATGATTACCACTCCCAATATTTTGAGGAACCGCAAGAATCCCATAATTCTAGCCGCGAAACATTAATAGAGGATTTCATTGAAACAACAACTAATTCTAGGCTAGAATCTGTGATGGAGCGCTTTGTGGAGACAAAAAATCTCTAGAATGAAGAGTTTAGAAAACAACATCTCGATACTTATGAAACCTTTAGGTAGATGAACACGGTGGTCGAGTCCCAAACGACTCACACTGAGGCATTGGAGACTCAAATCTCTTTACTTGCCCAAACACCTATAGGACCCTCCCTTGAGAGACATGTGGATGTTGTTACAACCAGTTGTGAAGAACAAATAGAAAATCCCAAGAAGAGTGATAATGAGGTTGAGGAGAGTTCTAGTGAGAAAATAGTAGAGATTGAGAAAAATCCTCGGACACCACCTGAAAGGGAGGTTGTCGAAGAGGTAGAGAGGGAAGCATCTATTTTTGTTCCTCCTCCCTATACCCCACCTATTCCCTACCCACAAAGGTTTGTAGAAGTTAAGGTAGACTCCAAATCCAAAACATATGTGAAGGTATTGGAAAATATCCACACCGATGTGTCATACCCAAAATTTTGACCACTAAGATTTCCCATCATTGTGCAAATCATCATCACAATAGGGATGAACCATCAGTCTCCCCAAAGATGGGCGAGCACTCACTACAAACAATAATTAGGGTTTCAAGCCCTCTTTGAGACTTAGACAAAGGATCAATCAAGGAATGACATGACCTTCAACTTGTCTAAACCTCTCAAACATCCCCAATGGATCAAGAGGACTCCCACCACAAGGATTAAGCACAAGGCTGCAACATTCTGATTTGATCAAGCCTCAAAATCAACAGTGTCACCAAATTAGGGTTTTGGTCGACCAGGGCCTCTAGATGGGAATTTTCCTCTGGGCATGAGCCAATGCTTCAAAGCATAACCTAAGATGCTCCAAGGGACATCATGAACCCTATCATCAAGTCAATTTAACCTCAGGGGATACATTCACAAAAGATCAGGAATTAGGGTTTCTTGACCTAATTCACCCCTAAGTTGACTTTTGGCACAAAACATGAGCCAATACCTCAAGATAGGATTTGAGGGTCTAAAATACATCACATTGATCCATTTGCAACAATGGATTGACCCAAGAAGCTTGATCAACAAGGTTCAAGCTCATCAGAACCACAATTAGGGTTTCGCGGGAAAAAGTCAATTGCCTTTGACTTTTGACCAAGACATGCTCCCAAACCCTAGGACATGATTCAATACACCCTATAACACCTATGAAATCAATCCATCAAGTTTGATTTAGGTCAAGGACTTGATTTCATAGAGGATCGCACACTTTGGAATTTATCTGACAAAAAGTCAATTGTGCACAAAAGTCAACTTTGAATTTTTGAGATTTTTCACAATTATGGTTCTTTGACCCTAAAATGATGTTATTGTGTGATTGGAATCATCATTCATCAATAAAAATCAAGAAAAGTGGGATAACTTGAAAAAGGGGTAACCATAAAAACTTAGAAATTTTTCTAAGTTATGGAACAAGGTGGCTAGGGTACCAACTTTGGAGGATCATAACTCCTAAACCATAAGGCTATTTTTACCTATCCAAAGCTGGATTTGTAGCTCTCATGGCACTCTACAAAAGCTTCAAACATAACTCATTCCAATTCCTCATGGATTTTAAGTTATGGAATGATCAAAATCACAAAAAGTGAAAATGTCACTTTTTTCCAACACTTAGTGAAATTTTCACTAAGTCAGAATCTGCTTTCACTTTTTTCCAAATGTAGGGGCATTTTTCACTTGGATCCAAAAAGTATCAAAACCAATTATGATCAAACAGTTGTTGTATCATATGAGGACTTTCCAAAATGGCCAAGAACCCCATCAAATTCCACTTGAGCCATGAGATATGACAATGGCAACATGCCTTGCTGAAAACTGTCAAAGCAAGGCAGATTTGTGTATTTTGCTCGATTTGCCAAATTTGTGCAAATGACAAACACACTTATCCATCTGAACACCTCAAGGGGAGACCAAGGAGGAACCAACTCTGATACCAAGCCTCCCAAGTCCTTGGAACTAAAAATAGCATGCCAAACCTAGAAATCCCTAAAGAGAGGACAAGACTCCAATTTTGTTTTGGAACATTCAAATGATGCACCAAGGTGGCATGGACTGAGCCATTTCCAACTGAATTCAGTCAAGACTTATCCAAGACCAAGGGAACCAGCAGCCTGTGCCCTAACCTCTAGTCAATGACTAGAGGAGACTTGGATTCTCATTGATCAACATTGGCCAAACCTATGCAGTAGTTGCCATTCACTATTCCTTGCAAAACAAACTTGCTCTACTATAAATATAGCTCATTTGTGATCAGTTTAAGTACACCAAAGCCATCAAACAGATGCTTTCCTCAAAAATCTCCTTCTTCACTCCAAAATTGCCTTCCAAAGAAAGTCACTATCCGGTTTTGAGTTTGAGAGTTATTCCAATCAAACCAATCACACACACACCTCATAAACATCATATAGAAGGGATCCAAACACTCACACAACATCTGGAACACCAAAATTACAAAATCACTAGCCAACTGCTCAAGTTCTTGACAGGTTTGCAGTTGGGGTACCATCTCAAGTTCCAGATCATTTCCATTCATTCCAAACATCCAGACACACTCCATAGCACCTAGGGAAGTTGTCCATATCCTTGGAACCAAGCTGTAACACCTCTAACACAAAACACGATCACCAGCTGCAAGAGTTAAGCATGAGCTCTTCTAACTCTATATCCTTACATTTTTTGCTGCACAATAATTTGGCCATATGTTCATAATCATGCATAGAGTGTTTTCCCTTAATCAATTACTTTGTTTGAATCGTGTATGGAATTTCTGAACCTTCATACAAATTTTAGGGTTCTTGAGGTTTCTCTTTGATTTCTTATTTCATGGTTAAAATAAATGAAATTAAAGACCATAGACATGATCGTGAGGTGAAAACGAGTAGATTGATATGTAGATTGCATGATATCATCAAGTATTCAGTGAGATTGGATAGAAAATGCAAATCTGCAGAAACAGAGGATGGCGCGTGTTCTTGCCATGTTCTTGGCGCCATTTTTGAACATTTGAATATTTGAATTTTGTGATTTTATTTAATTAATTCAAAAATTAATATCTCTCTCAGTTTTAATGATTTTGAGTTGATTCTTTTTTTAATAATTCACAAAATTATTAAAATATTTTATTTTCCCAAAAAATCCCAAAAATATTATTTATTTCATATACTTGATATTTTTGTAAAGAATTAATATTTTAATTGTTTTTGACATTAAAAATATTTTCTCCCTCTTAATTTTTCAAATTTTAGTGATTTCAAATCATTTTGTGAATAGAAACATAATTTTTGAGACATTAATCCAAGACCACAATTTGTTTCCACACATGTTTAACAATTTTGTTCATTTTAATTGAATTTTTATTCAATTAAAATATATTTTGAAAACGAATTAGGGTTTTGATCAATTCAACCCTCATCAAATCTTTTTCAAACACTTTGGGCCTCTTGGTAGAGTGTAAGACCCAACCCTTTGTAAATACAAACCTTTTTGGGCCTCAGTGTGTTGTATAAGTCCCAATACCGTCAAAAGTTTCGACACGATCGTCGCCTTTTTCACAAAAATCTTTGGGCTTCTCCTTGAGTTATAAGACCCATCTTTAAACAGTTTGGGCCTCTAATAGAGTGTAAGTCCCAACCCTTTTTGTACATAAACCTTATTGGGCCTCACTTATTGTATAAGTCCCTCTGTACATTTTTAAAACAACGACGCGATCGTCGTTCTCAAACAAAAACCATTTTGGGCCTCTCCTTGAGATGTAAGCCCCACCACTTGTATAAAAATAAACCATTTTAGGCCTCTCCTTGAGCTGTAAGCCCCACCACTTGTATAAAAATAAACCTTTGGGCCTCTTGAGAGAGTGTAAGACTCATCCCTTTGTACAGAAAACCTTTTTGGGTCTCAGTCACTTGTATAAGTCCCTGTACAAAACAACAGTGCAATCACTGATAAAACCTTGGGCCTCTCCTTGAGCTGTAAGCTCCAACAATCTTTTCAAAGAACTTTCTCCTTTGATTTTGAATATAATATTATTATCAAAGCTTTCTTTGTTGAACAACTAACAAAACAGCATGGAAGCTCTACAACCGAGTAAGTGTTTACCCGCTTTCTTTATCCGCTTTCATATATATAACTGTATTGTGGGGCTGCTCACTGTAAGTCTTCTTTCACAAACGTTTATATACTTGTCAAATATCCACTGTGTAATATTAGTATAGTTATTTAGAGTTTTCCCCGGTAACTACGTCTAGCACTAGGTAAAGCCCTGTTGGTCAGTCTTAAATACAAACAACACTAGATCCCCATAGGATTACCAGACACAGTCTTCCCTCCTCTTGGGGTTAAACAATATGGAGATGTGAAAGGTAGCATTCTCTGTGAACCCTTTCTCAGACTATCACCCTTAGAAATTGTCAAAGAGCCTCTACTCCCCAGGGATGATCTTTTCTCCGTGAATGGCATCTCTTGAGTTTGTTCCAAATTCTTGGACTTTCCTGGCTTGATCTATTCTCGGTGAATGGCATGTCTTGAACTTCTCGGGGTTTGCGGACCCACATGATTCTTAAAAGTATCCCCGCCTCCTCTTGGGCATTGTACAAGGACCCTTTGGCTTCTTAAAAGCTCTCATCCCTTTGCTTGGGCTTAGTACAAGAACCCAGAGACCTCTACAGGTATAGGAACAGAACCTAGTCATCAATTTGCTAGAGCTGTCTTTCTGAGTCAAGTGTCAGACCAGTTAATGGGTTGACCTTCATCCCTTAACGTACCCGCCTTCTCTTGGGCATCATACAAAGATCACTCACTACCTGAGAATCGATTTCTCAAAACACCAGTAGACTTTGACAGTCCCAATACCCTTTAGATTCCCCGTTTCCTTAAAGAACAGGAAATACCCTGATCCTCTGATCAGTGCCAAAGCATAACAATACCTTCAATCTTTATAAGAACTGATTTTCTCTTTTATCCAACATACTGGACCTGTCACTAAACTGAAACAGTCACCAGCACGATAGCCTCCTCTTGGGCTTTGTACAATGATTTTCCCCAGTGGAGCTAACCTTTTCACACTCTCTTATTGAGTATAAAAGACTCTCTTGTTAAGTCACCCACTTTCAGCCTCCATCTCGGGCTTTGTACGAGATACTAAAACACTCTCTTATTGAGTATAAAAGACTCTCTTGTTGAGTCAATCCCTTTTAGCCTCTACCTCGGGCTTTGTACGAGATACCAAATCACTCTCTTGTTGAGTATAAAAGACTCTCTTGCTGAGTCACTTCCCTCTCAGCCTCCATCTCGGGCTTCGTACGAGATACAAAATCACTTTCTTGTTGAGTATAAAAGACCCTCATGTGGAGTCAAAACCTTTTAGCCTCCGTCTTGGGCTTCGTACAAGACACATATAAAAGCACTCTCCTGTTGAGTCAGTCACTTGTTAGCACTCTCCTGTTGATTTCCCTGTTTCGTTAAATGGGAATACGTAGGCATAAGATTGGAAAAATTCTTAGCGAGCATACTAATCAAAAACCCAAAATCCCGTACCTTCATACATCAATCAAAAAGCATCAGTCCTAATATCCTACCAATATCCCAGACACTGTTTTTTTAACAAAATAACCTAAGAGAGACCCACAATCTTTATAGCATCTGTAAACCATCAGTCATCTATTCAAACTCAGTATGCAAGCAGGGTTAATTAGAGACATCTATTTCCCTTGCTTCATCAACTTCAATAGGATAAAAAATGAATCAAACTGTAGTACCCCAAAGTAATAGTGCTGCGCAACCATGCAAAAACTCGCGCTATAGAAAAATGGTGACTCTGCTGGGGAGTGATCGTAAGATCTAGTCATCATCATCCCCATTTTCCAACAGAAAAATGGTGACTCTGCTGGGGAAAAAATGTTACATCGTATCTCTTCCCATCTCTTAGGTAGAAACCTTAAAAAAATGCCACAGCAGAAAGGAGACCAGAGTGGGAGATATTCTTGCTTGCTTTCCCAAGGGAGAAAACCCTAAATTTGCATCACAGAAATGACGGCTCTGCTGGGGAGTCATTGTCTGTATAGGATCATAAGACTAGAGGTCTAGGATGATTAAGATAAATATATATACTATTTTTCCTAATTGATATCTGTGTTTATTTTTCTGCTAATGGGAATGCGTGTGATGTCGCATGTGGAAAGATTGAGTATACACCTAAGATAGGTGATGGCAATGCGGGTAATCTTGCTAGGAGTGAATTCCAGTTAAGAGCCCCCGATCGACAATCAAACTCAGTGGAGACTCCCTTTGCAGATACATTGCCTATACGACTTCGGTTATTGAAAGTAGTGTGGTCGACTGGGTTCTCTGAGAAGCTGAGGTTTTTAGTAGACTTAAGCCATTTTGTAGTGCGGAAGCTATCGGAGATAGTTGTCACGCGATACTACCCTCATCTGAGATCACTCTGGGATACATCAGCTCACTGGCGATCTGCTTGCTGTTGTTATCCCAGAGGGGTCAATGATTTTGCGGACATGTACAAAAAATCACCAGTAAAAACCTTTGGGGGGGGGGGGGTAGAGCCTTGACTTCTGACACCGACCCTTTGACCCCATGTTTTTTCTATGTTTTTGTGTGTTGCATTCATACATTCATTTAAAAAACATTAAAACATTCAAAAAAAAATCTTCTCTTCTAAGTCTCTCTTTTTCAAATTAAACTAAGACAATGATTGCAAATGTCAGAGAAGGAGATTGCGCTAATGGATTTCGGTAGAAGGAAAACTCATAAGTACACCTTCAAGGTTCCAAAGTTAGAGGATTTGAGAGGTTTGGCAAGAATGATCACCAACCACGAGGCTTTCAGAGCCAAGTATGGAGGACTACTGTCCTTGTTGAGGGTTCATGTAATCGAAGGAATCTTGTCCAAGCAAATCCAGTTCTACGATCCGGTTTATCACTATTTCACATTTCCGGATTATCAGCTTGCACCAACGCTGGAGGAGTATTCTCACTTGACTGATTTACATATTACTGATCAAGCTCCCTTTTCTGGACTAGAAGAAATTCCAAAGGATCAAACCATTGCAAGAGCAATTTATTTGGACGAGTCAGAAGTCAGGACTCACATGACCACTAAGGGTGCCATCCAAGGTTTTCCAGCCCAATTCTTGATAAAGAAAGCTCTATACTTTGCTATTATAGGGAACGTGTCCGCTTTCGAGAGCATCTTTGTTTTGCTCACCTACGGGTTATTTTTGTTTCCCAACATCGATAACTTTGTAGATATCAACGCCATTAAGATTTTCCTGATCGGAAACCCCGTACCGACCTTACTTGCAGATGTGTATCATTCGGTACACTTAAGGAATTTGTATAATAGAGGAATGATCACGTGCTGTATACCCTTGCTATATAAATGGTTCACTTCCCATTTGCCCAAGTCTGCTACATTTTGGGATCAAAAGAATACTTTACGTTGGTCGCAGAGAATCATGTCTCTTACCAACTCTGACATCGATTGGTACAATCGAATCTACGACGGGATCAAAGGGGGGAAATTTCCCAAATGTACCCCTTATAGGAACTAAGGGGGGAATCAACTATCATCCAGTGTTAGTTCATCGTCAATTTGGATACCCGATGAGGCATGTCCCGCAAAATGCTCATCTGGAAGGTCTTTTCTTCAAGGAAGGAGAAAATGACAGGGCACTAAAGACAGAAATAGTGCACTCCTGGAAACATGTTCATAGGAAAGGACGAGAGTCTCTAGGAAAACCAGACTGTGTCTCGGTGGAGCCTTATCTCCACTGGGTACAAACTAGAGCTCTCAAACTGAGGATGCCTTACCCTCGTCAGGAGGTTCTTCCATTAAGGGACTCTACCCTTTATTTCAGGTCTGAGACAGAAAAACTTCAGGTTACTCTCAGCAAAGTTCATCAGGAGAAGAGGTCTTGGAGGAACAAGTATCGTATTCTCAATGTGAAGTGTACGAAAATAAAGCAACTATTAAGAGAAAAAGATGCATTGATTGAGATTTTAGAGCAACATGCTGTAGAAAATCAGGATGACCAAAGGAATTTGCTCGCTCCTTTCACTTGGCAAAGGAATGACAACCCAACAACGGCCCAAGAGCCCCGGTCAAAGAAAAGGAAAGAACCCGAACCAGCACCTGAGCTCTCTTCAGAGAGGACTCAGGATCCATTAGTTTAGATTTCCTTTTCCAACACTTTGTAATCTACTGTATTTCCATTTCCGCAATCCGTTGAATTCAATAAAACCGGGTTTCCCCACAGTTTGATATTTGCAATCCAATTGTCGAGGTTTACTTTGAATAAACAAAAATAATTAATAATCATTGCATTCATCATTCTCATAAACGCATTCTTCTTACCTACGAATCTCACGTTTGCGTCTCGATTCTAGAGTCAAACTGTCTCATTCGTACAATACTCGGGCCAATCGTCAGAAAAAGATGAATGATTTCGAGGAAGAAAACAAAGAGTCGAGAGAAGAGATCGACACTCTGAAAGAGGATCTGAGAAAGCTTCATAACGACATGCAAGCTCTAGCAGAAGCTCAGATGCAACAACAAAGAACTGTGATCTCAGAGATCACATCAACGCCTATAGTGGAGAAGTATGATCCTAGGTACAAAATGCCGAAAGATCGTCCCTGGGGCATGCCTATCAACTATATCCCAGAAGGATATGTTCCGCCGATCACTGAGGATCAGGGAACCGCAGTAGGAACCAGTGGGCCTGAAGGTTACAAACTCAGGGAAAGCGAAGATGCCAGGGGCATGGCAGCAACTCCTGAAGGTTACAAACTTCAGTAGGCACCGAGAGTCTCGGCCATATTGACTATACCACCACCTGTGGTACACACTGTCCCGGAAGGACAGATTCCACAGATACCTTCTGGTGGAAATGACAGCATGTTCGACAGAATAAATGAGTTCCAGGAACAATTCCTGGAGATGCAGAAAGAACTGTAGGCCCTTCGCGGTCAGGATCTATTTGGAATGGACGCCCAGACCTCTACTTAGTCCCCAATGTGAAAGTTCTGCACAAATTCCAAGTGCCCGACTTTGAAAAGTACAAGGGTAACTCTTGCCCTCAGAGCCATTTGGTGATGTACGCTCGGCGAATGTCAGCTCAGACAAAGAACCAGGAGCTACTGATTCACTACTTTCAATATAGTTTAACCGGTGCCGCATTAAAATGGTACATGGGTTTAAACCACGCTACGATCGGCACATTCAGAGATCTTGGCACTGCTTTCGTTTAACAATATAAATACAATTTGGACATGGCACCGGACAGAGATCAACTCAGATCAATATCACAAAAGGACAAGGAAACCTTTAAGGAGTACGCTCAGAGATGGCGTGAAATTGCCGCCCAGATTTGTCCACTTCTTGAGAAAAAAGAGATGACAAAGATCTTCTTAAAGACCTTAAGCTCATTCTACTACGATAGAATGGTCGCGAGTGCGCCCAGTGACTTCACTGTGACGGTGGGCATGGGAGTTCGTCTTGAGGAAGCCGTCCGAGAAGGACGTTTAGTAAAAGACGCTGGATCATCAAGTAGTACAAAACGATACGGTAGTGCTCTCCCTAAGAAAAAAGAGCAAGATATCAGGAATATCTCTCTTGGAAAGCAAAGGCGATGATATCAACCAGTAGCTGCTGTAACTCCTGCTATCAATCCCATGCCTATTCCTACGTATCAACCTCAGGTTGCTCAGAGCCAACCGAATCAACAGCAACTTCATCAAAGGACACAACAGCCTCTTCAGCAGGCTCGTCCTCAGTACAACAATGGCCTCTTCAGCAGGCTCGTCCTCAGTACAACAATGGCCTCTTCAGCAGGCTCATCCTCAGTACAACAATAGCCATACAACGCGACCGCAAGGGTTTGACCCTATACCCATGTTGTACGTGGAGCTGCTTCCATTACTACTGGTCAAGGGGCATGTCCAAACCAAGTATCATCTTACAGTACCGGAAAATCCGCCTTTTTGGTTCAAAATGGATCAGACTTGTCCTTACCATCAAGGATGACCAGGGCATAACATACAAAATTGTCTCAGTTTTAAATTCGACGTACAAAAGCTTGTTAGGAGCGGAGTCTTATCTTTCAAAGATATGAATCCAAATGTTCTCACAAACCCGCTGCCTCAACACGAGAAAGCTACAATCAATTTGATAGAGGGAGAGTCTAACAACATCTATCAAATTCATGATGTACTCTTATTAAGGGCGAACTTGGTCAAGATGCATTGCAGACAGAACGGATATGGCCATGTGCCACCTCATAACTATCACCAGTGTGATATCTGCTCTAAGAACAATCAGGGATGTTCTGTGGTGCAATCAGCTCTATAGGAACAATTGAATCTCGGATGGATCCAAGAGCATCGAGTTCATGGAGTCAACATGACCTATACGAATTCCAACATCATTCAGAACCACGACATCTATGCAATGAATGTCAACTTGGTGGCGATGCACTCAAGGTAAAGCCAGTATCATAATCTGTCGCGGCACGATTATAATTCCTGTCTGACTTGCTCGGTAAACAAACAGGGATGCTCTTTTGTACAAGAGGCCCTCTAGCGTTAGATGGGTCTTGGATGAATCCAGGACTACCATGATAGAAATCCTTACCAGATCAACATGATTCAAATCTTTGATGTTCGTCTGATGAATACTAGCTTGGTTGAGTTACACGCCAGGCAAGTCCAACTCGGTTTTCTCACTTCACATAATTATCAGAACTGTAAAGGATGTTGTGAGAGTAACCACGGGTGCGCTCTCGTTCAGATAACTTTACAACACTTATTAAACCACTGGTGGCTTCCAATCTATCTGGATGAAGACACGCAACAAATCAGTGTGCTTAATGGAAACCCTACTCGGCGTCAAAGTCAGGATGTCTGATCTATGGAAACAAACCTGGTAAGGTTGCATTGCATTCAAAGCAGGCGTGGCCAGGTGCCACCATACAACTATGAACGTTGTAGAGTCTGCTCGGAGAATAACCAAGGATGCTACCTTGTGCGGGCAGCCCTTCAAGGTCAGTTGGATCGTAAAGAGATTCACCCGTGTCCGAGTCCCGGGCCAATCAACTGGATGCCGGACTACTTTGCGGATCAAATCAGAGACGTTGTCATAATCTCTGATCATCAACAGAACAAGGATGTTTATACCATCATCCCTCTACTGGACGAATCAAAGGTTCTTAGCCAGGAACTAATTGAAGTTACTTACGACAGTTAGAAAAATCAGAAGGCTCCTGTAGTTATCTATCTGCCGGGACCATTACCGTATGAATCAGCTAAGGCGATCCCTTACAAATACAGTGCAACAATAATTGAGAATGGAAAGGAAATTCCATTACCCTCCGTCATGAATATTGCAGAAATCAGTCGAGTAACACAGAGCGGTCGAATCTTCAACCGAGGAGTTGGAGAACCTAACAGAGAAATGGAACCTTAAACGGAAGTTCCTAATCCGCCAGTCGGTCAATCCAGTGATCCCGACCTTTCAAAGAATGATGATGAGATGCTGAAGCTCATCCAAAGGAGTGAATACAACATTGTTGACCAGCTGTTACAAACTCCTTCAAAGATCTCAGTGCTATCACTTTTACTTAGTTCCGAAGCCCACACAGAGGCTCTACAGAAAGTCTTAGAGCAGGCCTTTGTGGAACAGGATGTGTCAATATGACAGTTCGATAACATCATCTCTAATATCACTTCCTGAAACAACTTAGGATTCAGTGATGAGGATTTTCCAGAGGGGGGCAAAAGCCACAATATGGCGCTCAATATCACAGTTAATTGCCAGGACGATGCTTTAGTCAGCGTACTGGTAGACACAGGATCGGCCATCAACGTTATGCCGAAATCCACTTTAATGCGACTATCATTCAAAGGACCCCCAATGAGGGGCAGTGAGGTCATCGTCAAAGCATTTGACGGGTCTCGGAAAGCAGTTATCGGCGAAGTCGACCTTTCCATAACTATCGGTCCTCACACTTTCCTAATCACTTTCTAGGTCATGGACATCCGAGGAACATACAGTTGCTTATTAGGGAGACCTTGGATACACCAAGCCGGGGCAGTCACTTTGACCCTGCACTAGAAACTCAAGTTCGTCAAGAACGATCAACTCATCATGGTCTGTGGGGAGCAAGCATTGCTCATGAGTAACTTGTCATTATCTACTTGTGTAGAACCCGAGGAGGTTGTTGGAACTCAGTTCCAAGCACTTTCAGTGAACACGGAGAATCAGTCAGAGAAAGGAACCTAGATTTCCTCATACAGAGATGCTCTTGAAGTATCGAGAATAACAATGCAAAAGGATGGGGATAGCTTGTCATTCCTACTGATAATAAAACAAAGAAGGGTCTTGGTTTTTCTGCGACCTGCACCCGGACAGCTGCTAACGATGAAAGTCTTCATCCCATTCAGGATTTCTTCCACAGTGGAGGTTTCCTTCACCCAGTGCCTCAAACAGTCCATACTATCAACGAGGGAGATTCCTCCGATACGGATGAGGAATGGAAGTCATATCTCAACGAGGACAGTTATATGTATCAGGAAGAGGTGCCTACGCCCTTTTTCTATCCCTCACAGAGTCTGAGATTTATACCGAGGTCAGATGTCAAAATGATATACAGAGATTGTGATCCTGAAGGATGTCGTGCTCCACCAAACTCATTAGAGGAGGACACTCTAATGAAGGACAACTTTGACCACGACTATTATGGCTCAATGGATGGCCTGCCTATCTGGAAGCCGTACCCACGAGACTTGGGGCAAGAAAATAAGCCGAACAATGAAAATTAGCTGAGCGTCATTGTACAGAATACCTGCATCCCCACCATGTCATGGAATCAACCCTCAGGTTATTCAGAAAATATCCAGTACGACGATGAATTGGCAAAGCTTGCCGGATTAGAGTTCATCAACTACGCTTTTCCTGAGGTCAACGTCATCGAGAGAGATGACTCCCCCAGATCCAAAGAAGAGTGGGACACCTTGGGACAACCAAGTGGAAAATTTGACTTCATGGTCAAGTACACCGCTCCCGAAAGCTCTCGTATCAGGTTTGAAGATATCCAGCCAACTGGATGGGGAGATATACCTGAGAACACAAATACTATACAAAATACAACAGAGGAATCCTCCTATGACAACTCTGCCTGGGAGACAGATTCCATTGATCTTACTCCACCAAAAATCAGCTTCATTTCTGAAGACAAATCAAGGAAAGTACCAGACTTTGTGATTCACCGAGGAGTTTTCCGCCAATGGGTTGTTGTCGATGTTCCGAAGATTGTTTATAAGTCAAAGTAATTGCCATCTTTAACCTTTCACCCTGCCCAGGTGAAACGGATGTTTTGATAGGGCTCACTTTCTATAAATATCCCTCTTCGCTTCGCCCAAAGCGACATAATTTTGTTTTATAGGGCTGTAGTTTCAAGAATCGACTTGTTCATAAATAAAATAACGTCGTTTTGTGATCTCTGCATTAATTGCTATTTTCTCTTTTCGCTTTTCTCAGAAAATGGTAATCCTAAAAGACAATTCAAAATAAACAAGCAGTTTTTCAAAATAATAATAATACACTGCACACACTTGCATTTTCTCTATCTCTTCTAAACACAAGTCATACCGTCATGCAGATTGCTTGTTTTAAACCCCGTTAAAACATACAATCCAATGCCTTCTCCCAACTTTGAGTTTCCGGTATTTGTGGCTGAAGAAGAAGTTGACGACGAAATTCTAGAAGAGATCTCCCGACTACTCAAACAAGAGGAAAGGTCCATTGAACCTCACAAAGAGACGTTGGAAACGTTCAACGTGGGTTCAGAAAAAGAGAGAAAAGAAAGCAGGATTGGGGCACTACTCAGTCCAACTGCCAAAGAGAGTTTAACAAAGCTTCTCAAAGAATTTCCCGATGTGTTTGCTTGGTCCTACCAGGACATGACAGGGTTGGATACCAGCGTGGAACATCATTTACCATTAAAATCGGAATGTCCGCCAGTAAAGCAAAGGTTCAGACGGACTCACCTGGACATGGCCGTCAAAATCAAAGAGGAGGTACAAAAACAGATTGACGCGGGTTTCCTCGCCACGTCAGAATATCCTCAATGGTTAGCCAATATCGTACCCATTCCTAAAAAGGACGGAAAAGTTAGAATGTGTGTCGATTACAGAGATCTAAACAAGGCTAGTCCAAAGGAAGACTTTCCTTTACCACACATTGATATGCTGGTTGACAATACAGCAAAGTTCAAAGTTTTCTCCTTCATGGATGGATTCTCGGGCTATAATCAAATCAAAATGGCGCTGAAAGACATGGAGAAAACTTCGTTCATCACCCCATGGGGTACCTTTTGTTACAAGGTAATGCCGTTCGGTTTGAAGAACACCGGGGCAACTTATCAAAGGGCCATGACTACTCTGTTTCATGACATGATACACAAGGAAATCGAGGTATATGTCGATGGCATGATTGCCAAATCTAAGATAGAAGAGGAGCATGTGACCCACCTGTCAAAGTTATTTGAGCGGTTGAGAAAATACAAACTCCGCTTGAATCCCAACAAGTGCACCTTCAGTGTCCGTTCAGGAAAACTGCTAGGGTTCATCGTCAGCCAAAAAGGAATTGAGGTTGATCCTGACAAGGTCAAGGCCATTCAAGAAATTCCTTCTCCGAAAACTGAAAAACAAGTCAGAGGATTCCTGGGACGTTTGAACTACATCTCCAGATTCATATTCCTCATGACCGCAACAGGTGCGCCAATTTTCAAATTACTCAAAAAGAATCAGGACTGCGTTTGGACAGAGGACTGCCAAACCGCCTTCGACAGTATTAAGGAATACCTGTTGAACCCACCGATTCTATCACCCCCAGTGGAAGGAAGACCACTGATCATCTACCTCACAGTCCTAGAAGACTCAATGGGTTGTGTGCTTGGCCAATAAGATGAAACGAAACGGAAAGAGTCTGCCATCTACTATTTGAGCAAGAAATTCACCGATTGCGAGACTCTGTACACTATGCTTGAGAAAACTTGTTGTGCTCTGGCTTGGGCAGCCAAACATGTTCGCCAGTACATGATTCGCCTCACTACTTGGTTAATCTCAGAAATGGATCCGATCAAGTATGTCTTTGAAAAGCCTGCTCTCACGGGAAGGATTGCCCGTTGGAAGATGTTGTTATCAGAATACGACATCGAGTACCATGCTCAGAAAGCCGTTAAAGGAAGTATTTTAGCTGATCATTTGGCTCATCAACTGATTGACGATCGAGAATCAGTCGGGTTTGACATCCCAGACGAGGATGTTATGTATTTGAAAATGAAAGATTGCGATGAACCATTACCCAGTGAAGGGCCAGAACCAGGTTCCCAATGGGGACTAATCTTTGATGGAGCTGTCAATCATTACGGAAATGGAATTGGGGTAATTATCATAACACCTCAGGGTGCCCACATTCCTTTCACTGCCTGACTTACATTCAAGTGCACAAACAACGAGGCCGAATACGAAGCTTGTATTATGGGTCTCAAAGAAGCAATAGACTTAAGGATCAAAAACTTGGATTTATATGGCGACTCAGCTTTGGTTATCAATAAGATCAAAGGAGATTGGAACACATACCAATCAGGATTGATTCCTTACAAAGATTACGCGAGAAGATTGTTACCCTTCTTCAACAGAATCGAGTTTCATCACATCCCTTGTGATGAGAACCACATGGTTGATGCATTAGCCACTCTCGCTTCCATGATTAATGTAGGTTAATGGAACAACTTACCCAAGATCGACATAATGCGCCTTGAACGGCCCGCTTACATCTTCACGATTGAAGCAGTCATAGATGACAACCCTTGGTATCACGATATCAAATGCTTCCTTCAGAAACAAGAGTACCCACCTGGGGCACTAAGAAAAGACAGAAAAACCCTCAGAAGGCTAGCAGGCAGTTTCTTCCTGAGCGGTGATACACTCTATAAGAGAAACTTTAACATGGTCTTGCTCCGATTCGCATACAGACCAGAAGCAGACATGCTAATAAAAGAAATTCACGAAGGATCCTTTGGCACTCATGCCAACGGACACACAATGGCCAGAAAAATTCTGAGAGCTGGGTACTACTGGTTGATCATGGAATCTGATTGCTACAAGTACATGAGGATGTCACAAGTTTCAGATATACTCAGACAAAATCCATGTACCGCCTACACATCTCAAAGTTCTCTCTTCCCCATGGCCTTTTTCCATATCGGGAATCGACATGATTGACATGATTGAGCCCAAGGCTTCAAACGGACATCGGTTCATCCTAGTAGCCATTGATTACTTCACCAAGTGGGTCGAAGCAGCATCATACGCCAATGTGACCCGACAAGTGGTAATACGATTTGTCAAAAACAATATCATCTGCCGTTATGGTGTTCCGAGCCAGATCATTATAGATAATGGATCTAACTTGAACAACAAGATGATGAAAAGGTTGTGCGCAGAGTTCAAGATCGAACACCATAACTCATCTCCCTACCGACCCAAGATGAATGGCGCGGTAGAAGTTGCTAACAAGAACATCAAAAAGATCATTCAGAAGATGGTTGTAACCTATAAAGACTGGCACAAGATGCTACCCTTTTATCTTCACGGTTATCGCACATATGTCCGCACTTCAACAGGGGCAACCCCTTTCTCTCTAGTATATGGCATGGAAGCAGTGCTCCCCATAGAAGTAGAGATCCCATCAATCAGGGTATTGATGGAATCTAAGCTAACAGAGGCTGAATGGTGTCAAAATCGACATGACGAACTCAACCTGATCGAAGAGTAACGAATAACGGCACTATGCCACGGTCAGTTGTATCAACAGAGGATGAAGAAGGCGTTTGACAAAAAGGTTCGACCTCGCGTCTTCAGGAAAGGAGACCCTGTGCTCAAAAAGATACAAACATTTCTCACTGATTCTCGGGGAAAATGGACTCCGAATTATGACGGCCCCTACGTGGTCAAGAAAGCTTTCTCAGGCGGTGCCTTGAGACTTGCAACCATGGACGGAGAGGAATTTGCCTACCCCACAAATGTCGATGTAGTCAAGAAATACTTCGCCTAAATAAAAAAAACGTCTCGGTGGATTGAAAACCTGAAAGGGCGGTCCAGGAAAAAATTAGAGACATAATAAAAAAAATCATCCCGGTGGATTGGAAATCTCAAAGTATGATCCAGGCAAAAATTAGGGATTCATGGAAAGTAACTACGTCTGATCAGTTCAACTCTTCAACGGTAATGCCATCCATCAGAAGAAAAACTCCAGTCACGGTCATCTTCGACAGAAGCTTGGGATGCCCCGAATTCAAAGTTGGTAGAAGGATAGTGGTCGTTGTGTTTCAATGTAACCCTTTTCCCTTTATTTACGATTTTCTAACTTTGTAAATACTCTATGGAATCACGCGTTTGGCTGATTTCCATCTTATCAATAATATTTGAGCCCTTGTGCTTTTGTTTGCAATTCTTATTTGTTTTAGCTTTACAGAACGACATTTTAACATGATTAACGATTCTTGAAATAAAACAAAAATGAATTTAATTGTCAAACTTTTCTGCTTTTAAAATAAAGATGGAAATTTCTTTTGACTGTTGAAAATCGAAAGAACATCGATCGCTTTGCCAGAAATAATCGAGCTTCAAAGTGCAGAATCAAAGTACTCCTTCTAAATCAATGTGCCTAAACGAAGGATCAGTTATGTCAGATGCGAATACTCCATCTGACATCTTCGGCAGAGTTCTTACCTCCTAAGCCCGACCAACGGTTGCTCCCCCACAGGGACTACTTCTCCTAAGCAAGGCAGAATGGCTACTTTTGGACCAGTGATACTTTTTATCTCCCATTATGGCCGAGTATCCAGTCATGTTCATCTATTAGTCCGTATGTCGCGCCAGTTTCGTCAGCATATACATACATACATCATGCATTATTGATTCATACATGTTCATATTGCATCACTATCACTCTAGTCGGTCTTGTCCCCTAGTGATAAACGTCTTTTCCATTGAGTTGTCAGTTCTTTCCTCATCAGGAAGTGAATCATCTAAGCAATCTCTCTCCAGTTTATCTCTGGATTAGAGACGGTCTTCGACCACTTTGATAACTTGAACCTCTGAGAAAACCAGAGAAACTTTCGACAAATGTCACTCTTCGCCATTGAAGATGATATCTTTGCTTTCCCGGATTAAGGAAAATCCCCAGAGAAAGCCTCACAACTAAAGACTTTTAGCAACACATTGATTTTGCTCCCCGGAGAGTCGATGTTAATAAAGTCATCAGAACCTCAAAATTAGATTACATCATATGGCATTTCTCCGAGAAGATCCCGAGAAAAGTATGATGTAACACCCCCAAGCGACAGCAGTCTCTCGAGAGACCTGCTTTCCCTAGTAGAGCCGACAGATGGCGTCTCCAAACAGAGAAGTTTGTGTACCTCTACAGCTCAGACAGATGGGGTCCCCCCAGCAAGTCTGACATCAGATCTTTTTCCATCAAATGGCATCTCCCCAGGAAAATTCGGCGAGAAGTTTGAGGAAAACCGCTACGCATAACGTCCCTTGTCAAGAAAGGTTATTGACAAAAGAAACTGAGACCAGTTCCTTGGTAGGAAACCAGGATCGAGGGGAAGTTTATATCAGAAACTTAGACCAGTTCCTTGGTAGGAAACCAGGATCGAGGGTAAGTTTATATCAGAAACTTAGACCAGTTCCTTGGTAGGAAACCAGGATCGAGTGGAAGTTTATTTCAGAAACTAAGACCAGTTCCTTGGCTGAAAACTAGGATCGAGGGGAAGTTTTTACCTTTTCTAAGCATCATCGTTTAGTAGAAGAAGATGAATGCGCAAGTTACCATTCATAACCACTATCAAAATTTTGGGTATTCCGCTATTTAATCCTCTTGCACCCCGAATGCCCGAATACCTTCGCCATTCACACCTTCGGGTCCAAGAAGATTAGATAGGGGCATCTGTCATACCCCAAATTTTGACCACTAAGATTTACCATCATTGTGAAAATCATCATCACAATAGGGATGAACCATCAGTCTCCCCAAAGATGGGCGAGCATTCACTACAAACAATAATTAGGGTTTCAAGCCCTCTTTGAGCCTTAGACAAAGGATCAATCAAGGAATTACATGATCTTCAACTTGTCTAAACTTCTCAAACACCCCCAATGGATCAAGAGGACTCCCACCTCAAGGATTAAGCACAAGGCTGCAACATTCTGAGTGGATCAAGCCTCAAAATCAACAGTGTCACCAAATTAGGGTTTTGGTCTACCAGGACCTCCAGATGGGAATTTTCCTATGGGTATGAGCCAATGCTTCAAAGCATAACCTAAGATGCTCCAAGGGACATCATGAACCCAATCATCAAGTCAATTTAACCTCAGGGGATGCATTCACAAAAGATCAGGAATTAGGGTTTCTTGACCTAATTCACCCCTAAGTTGACTTTTGGGACAAAACATGAGCCAAGACCTCAAGAGAGGATTTGAGGGTCTAAAATACATCACATTAATCCATTTTCAATAATGGATTGACCCAAGAAGCTTGATCAACAAGTTTCAAGCTCATTAGAACCACAATTAGGGTTTTGCGAGAAAAAGTCAACTGCCATTGACTTTTGACCAAGACATGCTCCCAAACCCTAGGACATGATTCAATACACCCTATAACACCTATGAAATCAATCCATCAAGTTTGATTTAGGTCAAGGACTTGATTTCATAGAGTATCGCACACTTTGGAATTCATCTGACAAAAAGTCAACTATGCACAAAAGTCAACTTTGACTTTTGAGATTTTTCACAATTATGGTTCTTTGACCCTAAAATGATGTTATTGTGTGATTGGAATCATCATTCATCAAGAAAAATCAAGAAAAGTGGAATAACTTGAAAAAGGGGTAACCATAAAAACTTAGAAATTTTTTTAAGTTATGGAACAAAGTGGTTAGGGTACCAACTTTAGAGGATCATAACTCCTAAACCATAAGGCCATTTTTCCCCATCCAAAGCTGGATTTGTAGCTCTCATGGCACTCTACAAAATCTTCAAACATAACTCATTCCAATTCCTCATAGATTTTAAGTTATGGAATGATCAAAATCACAAAAAGTGAAAATGTCACTTTTTTCCAACACTTAGTGAAATTTTCACTAAGTCAGAATCTGCCTTCACTTTTTTCCAAATGTAGGGGCATTTTTAACTTGGATCCAAAAAGTATCAAAACCAATTATGATCAAACAGTTGTTGTATCATATGAGGGCTTTCCAAAATGGCCAAGAACCCCATCAAATTCCACTTGAGCCATGAGATATGACAATGGCAACATGCCTTGCTGAAAACTGTCAAAGCAAGGCAGATTTGTGCATTTTTCTTGATTTGCCAAATTTGTGCAAATGACAAACACACTTATCCATCTGAACACCTCAAGGGGAGACCAAGGAGGAACCAACTCTGATCCCAAGCCTCCCAAGTCCTTGGAACTAAAAATAGCATCCCAAACCTAGAAATCCCTAAAGAGGGGACAAGACACCAATTTTGTTTTGGAGCATTCAATGGATGCACCAAGGTGGCATGAACTGAGCCATTTCCAACTAAATTCAGTTAAGACTTATCCAAGACCAAGGGAACCAGCGGCCTATGCCCTAACCTCTAGTCAATGGCTAGAGGAGACTTGGATTATCATTGATCAACATTGGCCAAACCTATGCAGCAGTTGCCATTCATTATTCCTTGCAAAACAAACTTGCTCTACTATAAATAGAGCTCATTTGTGATCAGATTGAGTACACCAAAGCCATCAAACAGATGCTTTCCTCAAAATCTCCTTCTTCACTCCAAAATTGCCTTCCAAAGCAAGTCACTATCGGGTTTTGAGTTTGAGAGTTATTCTAATCAAACCAATCACACACACACACCTTATAAACATCATATAGAAGTGATCCAAACACTCACACAACATCTGGAACACCAAAATCACAAAATCACTAGCCAATTGCTCAAGTTCTTGACAGGTTTGCAGTTGGGGTACCATCTCAAGTTCCAGATAATTTCCATTCATTCCAAGCATCCAGACACACTCCATAGTACCTAGGGAAGCTGTCCATATCCTTGGAACCAAGTTGTAACACCTCTAACACAAAACACGATCACTAGCTGCAAGAGGTAAGCATGAGCTCTTCTAACTCTATGATCCATGCATTTTTTGCTGCACAATAATTTGGCCAAATGTTCAAAATCATGCATAGAGTGTTTTCCCTCAATCAATTACTTTGTTAGAATCGTGTATGGAATTTCTGAACCTTCATGCAAATTTTAGGGTTCTTGAGGTTTCTCTTTGATTTCTTATTCCATGGTTAAAATAAATGAAATTAAACACCATAGACATGATCGTTAGGTGAAAACGAGTAGATTGATATGTAGATTACATGATATCATCAAGTATTCAGTGAGATTGGATAGAAAACGCAAATCTGCAGAAACAGAGGATGGCGCGTGTTCTTTCCATGTTCTTGGCGCCATTTTTGAACATTTGAATATTTGAATTTTGTGATTTTATTTAATTGATTCAAAAATTAATTTCTCTCTCAGTTTTAATGATTTTGAGTTGATTCTTTTTTTAATAATTCACAAAAATATTAAAATATTTTATTTTCCCAAAAAATCCCAAAAATATTATTTATTTCATATACTTGATATTTTTGTAAAGAATTAATATTTTAATTGTTTTTGAAATTTAAAATATTTTCTCCCTCTTGATTTTTAAAATTTTAGTGATTTCCAATCATTTTGTGAATAGAAACATAATTTTTGAGACATTAATCCAAGATCACAATTTGTTTCCACACATGTTTAACAATTTTGATCATTTTAATTGAATTTTTATTCAATTAAAATATATTTTGAAAATGAATTAGGGTTTTGATCAATTCAACCCTCATCAAATCTTTTTCAAAAACTTTGGGCCTCTTAGTAGAGTGTAAGACCCAACCCTTTGTAAATACAAACCTTTATGGGCCTCAGTGTGTTGTATGAGTCCTGATACCGTCAAAAGGTTCGACACGATCGTCGCCTTTTTCACAAAAATCTTTGGGCTTCTCCTTGAGTTATAAGACCCATATTTAAACAATTTGGGCCTCTAATAGAGTGTAAGTCCCACCCTTTTTGTACATAAACCTTTTAGGGCCTTACTTATTGTATAAGTCGCTCTGTACATTTTTAAAACAACGGCGCCATCGTCGTTCTCAAACAAAAACCATTTTGGGGCCTCTCCTTGAGCTGTAAGCCCCATCACTTGTATAAAAATAAACCATTTTGGCCCTCTCCTTGAGCTGTAAGCCCCACCACTTGTATAAAAATAAACCTTTGGGCCTCTTGGAGAGTGTAAGACCCATCCCTTTGTACAGAAAACCTTTTTGGGCCTCAGTCACTTGTATAAGTCCCTGTACAACATAACAGTGCAATCACTGATAAAACCTTGGGCCTCTCCTTGAGCTGTAAGCCCCAACAATCTTTTCAAAGCACTTTCTCCTTTGATTTGAATATAATATTGTTATCAAAGCTTTCTTAGTTGAATAACTAACAAAACAGCATGGAAGCTCTACAACCGAGTAAGTGTTTACCCGCTTTTTTATCTGCTTTCATATATATATAACTGTATTGTGGGGCTGCTCACTGTAAGTCTTCTTTCACAAACTTTTATATACTTGTCAAATATCCACTGTGTAATATTAGTATAGTTATTTAGAGTTTTCCCCGGCAACTACGTCTACCACTAGGTAAAGCCCTGTTGGTCACTCTTAAATACAAACAACACTAGATCCCCATAGGATTACCAGACACAGTCTTCCCTCCTCTTGGGGTTAAACAATATGGAGACGTGAAAGGCAGCATTCTCTGTGAACCCTTTCTCAGACTGTAACCCTTAGAAATTGTCAAAGAGACTCTACTACCCAGGGATGATCTTTTCTCCATGAATGGCATCTCTTGAGTTTCTTCCAAATTCTCGGACTTTCCTGGCTTGATCTATTCTCGGTGAATGGCATGTCTTGAACTTCTCGGGGGTTTGGGGACCCACAGGCTTCTTAAAAGCATCCCCGCCTCCTCTTGGGCATTGTACAAGGACCCTTCGGCTTCTTAAAAGCTCTCATGCCTTCTCTTGGGCTTAGTACAAGGACCCAGAGACCTCAACAGGTACAGGAATAGAACATAGTCATCAATTTGCTAGAGCTATCTTTCTGAGTTAAGTGTCAGACCAGTTAATGGGTTGACCTTCATCCCTTAACGTACCCGCCTTCTCTTGGGCATCATACAAAGATCACTCACTACCTGAGAATCGATTTCTCAAAACACCAGTAGACTTGGACAGTCTCAATACCCTTTGGATTCCCCGTTTCCTTAAAGAACAGGAAATAACCCTGATCCTCTGATCAGTGCCAAAGCATAACAATACCTTCAATCTTTATAAGAACTGATTTTCTCTTTTATCCAACATACTGGACCTGTCACTAAACTGAAACAGTCACCAGCACTATAGCCTCCTCTTGGGCTTTGTACAATGATTCTCTCCAGCGGAGCTAACCTTTTCACATTCTCTTGTTGAGTATAAAAGAATCTCTTGTTGAGTCACCCACTTTCAGGCTCCATCTCGGGCTTTGTACGAGATACTAAAACACTCTCTTGTTGAATATAAAAGACTCTCTTGTTGAGTCAATCCCTTTTAGCCTCCACCTCGGGCTTCGTACGAGATACCAAATCACTCACTTGTTGAGTATAAAAGACTCTCTTGCTGAGTCACTTCCCTCTCAACCTCCATCTCGGGCTTTGTACGAGATGTAAAATCACTCTCTTGTTGAGTATAAAAGACCCTCATGTGGAGTCAAAACCTTTTAGCCTCTATCTTGGGCTTCGTACAAGACACATATAAAAGTACTCTCTTGTTGAGTCAGTCACTTGTTAGCACTCTCTTGTTGAGTCAACCCCTTTTAGCCTTTATCTCGGGCTTCGTACGAGACACATAAAAACACCCTCTTGTTGGGTCAATAGCCTCCTCTTAGGATTTGTATAAGAAAACCCCGGTTGAGTCAATCAACCTTTTAGCATCAAAATCTGTGCCTCGTTCACAGTATACAAACATCAACAACTCCTTCACCTAAATTGCTGTAAGTGGCAAGCCTCTGGATTATTTACATCCACGCCACTGTCCCTCTTTTAGCATGAGAAATTCCTAAGGAAAGATGGCATTGCTCTAAACTGAGTTAAAGTCTTATCCTTCAGGTTAAAAATCCCCTATAAAGGAAATTTTGGCATTGTTGGGTTCACATATCCCAGTTAAAGTAATTCTCCTTTATAATCAGTCACCCAACAGTTGTGACAAACAGACCAAATATCCCCCTTTAGAGATGACAAATTCTCTCTAAAGTCAAAACCCTTCAGCTTCATATCTTGAGCTTCGAACAAGATACAAATAGACCCTATAGCTTCACATCTTGGGCTTTTAACAAGATACAAACCACATTTAGCTTCACGTCTTGGGCTTTGAACAAGACACCAAAACAACCTTTTTTTTCCTCCCATAGAATAGGAGGAACTACGATCGCTCTGATTTCCCTGTTTCGTTAAACGGGAATACGTAGGCATAAGATTGGAAAAAATCTTAGCGAGCATACTAATCAAAAACTCAAAATCCCGTACCTTCATACATCAATCAAAAAGCATCATTCCTAATATCCTACCAATAGCCCATACACTGTTTTTTTAACAAAATAACCTAAGAGAGACCCACAATCTTTATAGCATCTGTAAACCATCAGTCATCTGTTCAAACTCAATATGCAAGCAGGGTTAATTGGAGACATCTATTTCCCTTCCTTCATCAGCTTCAATAGGATAAAAAATGAATCGAACTGTAGTACCCCAAAGCGATAGTGCTTCGCAACCACGCAAAAACTCGCGATACACGATGCACCCTTGTCTGAGGTCCTGCATAAAAAGAGAAAATTCGAGGACTGTGAAACTAGTGAAATCATTATTGTTAAGAGGGGAAGGTTAGATTTTAAGGTAGTGGGTGAATTAACTAAGCCCAAACTTGAAAAACTGATACTCATGATAGATCCAGAACCACCACCACAAGTTCAAAAGAATGGACCACCCCACAAAAGGAAGAAAAGAAAAGGTGAGGGATATGTGAGATGACTTGATAAGTGGCCATGGAAATCGAAGATTATTAGTCGTCGAGCTATCGAAATTAAACAAAGCGCTGCGTGGGAGGTAACCCATGAGATTTTAATTTAATGTTTTCCTTTTATTGTTTGTGTTTGCAGAAAATAAAGAAATGTATCGCTGGTCATAATCTTGGAGACGAGTTGGTGCCCACGGACATTCATGCGAATGTCGCTGCTGGTGGTGACACCGACGATGAGTATGATAGAAGAGAGCATTTATCTCCCATCCATAACTCACCTCTTCCTCATTCTTTGCATGGTCAGGTTCCTCCTGTACACACTGCACCATATTATTCTAACACTTTTGCAGGTACTTCCTCTAGAAGCGGGCAATATGATGATCTGGTTCAAGAATTACACAAACAAATGTATCTCAAAATGCCCGCCGCTGAAGCAGAAATGGTCAGCAAAGACATGGATAACAAGAGCAGGATTAGAGAGGATTTGGCATGCAGTAGCATTCATCAGGTTCTATCTTTCCTTTTTCCATCTTTTATCAAAACATTGAGGACAATGTTTGGTTAAGTGTGGGGGAGGAACCTTATCGCTTTACATTTATCGCTTTTTAGTTTGGTTTATCACTTTCTAGTTTATTTCATGCTTTTTGGAAATCTATTTGTTTTTAATGTTTTGTCTAGTCTTTGCATGTGCTGTTGAGTCTTTATGCGTGGTTTTCACTTGTTATTCAATTTCCCCGAAATTTTAAAAAATTTTAACCTCCAACTATTTTTTGTTTCGATTCATGGCACGACACTCTGAAAGTATATAGGTTGTTTAGGCTGTGTTAGATAGACTTGGGAAAGTTTTGTAAATATCAGTATCGTTCCTACACCTTAGATTCCTTAAGTATGTGATATTTATTTAAATAGACATTATGCCAAGACCTTATGCCTAGTTTCTTAGAAGTAGCCTCTTGATTAGTTCATACTAGCAGTCAACACCATCCTTGTGTACAAACTAAGTAACGAACCGATGCAAATATGTGTTGATCTCAAAAATTTGAATAATGTGATTTTTATAGAAAAAAGGAATGAAAGACATGTTCCAGCTAAGTTAGGTGGTCCTCACCCGACCATTTATCCTAAAGGTTCGGAATCTTGATATTCGAAAGCAAAAGAAAACATAATGTGCGAAAAAGAAAAAAAATTTTGAATGTCGAGATCATATAACACAAACAGGTTCGCTTACCATGTAAGTACAAAGGATAACAGGCTTAATGTGATTGTGCGAGAATGAAAAAGAGATGAAATAGGATGAAGGATGTAGGTCGAGTTATAATGTCATGATTTGAATTGGTATTGCATAGGAAGGGAGTCTTTGTTCGCAAATATGGAAATGTGTCATTACGATATCCTTGTTTTCACTATTTAGTACCTATGGATCAAACATTAGCCTAGCACCCACGTATGATTAGAGTCTTGTTGTGCCTATGATTCGAAATGTGCTTATTTTCTTTTTACCGTGTTGGTTGATTGCTTGAGGACAAGCAATGGTTTAAGTGTGGGGGTGTTGATAACGTGAAATATATAGTTTATTTTGACTCGATTTGCATGCAATTTAATTTTGTTTTACTTGTTTTTCGTATTTTTATGTTGTGTTATGTTTGTGTTTTAGGTATTTGTCGAATAAGAGCATTCGTGCGAGAAAACCGGGAAAAGAGCAAGAAAATGAAGAAAAAGTGCAAATTCTGCAATTTGAATGATACGGTGTTCGCCGTGGGCAAATGGCGTTTGCCGTCAACATATGGCGTTCAACATGGACCAGGCAATGGCGTTCGCCATTATGTCGCAGCAATAGTTTTTCAGCAGTTTCAGCAGTTTGCAGCAGTTTTAGGGATTTGAATTTCCCTCCCTTTTCTAAGCGTAGGAACAGTTATTCAGGGCCAAAATCCTTTATAAATAGATCCCTTTGCATAAGTTCCAAGACATCCAAGACGTGCGGAAGTGCTGCCGACATTCCGTTCATAGTTTTAGGCAGAAAAACACTTGTAAAAGTGACAATCACTCACATCGAGAAATTGTCACAGATTCTATTCTTGTTTGTTTCTTGTACTCTTGGATCAACAATCTTGCCTTCAATTTAATTTCAGTTTTTATTTCAAGTTCATTTACTTTTACCGCAATTTATTTTCCTGCTTTTATTTTCCGCAATTTATATTTATGCTTTATCTTTCTGCCATTGTTATCTTCTCAAGCTTTTACCATTTTCTTCAAGTACCACTTTAAACTAATTTAAACCTCTTATTATGTCTTTATTTAAATCAAAAATCCAAAATTGTTTATTTGTTTCCACAGCCATGTTTGGCTAAATTGTCATGAGTCCAACGTATGAGGACCGTCGTTACCGACGGGACTCGGTAGAAATTATAGGCGCGAAATTATTATTGTATGTCATTTTGGTTTTAATCTCCAAGTTTAATTTAAGTAACTTTGTCACGAGAGTGAGAGGTTATTTAACATTGTTTTGTCACGAGAGTGAGAAGCAAATTAAGGTTTAAGCCGAGATCCGCGAGAGCGTGAGGAGTGAACCGGATAGTGGGAATTAGGCATCATATCTAAATACAGCGAGAGCGCTTTAGATAGAAATTAGTATATTATTGGCTTTCAAAGTGTGTTTCTTAGTTACCGGGCGAGTGAGAGCAAAATTTTGGGATTAAGAAGTATGGCTTTAGTTAAGACCGTGAGAGCGTAAGGCGAAGCCTTTAAGTCGGTATATTCTACGAAATAGGCGTATAGTCGTAATTAGCACCCGTATTCTAAAAATCCTTTAGTTACGCAGAAATCATATTTCGGGCTCGTTTTAGTATTCTACAAATCCTTTAAGTGCACGAAAACCTTTAGTAATTAGCATTTATATTTCCATTTAAAACAAGTAATCTTTAGGCTTAGCTCTACATCGCAACAATAGATAACGGTAGGTTGACATTGGTCTCTGTGGGTTCGACAATCTTTTATATTACTTCGATATTTCCGTGCACTTGCGGACGCATCAAACACTTGAGCTCGATACCCCAACCAAACCAGAAATCCATTTCCTTAATTCAAGCTTGTTTTGCTTCGAATCTTTGCCCATAATCACTCATCGGCATCCTCTGAAGCTAACTGAACCATTTCCATGATCTGAAGCTTCCTAAATCAAGCTCACCATTTCCACAATTGTTAACCTCTGAAGCTCGAACTGAACAGGTAGAAATCAGTACCATTCTTAAGCAAACAAGTTACCAGTCTCTTCGTCTTAATCCACTGATTAAAACCCCTCTACTCCTTGGAATTTATGTTGCGTGTTAGTCATTTAATTTACTTTGAAGAACTAGGGTTCTTTGTGTTCTTGAGAAAATTCTCTTTGCTCATAGGCAATCAATGGCTCTGATGCAAAGAGACATGAACGATGATGGATGTTGATGCTGAAACATGTGAAGTTTTGGCTTAAAAATACCTAGTTCGTGATTTGCAGAAATTGATCAAGTTTGAAGATGTAGCAGGGATGTACCCTGTCATACCCTAATTTTTACCCCTAAGATTCCATATATCATATCATTTGCATCTCATCAAAATAACACGTATGATATCCTCATAACCTTCCCTTCTTTGGGTTTGCCTTTGTGAGAGATCAGCAAGCACCCTTTGTGTTTCTTTTTGCTTCTATTGTTTGCCTGCATTCTAAATTTCCTAACCATATTCAAAATACAAAAAATATGTATTGTTTTCTCTTTTTTATTATACAAGGTAGAGACCTACAATTAAAGGATCAAGCTTGGTTTCAAAATTAGGGTTTGGATTCTTAAAGTCAAAGTTTGGTCAACAAATGGTTCACAAGAGCTTTAACTTCAAAGCATGGCATATAATCTTAGGTCACAATCATGTCAAGCTTCATTTAACATCATTTGATCAAGAGAAGTTCAAATTTAGTGCATGAATTCAAAGTTGGTTCAAATATGATTCATGTGTTTATTTCCATGCCATCTCCATCCAATTCTCAAGAAATTATCAAAGATTATTCAAAGGACAATCAATTTTGTTTCAAGGGTCAAACATCAACTCAACCTCTAAGTCCATCAATTTTGGGATTTGTTTAACTGCCCATGTGTGCACAAAAGTAGGCCCAAGACTTGGTCGACCTAATGCCTAACCTGAAATTTCAAGTCATGTCCACAACTTTGAATCAATGCCATTTTCAATCCAGGCATCCTTTTGATGTGATTCTTTTTACATCTAATTCTTTGTAATGAGAAGATCATTTGGCACAAATAAAATCTCAAAACTCACTAGTGAATTTCATTTGGCCAGCTTCAAACATGTTACCTTGAGCTCTGCTTCTTGGTTAGTTTTAGGTCATGATTTTCATGCCAATCCTAAATTTGGGACCACCTGCACATGTGTGAACCTTTTATAAAACCAAAATGCATGCAATCAAGAGCTAAATGACCAGTTTTCATGATTTAATCACACATTTCACCCTTTTCTATACACAGATTGTAAATCAACAAATTTCAACTTGGTTCACATGTATTTCAGATCCATATCACATTTGTGAGCTCAGCAACACTTTCCCTATAAATATAGGGTTGACTTTCCTTCATTTGCAAGCTTTAGAAAGACAAAAAACCTCTGCTACACTTGAGCTCGAAACCACCAAAAACCAGTTAACCGTTTCATCAAATTAAGCTCAGTTTGCTTCAAATCTTTGTGCAGAATCACTCACCGGCATCCTCTGAAACAATGTCGTGGCTTGAAACTTTGTGCCACCTAAAACCCTATTCCATCATTGTTTGTTATAACAAGATTTGTTCATGACATATTCTCTTTTAGTTTTGATGATAACAAAAGTATTGAAAGAACAATGGTTTATTTTATGTGTGTTTTAATTATGCAGGTTCCTGTTCTGTGCATAAATATTAAGAATCTGTTTTACTTAGGCACACTTAGGAGTTGCTTCATTGCTAGCTTCTAGTGGCAGAGCCTAAATAACAATTGCTAGTGTGGCTTAGCTCAGACTCTGAGCTGAAGACCTCTGCATTTAGACGAGTTACTACACTTGGTAATTGTATATCAGCATCTGGTACCATTCAGAGTTAGTGATAAAGCTGTGGATTGTCTGTACTGCAGAAAGCAAGTTATATTATCTTATCAGCTTGGTAGCTAGAGTCTACAAGATTGCAAGGCTCAAGAAAGGTTGGCATGCTCTACGGATATCTGCTCTCAATGGCTCTATCAGTACAAAACCTCTTGAAGACTCAAAGGTTAAACGTGTTACACACTGGATTCAGAATCTGTTGTGCATCCATCTTCAACGTCTCTTGTACTATGGGGCAAAGGCAAAGACACTTGATCAAGTTACTTCCTCAACGACTAGTTTCTGTAAAGGCTATAAATATAGCTAAAGATTCAAGGTTGAATCTTAACAAGGATTCTCTAGACGAAGGAATAGCATGATTAAGCAATTATCAGCTCTATTGTAATATGCATATTTTCTATTGTAGGTTGTAATTGTAAAAGCCTTAATATTTCTTACCATTGAATATCTTAGAAATCTTAAGAGCTTTAAGTCTTTGTTATGGTGATTTCCCATACCTCTGATGATTGTATCATGTACACCTTGTTCTCTATTCTGCTGAACCTTCAGTAGTTTAGATTAAGTCTCTTACTATGTGCTTGAGCAGAAGTCTTGTCTCATTGGGATTCAAGCATCAAGTCTTGAGCCAAGATGCTTAAGCCACGTAAGTCTCATTGCTTAAGTGCTTAAGCTGTGGAAGTCTTATTCAGCTAGTCTGATTGAGCAAGGGAAAGTCACCATCTGATGGGCGTGAGCAGGAAGTCTCAAGTGCTACTTGAGCAAGGAAGTCTCAGTCTGGATGGATAGAAGAGTGGGTGGCTCGGTCAGAGGGCGTGAGCAAGAAGTCTTAGACATGTGCTCTAATCAAGAGGAAGTATTAACCAGAAGACCTTTGGAGCAGGTGGCTCGATCAGAAGGTGTGAACAAGGAAAGTCTTAGACATGTGCTCTAAGCAAGGAAGTCTCAGACAGTTGGTCTGAGCAAGTGTAAAAGACTTATGTAAAAGCATAAGATATTGTAATTATGAAGTGGTTATAATGAAAATATCTTGTGAGGCAAGGGGATTGGAGTAATCTCAGTTAGGGAAGGAACCAGGATAAATCTTTTGTGTCTTCTACTATTATTTATTTACTTCTGTTATATCCGCTGCCAATGAATTAAAATAGAATCTGAACACTAGTTCTGATTCTAAAACTCTGATCAAAAGTTAAATTAAAGAAAACGCGAAGCACAATTCAACCCCCCTTCTTATGTACTTTTCACACCTTCATTATTGACCTCTGAAACATCAACTGAAAAAGGTAGCTACGTGTAAAAAAATTTAGCAAACAAGTTACCAGTGTGTTCGTCTTGATTCACTTATCAAAAGCCCTTGATTACCTTAAATTTATATTACGTATCCATCATTTAATTTTACTTTGAAGAACTAGGGTTCTTTATGTTCTTGAGTAAATTCTCTTTGCTCAGAGCTAATCAATAGCTCTGACGCAAAGAGACATGGACGATGATGGATGTTGATGCTGAAATGTGTGACGTTTTGGCTTAAAAACACCTAGTTAATGATTTGCAAAAATTGACCAAGGTTGAAGATGAAGTTGACATGCGCACGAAAACTAGCCGTTGGCGCCAAATATTCAAACATTATTTTAATTTTATTTTCATTTTATTTTCTATTTTCTTTTGTGATTTATTTTGTATAGTTCCTTTATTATTTTTTACTCCATTTGTTTTCATAAATCATAAAAAATATTTTCAATCACATATATTTTTTTGCATAATTTTTAAAAATCATTTTGAATTTAATTAATATTTTCCTTTATCTTCCATTTAATTTTCATTTTGCATTTTATTTTTAATCATTTTGAAACATTTTAGCTCCAACTTTTGAGATCTCTTTATTTACAATATTCTTGACTTCTCATAATTTTTCTCAACCATTTGTTTGATGTTTTGATGCCTTGTTTGAATTTTAATTTTATTTCCATTTTTATTCATTTTAAATCTTTTTTTATTTTGATTTTGTTCAAATTTTTGGAATGTCTTGATTCTTGCTCTTGATGATTGCTTGGTTGAACATATTTTCAATTTTTCAAGTCCTTGATTGATGATCCTTTGGTTGATTCAACCTTCTTTAGTTCAAACATGTTAATGAATGATCATCTGATCATCTTTAACACTTTGTATCAGAGATATGTTATCCCTTGTTTGGTCATGCTTTGAGTCATTTAACTTGTTGATAGATGATCCTTATGTGATTGCTTGAGCCCTCATTGAACTCTTATTATCATTTCTTCATCTTTTTCATTTGTTTGACTATTGTCTTAAATCCTTTTAGGAGACAAACTTTGTGTTAGTCATCTAACATGTTTGACACAAAAAATTTTATTGACCGACCTTGATAGGTGTGACTTCTACGTTAGTCCACTTGCGATTGCTTAACATAGCGCTAAATTGTCCCAACTCGGTTGAATTCTCATTAATACTAACATTGACATATTAATTGTTCTAACATCTAACATTTATTGTTATGCTCTTTACTTTTATGTCATTTACTTTTATGTCATTTACATTCATGCCATTTTTACATTCTTGCCTTTTATTTTTGATCTTATGGTTTATTGCTTTCTTATTTCAAAAGAACAAAAACACTATAAAATGGCTAAAACCCTAAAAAAAAATATAATCTCATCTTATGGACTTTGTGTTACTATCCCTTGCTTGAGGGGTATTTTGGAACTTGGACATTAGGACTTAGTGTTTCCCTTTGCATGGAATGATATATGAGACTTTGTGATTCATCTGAGATCTTGTGACTTCTTTGGACCCTTTGATTTTCATTACAAGACTTGGATGTCCTTTGTGGCTTTATGACTTGGTTGTTCATCTGGATCTTTGATATTCATCTGCTCATGTTGCTTATTCATCTTGTGGCACAATCCAAAGGGAAAGGAATGCTTGTTTTGACCAATGTCAAATGCTTGCTCCATCTGGTGGTTAGTACAATTGCACACACAAAGGTTCCTCTTGGGCTACCTTACAATGATACCATTTACTTTATGCTTTAGGACAGTCTCTTCTTCTCCTTCCCACTTCTTCAATTTTCAAAACTTCTCCTTATTTCTAAAACTTCTTATTTTCAAAACTTCACACCTTTTTCTTAATAAACCTTGACTTTGTCAAGTGATCCAGAAAATCTTTTCTTAATAAATGCTAAAATAATTAAGCATATTCAAACTCCTTTCAAAATCTATAAAAAAAACAAACCTCATCAAACTTCTTTTTGTGCCTTTGTGCACTTTTCTTTAAGAGTCTTTTTTCAAAAGATTGGATATTAGTCTATTCTTGTAGTGATCAAACCACTATACTTCTACAATATACTGAGAAATGATTGACATTTCCCACTTGAATGTTGAGACGTGCTTATGAGAAATTCCAAGTAAAATTTCTCAATATCAAGATGATGCAAATTCTCGTTTCCTCATACTTGTGGGTAGTAAGTTGAGTTTTCCACTCGAATACGACAAAATGTCTTTTCATTTAAAATCAATCAACAAAAAATTCAGCTTTTTTATAAACACAGGTCCGCAAGTGGTTCCTATGGAGTATCATAGATGTGAGGGGTGCTAATACCTTCCCCTTGCATAACCAACCCCCGTATTCAGATCTCTCTTTTTGTTTTTTTGCTTTTTGTGGGTTTTGTTTAACCTTTTCCCTTTTCCCTTTGGAAACAATAAAGTTTGGTGGTGACTATTGCTTTTTGAGTTAAGTTAATAAATATCTTAATCTCCAATATTTTTCCCGCTGCGACAGCTGGCGACTCTTCTAGGGAGTAGTCCCTTAAAGGGTTAAGCCTAGCTTGTTTATCTGTGTATATTACTGCTTTTGTTTATTGTTTTTGATTTTTTTGGTGCTTGGTGATCTCTGTGTGGTGAGATAAGTCCCCTACCCGGACTTGAGTGCACTTAAGATGGGATGGTGGTATAGTCATGATTGACTATATGGGCGTTAAGCCTTGTTAGGTTGGAAGGAGAACCACGCTCAGATGAGGCCCCTTTAGAGGTACTAATTTCATGCGAGTAGTCGTAATGACGTTATTATTTTCGAACAGAGAGTCTGGGATTCTGAGAGACCTTTAGAACACTTTTAACCCCCTAGCCTTTTAGGATGTAGTGTGGTGACCTTCCTGGCGTAGGTCTGGTATGGTTGATACACAATACTACACTCAGGCGAGGTTCTCTTGAGAATATTATTGGTCTACAAACAAGTCATTAAACCGCTAATATTTGAAAGATGGATATATAACTCTGGGAAATTTTTTAGAACCTGGTTACTGTTCGAGATATCCAAAACTATAGAACATACCCCGTGGGATGGCTGTTACCCTGTCCACCTGGCACCATGCTCGTGACGTTGAACCTTTGAACCTACCCTGTTTGTGATTATTGCATAACTATGGATTCATGCATTCATAAACATCTCTTTTTCACCTGGTTTTCAAGGAACTTAGGAGCTTTATTTGCAAACATCGTAGGTAACTTGATCATGGACTCTGGAAGGAGATACACTCATCAGTTCTATTTCAAGCGTCCTGAATTGAAAGAGTTGAGGAAGTTAGGATCTTTGGTGGTTTGTCCTACTGATTTCAAAGACTAGTATGGAAGACCTTTGACTGTGTTGAATACTGATGTAGAAGAAGGAGTTATGAACATCTTGGTATAGTTATATGATTCATCATATAGGTGTGTCACTTTCAGTGATTATCAACTTGCACCTACCTTGGAGGAGTATTCTTATCACATTAGATTACCTGTATCAGATCAGATACCGTTCAGTGGTTTAGAGGAGATTCATAAGTCTCATGTCATTGGAGAGGCTGTGCACTTGAGGAAAGGGGAGATTGATGCTAATCTTGTTACTAAAGGAGGTATTCTTGGTCTATCCGCTAAGTTCTTGATGGAAAAGGATGGTACGCTTGCTAATGTGGGGAGTATGGTTGCTTTCAAAGTTGTTCTCGCTTTGATCATCTATGGCATAGTTCTGTTTCCTAATATTCTCAACTTTATGGATATCAATGCTATCTGTATCTTTTTGATTCGTTATCTGGTTTCTACTTTGCTCGCAGATACCTATTATTCTATCCATCACAGGACAGAGAAGAATGGAGGAACTGTTATATGTTGTACACATTTACTAGACAAGTGGTTTATTTCCCACTTGCTGTAATCCAGCTTATTCAAGGATAACAAGAATTGTTTAAGGTGGTCTAAGAGGATTATGTCTCTCACCAACGCAGACTTGACTTGGTATTCTAGAGTTTATGACGACGTGAAAATTATTGATAGTTGTGGTGATTTTCCTAATGTACCTCTTCTTGGTAAAAAAGGAGGTATCAATCCGATTTTGGCTCGACGTCAGCTTGGGTACGCTATGAAAGATAAGCTAAGAAACATCCTTTTGGAAGCTTTATTCATTCAAGAAGGTGTTGATATCAAGGGTTTGAAGGAGAAGATAGTCCACACCTGGCATAAGATTCATAGAAAAGGAAAGGATGGATTAGGAACTAAAGATTGTGTTACCTTGGAGCCTTACACTTAGTGGGTGCAAGCAAGAGCTGATAAGATCAAGATGCCTTATCCTTCTGAAGAACCTGTGTTCCCTAAAGTCATAGGATCCACTCTTATTCCAGTTGAAGATATGGAAGAACTCCAAGTTGCTTTAGCTCAGATGAAGCGGGAAAGAGATGCTTGGAATAGAAAGTTTCATGTTTCAAATGTGGAGAAGATAGAGTTGCAAAGGCAATTGATAGAAAAAGATAATATGCTTGAATAACACGGAAAGAAAAGAAAGAGAAAGCAAGAAGCTAGGTATGGTGCTTGGAAAGGTGTTGTATACAAGATCTTGAAAGAGAAGGATGAGATGAAGATTGCTTTTGAAGCTCAAATTAAGAAGATCGAGAGGAAATTGCAGCATAGAGATGGATGTTCTTAGTTGTGGCTTCCTCAGATCCTAGGTTTTAGTTTATGTCTTTTGTTTAGGATTACTTAGAAATTATGTATTGAAATTGTAATCCGTTTAAATATTTCAATGAAATGAGAATTCAAGTTTTTCTTTTTAAGGAGTTATTACTTATGATGTTTGCAATATGTTTATAATTCCATAGTTCCTTGAAAACCTAATAATCATTTGCGCATGTATTTCACGCATCATTTGGTCTTGATTTATGCTAGTTTATCGGAGTCTCATTTGTTTTCCTTCGTCTTCGTAGAAGATAAGCTGACACACCGGTACAATACTTGGGCCAATTCAAAATGAAACATGGAGACAATTTAGCAAGAACAAAGGGAAATTCATGAGGAAGTGAACTCATTGAAGACAGGAATAGACCGAATGTCTGCTCTGTCAGAATCCTTGGAGGCAGCTCAGAATCAACCTCCACCTCTATCTCAGCCTCAAGCGATTATTATCTCTGAGATTGTAATAACTCCTGTTGCATCTGCTATACCTATTGGACTTCCGCATCAGAATCAGATGCTTGCGGGTTATCCTTAGGGTATGCCTCCCAACTATGTGACAGAAAATTTCAACTCTACTACTGAGGCTACTTTGGTGAGTCGGGTTCCTCCAATTCAAATCATGATGGCCACCCACTCCTCCAGTTGTGCATGTTATACCACAAATAGAGGATCATGTTTTCCACACTGCTCCTAGTGAGAATCTGGATGTTTATGAGAGAATGGGTGAATTCCAGGATCGATTTCAAGAATTGCAGAAAGAGTTGAAAGTTATGAAGGGGAAATATGTGTTTGGTAAGAACGCTCATGATTTATGCTTGGTACCCATTGTCAAGATTCCTGTCAAATTCAAGGTCTCTGAATTTGAAAAGTACAAGGGTAACTCCTGTCCTCAGGGTCACTTGACTATGTATTGTCGAAAGATGGCTACTCACACTGATGATGACAAGTTATTGATCCATTATTTCCAAGACAGTTTGACTGATGATGCTTTGAAGTGGTATATGGGGTTGGATAGTGCTCATATCAGTTCTTTCAATGATCTTGCAGAGGTGTTTGTAAGTTAGTACAAGTACAATTTGGACATGGCTCCTGATTGTGACGAGCTTTGCGCCATGTCACAGAAGGATAAGGAATCATTTAAAGAGTACGCTCAAAGATGGCGTGAAGTTGCTGCTCAGATTAGCCCTCCGATGAAGGACAAGGAAATGACAAAGATGTTTCTCAAAACTTTGAGTTTTTTCTACTATGAGAGGATGGTTGCTAGCACTCCAAATGATTTCACTAAAATGGTCGGTATGGGAGTCATACTGGAAGAAGGTGTAAGAGAAGGTCGTTTGACAAAAGAATCGAGTTTGTCAAGTGGAACAAAAAAGTCTGGTAATATTTTCCAGAAGAAGAAAGAAGGAGATACCAATGCAATTTCTCAAGGAGGAAGACAGCGAAGACCCAGAAAAGGAGGTGGTCAGCAGAACCAAACTCAACAACAGTATTATCAACAACCTCATATTGCCACAATAACCCCGGTGGTTAGTCTAGCTCCTGCTGTTCAGACTTATCAATAACAGAGTCAACAGCCTAATCGGAATCAGCAAGCCTGTGCTCCTAGGAAGGCTCAGTTTGACCCTATTCCTATGACTTATATGGAATTATATCCCACTTTGTTGCAGAAGGGGATGATTCAGACTAGAGATCCTCCAGCTGTTCCGAATCTAATTCCATGGTGGTATAAACCTGAAGCTCATTATGCTTTTCATCAGGGAGCACCGGGGCATGATCTTGATACCTATTTCTCGTTGAAAATAGAAGTTTAAAAGCTAGTCAAGATTGGTTTGTTGAAGTTCTGAGAGGTCAGCCCTAATGTGCAAGTTAATCCTCTACCAGAGCAGGTGGACCTTCTATCAATGTGGTAGAAGTTGTCCCGGAGATTATTTGATTTCTGATGTTAACTTGGTGAAGACTCCTTTGGCTGATGTACATGCCAAGTTATGCAAAGTTGGTATGTTAGAAAGTGATCATTCAGTTGCTGGTTGTGTGATCAGAATCCTGAAGGGTGTGATTTAGTGAACAAAGATATTTAGGGCCTAATGAACCATGGTATTTTACAAGTCAGTGCTAAGCGTAAGGAAGATAAGGCAGCTGTTATTGTTCCTCAATTTGATATTCCAGAACCTTTGGAAGTCACTTACCAGAGTAAGGGAAGTATTGTGGGTCCCTTGGTAGTTTATTTGCAAAAGTCGTTTCCGTATGAATCTGACAAAGTTGTTCCCTGGAGGTATAGTGCCACTGTTTTGGAAAAGGGTAAAGAGGCGGTGATTGAATCAGCTTGACTAGAAGTGGTCGCATGTTTACTCCAGCAGCACTCTGAAAGGTTGATTCTGTGTCAACAAGTAAGGAAGTGCATGGTAAAGATCATGTTGTGGTTAATCAAGAACCTGTGGTTATTGGCCCGTCTGATGAACCTAAAGAAGAATGATGTTGCTGAAGAATTGCTAAGATTAATCAGAAGAAGTGATTATAAGGTGGTAGATCAACTCCTTCAAACTCCGTCAAAAATATCAGTGTTATCTTCATTTTTGAATTTCGATGCTCATCAAAAATATTTGATGAAGGTGTTTGAACAAGCCTATGTGGATCATGATGTGATAGTAGATCAATTTGACAGCGTAGTGGGAAACATTACAGCTTGTAAACTTCCGAGCTTCAGTCATGAAGAATTGTCGTCGGAGGGTAAGAAACACAATTATGCTTTGGATATATCTATAAGGTGCCGAGAGGGCTCTCTGTCCAATGTCTTAGTTGATACAGGTTCTTCGCTCAATGTTATACCAAAATCAACTTTGTCTAAGTTGGCTTATCAAGGTACTCCTATAAGACACAGTGGGGTTGTAGTCAAAGCTTTTGATGGTTCCGAGAGGACATTAATTGGTGAATTAGATCTCCCAATGATGATAGGTCCACAGATTTTCCAAGTCACTTTTCAAGTGATGGACATTTACCCGGCGTACAATTGTTTATTGGGAAGACCATGGATACATGATGTTGGGCACTGACGTCAACTCTTCATCAGAGACTCAAGTTTGTTAAGAATGGTAAGCTAGTAGTTGTTTATGGTGAGCATGCCTTGCTAATTAGTCACATTTCTTCCTTTTGATATATAGACGCGGATGAGGAAGCTGTTGGGACTCAGTTTCAAGCCCTTGATATAGTCAATGATGTTCAGAAGAATGGGGAATCTATCTCTTTGTTGAAAGATGCACGGTATGTTGGGGATAGATTGTTGAGCTTCCCGAGAATAAGAGCAGAGTTGGTTTAGGGTTCTCCCCCTAAGTAACTAGAAGATCATTGAAGCATGAAGCTGTTATTAGACCTATCCAAGAGGTTTTCCACAGTGGTTATTTTATTCACCATGGAAATCAAGTTGTTGTTGCCATCTGTGAAGATGATTCGGAATGGCCTTGCTTTGTGACGCATGGAGAGACTAGTCAGAATTGGACTTCTGTGGATGTTCCTAATATCGTTCAATTGTCAAAGTAATTTGTTTTTCTTTTTAAAATATTCCCTTTCATTCCGTCCAAGGTGAAAGTGACATTGTTCGGGCACCTTTGTTTCAAATTTTAAGATCATTAATAAAAGACGTTTTGTTATCCAATGTGTTTTTCTTTTTGCATTTTTCTGGAAAATGGTAACTGAAAAACATGTTAAAAACAATTTCATTTATTGCATATCACTTTCACATTTGTCTGTTTTATAAACAAAACATAAATCATGTGCAGATTAATAAACAATAAAACCACTAAAATAATGACCCTGCACCCTCTCCCAACTTTGAATTCCCTGTATTTGAAGCGAAAGAAGAGAGTGAGGAAGACAATGATATTCCAGAAGAAATTACTCGGCTTCTTGAGCACGAGGAAAAAATTATTCAGCCATATAAAGAACCTTTCGAACTGATCAACTTAGGTTTTGAAGAGAACAAGAAAGAGGTCAAGATTGGGGCACTGCTTGGTGAAGATGTCCAGAAGATGTTGGTAGAGCTATTGAAATAGTATGTTGATGTATTTTCTTGGTAGTATCAAGATAAGCCAGGATTGGATACTAATATTATAGAGCACCGACTGCCACTTAAACCAAAATGTCCTCCTGTGAAGCAAAAGTTAAGAAGAACTCATCCTGAGATGGCTGTCAAGATCAGAGAAGAAGTACAAAAGCTGATTGATGCTGGTTTTCTTGTCACATCTAGTTATCCTCAATGGGTGGCCAATATTATGCCAATACCAAAGAAAAACAGAAAAGTCAGAATGTTTGTAGATTACAGAGATTTGAATAAAGCAAGTTCAAAAGATGATTTTCCTCTGCCACATATTGACATGTTAGTAGACAGTACAACTAAATTCAATGTTTCTCCTTTATGGATGACTTTTCTAGATATAATCAAATTAAGTTGGCACATGAGGACATGGAAAAAACAATGTTTATCACCCCTTGGGGAACATTCTGCTACATAGTGATGCCCTTCGGCTTGAAGAACGTTGTTGCTACGTACCAGAGGGCTATGACTACCCTATTCCATGACATGATGCACAAGGAAATTGAGGTATATGTTAATGATATATTTTCCAAATCTAAGACTGAAGATGATCATGTAGAATATATGTTGAAGTTGTTCCAGCGTTTAAGAAAATACAGACTCCGCTTGAATCCAAATAAATACACTTTCGGCGTTTGTTCCGGGAAGCTTTTGGGTTTCATTGTCAGCCATAAAGGTATAGAAGTGGATCCTGACAAAGTCAGGGCCACTCGAGATATGTCTGCACCTAAAAAAGAAAAACAAGTCAGAGGATTCCTCAGACGTTTGAATTACATCTCCAGGTTCATCTCTCACATGACTG